>SEMN01000074.1:0-1200000 GCA_005408345.1 Macquaria australasica
ACATATATATACATATATATATACATATATATATACATACATATACATACATATATATACATACATATATATATACATACATATATATACATATATATACACATGACACACATATATATATATTATGCTATATATATATATAATATATATACACACAAAGCAACATATATTATAGTATATTATTACATACACATACATATATATATACATATATATATATACACATATACATATATACACAAGCAGGAGAGAGAAAGAGAGAGAGAGAGAGAGAGAGTGGGGAGGGGATATATATATATATATATATGTATGTATATATGTAAGTAAGGAAAGATATGTATATATATATATATATATATATATAATAATATCAACATATATATATATATATATAATATTTACATATATAGTGAGATATATATATGAGAAAGAGAGCATATATATATATATATATATACATTACATACATATATATATACATATATATATATACACATATACACACACTTCTCAAAAAAATTAAGGGAACACTCAATCATCACAGTATAACACCCAGTCAATTACACTTCTGGGATATCGACCTGTCCAGTTAGGAAGCGTAAGTGAAATTAAATTCACCTGCTTTGGTGCAAATAAAAGTGACAACAGGTGGACAAGAGAGGCAACAGCAAGACAACCCCCAAAAAGGGAATGGTTTTGCAGGTGGTGGCCACGGACCATTTCTTTCTCTTGATCCTTCCTGACTGATTTTCCTCAAGTTTTGCATTTTGCTAGTGCTCTTGTCACTCCTGGTAGCATGACGTGGTACCTGCAGCCCATTCAGGTTGCACAGGTAGTCCAGCTCCTCCAGGATGGCACATCCATACGTGCCATCCCAGCACAGTCACCAGAGTGTGGAGGAGATACCAGGAGATGGGCCATTACACAAGGAGAGCTGGACAGGGCCGTAGAAGGGCAACAACCCAGCAACAGGACCGGTATCTGCTCCTTTGTGTGAGGAGGAACAGGAGGAGCACTGCCAGAGCCCTACAAAATGGCCTCCAGCGGGCTACTTATGTGCATGTTTCTGACCAAACTGTCAGACTCCATGAGGGTGGCATGAGGGCCCGACGTCCGCTAGTGGGACCTGTGCTCACAGCCCAGCACTGTGCAGCTCGATTGGCATTTGCCAGAGAACACCAGAATTGGCAGCTTGCGCCCAGTTCTCTTCACAGATGAGAGCAGGTTCACACTGAGCACGTGACCTACGTGAAAGAGTCTGGAGACGCCGTGGCGAATGTTATATTGCCTGCAACATCGTCCAGCATGATCGTTTTGGTGGTGGGTCAGGGATGGTCTGGGAAGGCATATCCTTGGAGGGTCGTACAAACCTCCACGTGCTAGCCAACGGTACCCTGACTGCTGTTAGGTACCGGGATGAAATGTGCAGGACAATGCCCGGCCTCTTGTGGCCAGAGTGTGTAGGCAGTTCCTGGATGACGAAGGCATTGATTACAGTGACTGGCCCTCACGTTCCCCAGACCTGAATCCAATTGAGAACCTCTGGGACATTATCTATCGGCGAATCCAACGCCGCCAAGTAGCGCCACAGACTGTCCAGGAGCTCACTGATGCCCTGGTCCAAGTCTGGGAGGAGATCCCCCAGGACACCATCCGTCGTCTCATCAGGAGCATGCCCAGACGTTGTTGGGAGTGCATACAGGCACATGGGGGCCACTTACACACTACTGAGCCACATTATGAGTTGTCGTGATGAAATTTACGCAAGTTGGATCAGCCTGTGATTTTGATTTTTCACTTCATTTTCGGTGTGATTTTGAATCCAGCCCTCAATGGGTTGATGACTTTGGTTTCCATTGACCATTCTTACATCATTTTGTTCTCAACAAATTACACAATGAATTTGAATTTGTTCAAATAAGTTTATTCATTTAAAAGTTATTTTCTTATAATTTTATAGATAATTTTAAATGTGTGACTATGTACTCTTGTACTCCCCAGAAGAGAGAACTATATGCCAATATATACGTTAAGGACTCAAAAGAAAGAAATTGCATTTGCTATTGTAGTGACTTCATACGAGACAGATTTGCAGGACAAAAGCACATCCGTGTCTCATCATTTCAGGTGTTTTACATGAAAGTACTTTCTGCATGCATGCCCTCTATTTCATGATATGCAGCAAAATGGTAGTCAGTAAAGAAGTGACGAAGAAAGTTGTGTGGTAGATAAAAATAGATATCTCTGCAGAGATGAGAGATACAATGATTGGTTTGTAATGACTCAAACAGCTGCATGATGTACAGTTATAATTGATGCTGGCTAGCTGGCAAAGGCTTGTTCTGGAGGAGTGTGGAAAACAAACTGTCAGGGACACTCTTCAGTGTTTCACACAGAGCTGTCACTTGCCTCTCATTTACGCTTTAAAAGGATTGGAGTCTGAAGGCAAAGCGTCTAATTTCACGAGAAAATGCATTAGGCATCCGTGTTTGTCTTTTTAAGCTTATCTTAGGGATGAGCACAAGAGAGGATTTATGTCACCACGTTTTAACAAGACCCATTAAACAAGACACACCAGGACAATCCCATGGACAACTGGAAATACAAAAACAGTCAAGAATCTGGCTTGATATTTTGGGTATTTGAACAGATTTGTTTTCTCACATTATTCATAGATTTGAATAGCTGGTTTAATTCAAGTCACATTTTAAAGCTACCCTGATTTTATACAAAGAACAGCCATACTTGTGAATGAGTCTTCAAACCCCATTGAGTCAGTGAGTTAATAAAAGGCTCCATTTGGCAATGTTGTAGCAGTTTACCATCATGCTCTTCCAGTAGGACTGGTTGCCATTCTCTTGTAGCCTGAGGCTGTAAGAAAAATGATCCAGTGGAGAGACATCATTAAACGCCCCTAAAGTGGATGTTTCCAGTAACTCTCCGTGTTATCACCCTGTTACATCTACATTTCTCGTGGCTTATGGGTTGGAAATGCACAAGGTAATAGTATGGTAAAGTATACTATTTTGGTCATAAAGAAGGCAATAAAAATAGGCAAATGCTGATTAAGGATTTATTCACTTTTTATTTTCTCCATTTCAAGCATATTTGTTCAAAAATGTTATGACACTGAAGATCATTCCCAGATTCCAAATATATGATTCGAACCATCAACATAATTTTAATATATGTAGTATCAGTGTGGCATCACATATATCCACTATAGCATCAACTTCAGCCACTTTTTGAATGACTCATCAAATAAAAATTAGATGAGCTTCTAGGCTAGAGTAGCACATGGAAATTCACTACTGCATCTATTTAACTTATTCAGGAAGTGTTTTTTCTGAGAACAAACAGACAAACAAGGCTTATGGATGTTTTTCTTTTACAACTTTTTGATTGTTGGTTTAAATATAGTCACATGTCTCGTACAAAGCAGGTATTGAGCTACGTACCTCTTTTCACAGAGACGCACTTTACACTGTAAGAGCACTCAAGAGGGACAAACACAAAGACTGTTGAGGCCGGCAGAAGCGGAAGAAGAGAGAAACAACCAAATGCATGCTCATTATCTGACATGAACAATCAAATGGGCCGACTCAGGTGAGTCACACACCATTTGAGTCCATGAAGAAACTTTTCTCTCTGATATCAGATTTCTGAAAGTGACCCCAGATATAAAAGTGCTGATTACTTTCCCCCTGAAAGTCCATTTGTCTGAGAGATTGTTTTATCTACTGTTTGATGGAGGCCGCCTCATGAGACTGGAAAGTGAGGATCAGAGATAGCATTTCTGATATAACTTGTGCACAAACTGATGCTCCAAAAAGTAAAGTTACGACATCAAAAAAGTTCAAGTAAATCAGTCTTTCTTGTTGTTGAAGTTCTAATTGTTCTCCCAGTAGTGAGATGTGTGTGAACCCTGTCAGCCTAGTTGTACTAGACTTTGGTGTAAATGCCTCCAAACAAGTCAGGCTCCAATGCACCAGGTTCATGTAATGGCTCTGCACATGATCTGAGGCTCGGGGCAACACAGCCCAGTTTGACCACGGCAGAGAGCAGTCAGCAAGAACCACTCTTGTCCCAATGCTCACAAAGCAAAATACCTGTCCACATACCGGGCACATAAACACACACACAGACACATGCGCACACACCCAAACATACAGACTCACTACCTATTTTTACTCAGTATTACTGCTGGGTACAAGCAATTATCACAAGTGGCAGTGTATAATAGGATATCTTGGCGCCTGCTGCTGAGGGCTAGAGTGCAACTCTTGGTGAGCTAATGGAGATCTGAGAGGATGGACGGGAAGTGGAGTCACTCCAATGCATTTCAAAGCTCTTCCTGTCTGCCTTAAGCGCTGTCTGCTCCCTTCTTACCCAGGCAAAGCTCTCAAATGAATGGTGTGCAGATTGAGTGGAAGATTAGGTTTGCACTGTGACCACTCACCCCAGCAATAGCTAAAAGAGATAAGACACAGAAATGGACAAAATATTAGAAACCTCTTTCAATATAATGCAGTCCAACTATACCACAAACTAGGGCCTCACAAATGACCAGAGTTCAATTGACACCTCTCCAACGCTATGTCAGTAACAAATTACAACTGTAACTTTCTCTCTAAAGTGTGCAGCCTTCATTACATCCAGCATGCCAGTACCCTTCACTGTCATATTGGAAAAACCATAGACTGTATATAAAGATGGATGACACGTCTCCACTTCCTCCTACTGTACAAAAATGAATCCAAAATATCCCAGATACGGGCGCTGCCATCTTGTGTTGGTGACACCATTTGGAGCCAGAGTCTGCGCAGTAGTGATCCGCGGCTCGAGGTCCCGCCCATACACCCACCCGAACCAATGGCGAGCACACTCAGTCATAACATGACATAACAGCCCCTTTTTACAGCATCAAATAACTAATTAAAACCAAACTTATCAGAAAAATGCACACTTGAACATACAGAAAAGAACAGAACGAACAGAAACCATTTTTGGGAAAAATTTATTTGACGTGTACTTTGATGGGGGCGGGGTTTATGATCTATACTGCAGCCAGCCACAAGAGGATGGTTGAGATGTTTTGGCTTCACTTTTAGGGAGCTGTCATGTCGTCCATCTTAATATATAGTCTATGGCAAAAATAATCTCAGTCTGAGAGATACCACTTACTTACTATGCATTTGGTATGTTTTAGTAGACATTTCTTCTAAAACACGTACCATATGAACTCATAGTTTTCAGATAGCTTAATGCTCGTCTAGGACACAGGGAGGCAGCAAACTTAAAGTACGACCTTCACTTAAATTATTTAGAACATCACCAGAGACATGGGTAGGCATGTAGTTGAAAGGGATGATGTGGAGCTGAGATACCCTCCAGGTGCTCATGCATGGAGGCATTTGGTGCATCTGGAAAGTGCAGGGATGCGTTTGCAGGGTTTGACAGAGGTCAAAGTTTTACCTAAAATCCAAGGGTGGAGCATTACGAAATCATCTACAGGATTGGCCTATAGTAGTGTCATAAATGCATATGCCCAACGTTGGAGGGGGACAGTGGAAATGATCCATAGTTAGCTCTCCAAAAGGTGAAACCCACCTAGGTTCACTATAATCGTGGCAACAGCAGCATACAGCATTCATGTTAAACGGCTTGACCACATTAGGACGATTAAAGCGCCAAGTAATTCTCTGGAGCTTAATCAAATCTCTTAGACCTGTCCTAATGAAAAACTCTCCTGCCTTGATGTCCCTCTCTGGAGTGGGTAATTTTATTGAGCCGATATATTTAAGTTCACTGCTCGGTTTAAAGGGTCTGGTAAAGATTCGGTTGTAAAAGAGCTGGGCCTTTTGCCAACGGCAATGCTATTAGGATTCATACTCTACAAGGGACACCTCAGCTACACTTGGAGTTATACGGGGTCTTGCACCTGCATTAGTAGCACATTTCACATTTTGATTTTGAGTGTTAACACAGTGGGCCTTAAGGGACAATAATTTATAATTCATTTTAGACCATGAGATGATTTTCCTTTGTCTCCAGTCACAGTTTCACAGGCATACAGCTGAGAAGTGACATGGGCAGTCATCTCTCTGCTGTGCCAACTTTCAAAGGAAAGCTGCTGTTATGATGAAAATGTACTACTCTATCTGACATACAGTAGGCAGCCTGGTAAAATCATCATAAATGATGATATTACAAACTGGGATCAAACTGTCTGTATTTATGACAATTAGAATAGGTTACAGATAGTATACCAGCTTGCTAATGGACCTTGTAATGAGTCACATCTGACTTAGGGCTATGTGGCAGCTATTGCAGTAACAGTAACACTGGGAGTATGCAATGACAGCCCACCTGCCTGGAAGATCTGTGCCCACCGCAGCACAAACTGTGATTAACCGAGTAGCATTGGTGCACAGGTATACGCACACACATACTGTATATACAGTGCACACACTTGGCTCTCATGCATTATTAGATTCATAAAACTCTGTCCCATCCATCCCCTCCATATCACTCTGCTGAAGCCAAACTATTACAGATGTAGGGAGGGAGGGAATTCATCAGGGGATGAATAGAGACAGAAAAAGGGAGAGAGAGAGTAAGAAGGAAGGTGAACAATATGCATGTGCATGGCTGTAAGGTAACAGAAAGTATTAAGTGAGAGAGAGGAAGGAGAAGAAGAATGGGCCATGGAGGGAGAAAGCAGAAACACATCTGTCATGATGAGTGGATGAATAAGAAAAGAGCCTGCTGAATGTTTCAACATTTACTTTTAGTCAGACTAGTCCACACACACCGCTGCTCCTCTCCCCCTGTAGACCAAAATGACATCACCACACGCATAAATGTAGCGTTTCAAGTTTTCTATGCATCTTCAAAGAGATTATGAGAGGGTTATCGTGTCACTGCCAAGTAGGCAGAGTCCACACAAGCTTCCCATTGACAACTCTGTGAGAGTCTGTTTGTGTGGGCACGTATGTGTGTGTGTGCTTGTGCATGCAAGCAATTTGACAGCAGCGTTGGAAATATCCTGAGACAAGCTACCTCCAATTCTAAAGTGCTTCTGATGAGAAATAGTGTCAGTTTCCAATTAGTTTTTTTTTTTTGTACTTTATTCTTTGTACGCAAGTGGTAGCTTTTAATTAGACTCTCGTCTTTTTAAGTAAAGAAATTGCCTGGTAGGATGAGTAAAGATTTCTCCATTGCGTATGAATCATCAGGCTTTCATTGAAAGACTGATTAGACTCCTGGTTTAAAGCAGAGGGGGTGATGTGGATGAGGTGAAAGGTGGGGCCGCCGTAAAGCTTGTAAGCTGACAAGTAATTTAGTTTTCAGTCACATAAGGACTTATAGAGACGACATGTATTCCTCACCTGCCACCTGTCCACCCACAGGTTCCCTCTCTTTTAGGTATAGACAAGCTACATGTGCATACATATTGCTGTATACACACATATCCACATACACACAGATACTGTCAATTACCCTCCTTATTAATTAAAAGTAATTACACATTAGCTCCTGACTGCTTGGGGCCACTACCACCGCTCTATAGCACTTCTCGCCACCTACATAATGAATGAACATGGGACACTTTTCCAGGACCCGAAATAAAACATGCTTGTTACTATGGCAGAAAATGCAGTTTCCATGTATGAACTGCTATGCAGTGCACCCTTAGTTTCAGAGACTAAAGAGTGAAAAACACCATCACTTACACGTCAGAGTTTCACCCAAGCAGCTGTGTGTCATTGAAGAAATGCTGGCTGACCACTACTGTCTAAAAATAAAGACTTGTTGTATTATTGAGCAAGGTATGAGTACAGCATCGAGGAGTATGGAAAAACTTCTAGCCGTGAGGGTGAACAGCAATAACTCCATTGAGCTTCTGAAGAATTGCAATGACTATGGTCCCCTATTTTTAGCACCTCTGTGATTATGATGTCTGACTATGTGAGCGCTGGCAGCCAGCATTTTGTCACTCACAGCGTGTGCTGAGTACTGTGTATTTGCTGTGGATTCGGCAGCAGTGCTGAAACAGGCATTCTATACAACTTCCCTTCTTTTTGTGTCACTCAATCTATTGGAGCTGAGACATCAATACTTGCAACTGCACTGAATCTTAAACAACACGATGTGTCAGTGTACAACTGACAATAATGACAAACAGGCAGTTAACTATTTCTATCTTGCAACATCCCCAACAACAAAAGAGGCTTGATTCCTACACCAGTAATAATCACCCATTCACAGGAGTACAAGTCTCACTACTTGATTAATCAGAAGGCTTGTGAAAATTATGTATATGCTGTTCAATGCCTTGTTCACGGCAAGGTATTATGTAACATGTTTACACAGGTCTGTGTAGTTCCTTGATTCTTACAAAACCCACAACTCTTCCTATGCCTTCTTTTGTTAAGCTGTATGGAGCGCCACTCTCATTCAGGATTGTCAGCGCTGGGCTTGGGCTCTGTCAGACACAGCCAGTGAAGCTCATCCACCCACTGAGACTACAGTCGGCATGGTACATACAGTATTACATGACAGTGCACAACAGGAGGAGTCTGGGGGAGATCAAACCTGACATAACATCCATTTGGGAAGTTAACCTTGTACTAAGAGGGCTTTTTTTCAGCTTGAAATGCTCCTCATCCAAGCCTCTTCCTCAGGGTTAAATGCAAGTGCAGGAGCGACATGCAGAAGCATATGAACAAAATTCATATGCATGCAAAAGTGATGCAAAAATCATATTACATTTTGTTTATTGTGATGATTGGCCATATTTAAACAAATTTAAATTTTGGCACTTAATATAGTTTTATAGGGGTTTACAATCTTATCCTTTTGAAAAAGCCAATAGTCCAAAAGTCTGATTACCATACACAACTAAGAAAATCCTGCAACCAAACTGCTTAAACACACACCCATTTTTCACTACTGCATACATCTTCTCATTTACTGTAAAATGATAAAATGCAATGTCTGAATCCTGCACATGTCATATTTTAGGAGTTAAATATGTGCTCAGAGATTAATAAGAGATAGAGGAGGATTTACCTTCTTCAGAGCTGACATTCTAGGTGGATCCTCTTCCTGCAAAGCCCGTTCACATGCTGAGGTCCCAAGACAAGTTTGGAGGGTGCGCAAATCCTAACTCAGCCCGGTGCTGATGCTGAGCCATGAGGTGCCTGCTTAGTATTCTCATCTCGCTTCCAGCCCGTCCTACAGCTGGCTCGGTGTGCGCACGCCCCAAACCGCTGTTATTGCAGGGTTCAAACACATGGGGAGCTCTAGTCTGATGCATTGCACTCGTCACACTTCATGAAAGAAAGTTGGCAGTTTAAGCCGACAGCAAAAATAATTTGGGCTTGATTCATTTGGCAGGAAGACGCACGTGCGAAAGTGACTTAAGATCATTTTCGAGTCACATTTTAATTCGTATTACACTTAATATCACAGAAGCAAATTTCCTCAGTAAATGTAAACTAATTATACTGTCTGTCTTTTTCATCAAATACACAGTGGTCGAGCAGCTCCAAAGAATGCTGATATTCTACACACTATATTGAACAAGGCTGCTTTATATGCCGATGTGAAGAATGGATTCGACTGATCAAAACAATATATTGATGTATGATATACAAGGTACATGTCTTTTCTAACAACTAAGGCTACATTAAATTGACATTAGTCTGAATGGAACTCGGCACGACTGCAGCAAGTGACTTACTCCTACGCAGTCAGTGAGCTGGTTCCTGTGGTGGAGAGAGTGCAGCTGGAGGAGCCCGAGCGTTATCGCACTTTGACAAGCGTAGCTGACTGTTTTTTTTAAAGTAACTCTAGCCATTCCTTTAGCTATCTGTAACACCAACACGTTATTTCACCGGCGTGTGTCTGTTGGTAACCTCTGCTATAATAGCGAGCTCATTTTAAAAGCTAGCAAGCTGGGTAGCTAACCCAGCTAGCATATTAGCTACAGCCACATGTTACATTTATGTTTGCGTCCTCTTCGCTTGCACTCAGATAACCACACATGTCGACATGGCACGTAGGAAAGAAGGTGAGCATCACCGGTGTCGCTGACAACAACATTAATCTCGTACAAAAACTCAAAACTGTTGCATGCAGCTAGCTAGCTAACGCAGCTAGCGGGCTAAGTCTCGCGTTAAGTAGGTTTCTAACTATGTTGTAAACAAACGCACGTGTTCCACAAAGTAACGTAGCAGGTTACCTGACCTCATATAAGACCCTGTAAAACATACTGGTGATTTGTGAAAGCAAGATGATGCTTTGTAGAGTTGTATTGGCAACATACTCAAATTTAAATGAGTGGTCGGATATTTTGCCAGTCGTTGGTACAGTGCAGTGCTATTATTATTATTATTATTATTATAACAATAAAGTGCCCACAACATGCACATGATCCATAAACCAGCACCTCTTTCAAGTTGGTTGGTCTACATTGGAAACATATGGGGTTGATAACTTGCTGTGTAAATTAAGCCCACTTGATCGAATTGCATTGTTAAAGTGACAGATTTGACCATGAAGTTTAAGATTGATGTTTCCTTAAATATTAACAAGTCAGGTATCTTACAATGCCAATGCGTCCGATTAACAGGTAGCGTTATGTACGTAACCTATCTTGTTTTCTACGTCTTGTGTCACTTAGCATTTCAATCAAAAGTACTCCAGAAGCTTTACCCTGCAGCTCCCAGATTGGAGAAGGAGTCCAGCCCACCGCGCATTGTAGAGGCCCTAGCCAAAAAAACCTATGTGAGAAGAAAAGCCCCTCAAGAGGACACTGCCACTGGTAAGATTACATTCAGTTCACCAGTAATACTTGCTGCTTACAAAGTACAATTTTTTTTTTACTTTTCCCTCATTTGATCCTCTTTCCGTTTTTCAAAATACTCACATTAACATACCAACACATTATACACGCAGAATTGCTGCCACCCTGCTGCTCTTACCATTGGGGTTTATTACCTCCTTTTATTTGCCATGTCTGTCTCAGGAGATGCAGGGAAGACACAGAGTGCAGCCAATCCAGGCAGGCGGATGTACATGGTCCTTCCTCCTCCTGCAGACTACAAGACAGATTCAGAGAAATCCGTCACACTCCCCCAACTACAAAGCATAAATAGTGCAGAGGACCCAGCTGGTAAGACGACCATAATCTTACATTTATGAACTTGCGCTGTGCACCATAAAGCTAGGAGAGATTTACGGCATGGGGTATCTCCAGGTTGGCTCTCTCTAGTATGAAAGTCACTCTTCTTGATTGTCTCTGCCACTCTAGTTTAGGGAAACAGACAGTGATAATCAATTGTGTTTCTCAACTGAGGAGAACTTAAATGTAGCGCAGATGGTGTTTGAGCCTGGGTGATTTTCATTTTGATCTGTCTATTGAATGTGTTGTTTGTCAGAGTAAATTTCTACATCTAGGAGATGTTTAACCCTCGTTGATGCCATCTTTGAGGCCGATGTTGTGAGCTGACGTTAATGGCAAGAAGGAATGTTCTTGACCTGTGATGAGAAGAGTTGGCTGGAAGTTTGATTCAAAGATAAGTCATGAACCGGTGGAATGATCAGACTGTAATAAGAGTCCCGGCTCATTACACGGGTCTCTGTACTCATCATCTTCCGTAGTGCAGACCTCCATCCACCTGACAGGCTTCTGCTTTACCTCAAATAGAAGAGATTTGTTGGCTAAGACAGTGCAGCGTCTTAAAGGTGCCCACTCGAATAAATGATGTGGTTAAGTTTGATTAATTGCACTCGTCAGCCTAACAGCGCCTTAATTGAATCGCATTTTTGATTTAGTAGGCAGTGAGCCTTGATGGTAATTGCAATCCAAAGTCCTGTTTAAGGTCAGCTTGAATTGGGCTTTATGAAGGTTTCGTGATAATAAATCCATCAATATACAGTAATATTATAGAAACTGTACAACATTCACTAGTTGATGTGATATAGTAATGATTAATGTATTAAGAGTAAATAAGATCTATCTCCACTATGTTTATACTGTTATGTGTATACTGCTGTTTCTAAGTTATCATGCCATGGCATAATTTTTACTCCCAATTTTTAGGGTTTTTCTCAATTCCTTGATATCTACTGTGTGACAGATGTAAAGATGTGCATGTAGGCTTGAAAGATATATCTTTTCCTCTATGATGAGTAACACATTGATGTGAGATACTTTGGTTCATTTTTAATCTACCAGAAAAGGACAGAATTAAGAACAAGACTAGGTCGAAACTGAGGATATGGCTGGACCGTGTCTGTCTGCGCTGTCATTCTGAAAGAGCAACAGCCAACACTCGACCGACCAATGGTGTAACTTCTTCAATCAACCAGGGACAGACTTTTGCGTTTATATGACTAGCCCCGCTTAGCTGTGGTCCAAAAATCACCATAAATATTGCATATCTGTACATGGTCTGGAAAAGATGTGACTCAGTGCACTCATGTGACTGCAGCAAACAGGGCAGTGCTGCCCAGATGGTCTATCAGATGAGTAACAAGATAACAGCAAGTTAATTTTCACCTTTTGCTTCACTGCTGCTCCTATACATAAGTCCTGTAAGTGACTTTTGTTTGTCATCACAATGATCCATTTCAGACTAAATTGAGAAGTGGCTCCTCTTGAATTGCTTTTTTCAGTATTGGTCATTGTTTCTCTGCGACTTGCTCAGCTGCATTATGTTCTGGCTACTAGCCAGTTCACTGCTCACTATAGTGTGAAAGAACGGGTCACTAAGAATTTGATGGGAGCTGGTTCCTTTGGCCTCTCAAAGCCTCTTGAGTTGTTAAGGAGAGGGGAGTTGTGATGAGGCAGAGAGGAAGCTGCTCAGCCAGGGAGAGTGCCGTTTCTGTATGAGCTCACAGTTAAGCTCTAGTCACTCTTAGTTAAGTTTAAGTAATAGGACATAAGAAGAGAGATTTAACACTGATAAAATATATACCTAGAAACAAACGACAGCTAAAGAAATAGATCTGCAAAGCTAAAACAGAACTGCAGGAGCTCTAATGATGATTTCCATAAGGTAGGAGGAATGTGATAATTGTGTGTGTGCATGCACAATAAAAAATAAAAAGCTAATGCATAACCTGTGCGTTGGCCCCCTTTTTATTTCATCTTTCATCAGAGTGCTGGATTCTAAATAAAGGAGAGTGTTACGAGCAGCATGGGAGATGTAGATTTCAAGATGTAGATAATCATTACAGAGAGAATAAAACGACCACTATTCTGTCCAGAGGCACCACATAACATCAAACATACAGTCTACTGATTCTACTCACTGTACCTTTATGAACCACCAGTGGTTTCAAGTTTGTTCGATGTAAGGCCAAGATCCAGCGGGTTTCTTTTCAATCAGTTACCACACCGGCTGATTAGAATGCAATCAGCTAAAAAAGATGGAGTATCTAATTAGTGGAATCAGCTGGTGCAATGATTGGCTGGAAGGAAACCTGCAATCTCTTAGCCCTCATTGCCACATTATTGGCCATTACTGGGACTCAAACCCCCCTACTGGTTTTAGCCTGTGTGTGGGCATTTCTTAGGCTTCATCCAGATTGCAGGTGAAACTCACCCACATCCAATATGTGACACACAATATATTTTTCTAAACAATATGAATACAAGAATCTGATTTTGTTCAATTCTCATTTAGGCTGATTTTGCTCAAGAGTTGAGGTGCATACGGAGATTGTGATGGATTACTTAGTTTAACAATGTTTTAAACTAATCAAGAGTTTACGATCTTGTTGCCCACAGAGCAGAGCGTCCGTGATAGCGATGAAGAACTATACCAAGATAAAGAGGTAGAAGAGCATAAAAGAAAAAGGCGAAGAAGGAGAAGGAAACCAGCCCTCCATCTAGACTCTGGGAAAGATGGAGCAGCTCCAGTGAGTGAGTCCAGCAAACGTCCGAGTCAGACACCTATGGATGAGGGAGGAGAGCGCATTAGCAGGAACAAGAAGAGGAAGCTGAAGAAGAAACGACACAAAGAGAAGCTGCTCTCTATGGGTCTGATGCCCCGGGCCTCTGCCCTGGAGTTCACATACCAAAAAGATGGGGAGGAGGAGGAAGAGGATAACGATAGGAGGGCTGCTGAGGTGTCAGACTTCCTCAGGACAACAATGGAAATCTACATGTCAGATTGTAAGTATCGAGCAGTGCAGTGCCGGCCTTTTTGGATCAGCTGCTTTCTTATGTTCTCTGTGCTAAATCTCATGCTCATTCGATGTTAATATTTGGAAAATGAACACCCTGACAAGGAATAGTTAGATTTTCATTCATTTTGGGTGCTATGATGCACAAAGCTGGTGGCTTTCTGGGATGAAGTTTACAAACACATTTAAATTTTAAGAAAATTTTATAAAATTCTGCCAAATGCTGAAAGCATGTTAATGAAAACTGTTGAACAGAATTCATTGCACTTCTGCCACAGCACATCTGTGCTTTTTTGAGACATGATGTGACGATGCCACCAGGAACCAAACAGAAAAGTAGTCAAAAACATAACATCGGTAATTGGATGAAAGTGTAATAGCTAAAATTGCAGTGCCATTAGAATGTACTAGATGGAGAGCATTTTTTATTTGCCAGACATATCTATATCTGAGAGCTAACTGGTAATCATTGACAACAGCTTTGATTCATTTATTTTAAAGGAAACCAAGCCAAGATAGCTCACTATTACAAAAGTGTGTAATGTTTCAGATATAAAAGTTACAAATTAAATCATGTTTAATATAGGGATTATTTGCGGCAGACTGACAATACACAATCCAGTTTACGGAAAGCAATTGCTCTCTTCAGTCACTGAGTTTTTAATCAAGGCTTTGAACTCGCCCAGAGAAAAAAGTTCATTAAGCTGCAGGGTGTGCTATAGATTAGGCCAGGACCAAAATAAGAGAAAGCTCCTTAGCACCTGGTAGAGGAGCTTTGTAAATGAATGAGACTAATAATAACTGGTGAGACTGCACAGATATGAGATTCGCCCGGTCTGGCTTTGTAAATGAAAAACTAAACTAGTGATGTTTTCTGTTTTATGTAAGTAAAAAAATATGTAATGATGTGTGTTAAACAACTGTTGCTATATATTTGGTTCAATTTACTGTATAAAGGTAAGTTTCTTGTTTTGTCAGCTCCAGTTGGATTACACTCCTCTAATGTTAGATAAAATACTAAATGATGATGTTAATGCCTTTAATTAACAGACCGCCTCTCACTTCTTCTGTGCTCCTCCAGCCTCGTTGCGTGTAGACAAGCTTCCTCTCCTGTCTGAGATGGTGGATGACCTTCTGAGCAGCATAGCCAGTGGATGCAAGCCCACCTCTGTCCTGAAACAGCTCCACGGCCTCAAGGCCTTTGTTCAGCAGAAAGAGGCAGACAAACTGGAAAAGGCACTGGAGGAGCTCTACAACACGTCTCCTATGTCTGCAGGTCAGTGGCATTAAGCTATGGAAAGTCATGGAAGGTTACATCAGATGAAAATGATGGGATCTTTGCTTGTACGCTGCTCCATGCTTGTTGCATGCATTCATGCCCATCCCTGCCCATACTGGCCTCTTCTTGCTGGGATCTGCCCCAGACACTTCATTGACCTGTCCCTGCAGGTTAATACATGCCTCTGTCTGTCCGTGCTTGCCTTCTATTCTATGCGCCCTTGCATTGGTCTTTATTGTTCACCTGAGTATACCTGCCCTTACTTGCCTCCATCAGCCTTTACCTGTAGGTACCTGCCCTTAATGTGTAATACTAAAGCTGGTCTTGTCCATGTTACATGTTACATGTTTCAACTTGTTCATCTTGCCTTTACTCTGTCAACAGCCAAAACATCTCATGAGTCCCCAGACATTTTCACCTGCGTGCGTGTGTGTGTGTGTGTGTGTGTGCGCATTTGCATGGTTGGCTAGCTGGCTGCATAATAGGATCAGCAGGGACTTTACCGCTGTCACGCGCACAAGTGTATGTGTGAGAAAGGGAGGGAGAGGGAGAGATACCAGCCAGGAGATTCAGGCCGCTGCCATATCTGTGTCCACAAAGTGACGCTTGTCTCTGTCTGTCCCTGTCACCAAGACAACACTGTGTAAAAACCAGTTTGCTCTCTCGCGAGCCCGCAATAGAGCCCGCTTCAGTTGTGCCTATCCCCTCCATGCACCTGCTCCACTGCTGCCTGAAAGCTTTTCTAACCTCCCTCCACGCCGCCTCATATTGTATGAGTCATGCTTCGATTCCCTGTTTTTAAATACAACACGCCAGCTGATTGCATCAGAGCAGAATTCCTTCTTAGAGGCATCTTTCTAATGTGTAAAGATTTACTTCACTCAACTCATCTTTGCAATGTTAGCATTTTAGGCAAAAGGCACTGGCATTCTTGCACGTATTTGACTTCACATTTATGAATCGCTCCAATACGACAGTTTAAAATTATTTGATATTTTTGATTAACATCCATCTTGTTAAAGCAGCATTCTGTATTTTAAAGTAACCCGCTTCCACTACCATGCGGAAGCTAATCCATGTGCTTGTTTGAGAGGTGTTCTTTTAAAGATCTTCAACTGAGTTCACTCTCCTCTCTCTATCACTCTACCCTTTCAGTGGCAATCAATTGAGTGCAGGAGCAGGTCTAAAGCAGATTTCCTTTGAGCATTTTTACCACACCCTGGAGTTCCTCTCATGAATGACATCGGCTTGACTGCTCCCCTTTATATTGTCCATGTCAATGTTCTGCATAGATTCACTAAATTGAATTCTAACTTTTCGAGAATAAGTAAAAGAAAGATTCTGTCTTGGGCGGGAGGCAAATGTGCTAGGTTGAATGTCTACATGCACAGAGGTAGGAAGTAGCTTTGAACACTGGCTGGGGATTTTGATTTATTATGCCGAAAATACGACAGCAAATAAGTCTCTTTTGTGTTGTCAGCAGAAATCTCAGCTGTAACTGAAATGTTGCTCTTTGTCCCTTTGTGTTTTAGAGGAAACCACCGCAGTCGTTTCACTGTTCCAATACTGGATCACAGACATTCTTCCCATGCAGGGAGACAAGACGACAGGGCTTTCTACTGTGCACCCAGGAGATTGTCAGTCACACTGAAACAAAGACTCTGCTGAAGGATTATTTCCACTGTGCTCCATCACTTTAGATAAGAAAGTTCTTGAAATGTTCTACTCGTATACTGCATCTCACATTGTTGGACTTTACATGATGCTATATAAAATATTAAATATGTTTCCTTTTGATCTATGCCTTTGTCTAATCCATTTTCATGCCTCATATTGTACAAGAAGAAAACAAAAACAAATCCTGAGCTGGGTAAATCCTTCCGCCCACCATGAGTACACTGGAAGTTGTCATTATCGACCCAGCTGTTACTTACCTCCCTATTTGTAAGTTTTATGTAATTCAAATGAATTGAACATTTAATTGGTATAAACATAACACCCTTCCTCCTCATCTAACCCCCTAATTGCCGGAGAAGCAAATGTCAGCTCTGCTGGAGCGCCAGTATTGTTTGCAGATGTTATGACATTTAAACCCAGCCGGTTAACCCAATAGCTCCTCAATTATCTACACTACACTCCCCACAAATCAATTTCTGACCACGTTGCTATTCCACGTGCCTTTTCAAATTTGCTCTTTCACCTAACTGCATTGGATTAATTAATAGTCTTCAGGGAGGTAATACTGATGATACTAATGGTGTCTCAGCAGATATTCATTATGGGGCTGAATGATTAAGAACAGTAACGAGTCCCATTACATGATCCCCACAACCGCTTGTTGCCCTTACCTAACTACGCTCAGTATCGCAACACGCTATGTTGTTGATGGACCTTGGAAACCAGTACCACCCAGGGAGTCAGTAGCTTAACCTTCCGCATCACCATACCTGTCTGCAACTGAGATAATCTATTCTAATACAGTTACCCATCGCTCAGTGCCAGGGGATGAGTTCAGGAAAAGGGCAGAGAATTATCTCGGCTGGACGGTGCCATTGTGATGACCTGAGTGAGAGCTGTCTGCCACAGTACCATCTCCAGAGGAACTGTCGTCTTTCCAGAACTGTGATGCTGACCAGTAGACATCAGCAGGTTATACTGTACACTCTAACACACAGCTCTGAGTGTGTGTGTGTGTGTGTGTGGTATTATAGTGGCAAACAATTAGCATGAGGGCGGCCATCTGTGGCCTCTATTCATGGATGGACGCACCAGGTGCTGTGTCTGATGGAAGCTCATGGGCTCATTCTGCAGACATTAGCCAGAGGAGACAATAAGGGCAAAGAGCACATTGCCTGAGATGCTTATATAACAAAATATAAAGGTGATCATGCACTTTAGCAGTGTGGCTGTAGGGATGGCAATGTCAGTCTGTTGTTCGATCCACCACTTTGGTCCAGGCTTAAATATCTCAACAACTATTCAATGGACTACCATGATGTGTGGTACATGTATCCATGGTGCCCGAGCATGAATCCTAACCACTGACTTTTCCTCTAGCGCTACCACGAGGCCTACATTTGTGATTATTAGGGAAATGTGTCAATAACCCTTGGATGGATTGCCATCACATTTGCTTCAGACATTCATGCCCCCCTCAGGATGGATTGTAATAACTCTGGTTATCCCTCAAAGTGGTTCATCAATATTTTTATAATAACAATATATCAAATGACAATATGAAATGAAATGACAATATGAAAAAACAGTAAGAAAGGGGTCACAGAGAATTATCACCTGACTCTGCAGCTCCCCTCAGCTTTACAGAGCTTTATAATAAGTTTCAGCTCATTATCCGGCCCACAACTTGGTTCACTCTCATCGCTCTCATAGCGTTGTTTTTCTGCCACAGCAGGCAGCTGTTTTCAGTGAAAAAGCTCTGATAAACTCACTGTAATCTACCTGCTCAGCACCAAACTGCATACAGACACAGTTAGCAACTAGCTCGTTAACATAGTGCAGCATTTAGCCGCTAAAGAGCCAGATATTTCCCTCAGGACTTGATACAGAGACCAGAAACAGAGCTAAAAGAGTGAATATTGAACTTACATTCACCAGGTGTCACACGTCACAACTTGTTTCTGCTGCTGCCAAGTGGCCAAAAACTCAGTTATTGCAGGTTTAACTTTACATCTAGCACCACCATGAGGTCAAAAGTTTCATTTGTCCAATACTTAGGTTTATAACCAGATTCCTGCAAAACGAATGACATACCCATCCACCTCTGCTCTACTTTGTGTTTACTGCTAATTAGCAAATGTTTGTATGCTAACAAACTAAACTAAGATGGTGAACATGGTCAACATTATACCTGCTAAACATCAGCAGGTTAGCCTTGTCATTGTGAGCATTTAGCTCAAAGCACCGCTGTGCCTCAGTACAGCCTCTACAGAGATCCTAGCATGTAGTCTCTTAGTCTTGTTAATATTCTGATGTACCTTGCCTGTTTTATATTTTCTAGCATTTCAGTCATTAGTGGTTTTAGTTTTTCTCCTTTAGTGCTTAAAATGCTATATGGTTTATTTTTTGGCATCATGACTTTGCAACATTAATGGGGGGTTTGAGATTATTCATGGCTGCACGAGGTGGGAGGCAGAATTGGGTCCTATTACCAGAGATGAGAAGAAGGTCGTTGTTTGGCTGCTCTCACTGGAGAGAATTCCTCTCGTCCAGAGAGAGAGAGACGTTATCAGCACAGCTACCTCATTATAAGACCTGACTCTGAGTCGAGGATCCCTAGGCCAGGAAGATATTAAAGCTTAAAGAAACTTGCTGACATGGCAGGAGAAGCTATTCTCAACATCAACAGAAAAAACATCCAAATCAACCCACTCGGCAGATTCAAATGGGTTCCAGTGGTTCTGACTTCAAATGACTCAGGCCTTCTGTATGAAGCTGTTAAAGGAACTGCTGAAGTAAGAAATCAGTTACACCTGATGCTAATGTACTGTACTTTACCTGAATTAGTTAACTTCTCGTTCATCATTTCGCACTTTGTTTTTATGTCAAACTCTCTTCAAACAGACAGAAAAGGATGGAAGCATGCATCAAAATCCTGAAAATGTTCTGAACAGTATCCAAAACATTGCAAATGACAGTATGCACACTGTTATCTGCTCCCAAACACCCCCGACTCTCCACACACATTCACCATTTACATACAATACACTCTATTATGACTGGGTGATATGGCTGAAACAATCACATTATAATATTTTATATCTTATGTATTGATATTAATCACAATGTGGCAAATGTTTGCAAGATTAAATAGAAAATACTTGATGTTTAATACAGTGAATTGCGTTCCGCTGTTATGCAACACATCAGACAAAACTCTCTATACATGTAAACCAAAAATAAAACTTCACTAATAACTTCACTGGTTTTACAATTAGCTTGAATTCATTTATTTTCACAACAGAATTTTGTAAAACAATAGTACATATAAATTCGATATATCCACTACTAGAGTTGCTATACTTTGATATTTAAGTTTCACTCAGCCCTACACGCCATTCAATCTTCTGTTTAGACCGACTTCTTTGTCCCTGTGTGCCAGCTCCTGTAATCCCCTTAGACACACCACCTGCAGACTGCCTGTTATGTAAAGACACGAAGGAGCCGTTATAAGGGCTGACCAGGCTGTCCTGCATCACGTAGCGGAGCACAGGTTGAAGTAAGTGCGCACCCGGGCAGACCCTCTGTCGCTAGGGTTTCCCGTCCTGGGAGTCTGGGAAGAGGAGCTTGGGAGAGCCAAGTGTTATCTGGCCCTTAACTCATTCCTAATTTAACAGTAAGACCTTAGTGGAACGCTCCAGAATGTTTTTCAGACTCCCAAGACTGACTCCGGGCTACATCAGGCTGCTGCAGGTGAGTGTGAGCAGTTTGGCAGGCTTTGAAGAGTTCAGTTTTGTTAAATTGAACATTCATGAAATAAAGTAACACTGGCTTGGATCTTTCAATGCTACTTTGTTGTAAAGTTGAACAAGATTTGAGTCAAGTAGCTACTGTAACCATCTACAGAATATTTCCATGTGCTGTGATTGTTACTCTCAGATGCATAGTGACACTAAAGCTGTCTATACTACTGGGTAGCAAGAGCGTAAAGTGCTGAGTCAGTGGAAGTTTCTTGCCCATGATCTTAGAAGCAGAAGTGGATTGCACTTTATTGCAGTATTCCTGAATCAACCTGTTTTGATTTAAGACCTTTAAAACAAAAAGGCTGAAAGCCCTCTCAATGCCTTTGGATTTGAGGTGCAGATTACACGGTGCTTGGCATGCTCTGTCTCTACTGGTCCTTAAGAAGTAGAAGAAAGTGTCAGATGAAATAACTTTGACAGTTCTGAGAGCAGACATTGATGTAATGAAGTATTTGCAGGGTACTGGTTTTATGGGCACGTACAGAAGTTTATAGACAGAGACAGTGCATACAGGAAGTTGGTATCACTAAGCCTTATGCCCCTATTATGCAGCCATTTTCTAAGTCAGTGTCAGCAGATTGTTGTGACAAGATGATGAAATACCGTACTATCATATTATACACACACTGCCCACAAATATGAGTTCGTTCCAGGCTTCTGTTCCGGTAACTACAGGATGCCTTTTGTTTTAGCTCACAAAACACAATCACCTTTTTGGTGACGTGTTTACCACCAACAATGGCGAAATCCAAGCCTGTGACAGTCCATTACGTTGTAAATGGAAATGGGAACTGGGTGAGTGAGCTGCAGGAATGGCTTCTTAACTGTCTGTGACACAGCTCCATTAGAAACTATGAGGTTTCTATTATTTGCTCCTCTCTGCTCTTTATAATTGTCAGGGGCCCGCTGAGGAAATTGCCCATGTCGCAAAATAGACGAGCTTTTTGTTTGTCAAAAGAGACTGCCTGCGATTTGGTAAATGAGAGAAGATGAGTTTTTAATCTCTCTGGGATTGGTGGGAGGACTAGATGGGGTGGGGGCCGAGGTGCGCATATTGTAGCTCACTCGTTTGATGCAAACAAATGTTTGGAAAAAAAGGGTTGCAAGGCATGTTGTCCTCCTGTGCTGTATTGGCCTAAAATTGATCTGCATCCATGCATATACTTTGGACATTAACAAATCCTAACTGTTTGGTCATTGTTTGCCAGGAATTTGTGTCATTTCTGGACTGCTTTGATTGCTCTAATGCAGTTTATTTCTCTTTCATACTCGCACAATACCAAGGAAATCCAACATTCCTCTGATCACGTTTCACTCTCCACTTTTCTTCCTTTTCAGACCCAGGCCTACCATAATGTGTCTGTGACGCCTCCAGCTGAGAAGACCATGCCCGGCATGGCTATGCTGCTGGGGGCCATGGGGATCGGGATGTGTGGCTACAGCTCCAGGCAGTTGGCTCTCCACCACCGGCCCTCCGCCCGTGTGCTGCAGTTGGTTGGCACACACACTGATGCCAGCATGGTGAGCACAGCAGCCCACAGGACCCCGTTCCTGGATGTTACTCGCCCGGCCGGTGCCTGCCAGGAGATCACACCTCCCTCCTTTGTGGCCCAGAAAGTTTCCTTGAAATAACTTGTGATGCTGGGTTGGATATAGATTGGCCAACATCATAGGTTGAGTTCCAGTAACTACACTTATGCACGTCTAAGATTGTAGCTATGCTGGCCCATTGCACAAGTGTGGCCCATGTGCTCTCTGATGATGTGCAAGTGTGGATATTTGACTGACCTCAACCTTTATGTTGGCAGGAAGTTGGATGTCTTATAGTAATAATGAATTCTGTAACTAGTGCAACACATATAAAAATAATTTAAATGCTATTGGATTGTATCAATTAGTCACTAATATTAGAGTCTGTAATGCACTAAGGGGGCACTAAGCAATATGAATGATGATGAGTACGTAATGATGCTGGAACTTCCCAAAGACTGTTGCTGAATGTAGCTTGAAGGAGCTAACATGTTTAATTTGGAGACATTGTTTGTCTTTGTGAGGCCTGGTGTAAAAAGGGACTGACGCTTGGCAGTGCCCCTCTGTACACAGATGGTTGGCAACCCTCTCTCCGTGCCCCCACCCCTTCCCTTCCCTCCCCAGGCAGACAGCCATGTGTAAGTGCTTGAGCAGCCCGTCCCTGCCCATGACTTCAATTGATTTCCTCTGAGGAGGAGCAGGTGCCATCCATCAACAAGCCTTGGCGTTTGCTGGCGCGGGCTGGCGTTGGCTGTCAATCAAGAGACAGAGGCGGAAGACACAGGTGGGCTCTGTGGCTGAATCAGTGACTGGTGCTTCCTGTGTTCAGAAAAGTTAAATTCTCCAAGGGTTTGGTCAGGGTGGTGAAAGAATAGCAGAGAGTGGCAGGGCAGTTTTGTGGATTGAAATTTTGATAGAAGAAAGTTAAATACATTTGATATCGAAACCTGAGTCATGTAAACAACACTTACACAGCACAAATACACCTTGTTGGATTATGAATCCTGATTTATCTGGCTGAGACACTCCGGGTGGCAGGCGGGCAAGGTAGAATGGTGATTCCTCCTGGATAAGCCTGTGTCCTCTGTGGGGATTAACCCAGGTGGAAAATCATCCCTGACACACATACTCATTCACCTAATCTGGTATTAGAGACAAGGACCCGTGAGAGGCAGACAGTCCCTGTGCATCCCAACTTTGTACCATTCCCCCTGCAGTGTCCACCATTCATCCCACTGCCATACATGGGTTTATAGATTATGGGATTGGTGTTTCCATTAGTGTTTACACCAAAAATGTAGCAGTGAAAAGGGACTTGAGATCTGGCGAGACACTGAGTGTGGTTGAGAATGCGTGCTGTGCCTTATGGATAGCACAGGGGTTATACTGTCTTTATCTTTACTGCCTCTTATTTTGACTACGAATATTTGAAAATCTATTGAATGTACAGTTTTTTGTTTCAGATATCGTGGTGACACAAGTGACTAGAGATAATTCTATTTCCCCACATGCAGGGGACAGGAGGAGGAGGAGTGTTTCATCACTAAGAGGTCAGCCAGACCTTGTAATTCAGTTTTTCATTGCTGAAGAGCCATCCTTGTCTCTCTGCCAAATTGGATCAGCGGCTAGTTGTTGGTTAGGAGTTTTTAGAGCCCCAGTAGAGCCCCTCCAGAGCGCTAGCACAGCAGGTCACCAACAAAATGGTCATAATCCACTCAGCAGAGGGGGCTAATGGCTCCAACTGGCATCAGACACTGAAAAATCGGTCACCTTACTCTGGACAGAGACTGACACCCATAAACAATTTCATAATGGGGTTGTGATGGTCTCAAAACAACAGGATACTCTGTGTCAACATATACGCCTGATGGAAAAATACAGGGTAAATTGGGGCTTTTAAAATGTTCAGGAGAAACAGATTCAGGTACAAGTATGACTGCATTTTATAGTCATGTTCAGGCATTGCACTTCCATGAGTGTGAAATCAATGTGGGTGAGGGCTGGAGGTTGTGTAATGCACCTGGCTGGTTTTGATGGATTCTCTCTATACTGCAGTGGTGCACATTGAGCACAGAGCACTGTGGAAACCTATTGATCTCAATCAGAGAGTGAAGGAGAGCCTGTCTCCTCACTGCAGCAAACTTCCTGTTTCACTCAGCATTGTACAGTTTATGAGGGGGAACTGCCAAGACTCGGTGCACTGACGAAAAGGAATAACTGAAAACATGTTTGCTGTTGGAATCAAATACTGGGAATGTTTGAAAGCACAGTATTCATCTGTTAGCTTGTGCTCATTCATTTCAGTCTGTAAAGTTCAGCTGTGCCCATTAAAGAAGAGATTTGTTCTGTTAGCAATATAATTAATATTTAATGAAAAGATGTTGGAAGAGATTTATGAAATAAAAGCATTTGGCAAACATGCTGCTCTACTGTTGCACTTAGTCACGCCTGTGGGTCAGACTGTTTTTGTACGGTGTTGTGCGATGAAGTGCTTTTTGTACCAAGAAATAAATATGTTTTTAGTCAAAGTGCAATTCATGCTGTTTTGCTGTAATTAGGCTTAAAGATATTAGACAACTTTGATTTTACGACTTTTAACAGTCAGATCATTCAATTGTGTAGATTTTAGCATTCAGACACACAAACCTCCAGTATAGATCCCAGGTTTCACATAATCATCTTTGTTATTATGGTAAATCATTTCTCATATGGACACAGTAATCACAAAGAAAACCACGATCCTAATGACCTAATTGTGAGCTAAAACTTAAGAATTACTGATATGGAGGAGATAGGGTAAACTTAGTAAGTTGGGAAGGGTTGAACATGTCAGGTTTGTTGTCAGTAGTGGATATTCAGGAGTCCTGAACCCACCTGTTCACAACATGCAGGAATCAACATTAAGCAACAATTAACTCAAATATATTGGTACAATAAAAAGATTTTCCAAAGAGCAGTTGCAGATACTGATAGGACTATTGATGCTGCAGACTTCATAAAATAGGCAATGTACAAATAGGTGCTATTATTTATTTGCACAATCTACTTTAAACTTGCTCCAACACAATCTCTTAATGTCACATGCAATAGAGTTTAAGAATTAAAGGCTACACCTCAGTAAACAGGTGTTTGAGCATACTAAAGACCAGCATAGGTGTGATACGACGCATAGTCTAAAGTCAGTCAGAGTTCATAGATATGGTTCTTTGTATCTAAATCCTTAAACGAAATGGAGAAAAGAGAGTTGTACTTAGATTTTACTCGTTATACAAATAGTACATTCACTAAAATACAAATTAAATCTGCAAGTCACAATATTCACTTAATGTAGCAGAGGCGCAGCAGGCCACTATGGAAATTAGTTCTATTAACTTTTAGTATTTTTATCCCGTGTTATGCTTCAGGTTTATACATAACAACTTGTATTACATACTATTTATAGTCTTTTGTTTGGGTTTTCTTCTTTTCTTTTGTAAATAATTGGGTAAGTGTGTTATGTGTATGTTGTTTATGACTGAATTAAATTAAATCAAATAGTTGCATTTATGCCAAAGAGTAGACAAGTCATTTAATTTACGAGCAGAAACATACCACCTTAGTTTAAAGCACACACTCTAAGCATGCAGATGTTGCACTGATTCTGAAACTGTCAGCATCTCAAAACGCATATAATCTGTGTAAAGGCCAAACATTCAGTGGGGAAGTTTGAATACATTTTATCTAGTAAAAGCTGGAAGGTCAGTGGGTCATCAGCTTGTGAGAGTCCGCTTCACAACAAGTCAAGAGATAAGTGAGGAAGGGCCACCACACATCCCAGAGGCAACAGGTTCTTCCTAACAGCCTAACTGTGCCCTCCAGTGGACACATCCAGCGCATATCGGCGCCATCGGTCATCGATGTCGAAGAGTTTTTCGCTCTTTGGTTTTTCAGTGCGGATAAAAATCAGGTTTTTGTCTTCTTATCAAGATGCTCCCAGCAGCAAAATGCTGCCTGGATTAAACTTTGTTCTGAGGAAATGTTGCTGCATTTCTCTGCCAGCAGTTCGCTCTCCTCAGTGAAGACGCAGCAGGGCAGTGCGCTTGGTTGAGCAGCGCTGAAGGAAGCAAAGCAAAGCGTGAAGTACACCAAAGTCAGAACAAAAGGATTTGGGATTTATTTGTCCGCGTTCAAGGGTTTGTATCCACTTTTCATTGTTCTTAAAAGTAAAGGTGTGGGTTTTAACGTAGTGGGCGAAAAGTGAAGTTACTTTTCTAAACACGTTTTAGAAAACTCCTGGATGCACACTTAATTCGGGCTTCTTTGTAAAAGTTTTTGATAGCGCGTAAAAGTCTGTGGCGTCAGAACAAAATGTTACATTTTGTCTCAAATTTGTTTTGCCAACATGGACTGTAGTTGTGTTGTTTCGATGACGCGGAATGTGTCGGTTTTGGCGCATTTCTCATCTTGTGAGCAGTTTATTCTCCTTCAGACGCATTTAAACCTGACATGCCAACAGCTTTGTCTGTCACATGTGGTCACACTGGACTGTCCTGCTTCTGCTGGCCGATCTCATCCCTGTGATTTAGCTTCACTGTGTAAACACACTGTTTTTCCTTCAAACGTTCTAATGGGCAGCACGAGTTCCCTGTAACCTCCCTCAGTCTACCATGCACTGCCAGGGAGTCAAGGTTCTGTTCAGAGCTGTAGTCACTGAATTATTTCTCAGCTGGATAACAGTGCCTAAGTGCATGACTTCATCCATCCTCTAACTGGATGTCCTGGTGTGTGTGTGTGTATGTGTGTGTGTGTAGGTCACCTCCACAGTGCTACTTTGGTCTGGGCTGAGCGAAAGAGCAACAAACACCTGCAAGGCCCCATAAGTGGCCCAAACTCCATTACTGCAGTATGGGGAACTTCTCCAGCAAGGACAGCCATGGACCCACAGGTAGGTCAACACAAAAACACACAAACACACATACACACATACATGAGTTTAAAAAAAAAGAAGTAATTTTTTAAAACTAGCTCTGGTCAAATTACTTCATATTTGGCACACCTGGCTGTGTGTGTGTGTGTGTGTGTGTGTGTGTGTGTGTGTGTGTGTGTGTGTGTGTGTGTGTGTGTGTGTGTGTGTTGGCGTCATGTTTTGAGAATAAAGACAGCACACCTCAAGGCTCTGGTACATGTAGTAGGAGGAGGGTGGTGCAGGGAAAAAGAAGAGAAATACAGGAAGAGCGAAGATGCTAGAGACTGTATGAAAGAAGAGTGGATAAGGGGTAATCAGGAAATTGAAGGCAACAAAAGGAGAAGCAAGCGGAAAGGCTGTGTGTGTGTGTGTGTGTGTGTGTGTGTGTGTGTGTGTGTGTGTGTGTGCGCGGTGAGCGACAGCAGGAATCTTGGCAGCCCTCCTGTGTGCTGCTCAGTGAGTGGTCATTCTCCTCGCGTCCCTGTGTGATTCGTTCTGGCCCCGCCGGGCCAGCTGTGATGAATCGGCAGAATTCCCCGGCTCAGCACAAGGGCAGCGGATTAATCATAGGAAGCCTAATGCCATCTGACACACGCACACAGAGGCCTCAATGGACGCGCACACACACTCACTCTCATTCAGTCAATCTGCCACCCGTGCGCATGGTTGGACGAGCACATTAAGGTTTGGAATGAAGAAATAAAAAGCAGGGGTGGCATGAGAAAGTTACTAGACAATCCTGCCATTCCTTCCCAATGATTTGGCCTTACAGCAGGTGGTGCATAACTTTGCAAATGTTCAACCGCTGCTCTTACATCACTTAAGAGAAAAAAGACATTAGTTTTGCTAGCAGTGAGGCTTTTGTCCAAATAAGGAAAAGGAGGAAAGAAAAGGAGACACCATGCCCAGTGGTTCCCATAGCTTCCTAAGCTATTATTGGTGGCATGCTATTATGGGCGAGGAGCGCCGAGCCAAAAAGTAAAAATCACTTGTGTTATTGTGTCAAGTTTGGAAATGTATTTGCGGCCGACTGCTGCAAATTCATATATGTATGGGAAACATTTGTCCTCTATGTGTGTGTGCTCCTGAATTTGGAGAATGAGTGTCGCAGCAACATTGTGGATGAGCAGCCCAAGAGGAATGTCTGTATTAAAGTATTCATCTTCAGGGGCACGGCCTGGATGTTTGCTGGCTAATGAGGGCCTTGCTGGTCTGGTCGCCTCACTGAATGGTGTTTTCAGTGTCAACATGCCAGACTAGTGACCACTAATCTGTGTTTTTTTCTTCACTCATGATTCAGCTGCTCAGTCAGTTCAAGAACATCCAGTTCTGTTGTGTCTCCCACTTATTCATAACTTTAAAGCCCCCCTCCACTGAAAATAAGTTTTGTTTATTGTTACTTCACTTGGATGTTTAACCTTTCGCTGTGCAGAATGATGGATGTGCAGCATTTGACACTAGAAGCCTGTTTTCACATTCATCTGATGAAGGTGGGAAGGTTTCTGTGTGCTCTCAGCTTAAGACGAGCATGATTTTGTGACATCACAACTGGTTTGGAAGCCAATCACAGTCCAGTATGAAACTTACACTTAGAATGACGTCGGAGACATCTTGTGTTTGGTAGTTCAGCTTTTATTTGCATATTCATACATTCTGGATTTTTTAATGATGGAAAAACAGTAGATTTCATAGAGTTAATTGCACTTTTTTTTCTGGAAAAATTACACCAAAAACAAATTATTAATCAACGCAGAGTATTTTTATGTCTTAAAACATGTCTTGAGGGGATTTGAAATGTGTATTTGCCTTTCTTATTTCATCTGATTTCAGTTATTTTTTTCCTCTAGGGGCCCATGGGGATAGTTTCCACACTCCTCCTGCTTCTCCACAGAGTGATGGGCCTGCTTTTATTCCCGGTGTCCCCCAACTCCTTCACCCTACCTCACCTCAACCTTACCCTGCAGCCCCAGTTTCATCTCCACCTCCAGTCCCAGTCCTCGCATCCAGTGGTAAGAAAGCACAGTCCAGCACCACCCCTACCACTTCCAGTCCCCCTCCTGTTTGGAGGCCTCATCCACCAGCCAACTCAAATAGCTCCACCATTGGCCCTGGAGTTAGCCCGGTGCACAACAAGCCAGGAAGTACTGTGGTTAAAGGACAAGCTGCTTTGGGGAGGAATGGGGGTCCTCCTACCTCCACCCCTCGGTCTCCAGTCTCTCAGAGGAAGACTGTGGCCATCAGCCCTACAAAGAGCCCCTCTTCTCTGTGTAGTGCCTCACCTGTGGTGGGCGGTTCTTCGGGGCAGAACTGGAGAGAAAGGGACAGCGGTCTGAGTCAGTCTTTACTTCCCAGCCAAGACGCTGGGGACAGCCAGGGTGAGGAACTGGAGAAGCTGCTGGAGGAATGTAGGACAATACTGGGTGTCACTGCCAGTCAGGATGGGGCCACGAACACAGCAGGCAAGAGTCATATGTCTGTCATAGTACTAGTATATCAATTTTCAATACATTTCTTTTCCTAAAGCTATATTATATACTGCCGATCAATGACATTCAGGCCTACAGTACTTTTGTTTGAGCTCTAAAACGTTTCATTTCATTGTGGACCTAACATTTCCCTGTTTTGAGAAGGGCAAATCCATTTCCTTGACATTTTTTTGTATTTGATATGCATGTGATGTCTTCTGACATTTCCGTATTCTTCCCTCAGAGATACTGAAGCATCTTCTGACAGAAGTGAGGAGTTTGAAGAGTACTTTGCAGGTGAGATTTGCTAGAAAGGTTGTTGGACAGTTTCTTATTCTCCAATTTTTGGCTGCGTGCTCAGTGTCATTTTTAAGGGTAATTGACCACATTTGCTCAACCCCTCCCACAAACAGTTATTATCCATACTTAGCTTAGCAATTGTAAGTAGGTGTGGTATGCTGTATCGTTTTGAAACAAGTCAACTGGAAACATTAAAAGTTAGCTGGAGACAAAGTTTTCAACAAACGGAGGTAACGTTAGCTTATTTAGCTGGCTACAGCTGATAGAATCTGCTAGTAACAATTACCTGAAACGAAGGACCCATAGTTTAAAAAATGACTGATTTTCGAGAGTGGTAACTGCATATGTGCCGCGCGAAAGTGGAAAGCTTGACGGACATAAACGGTAACAAACAGGAGTGGGGCTATAGCTAACGGTCAGTTAGGGACCAAATTGTCAGAGACAATGCCTCAGTCTTCTAAAGATGTATTTTTTGAGTATTCATTTCAAAGTCTGTTTTGCATTTCCCACTAAAAGGTACCTTTTTCCTATATTTGGTCCTATTTCTCTTGGAGTAAACATGGAATGAACAAACTTTTTGCCAACACTCCTGAAAGGCTAAAGTAGATAAGTATAGCAACATAAACAGGAAGTCGTGCAGTCCAATTATACATAAGTCAGAGTAGTGCTCCTGACCTTTCATCCAGGAGATAACACCAAAAGACACCCTGTCACCCCCCCCCCACCCCCACCCCCATCACAATGGGCCTTGGAATGGGCTTTGCTAATTGAGGTCTTCCTTTCCTCTGCTTCTCCTGAGAGGCCCAAAAGAGGAAAATCGTTGAGATCATCATCTGTCCAAGTTTCTTTTAGCTCATACTTGTAGAGTTGATCAGAGATAGTTGCATATGGTTGTGGCTTCTTTTGAAAGGAGAACACGAATCTTGAATGTTAGCAGGACACCTGTTGTTTAAAAAAGGCTAGAAGTGAGGCTTTCATCAAACACATTTATTTCTCTTTCTTGGACCCCAGCAAAAGATGCTTGTCCAGTAGGGACCCGCCCGCAATTTTGGATTGAGCCATTATTAGGTTCCAAACCCCAAAGCTGAATAAACCATGCACAATAAGAATAATTATTCTGCAAGCATTCTTCAGTCCTATTGCTCAGGCGTTTCTTCTGGGTGTTTCATGCTCTTATGAGGATGGTGATATGCTGCGGTAATTTCCTGTCAGTCGTTTGTTCCAATTCCTGACCCTCCCTTATGAGGATTGCAGCTAGAGGCTCCCAGCTTCCTCTAGATCTGCCACAGATTACAACAGCTGGAATATGACCTACAGTGTGCCTCCCTCAACCCCATCTCTTTTCTTCCCTCTGTGACTGTCCTCACTTCTATTATTCTGTTTTTTTTTGCTATGTATTAGTATAAGAATGATTATAATTGCATAATATTGCAAGCAAGTGCTAATCTGACACATGATAATTGGCTCTTCTACTCCACACTTCCTTGGTGTCACCTCTTTCCTTACTTGATATTCAATCCATGCTCCCTCCTGTCTTTCCTTCCTCTCTCCTCCACTTTCCCACATCCCTCTAAGGGACCTGGAAATGTAAGCCTTGCACAGGCCAGCTAAACCTCAGAGAGACTGTGGTATAGCACTGAGAGGTAGCCGTGTATTAGAAGCTGGGGCAATCCAACACTGTGTTTACATGGGCCCTCGAAGGGCAATATAAGCTAGATCGACTTTATGAACCCTCTCGGTCTACTCTACTGTCCTGGGAGCCTTTTTGTGGAGAGTCAGAGAAGGGGAGTGCAGTGCGGAGGAGGGGGTTCACATTCGGCTGTTCAGAAGACAAAACTTGTTTTGTTTTGTGCTGTGTGGCGAGGGGGGGGGGGGCTGCAGCTCGCAGTGACTGACTGGCCATGTGTTATTGTGTGTGCTGCACGTGAGACTGAACACTCACTAACACATACAGATGCATTGAAAGTCTTGGCTTTGTACGGAAGCCTCCCTCCTCCTTCCCTTGCTGTGCCTCTCTGCCTTTTCTTCATTCCCTCATTCTTTCTCCATCAGAGAGCTGATCGCTCCTCCCTGAGCACAAGAACTCAAACAATTACCCTCCAACTTGTGCTGCAATGCTCCTCTCTATCTCAACCCTTCCTTCCTCTCTGTCTTCTCCCCACCCCTCCTCTGTCTCGCTTCCTCAACTCCTAGTCTGTTCTTTCACTTCTATCCATCTTTTCATATGACCCCAAGTTGCTTAAGACTTTTTTCTTCACCTGTGACCTTTTTTTTCTCTGTGTAATTTAAGTAGCCATTATTCTTCCAGTCACATTCTGTCAGCTAAGCCTCTCCTCCGTGCCTCTTCATCTGTCTTGATCCCTGCGTTCCCAAATGCTCCTGTCTGTCTATCCTATTTCTAATGTACTGTAGTTAAAACTGAATTCTGAAAAAAGACACATGACTACTCAATGTGCAGCGAACTACTAAGGATGTTATCCGATGTACCATCTGTCTGTGCTTATGTGCATCACAAGTGTTCAATCTTCTTAACCAACAAAAATGAAAACACTCCATTCATGGCTGGGTAGTGGGGGTATGTGTGTGTGGGTGGCTGGTCAGATATCTGTTCCCTCCCTCCTGGAGATTTAGTCAATCTCAAAGCCCTGCTTTGGAATCATTTCCAGGTGAACGCTGCCGGAGATTTCCAGGAATGATCTCCAGGTTCCCTTTGCGCTCTTTTCTCCTCGCTAAGCTGCTCCAGCAACCCAGACTCAAACAGGCACTGTATCTGGAGGCCATGGCGGCTGTTCACATGTAGAGTGAAGATTTAATGTGTTTAGGAGGACTGGAGGAGGGGGCTTGTGTGCGTGCTGTGCCGAGTTTGCCGCGCAAAGTAACTTGGGACCCTTTTCTTTAATGTCTGCAGACATTTAGATATGCAACTTGTAGGCTCTTCCAAGTTATTTTCATGTGCCAGTCGGGGGGGATTTGGCCATTTTGTTTGTGTGTGTGTGACTGCTGTAGAGGGAATGAAATGTCCCTTAATAGGTTTAACGGTGTATTCGGTGTAAAACGGTGCCATTACGGAGTTGGGATGTTTCCCCCAGTATGTATTAGAAAGACTGGCGGTGGAGTTGACACAATTGTCAGGAACTCAGATGTGCATCAAGAGTATAGACGTGTGTGTGTGTGTTCCTGCGAATGCTGGATACCACATCTGGTCTTGCAGTGGGGCACTAGGTCAGCTCTTGAGGGAGTTTGTGTGTGTGTGTGTGTGTCTTAAGACTGACAATCCACACCCTTATCTCAGTGTGAACTGAGGAGCGCCCCTTCCTGTTTCCTTAAACAGACATGCTCCAGTTGGAGTGTCCACGTCCAGATAACAAAGGCTCTGTGAAGACGAGATCCTTCGAGTCCAAGTGGGTGTTTCAGTGTAGACCTTCTCCAAACAGAGACCGCTATCCTGTTATTCATTCGACACATGTAGCCAGGGAGAGTGTGCTCCAACTTACCCTGAATGTGTAGATGTGTGTGAGAAAACTTAACAATGTGGTCTGGTGGTGAGGTACAAGAGTATGTGTGGGAGAGAAGAAGGGAACATGATACGTGTGTGTGTGTGTGTATCCGGTGTAATCGGGTCCAGCTGTGGTCTTGAGTCACTGGTCAGATGAGGGAGCGACTTGGCTCAGATATCGCCTCCTCCTCCACATCTCCATCCATTCTTCATCTAATTACCAACCTTCCCAGCCTCTCTGCTCCTCAGCACTCCCTCACATCTCTCTGGCTTACATTGCTCCACAGTCTAAAATCTAAATCTGTGCATGATTTCAACAGCTTATATTGTCCATCCTCCCTCCTTTTCCTTCTTTCTCATTCCCTCTCTCATTTTATGATGATGGTGGCTTAGCATTTTTTTAATGGTCTGGTATCGTTTACCTTCTGGCTTCATAGGTTCTGAGTGCGTCTTTTGATGTCTGGGGCAGTGTTTGTGCATGTCCGAGGCAATAATACTCCTAAGGAATGAAACTGGAAACGTTTTCTACATTAGTCATCCTCAAAGATATGAAACTGAGTATGTGTCAGAGGAAGGTTTTCATCTAACAATGCTGCTAATCTCTCATAGGTTACAATGGATAACAAGAGAAACAAAAACTTGTTGAGACGTAGCCACAGTGTTGGTGACACAGAAGGCAGTTTCACAATGCAGCCTTGGCCCCGCTCCCAAAATGTTGCTTAAATTTGTTTTTCCGTCTGCGTCCAAACTTGTTAGGGGTTTTTAAAAAAAGAATTTGAGCACATATTCTCGTTTAGTGGATTTTAGATGACATGAGTAAAACTTCTTTGGCTCACAGTGCAGTTATGCCTCATTAGACTTGACTTGCTAGCTCCACTCCGCTCCTCTCTGCTTGCTGAGGCTTGCCGCTCAGTTCAGTTCAACTTGCGGTCTCCTAATGAGGGCCAAATGGATATTTGATTGTTCATTTGATTATAGACATTGTTTGCTGAGGGTTCAGCCATGCTTGTTTTTGGCAGTCATATCCAGTTTGGGTTTAATGCCAGTTTTAATCATTTGTATGCTTTGTATTAAGTTATTGTAGAAAATTATTTGCAGCAGGATAATGCTTGTCTAAATGTAGCAGTATAAGTTGCCTGTTTTTTATACTGTGATGAAATCACAAGCTGCATGTATTATGTTAGCCATGCTAGCAGCTCAGGATGAATTGTAATAATGTTGGTGACCCTTTAACATTTCCTCCAGTGCCATCATCAGGTCAGAATTTGAATTTGTCCAATACTTTATGACCAAATACCTTCAAAACTAATGACATTCTTCTGACAAGTTTCTGGAAGACCAAATGAGTTGATGTGTTAAGGCTAATTGTGTGCTACCATCTAGGTTATCTTTTAAGAAAGACAAGACAAGGCAAATATCAGTCTGTGTTCAAATAAAGCATCATCAATCACTTGGAACAACCCTATTGTTTCCCTTCCAGACGGAGCGTGGGGAATGGCTACAGTTCCAGGCTGACCTACAGGTGGCTGTGTCAGTGGCAGACCGCTTGAGAGCCGAGGCAGAAGAAGAGCTAATTGCGCTCCGAACGGCACACAAGGATGTCGAGAGGGAGCTGGCTGCCGCCCAGCAGAGACAGAAGGAGGCTGATATGCAACTGGGCACCCTGAGAGGGGAGTTGAAGGAGAGCAGGCAGAGACTGGCTACTCTCAAACAGGCTCAAGGCAAAACTGACACCCAGGCTTCATGTCAGGAACCAGAAAGGCCCAATGCAGAACCAACCAACAGCTCTGAAGGCAAAGAAGGGACCCAGAGGGGCAGAGAGAGGGAGGTGTACAGGTTGGGACGAGAAGGGATGGAAAGTAGGAGTCAGAATGAATTGACGAAGAATGTTGCAAGCGAGGAGGCCAGAATGGACTGCAAAGATGTGACTAAACGTTACCTGAGAAATGTGACCAATAAGGATAGGAGTGGAGAGGAAGTGCAATCCAGCGAGACACGAAGGACGGCAACCACAGAGAGGTCTAGGTGAGAAAAACTGTTTGACCTTGAGCTTTTTTGGGAATACACAAAAACAGGTAGCCTAGTAGATAGCCTAGTATTTCTGCAACACATTACTAAAGCAAAATGGCACTTAAGTCAGATATTCAGTTCAGTCAGATATTTCAAAACAAACCTTTTTTTGTCTTCCACATTTTTTGTCTGTGACATAGCAGTCACAAATGGATACCAATCACCAAATTTGGTCAGGACTGTGATTGTGGTTTCTTTTGAATGTGTTGCACTCAACCCACAGGCTGTCAGAGGGCCACTTGAGGACAGTTTGAACAGCTTAATTTACAGCTGGAGCCCAGTGGAACAGCTGTCCTAGAAAAAAAATGCAATCATAAACAGTTGGTTTGGTTAATCGGGTCTGTTTTCCTAACTATGTATTGTAATGTTACAGAAGCCTGTCCAGATTACCTGCTACTTCAGACACCCCCGCCATGCAGAATGGAACTTCCCAGTCCAGCACTGCCTCAACAGTTGGATCTACAAACAAGGTGAGATACTTTATCTTGAGGAGAGTCATTAGAGTTTGACTGTTAGCCAGGAAATGCTTACATGGTTTGTTTCTAATTTGAATGAATATTGTTTGTTTTAAAGAACTTGGGGCAACTAAAAGGCAGAAGAAGTCTGGATTGGCAAGACAGCAAGTCAAACACTGACACAGGTGTGTGTGTGTGTGTGCGTGCGTGTGTGTGCGTGTGTGTGTGTGTGTGCGTGTGCAAAATTCTTGTATACAATTTGTCACAGTATGCATGTGTTTGTGGTTTTTTCACTTGACCAATTTTACCCTGTGGAGGGTTTTTTTGTTTTGTTTTTGTATTGTACATGTGCACGAGGATGACACGAGAATGACAATTGATGGCAGTAGTGCGCCAGGAAGCAGCAAATGTACACATGTAGCAATGTGCCAGCAAAAGGCAGTGGAGAAGAAGACTGCTAGCAAGTAAACCTGAATGTAAACAATGCAGGATTAAATATATTCAAGAAATCAGCTTTACAAATGTTATATGAGAGAGGAAATGCATTCAACATGTTTGTTAAACCTCAATGATACACGCAATGCGTTTTAAGTAACATTTAATGTTAACATAACTTATTCTTGTTTACAAGACAACTCCATAGGGCACCTTTTTAAAGCTGCACTAATCATCATTTTCATGAAACAGTGGCTCTAATGATTATGCGTAATGTGAAAGGGGACGCTCGTAAACAAACCCACATGGGTTGTTACCCAACTCTGCAGTTCCCCTCAGCTGTACGGAGCGTTTTAGCATCTTTCAGCTCACTATTTTGGTTTTTCACTGTTGGTTACCTCTCACCGCTCTTCTAGCATCATTTCCAGCAGCATCAGACGGCTGTTTTCAGTATAAAAGCTCAGATAAACCAACTGGACACTACCTGCTCCTACCTACCAAACAGCACACACACAGTTAGCTACTGCCTGGTGAACATATTGGGGTATTTATCTGCTAAAGAGTCACTTAGTTTTCACAGGAGAGTGATGTTGGTAACTCCAAAAAACGACTCCAAAAGAATGCTGTTGTTGTTCTGCTACTACTTTACACAGTGAATGTCAACGTTACAGCTTGTTCTGCTGCAAAAGCCAATTAATGCATGTAGAAGTTCATGTTAGCGTGTAGCTAAGCCTCTCTCTCTCTCTCATAATGTTTATAATGACGGAATGCTGTTTGGTAATGAAGTATGGTTGCTTGTTTTTACAGGAAAACGTGAGGAGTCTCTAAACAAGTACAACTCTGCCCTCACTGAGCTGCCTCCCACCAAGTGAGTCAACACACACACACACACACACACACACACACACTGTGTCCAAGAAGAGACCAGCCTAATTGCTACATCCTGTGTAAATCTAATCACTTGTTTCGACCCAACTGCATTTGTCTGGTGAACTCATAAAGCTCGATATTGGGGCCAAAACACCTCTCTTACTTGAATCAATATGCTAATTAGGTTGTCTTTTCAATAACACAGTCGAATATGTGAAAAGATTATTTATAACTCCGCAAAAGCCCAACTGATAACAACTCATGCAGTGTTTAACCCAAAACATCTGAAGCCCTCAGCAGTTTGCATCTTGTTGTTTTCAGGTCCCAGGATGGTTTCAACCTGCTGCTGCGTCGCCACGGAGGCTCGAAGAGAAACTCATTGCTCCGCTGGTGTCAGAGCCGAACACAAGGCTACAAGGTGATCCTGGATATGATTTAGTTTACGTGTCTTTCATAAAGCTGCACTAGGTGATATTTTATGTAAATGTACACAGGTCTTAAAAGGCTAAACCCCAGAGCATAACGTTATAGATGTAATTGAATAGTATTTTCCCAAGAAACAGCTAATGTATCAGCTGATGAGAATATATATTATGTAGTGTGCACAATATGAAAAGTTGTGTGAGAGATATGTGAGAAGTGGTTAGACTCCACTATGACATAATTTTTAACGGAGGTGGTCACACCATAGCTGTCCCCCCAATGGAGTCTTGGCACTGATGGTGGTAAAGACCTGAAGACCATTTAGCCTAGCTGAAGATCTGAATGGAATTCAGCCATCATCAATTTTATTATTTAGACCAGTGCTTTTCCTACTGCGACATGTCAATATGTCTTCTCTGAAAAATGCCTGCTTCAAATACCTCAGGAGTTTCAGTTGACTATTGCAGCTTAACCCATTGCTTCTCTTGTGTTGCCATAACCGTTTCTGCCTTTTCTCTCCATGCAGAATATTGACATCACCAACTTCAGCAGCAGCTGGGCCGATGGGCTCGCCTTCTGTGCTGTCTACCACACCTACCTCCCGTCACACATCCCTTACAGCACTCTTACTCCAGAGAACAAGGTAGGAACTGTGCCTGACGCCGTTTTAATAGATAGCACCCAGTGATTTATGGTGTTCAACTTATCGATTTGTACTTTTCTTTCTAGAGGGAGAATCTCAGTCTGGCATTTAAAACAGGAGAGACTGTTGGGATTGCACAAACGCTGGTAAGCCATGATGCCTTTTTATAAATAGAACAAATTGTTTTTACAGTAAAGCCTCATCTGACTTTTCTATGACAGATACAGGGTTGATTTTGAGTTTATGAACTTCTTTGAAATCTTCGTTCCACAGACCGTAGAGGAGATGCTGAGAGCAGGCGGTCCTGACTGGCAAAGGGTCCTGAGCTACGTGGAGAGCATCTACCGTCACTTTGAGATGTGACTGCTGGAGGTACTGACTGACAATCCCACCATAGTGGATCCTTAAGGAATCTTCAAAGGAAACAATTTAAGTTGTTTATAATGATGGCTCCCTGAATACTATACTATATCTTTATTGGGTGTCTGGAAACTGGAGAAACCGATGTTCATCTGTTAGCAAAAAGAAAAAAAAAAAAGACAGACAGACAAAGCTACAATTTGCTACTTTTTGACATCATAATATTTTGCTTGCGTTAAAGTGCAACATCAGCTTTGCATACTCTGGTCGTTTCCATTCATTTTAAATGTGACTTTACAGATGCTGGTTCAGGCAAGAAAAAGTGTGTGTTAACTGTCAGTGCACTGCACATACTTACAGTATTTACTGAATAATAAGCACTGTTACTGCATACAGTCTAGTATGAAGAATGAAACATGCATAACGGTTACATACAAGCACATTTTCACAGCCAAGCGGATGTGTTTGTAACACTGGACGAAAATCTTTCCTGTTTAGCTCTTTTGTTGATGACATGTTTTATCAGTAAAATCACTAAGAATTATATACATTGATACCTGATGAAGACTTAATGTCAAAACATAAAAGATACATTGGAAATTTTTATTTGCTGCCGTGGACTGAAGTTCCTTCTGCTTGGTTTTCTGTCAAATGATTCAGAAAATGTCCTCTGACCAGGTGGAGGCTATGGTAGTGATGAGGTGCAAAGTATTAAGTTTTGATTGGTTTGTTACCACCGGCTCAACAGTCAGTATTTAATTTTTTTGTTTTATGCATTCCAACATCTTTCATATACTTAATCAGTATGTAGGGTGAAGAATTCGGACACAGTGAAAGTTTATCAGATTGAGTGAAAAGTGCAGAGGTGAGAATCTGACCAAATGAGACGGATAGGAAGAATTAACAACACTACCTTTTTATTACAAAAGGTTACACAGTGTAGCTTTCAAAATGAAGACTATCACTGACCACTATAGAAATCAGAATATCTGGGTCTTTTTTATAGCATCCCTTTGAGACAGGTGTATGTACAGGTAGAGTTGCTGTAAATGTCTCCACACTGGCCAAAAGTACTGTATTACATCATGCCCTTCATCAAATCTGTAAGCAGTCCTTAAACTGCACATTGTTTTATCTGCCAGTCTGTTTTGCCTTTTAACCTTGTCTGTGATGCTCTGCAAAGACTTTTTCCTGGACCTTTTAACACTCTGTAAATATGCACTTTTGTCTGCACTTTGTTGGTGTAAGAATGTAATAATGTACAGTACAGATGTTAACAGCTGCTGTAGTCTTCGGAGGGCTTGATAGACATTCAGTAGCAAGGCTGCAGACCAGTCGGAAGATTTGTCAAGTACAAATTTCTGTTTTTGAAAAACAGTTGGTGTTTTCCCACAGAAAACGCAGTGAGTGTGTGACAGTGCTAAAAATCTAAAAAGTGCCTCCGTGTTATCACAAGTGTGCCATTGCTGTTTAGGTGCTCAGGGATGTGCATCACAGGAGTGACATAGAGCAAAAGCAAATACAAGCCTACACAGGCTTGCACATCCGGTTGCAACATCATCTTACGTCACACCTGCATCCTCAGATGCACAAAAGCACCCTCATACTACACCAGTGCTGAGAAACTAAATAACTGGTTTTGTTTTGACAAGTTTAAAGCTGAGTTTGTTGCCAAAGTCGTACGTGCCAAATGTTGTTTTCCAACTCCTTTTGTGTGGAAATAGACCATTGTAAAACATGTTTATATGTAACTAGTGTGAAAAAAGTATACCAAAGAAATAAAATGTTAATATGAAGCAAATATAACGTAATAATGCGTATTGTGTAACCCAGTGACTTTCAAGGAAAACGTTCTTGTGTTGGATGTACTCAGAGCATTCATTTATGGGCTTTTAGCCAAGTAAAGTGTTCTCATCTCTTCCGGTTCATCAAGGTTCCCAATTGGGTTGGAAGAAGCTCAGGTTTAAAGTTATGAGTTAGCCTGGACTTGACTACCACCTGCTGGTAAAGAAGAGTGAATATAAGTTTTTATTGTGCCTGGGCGGTCCCTCAGTGAACATTTTAATTACTGCTTAGAGGTTAAATCATGGTCCAGCAATGTCAGCTCATCTCCTCCATGCTGCTATTTTAACTACAAACTCTTTGTGTAGGCTGTTTTTTTTTGTGTGTGTGTGTCTTACACTTGCATACAGTGCAAAACAATATATGACATCCACTTTTCAGTAGTGGTAGCTGTTTTGGATAGGGACTGTTTGAACAAAGTTAACTGCATTTTGGTGACTGATCACCATTTTCTCCCAAGACAAAGCCTCACTGACACCCCACTGTCCTGTTGCCCTGTGTTGTCACAAGGTAATTAAAATGTCAAACCTGTTTACCACATGGCTGAATTGTGATGATAAGGATTTGTTTTTCAAGGAGGCCGTATAAAGTAAGTAAAATGTTTACAAAACCAATGCAGATTCAAATGGCATCCTCTATTTTCAGATAAAATGCCACGAATTAAACCCCCAGGTGGTTTTGTGTCACATATTGCATGCAGGGTTGTGGTCCTTCTGACATTTAAGACGTATTTTCTTCTCAGTATGGATACAATAACACCAGTACATCTCTCTCTGTGCTTTGGACAGGACTGGAATTGTCAAACCCTGAATAGACAGATGAGACGCATCCCCCTGGGCAAAGGTGTTAAGAGACTGTGAACACCCCCCCCACCCCCCACTCCCACTCCCACTCCCCCACTCCACTTCATCCTTTGTGTGTGACAGAATATATGTGAGATAATATGTGTATGCATCCTGGTGTGTGTAACAGTGTGCATGAGCATGTGAATACGGCCCCATGGGGTATTGGTGTCAGGACAGGGGGTGGAGTTTTTGTAACGCGTCGGTCCAGGTCGCTGTCAGTTTGGTGTCTGAATCAAAAGTTGAACGCGTGGCGAAGCGAGGAGCAGAAGCATGGATGGGATCTGGACCCTGGTTGTGTGTGTGGGAGTTGTGTGTTCTGCTGTACCTGGTTCGACTCAGAACTCATCCAAGTAAGTCACCTGGTTTGTTAATACAATCATCATCATTTTTCAATACCTGAATTAATATTTGTTATAAATATATATATATATATATATATATATATATATATATATATATATATATATATATATATTTATATTTATATTAATGCAGTTTTTATGATGATCCAACTTGTTTCACCAATCAGTAACTAACCATTCCTCCTCTTTCTACTAGGACATTGTTTCTGATCTCAGGTCCAGAGGTGTTGCATGCTGGGACACCCACTCTGCTGGCTGTCACCGTCCTTGCCAACTTCCCTGGCAGGGTGATGGCTGAAGTGGCATATGGCAACACCAAAGTAGCCCAAACAGTGGACTTCCAAGGAGGTGACACTGCAATTACACATAAGTTTATGGTTGATTTGCATAATTACTCTGACTTTTTAGAGGGCTAAAGTATCATTCTGTTTCCAAGGTTTGACCAGCCTCCTCACACTCCCTCCTGTGAGTATCAATTTCTTCGTCTTTGTTCTTTCTTCATTCAAAGATTCTGTTGTTTTTTTCCCTCACAGATGAGAAAATAATACTTGGAAATGAATGAATGACCCATTTAACCTGATATCACATGTATATGTTTCTGACAATCGCCCCAGATTATTGGATCTATAAGCCACAATTCCCTCTTAAACTTGACGGTGAGGGGCTACAGGGGGGACACTCTCTTTTTCACCAACACCACCACCCTCAGCTTCAGCCTCAGGAATGTCTCCACCTCCATTCAAACTGACCGATTACGCTACCAACCAGGCGATACTGTCAAAGTCAGAATAGTGTCTGTTCAGTTGGATAACCATCCATACAAAGGCAGAGTGGATATCTCTATACAGGTAGGTCTCTGTCTTCGTGTGAAACAACAAAGCCAGAGGAGTTGAATAGATTTTTAGCTGGGTATTGTGTGCTCGTGGGAAGTTCGACTAACATTCTTTTGTCACACGCAGGATCCCAGTGGGAACCTTGTCGACAGGTGGAAGTACACAGGGAATCTGGGGATTGTGTTGCAGGAATTCAGTTTATCCCAGACGCCTCCTCTTGGACAGTGGACGATCACAACTACAGTGAATGTAGGGTTGAAATATTAGAAATGTCTTTACCTGTATAGCACGCTGTATAAAAGACTGCTATTTGAATGGAATAAGAAAAGCCCCTTCCCATTTTACCTCCTATCCTCTTCCCTGCAGGGCGTGACTGATGAGAAATCATTCATTGTGGAGCATTACGGTAATTGATGTAGTAGTCTCTGGACCATGATGGATTGCCATGACATTTTGGTACAGACATTCATAGACCTCAGAGGATGAATCCTACTGACATTGGTGATCCCCTGACTTTTCCTCTAGTGCCACCATGAGGTTGACAGTGTAGGTTTTTTACTGAAATATCTCAGGATGGATTTCCATGAAATTTGTACAGATAAATAAGGTCCCTAGAGTAGCGGTTCTCAACGGGGCGGTACTGCCCCCCAGGGGGCGTTCAGAGAATGTCGGGGGACGCTGGAAGCAAAATTGTCGAAAGGGGGGCAGTGAGGTGTTCTACGGGGGCGTTTGAGTTTACACCAAAGATTCACAGCGAGAGGAGTTGAAACTTGCAACTACTTTAAAATAAAACCTGCCAGTTTACACCAATGCGACTAGACGAGACGGCGTATCATTTCCATACCAACGACTCTTTACTTAAGTGTTTCTGTCAGCTTTCTGTCGCGCAGCTCCATGCTGCCTTCAGCCGAACGGGACGTCAGAGAATCATCTATAAAATGTCACCAACATGCCGCTTACTGTGTCAACTCCAGGTCAGCTCAGGAAAATGGACGCTCTCTTCCTTGGTGTTCCCAGTGGGGGAAATGAAGAGTTTCTTCGTCTTGAAGGCATTCATTTCTACACCGTGAACGCCGTGGTATCGCCGTGGTTAGAAATTTACAAGAGAGATGTTCCGCTGTCGGACTTCCCGCGAAAGCAACTTAGCGTCCAGCATCCAGAGGCACGCTATTAACACGATTCAATTCACGTGACTTTGTTGGCGTGACTGCATACAAGACAACGTTGCCAAAGCACACTAACACAAACTATACAATCATCATCAACATACACAGTTTTTTAAACAATATTAAAACCAGACACCTGCCACCTGAGTCACAGCAACGCCACCAGCCGGCTTGATTCCAGCTGAGACGGCCGAGTTTAAAACAGTTTCATCTAGTCGTGAAGTCTTCATTAAACAAATTTAACAAGTCTATGAATAAAAGGAAATGTGAAATCCCAAAACATGGGACATTTACAAGGTTTAATTTGCCTGTTATAGCACAAAATAATGTCGGGCCAAACTCCTATTTAATGCCAAAAAGTCACATGTTGGATAATAAGTGACGTTTGTGCATTATAAATATAAAGACACATTTATTAGTGGACTACTTAGCAATAAAATAACCAGTTAAAAATCGAATAGTCAAAAAATCTGCACCGAAAACAATTTGGTGGTTACACTCATTGGTGTCTCAGGCTCTTACCGATTACAGCCTCCTCATATACACCGACCACCTGAGGATGGTCAAGGCCGACATGGATGGTGAGCCCGCTATCCAGGTGCGTCTTGTCGACATCCAGTGTGACAACGAGGCCTAGGCTACTTTCCGCACCTCTGGCTGGGGCAGCATGTGAGTCAAATATGCCCCGCGTTACCCGGCTCTCTGGGAGAAGACCAGGCTGCTGCTTCTTGCTTTCCCGACAACATATAGTTGAGCAGGGATTCAGCCAGGTCCTCCACACGCAGTCCAAGTACCGCAATCGCTTCTCTGCAACCTGCAGTGCTGATTTCCTTTGAAAGTTCAGATAAATCCTTGTGTTTTTTTCCAGTAGCCTCAGACTTTTTCCTCGGTAGGCTGCTCTTGTTTTTTCGTTGGAACAATTAATAAGAATGCTCCTGTTTGGCATTTCTGATTGGCTGTTATCTAACTTAATTAAAGTTTGAATGTCAAATTTCTAACCGTTGCATTTGTTTAACAATATAATTTCTAATGATGATGATATTCCAACTGTCAAAATCAAATCTGTTATTTGGCATTCAGTGACATAAAGATATAACACAGAAAAATAATAAACATTAATATTCAGGAAAGACAATTTGCCTACATTTTATTTGATGGGGGGCAGTAAGGGACCTGGATAATGGATGGGGCACTGGCCCAAAAAAGGTTGAGAACCACTGGTCTAGAGGATACATTCTAAATATTTTGTGATCAGCTGACTTTTCCTCTAGCACTGCCATCAGGTCAAAATTCTTATTTGTCCAATACTTTGGTTTATGACCAAATAGGCTGCCTGCAAAACTAATGACAGTCCCATCAGGCTCAGCTGTACTTGTGCTAATTAGCAAATGTTAGCATGCTAACACGCTAAACTAAACTAAATATATCTTCTAAACTTAAACATGTTAGCATTGTCATTGTGAGCATGTTTGCATGCTGATGTTAGCTCAAAGCACGACTGCCTGAGTACAGCTTCACAGAGCTGCTAGCGTGGCTGCAGAGTCTTGTAAAACTTAATTACTGCCATTCCCATAATTTTACTGACTGCTGTTGCAGAGCGTCCTCACTTTGAAGTGCTGTTCAAGACACCTTCACAGGTCCTTTTTGGAGATGACATCTCAGGATCAGTGAGAGCACTGTGAGTTCAATTAGCTCATGCAAATCAATAATATCACATTTACACATATGTTACGCAAGTAGTACTTTGTTTTTTCCCCCTCTAGTTACCCCAGTGGACAACCTATAGAGGGAACACTAGCTGTCTCAGTCACTCTGGCGTCTGTTATGCACAATGCAACCTCTCCATTCATGCTAACACAAAATAAAGAGGTGAGGTTTTATTGTCACTGAGCTCATTTATGAAAGCATGGACGCTATAAGAAGACTCCGTGTGCTTTTAGCCAGCATGTACAGTTAAAGGATCTGCATACTAAATAGCATTGGCTATCTTCTGACAATTGTTTTTCAGATCTATGGGTCAACACAGTTTCTCTTCATCAAAGATCTGCTTCAACCCCTGCTCACTTCATCAGGAATTAGCAGTAGTGTAAATGTTTCTGCCTGTGTTACCGACAACTCCACAGGTGAGATATATTTGGAAACTATGTTGATTTTAAAATAGTATGCATCTCACTTGCACTCAGCTCAAACCATTCACGTCATCCCTTGTCACCCAAGGATTTAATGTGAACAAAACAGTCCAAGTCCACCTTATGAAGAACACATTCCAGCTCGCGTTCCATGATTTTCCAACTACACTAAAGCCATCTTTACACTTCTCCACAAAAGTGAGTGAATTATTATTATTATTCTGTTTATTTGGCATCTATTTAAAACCGTTATTTCCATGAACTACCTTCTCTGCTTCTCTTCCACAGCTAAGGATCTCTAGATTTGACAGAAAGTCCCTCAGCTCACTGGATCTAACGCACTCTGCTGTGATTGAAGTCACTCAGAGAACATCCACGATGAATGCTGAACCTACAACTCTGATACTACCAGTGCCTGAGGACGGGAACATCCACATAAAGTTTGAATTACAGGCACAAGTAGTGATGCTTTTTATTCAGGTGAGTATTTTGATTACAGTACATGGAATTTTGGTCCTCCTGGACAAGCAGTGTTTGGCAGTCTCGTTGTCTGTAAGATGAGTAGTTTCAGTACAGTAGGATTACACTCATGTTTATCATTAAGAAAATGACCCCAGGACCTGTAAACCTAAGTAAGTGTAAGCGAACATCCTAAGATTCAGACTTGACCATGTGAGGATTACGTTCCTTAATGTCTGATTTAAAAAAAAAAAACAGTGCAAAGAACACACAAAGATTGATAATATCTCTTAGGTAGCCCAAATGATTATTTTAGTTCACAGGTTCATATTTTCTGTATCTCGTCTTTTATATTCAGGCAAGATTCCAATCCAATGAGGAGACTCTGGTGGTCTATAATAACAACACCTCTCCCAATGGCTCATATATTCAGATCTCCCAAGTCAAAACCTTACCTGCACAGGTAACTCTAAACATATGTTTTGTACTATTGCTGTACATTAAAAAAAGGAATAATATGGCAAACCTGCCTGGATTGTGTTGTTCATTATGCAACCAAGACATAATTCACGTAACATTTTAATATTTCAGATTGGACTGCCTCTTCAACTAGATGTGGAGAGCACCTTTCAACTAACTAAGCTTCACTTTGTGGTATGTTTGGTCAGATTTATTAAATAACGCTACTGTCATCTGCATATACCATAACCGGGCTTTTTTTGCATGTCTACATGACAAACCTTACAGAAAGAGTGCAGTAGAAGTCAAAGTCAGGTCGCTTCTCAATATTACTTCCTCTGTTATCAATCTAAGACGTAATATTCTACTGTCTTTAGGAATCACATAACCTAAAATGTCTCCTAAGGTTAAACATATATTCTACCAATAAATGTTAATATTTCCACATGACCAGAAGATGTGGGAATGAATAGCATTTAAGTGCCCACACAACCTCCAACACTGCTGTTGAGTATGGAGTTGATTATTTTTAATGATAGGCGTGATGAAAATATCTCTACATTCAGTTCTGATTCCCATTTTACTTTGCCGTATAGAGAATTATTATCTCTATGGATCTGTAAACCCGATACAGTTTTGAATTTTTGAATTTTTTATTTGCTCCAACCAGTTCCAAATACTTCCCTTTTATTGTTGTCCTTCCAGGTGAGCTCTAGAGGCCAGGTGGTGTACGCTGGGACAAACACTTCCTCCTCTTTTTCTCTGACCCCAACAGTGTCCTGGTACCCCGAGGCCTGTGTCACTGTCTACTGCATCCTTTCTGACGGAGAGGTCACCAGTGACACAGTGCACATACCCATCAAACAATACAACTATGTACTTTAATTTGTTGTTTTTTTCAGTCTATTCTACAATATTATTCTAAAAGGTGCATGACTCTCCTGGACATGCCTGTGATTGTTAGTGTGTTTGCTTTCCGCAGGTATCTCTAAACTGGAGCAGTGACAAAGCCCAGCCAGGTGAGCAGGTATCACTCACTGTCACTGCCCGTGAACCCAGCTCCCAGGTAGGAGTTGTCGTAATAGGTTCGCGTGATGACGCCCCGCAGGCTGAGCTTGACTTGAAAGTGGAGCAGGTAAGACAACCCTTCTGATTTGCCAAAGCCTAAAGGTTTGAAAGTTTAGTTTAGTTTATTTTATTAGCACAAAGGAGGTTATGAAAGCAAGAAAAAAACCCCAGCAGGGATTGTGCAGTAGAGGTAAGAAACCCCAATGGGCTTACAGTAAAAACCACACCTGTATGATTTACAATTTATCTTGATACAATGGATATTTGTGTCCTTCATAGTTTATATTTTCAGACAAAAGAGCAAAACATAATCTCTGAAACTTGAACCTCCTTCCGAAAGTCACTTATTCAGATACTGTCAGATTTGCTTCATGTCTCCTTTGTCCATTTCACAGTTTAATTATAAATCACCAGTCTTCCCAGTGTTCTTGATCTGTTGTAAATTCTTCCTAGACACAACGTTTCCAGTTAGATACTATATGGGTATTCAGTGTGGGACCACTGAACCAGTTAGTCCGGATGTAACTGTCTGCTTTGTTAGGAGTTGTGTCTAAGAGCTGGTAACTCTAGTATGTTGGGTGTAGGACCTGAGGGTTATTGATGGATGCAAGATAGAGGAAACAAAGCTTCACCGCAGGGGGCTGTCTTAAGATGACCTTTACTCATCTCCAAAGCACTGGCAGCGTGTATTGTCTTGTAGACAGACTGTTTATAAAAAGCGAGATCTCCTCAGAGTTGAGACCTTACATCATCTGCAAAGACCTGACCTATATTTCACTGGCTGTCACACTAATGACACATGATCTGTCTCTGGACCTCTCAGTACAGGCTTTCATGCAGGTTTATAGCTGCTACTATAACAGATTTACCACTGTTATCTTTTTTATGTCTTTCACACCACAGGAATGTAATATTAGGATGCTGACCAATGCCAGACTATATAAGAAAAAGCAGCCAGATGGAGCTAAAAATGGTATGATTATACATAACACAGTGAATAATTGTGATCCTTTTAATGTAGCATCTGCTTTCTATTTTGAGTCCCTCTTGTGGCCACTTAGCATATTGGATTGGTCCTACAATTTCAGTACTACTGGATTTAATCCTCATTCTTCAGATATTTGTACAGTCTTTGCTCCCTCTGATGTCTTCTCTCTGCTTTGGGGTTTTCAGAAGGAGATGTCCTAATGGTAGACAAGTACTGGAGCTATTGGATGGATGGCACTGAATCCTTCCAGTGGTTAAACGCTAATGTTAGGTGAGTGCTGAAGGTACATGCTGGAAATGGGCAGGTGACAAAGGAGTCATCAGTATTGTTAAATATTTAAGCACAGTTCACTGCACACCCATATTTAGGACATATTTCTGTCATTTCTATCAGTGATAAAGCATGGACAAGTGAGAAGATGACAGTGCCAGATGGCGTCACTTCTTTGAGAGCTTTTGCACTGGTGATGTCAGACAACTTGGGTTTGGGCTTCACTCCTGTGACACAAACGGTAACTAAATACTCACTATGTGCCTCTATGTACCAGTGATGTTTCTCAAATTTGGGTTTGTATTTCCCAGAAATCGTGTTTTCTTTTGCAAAGAGGATGTTGTGCTTCTTTGTCTGTACTCAAAAGGGAACATGGGAAGGGATTTTTACATTTGATTTTCAGTCCTTCCCCTTGCTGTTACTCTGAGGAACTCTGAAGCTTTAAGTCTATTTGACAACTTCCTATACTGTCTTGTAAACCAAAAAAAAAAAAAATCTTTGTGCCATAAAGAATTGAAGCTTTAAGAATTTTCAAAGAATCTGACTAGATATTTGTCTTTAGTTCTTTGAATTAGATTAGATTTCTAAAGTGCACATTTACAGTAGTACGAACTGTCTTACTAAGGCTGTAACCCTACTGGCAGGAGCCCTGTTCCATAACTTTTAATATCCACTGCTAACAGTGTTAGCAAAAAAAGTTGCTTTTGAATTGGTTTATGTTCTGTCATTCACAGTTGACCGTGTCCAAAGATTTTTCCTTGTCTCTGGATGCCCCAGCACATCTCATCAGAGGAGAGGAGATTGTCCTGGAGGTGAACGTCATCAACCATTTAGAGCACGATATAGAGGTATGCAGGACAACATTTGTGGAATATTCTGCTAAAATAGGACTGGTAAATTATTTGACCTGTTGCATCAGTATTACTTTTTTCTTTAGATACACCCTAACTGATGATTTATTAGTGTCTTCCAATAATAAACACCTGTCACTGTCATTTATGGCACATAGAAACTCATACATTCTTTGTTTTAAAGGTTTGTACTTTGTTCCCATATGCTTCTCTCCACAGGTCATCCTGCTGATAGCACAGAGTGAGGCCTTTGAGTTTGTTTTGGCAGACAGAGGGGATGTGTCTGTGGTAAATGCCCAAAAACTCACCTTAGGGAGTCATGTGTCTGCTTCAGCGCTGTTCCCTATAAGGCCTGTGGCTCTGGGCGAGATGGAAATATCTGTGGACGGCATATCTTCGGAGGCCTCAGACAGCCTTGTTTGGAAAGTGCTTGTGAAGGTGTGGTATAATGGAAACACTGGGTAACATCTATGAATTTAGTGTGTGAAGTCTAACTTTGTGAGGTTGTGAAAAGTGGGGTTGTGACAAAGAGGTTGATGTTTTTGTTTTTTTTCTGGCTATGCATGTCCCAATAATAGTGTATTTAGACTTAAGGATGCAGTATGAAACGCAACGTACGTGGCATACAGTTAATCCTATGATAACAGTGAATTACTTCCATGTTCCCGAAGCCTGAGGGAGTTGAACAGACCTTCTCAGAGACTCTGTTCCTGGAACCAGTGAATAACTACAATTCCAGATCCATCTCCTTCTCCTTTCCACCAGATGTGGTACCAGGCAGCCAGAGGGCCCATGTGGCATTGGTTGGTAGGTCTACCATTTGTCCTCCCTGTTGTGCCAGTGGCAGTTCCATCTGAGTGCGCCTTGTGTTTACTTTTAGTCAATTAGGCATGTGTAATATGTGCTCGCATTTTCCTTTGTGTTTAGATGATGAGCTTGGGTATATGCGCATCAAGCTCAGCGCTGTCCTGAAGACATTTAGGTACTGAATGTTGAAAAATGGAAACGATGGACATCAAACAGGAATGTTTATGGCGGGCAGATTCTGAACAGCTGTCAGGCTGTTTGGCTTGGCTCCATGTAGGTTGAAGGATGTTGGGCATTTGTCATGGTAGAAAGGCAAGCCTCAGTATTTTCCTCACATGGAGCCAAATTTGTGGATTCTGTACTTGTTGTGATAGTGAGCTTTCTTAAACATCAAGCAAATGTGCCGGATCAAGTTTTTATCTCTAGTGTAGCTTTCCTGATTCTGCTGGTGTTTCATAGTTTCTTCTACATTTTTCCATACCATGTAACTGAAATCACTGCTGTGACTTTTCAAGTGGCCATTTAAAAAATATTGTTTCCTTTTTATATACAGGTCAATAGTTGCCACATTTGAACTTCTATCATACATTTTACACACAATTTCAGAATCCTTAATAGTAGTATGTGGTAGTATGGTAAAGGCAGGAAAGGTTATGATTCTTCACAGGACAGACACTTTCTGTCCCCCTTTAGGTCTGTCCAGTCTGAAACCTATTGGTGAACACGTTGCCAACAGTGAAATCCTTCCTCCTTCCCACATGTATTGCTTTGCACAGGTGATCTCTTGGCCATGTCCTTCAGAAACTTGGATTCGCTGGTTCAGATGCCTCTTGGCTGTGGGGAGCAGAACATGATCCACTTTGCTCCAAGTCTTTATGTTCTCCAGTACCTGGACATGTCAAACCAGGACAATAAGGAGATCAAGAGCAGGGCTCTGGGCTACATGATGGAAGGTAAGCAGCCCTTACACGAGTCACTGACTTACAGTAAGTGTTCTGTATACAGTATAATCTATGGTCTAGGTTATTTCATGTGATACTTAGATGTAATAGGGCATCTTTTGAGTGATGCTTCATTCGATTAAGTGGCAAACTTTATATTTATATTTTCTGCTGTAAGGATATCGGAGACAACTGTCCTACCAACAAGATGATGGTTCATTCAGTGCTTTTGGAGCCAGTAACACCTCTGGTAGCACATGGTAGGTCACCAATGTAATGGTAATGGAACACTTGTTGCAGACATTTTTGCAAATATTCAGTAGCGCTACATAAATTAAGTACATTTATTTCACTCAATAATGCTGGGACCTGGTTACAAAAAGCTTTTTTCCAACTTTCTATCTTTTCTTAGAGGACACCACATTGTGTTAGTTTAGAAGGTATAAATGCTTTTAATTTCTCTGCCTTCAACGCTCTTTCTCCTTTCTGTGGTCCCAGGTTGACAGCCTTCGTGCTGAGGTGCTTCTTCCAGGCTCAGCCCTACATGCAAATAGACCAGAGTGTCCTGGCCAGGGCTGTGACTTGGCTCCTTAAACACCAGGGGCCCCAGGGAGAGTTCAGTGAGGTGGGCAGGTTGATCCACACGGAGATGCAGGGAGGACTGGATAATGGTCCGGTGGCACTCACTGCCTATGTGCTGATAGCACTGCTGGGGGATGGGAGCTATGTGGTGAGTTAGGGGAATTTGTGTATTTCAGTGGAGAAAGGTTACGATATGGGATTTTACAAAATTCTCACATTTGGGAATGAGCTAAAACTATTTGGTTACTGTGTCAACACTCTGGTACTCTAGAGTTTATACAATGTAAGTGCTGTGTATATAAAGGTCAGTTGACAGTAATGATCTTTTGCCTGGTTCCTCTGTGTGAAGGAGGACATGTACCCAGGAAATGTGTCCCTGGCCCAGAGGTACCTGGAGGACAAAGTGTCCAGTGGAGTGGTCAGTAACTACAGCCTGTGTCTGGTGGCCTATGCTTTAGCTCTGGCCAATAGTAATTTGGCCTACACTGCCCTGGATGAGCTCAGCAGGAGAGCTGACAACAGAGGTATGTTAGTAAAGGTATTCTGTTGTTTTATGTTTAAGAATGTGCAGAAGTCACACATCTACTTTAATGCATACAATTTTTTTTGTCTTCTTTGTCTTATTATTGTTGTTGATACCAGAGACGGGTGCATTACATCCTATGACACTGCCACATATCCTGGCCAAGTTTTGTTCCATTTTGACTTAACAGATGTTGTACTAAGAAAACTATTTTGGACTTACAAATATTTGATTATTATTTTAGCACCGCCTAAATGTGAACTTACCAGAAATTTGGTACCCTGATGTTAAATGGTGGAATAATCATGATGTCTAGCTTCACATTAAAATTCTTAATTGCGCAGCATGATAAATCTGTAGGAAAAGTATGTGTACAAGCTTATATTGATTACGTTGTCATTTTGTTCCAAAGATGGAGTCATGATGTGGACATCCTCAGCTGGCCTGGAGTCACATGACTGGCAGCCGAGGTCAGCGCAGATCGAGATGGCCTCCTACGTGCTGCTGGCTCATTTTGCGCGTGGCAGCTTGGTGGAGGGCATTGGACTCTTAAAATGGTTAAGCAGGCAGAGAAACCATCTCGGAGGCTACGGGACGACACAGGTGACACCTTTTTTTGTTACTCGAGAAACTGAAGCTGGAAATACAATAAGACCTGTTTGTTCAGAGTGCACTACAAATGAGCGAGGACTGAAAATCAAATCACATAAATGTACTAACTTTTCATCTCTGGTCAAGTTGCTGCAAACAAAGTTTAGCTTGCTGTTGAGTATCTTTGAGATCTGACTGACTGATGGAAAGGAGACTGATTGGAGCCAGGTAGTTAGTTTGGGCTTAATGTGCTTTGAGTTGTAGGATTTGGGGGATTATGTCTGATTTTCCAGTAGTGTTCCTGTGTTTAAACTGTCAGTGTCCCTGGCCAGCACGTGCTGAAAGCTTGAGATGACATTTGAAAATGCCAATTTCATAATTATGTTGTATGCAAACTGACAAAATATATCTTCCAATTCTGCACCCAATGACGTATAAGGTGATATAATCCAGATGCAGGTAGTTTGACCCATTGTCTTCCGCAGGACACAGTTGTTGCCCTCCAGGCTCTGGCTTATTATGCTACCTTCAGTGGTTCCAGTGCCATTGACCTCAAGTTCAACATATCTGCCCCAACGTCTTCGTTTGTGTCACTACTTGAAATCAACTCCACCACCTATCAGATGTATCATAGCCAAGAGGTAACAGATCTGGGTGGAATCCCATGATTGTTGTGTCATTTATGTATGATTTGATATATTGGATATTTTATATGATGCTGTATTTACTGTACCATGTGACTATATTATTTTCCCACTTTTACTTTATGTTTCTTAGCTCAATGCTGACAAAGATCTAAACCTTAATATATACTTGGAAGGCAGAGGATTTGCAGTATTCCAGGTACAGTTATACAGTGTTACTGTTCTTCTTTGTCTGTGCTGTCTGTACTGTACATTCATTACATTTATTAACTGTAAACTATGACATTTGATTACAGTTCGCAGCTTTCATATGAATTCTGCTCAACCTATCCATGTTTAAGGAAGATGTAACAACTCCAAACTACCCCTCACAATGCAGGAATGTTTTCATACCTCCAACATAATAATAGTTCGACAACTAGAGCATGACCAGAATAAATTGAACGCAGCAGATGTGCATGATAGCTTCACCCAGCACAATGTACTGCATTGTAAATGCTAAACCAAAACAGCTAAATGCAAATGCAGCATTATAATGTACTCCCAGCAATAATTAACATCTGGATCACATACTGTAGCTTGAAATCCTGTCTGCATTTAGTGTGTCCAGATAATATCACTCAGAGGAGGACTTTGGTGAAAGGTTAATCTGTTCACTATGTTCAATATTACAACCTGTTGTCTTCTGTTCGAAACCCCCTATATTACGTATCCTGTTTTTAACCTTCCGTGATTCAGTGCTTTCAAGTAAACAAATACAGAGATTACATTTTTGCTTCATGGAATGGAGAGTTTTCTCAAGACTATAACAGATATTGTTTTTGTGTCCTTGAGGCATTTGCACTTAATCATAATATCTGGTTGTGCTATCAGGCAGTACAGTGAACTTTAGCTCTTCACCACTAAATCTAAGTTTTTACATTTTTAAACATCTCCATGAATCCTTCTAGATGAATGTCTTTTACAACGTGGAGAGCAAAGCATTTTCACAGAACCTCCAGCACGCCACAGACGAGGAGGCTTTCTCATTGAATGTGAATGTTACTGACCAAAGTGACCACAATCACATGCTGTTATCTATATGCATGGGGTAAGTACTACAACACAGATAGAGCTATATGTCAAGTTAATTGCATCTTTTAACATTTATTGTAAAATATGCCTGTCAAATATTCAGTAAAACAAGGGACTAATCACATGGCGCTTTGCTTTTGTCCTCTCCAGATTAAAGAACAATCAGGCGATATCTCAAACGGGCATGGCTATATTGGATGTGGGCATGCTCAGTGGTTTCAGTCTCTCTCCTGGAGCTGCTTCACCAACAGATCTCATCAGGAAGGTGGAGATACTGCCTGAGAAAGTCAGCCTCTACCTAGATTCAGTAAGTGTTTCATCATGACATCATTTCATGGGCAGGTTTGAAAAGTTGAGTTGGGCCACATTGTAGTTTTAGTGAGTTTAAACATGATGGTTTAAATTATATTTCTAAGCCTTCACCACACTGCCAAGAATATAATTCTGGTAGCAGATTACTAAATGCTTTTATGTTATTTCAATTTTATTTATTTATTGCATGCTGCAACAGTTTGAGTCTAGAAATATCAGTACTTAGCTAGGTCGGCCTAGGCCTAGCTGACAAACCAAACTAGTCTTAGGCTAAAATACTGTAGATATCTAGGCTACGTTTGTTATCTATCATTTTAAGTCCATAAATGTCATGGTCATGAATGAGAAAATAAGTTATTGCCATTCGTGGTGTTGATTTTATATTTAGCAATTCGTTTTTTCATGTTTGTAAGTTGGCTAACCTTTGCCTCTGCCCACTGAGATGTACTGTAACTCAACTTCTGCCTCTACTGCAGCTTTGCTTATAGAAGTATTTGGTTTCTGCCATTTTATATACAGTACGGTATAGTAGCTACATGTTAATGCCCAGTGGCCATTTGCTGGTATTCTGTAGCAGTATTTTTAACAAAAGAAGACAAGAAAAAAGGTTTTCAGCTAAACAGACATTCCTTCTTATACTGTAGTCTGAATTAGACTTGCCCATTTACAATATTTTTCTGTTAGGTGGCTAAAGGAGTTTTTCTTCTTCTCTCCGTCCACCACTAGCTTCTTAAATTAATAGAAAAAATTATTTCCTACGTCAGATACTAGGTATACATTCCCAAGATATGAAAGAATAAGAAATGCTATATTGCGTTTTACCACATGTCATTATTCACTGTTCTGGTCCCACTTGCAGCTTAACAAGACAGAGGTTTGCATCAGACTTCCAATCCACAGGGATTACAAAGTGGCCCACGTACAGGATGCTGTGGTGCAGGTTTACGACTACTATGAACCTAGTGAGTACAGTTTCAAACAGTTATGATGCTATTAAAGTCTTGTGTTGGTCTGGCAAAAGTCAAGATCACTAAACATACTGGCCAGTAGGATTTTACAGATATGCACAGGGTGTTGTGTACTGATTATCATAATATCACATGATTATTTTCCCTGTCTTGCAGCGATAAAAGCAACAACAACATACAACTCAGATGTTCTGCACAACATGAACTCCTGCGTCTTCTGTGGTGAAGACTGTGAACGCTGTAGGCCAGGAATCACCATCACGGTGTCCTCCCCACTGTTATCTCGCTCAGTAAGCAGCGCCACCTACAGCTTGATTTGCCTGTTTCTTGGAGTCACTGCTTTTCTTTTATTGCAGTCTAATTAGATTGAATTATAGCTAAGATATAATCACACATAATGAATATACTTTGAGAGGCTATTTCAAATGGGTTTGTAATACAAAAGTTATTATTTCTTGACAAATGGATTGTAATATTTAGAGGCCTGTTTGCATCCTGTTCTTTTGCTCGGTGCACGTTACTTCTAGTCTTTGCTGGAAATCTATCTGTTAAATTTCATTTATGTACTCAGCATATTTTTTGGTTCAATACATTAGAAAACAAATAAAAGAATTTCTTTACTTAGTTTGTGAAACCTGCCATGCTCCATGCGTTGACTGAAATATAAAGTTAATGTACAGTTGGCAGCAGAACAAAAGGATTTATTCGTCAGTCCCACATGTGTCCTGTTGTCGCCATTTTGGCAGAAAATGCAGACATGTTAAGCTGCCTGAAGCAATATAAAGGCTAAAGTAAGATTTATTCTACAGCTTTACTGTGCTTTCCAGCAAATGGCTGACTTTTGGGTTTAATATGTTTTTACTCGTGTTGATATATAACAGTCCTGCTTGACTGAACCAGACACTCACTGAGTTAGGGTATAAATATGGCACCAAGGAGGATAATGCCCTGTAAGATCATTTGGAGTAAGATAAAGTCTACCATACCCATCTGCCACATCACAAATCTCGGAGCCAAAGGAATGCAGACTGACCTGCAGAAGTATGCAGAGGGAACACACACATGCAAGTCATCACCGGAGAGTAATCAGGTTTGACGTCGCTGACGTATCATGAAATATGAATGTTATTTCTAAGATTCCAGCCTACTGTGTTCGGTCCGTGGCCCATTTCACTTTGTGCAACATAAACATTTCACACTGTGTCCATCTAACTAAGTCTCCAGATACAGTAAATGGAAGCATAGTAAAAACCAGTAATGTCAACTGAATGATGTTGGGAGCCAACTCTTAGTGAATCCCCAAGATTCCCAAGACAATACTGTACATATGGAAAGCTATAGATGTTTCAATCAAAGTTAAATGTGATCAAGCCCGCTTTCAACAAACTTCTGCCCTGTTGAAGTGTCCGTCAAGTTATTCAGTCTCCCCCAGTGGTGGGCTGTTTGTTCTGCAGCTGTCCCTGACCTTTGTTTTCTTTGTAGGTCAGCCTCACTCTACCCTTATGCCTTTTAAAGAAAAAATATGCCTTCTTGATGTTTTGTGTGCAAGATGTTCATTGGGCAAAGCAATTTCCCTCAAGGGGCAATAAAGCTTTTTGTTCAAGCAAAAGCAGACATGGAATGAAGAATATGAGTTGTTACACAAAAAGCAGATACATACTTCAGATTTATATACACATTTGGACTTTTAATTGTTGGCTTCATTTGAATGTAATACATGGTTACAACTTGTGAGAAGCTCTCCCAGAATTGCTTCCCTTGCCTTATTCCATACTTTAAAAAGAAGTGAATCCTTCAGTAAAGTTGATTTACCACAGTACTGTGACTTGAAAAAAGCTACAGAACACAGCAAAGACGGTTAGAACCTCCACCGTTAGTAGATACAGTCATGTGACTGTGAATATGTTGGGATATCCCAAATTTTGACCATATGTGACCACACTGTCTTGTGCTTATTCTCCCTGCTAGTCCCCACAGCACTCACATATGTTGTTGTTGTAAGACATTACCTTTTATAAGCATGTTGCTCTAACTGCTACTACACACCAGGAGCTTTACAGGACTTTGAGCTACTTCAGAAAAAGGGGGAAACACTCGCATATAAAAACATTTATTATGGATAGATAGAACTACACTGCCACAGTTACTCCAAAGCAGAAAGAAAGTAATTCCACACAGTTTCCATAAAAATATACACTGTTTTTTAATGGCTCTTGGCAATTCTTGTTTCACAAAAAGCTGAAAAGCTGCAGTACTGGACTCACTAACACTAGATGGCAGGCTTGGTATCATAATAGCGACAGTTTCAAAGTTTAGGTGAAATCTCAAGTCCTTATAAACTGATACTATCACAAACAGGAAATACTTTTGGCACTTCTTGCACATTTTATGTGTCTGTGATTTAATAATAACTTTGCTGTTACTACAAAATACAGGGATAATATAAGGGTCCAGCAAAGTTTTGATGAGAGTGAGTTTTTGTGATGTACGGAATAATTGAAAATGGTCAGTTGTGTCCTGTACGCTGTCCAAGAACTTTATTGCCTGTAAATAATAGTGTTTAATTTAACTGTGCTGTGGCTCTGGTGTATGCATTCATGTGGGATAACACCACACACATAAAGGTCATGACAAATGACCTTTCTTAACCAGGTCCTTGTTGTGGATCAGGCTACAAAAACAGACAATCAATCAGGGGAATATACTAGTCATGATGTCATGCATTTACTCAGGTCAGAGGGTTGACTACCTAATGTAGTGACTTTAACTGACAGAGAGCTTAGTTAAGTGCAGTGAAAGCATTAAGAGTTTAAGATGAGTCGAAGGAAGACTTTCTTAGCAAAAAGGTGTACGGGAAAGAGAAAGAGATTTATGTCTTTACAGAGCGTCTATCTGTCACCACCTTGTCATCTAGTTGTGAAGAGCAACATGAGAGTAAAAAGAACAAAATGTAATATCTCCCAAAGTGAAGCTTTTGCAGAAATCACCCCTCTCTATTTCTGCAGAAGTTTCTGGAACTTGTGGTTTGCTCATATCATCCCCAGAACGACACTGAGGTCTGAACTCATAAATCAGGTCCATTGAGTCTGATGACATTTATTAATATTCACTCTCGTCAATGTGGCTGTGAGAGGAATAATGTTGGCAACACGCCTGTCACCAAGGAGATGCAGATGGAGTAAACAAAGTCAAGGAGATGATTATTTATGAGTTTCATCTCCTGATGGGAGCCATTAGAGAAACATGCAATATTGTTGTTGGACTCACTGTGACAGAAGGCAAGATGAAGTATGTGTTTTTCGTTCAAATAAGCAATTCAAATTGACAGCAGGTTTTGCATATGAATCTTCAAAAGGGGATGTATTGCATAACAGAGAAATCTGTCTCTTGTTGAATAGATTTTTATCAAACTCACTTATCAAAAAGGAAAAGTCAAACGACAGCACTACATATATTTAAGTGTAGTACCCTTGTTGCTTTGAATATAGCCATGACAATGATATGATATATTATGATATTACAATGATAAATTGCATAATAAAGACTGTATAGTTTACATTCCTAACCACAGTTATTCAGTGTAAGATAATGTAATTAGGTAGTCCTTCTGGCAAGTTTGATACTTTATTTCAGTGCAACATTTTTTTCCAAAAACGATACTAAATAGCTCCCCGTGGCCCTGCTTCAGATGACATCAGTAGGAAAGAATCACCATCACAACAACCACATCATATGGAAACCCAATGCTGTTGGTGTCGTGACAGAAATCGGGGGTTGCAGCAACAACAAGGATGAATCGAAGGGAAAACTTCAAACTCCCATAGCGATGCTACCTAAACGACTCCCTATGACTGCGATTGGAGGGAGGATGATGCGTTTGTTTGGCAAGGCACGCTCCATTCACCGAGGCGAGTCATGGAAAATCCCTTTGAGCTTCCATCCCACCCAGAGTGAGTGTATATTTACACAACCCCCGGGCGACCCTGCACAGGCCGGCCCAGACAGACGAATCCATCCCAGACAGAGGGGACAGAGGAACAAAGCAGGGCTGAAGGTCCACTCAGTCATCCCTGATCTTATCACTATGGTATGATTCTCTCAGGTAGAGACGACGCCAAACTTGAAGTGTCTGGTCCATTCTTCGTCACCACCAAAAATTATATTTGGGCGATTAGTGTCTGTGTGCACAGTTGAATATCTGCTTATGTGAGTCAGTCTCTTGGTGTGTCAGCTGTTATTCAACTACATGTGTTTGTGTCAGCATTGCAGTTATTTCTACAAGTATGAGCCGCTGCAAGCCCAATGAGACATAATACCACACAACCAAGATCCAGACTCATATACTAAGTATCATGGTCTTGTATGGCGATCTCCTAAAACTGTAGCTGGATTGCTCTAGGGATGGCAATGTCAGTTGTTAGGTCGGTCCACCACTTTGGTCCAGCCTGAAATATTTCAACAACTATTGGATGGATTGCCAGGACGTTTGGTACAGACATTAACGGTGCACAGACAAAGAACAATAATGACTTTGATGATCCTCTGACTTTTCCTCTAAGACATTTGTGATTTTGAGTTAAATGTCTAAACTACTATTGCACTGACTGTCAAGATATTTGGTACACACATTCATGTTCCCCTCAGGATGAATTATAATCACTGTGGAGGTCCCGTAACTTGCCCTCTAGCGTTGTCATCAGGTCAAAAATGTATTTTATTATCCTTTGGTTTATGACTAAATACCTGCAAAACTAGTGACATTCCCATCAGCCTCAGCAGTACTTTCTGTTTATTGCTAAATGTTAGCAAGCTAACACGCTAAACACCAGCATGTTAGCAGTCTTTGTAAGCATGCTGATGTTAGCATTTATCTCAAAGCACCGCTCTGAGTTTGTATTTTCAAACATTCTTCCCTAAACAAATTTCATCAGCGGATTTGTGACTAAAATGTCTAAATGAAATGATTCGAATCAGCAAAGTGATTCGTGATTCCACCTCTAATGTCCAAGTTCTGGGAGTTAGCCATGCGGGACTATGAAACATAGTACAGGCCCTGGATTAATACCACACAGCTCTTTGCGGCTTTCTCCGACACTCTTCATTTCTCTTCCTCACGGATTTCACACCTACTTCCAGAGCCTATCCTGTATATTTCCTTATGTGTGAATGAATGACCACTTCAACTCCTTTCCAGCCCGACTGAAGCTGTTTTCATTGTGGTGAAAGGGCATCTTCGGGAAAGGCTTCAACGGTACCAGCTCTTGGAGTGTGACTGATTGATTCTGCCTGGCTCGAGATGGTTTCTTGACTTATCACCTCTGTGCTCCATTTATCCAGCCTCACACTCGCACTTGGCATCACTCGGTGAGTCAGCCAGGCTCTGGGGTTCTGTTAAATCTTTGTGTGTGTGTGTGTGTGTGCGCTAAAGAGCGAGTGAGAGAATGAATGATTCACAGTAGAAGACAGACTAAACTTAACTGGCCTTGCACACGCACAAAGGGAGCAAACCCTGACTCCAAATGCCGGTATGACTTCTCTCACTTAGGTGCTCGCTTAGTTTTCCACTCATTTTTCACCAGGGTCAGTTTTGCTACCCCAGATTCAGCTGTCACACATTTCCTCAACCTCCCTGGCCAATTAGAGTAATCAGAAACAGGTGGAAATAGGTTTACCCTACGGCTCCTGTATGTGTATGTGCGAGTGTGTTTGCACTGTATGCGGACATAAGACAGAGTTGGACAGACAAAAAAGAATGGGAGGAAATCAAAGCGAGATTGTTTGTGTGTGTGAAACTTATGAAAGCAGCACACGTGTGTTTGCACAGACATATCTGACTGACATGGGATTATTATGTCTCTAAACCACAGAAAGAGTGGGAGTTCCTGCAGTCTGATTAGGACCCAAACACTGTCTTAGTCGTCTGGATTTGTGTGATCAACTGCTTTGATTACTCCGCACAGAGGAAACACACAGGCTGAGTTAAACACATGTGACGTGAGGGTTCATGCAGTAGCAGGGATCACGGGATTGAATGGAGGGAGCAGAGAAAATAAACGCTCCTGCTCTGTTATTCCACTGACGTATGGCTCAGTGATAATGAACACCTAAATGGTGGACCTGAACACTTCTGGAAATACTCGAGTCACAGTTGAAATGGAGTGTACTGAATAAGATATGAGCTTTTGTGTCTCGTCGTCTGGCAGCAGTTCATTAATTCCTTCTTATCAAAAGATGTAATCCTACATTTACATTGTATAATAAATCAAGTAACAGTGTGTGAGGAATACGTTTTAGTTAACAGGGTGGTGCAGTAGTGATTTTTCACTTGATTCACATTATCCCTCAAACCTCATGGCAACGAGTGTGTTGAAGTGTCCTTGAGCAAGACACTAGCCATGTACCATTTCCATACTATATACTAACTAGATGCATTATGCACTATATGCTCATCTTTATAGTGCACTGTTTTGCAGTTAATATACAAGAAATAAATATACTTGACCATTTTATACTAACAGGAAATGATACAACACGTGCGCTGTCAGATGTCAGTCAAACTGCGACAATTAAACCTCAAAATGTCGGTCTTATTATTTAATACTAATATATATCTTATATATTTAATTTTCTTTTCTTTTTTTCCCCAAGATCATTCCAGAGCAGTCTAATCACCAACTCCTCTATTTCCTTTGTGTATTGCATTGAGGGACAATAGTGTCCAATCAATGGCACACTGAAAAATGAATGCATATGCATACTGACTGTTCTCGCGTACTTACTTTTGTCACTTTTCCAGCATGAACACACTACGTACTCAAAACATGCTTAGAATTAGTATGTAGTACAGACTTGGGACACAACTAGTGTCGACCAGCTTCGGGGGTGTTGTTCAGCTCCTGACCCCTGACCTCTGACCTCTCTAGAGGAGCACAAGTAGGCAAAATGTCCTTATAGTGATCAATCTGGTTTCATATTATAACTATGGCTAGAATAAAAACAATTTGAAAAAGATCATTTTGATTTTAGAAGATGCCACGAAACTATGTGACATTATCTTTCTTGCTGTGCAACTGAATCTTATAGTGGAAAATGGACCATAAATCAGAAAAAAAGAGTCACTCCACCAATTTTACACATCAAGATCAGTTTACTCATCATAGGGAGAACTACTCAGCCTGTGAAAACAGTTGTATAATATCTGAAGCTCTGGAGGAAGTTTTCAAGGTCTGAAAAAAATAAAGCAGCATTTATCAGGCGAACAAAAAGATGCTACTGGTTGCATTATGAGAAGTGTAGGATCCAGGATATCGTGACTTTTGCTGCACCGACTTTGACCATACTTTTTCAAATCTGTTTCCTGCTAACACCCCAGACTTTATAGAAGCGCAATACTAAATTACTGGAGCCCATGTGTCTGCATATTCTTTGTGACAGTAAAGAGTAACAGGAAACATGAGAGACAGAAACAGATCTAAAGTGCAAAGTTCTGATAATGTCAGAATATTAAACAGGCCTGTTCAAAGGTAAACCCTCTTTTTGGCCAATACATAGGAAAACATTCTCACAGTTTCATAATGGGACAGTTCACATACTACTGTGCAATAGTCTCTTTCTCTTTCTTTCTCTCTGTCTACAGTTCTGTCTGGTCCCGTCCGTCCTGTGATTTCAACAGAGCTGATCTTGTTGTCTAAATATTTCCTGTCACAGTTTAAGGAGTTTTGCAGGAGGGCAGATGGTATAAAACTCAGAAGCATAGTATTTCCATTTTGCTACTGGGCTGAGTGCCACTTTAGGCCCACTACAATATAGTGAGTGACAGAGTTATAGGGAGGCACCCTGGGTGGACACAGGCAAGATAATCAAAGCTAACTCTTCCAGGTGTAAAATGTTGCCACTCCATTACCATTAATGAGCGTGGATGTATTTGTATGTGTACTACTCACTCAGCAGTGGCATTCGGACATGTGATATTTTGTCAGCAGGTCATAAATCCAGATCATAAAAGACATGCAGCATTGGAAAGTCCCCTTTACCAATATGTTTGTACACATTGAGATGTAACGTTTGTATGATTAGATTGCTTAAAATGAATTCAATTTATACAGTCTGCTCAAGCTGAAATTCAAGTTGTTCTCACACACACACACACACACACACACACACACACACACAAAATCAAGGGCTCGTAAACTTTACAGCCTGCACCCTGTTGGAGAGGCCACACTGCACCTTTTGTCATGTGGACTTCCAGCAGCAAGAAAAGAGGACTTTTCTAGAAAACAGATTATGTGACAACCTTAATGGAGCTTGTAATGATTTCCATAATCCCTTTTCTAATCTCTGCTTGTCTGTCCCATTACATTTTATTTATTGGCAGCATAAACACTCGATCTGTTGAAGATTCAGAGTGATCTTAGGTGCCAAATATGTTGTGTCATTATGCCCTATAGCTATTGTGAGGATAATGTGTTTCCCATTTTTCTTCTGGTAAGGCAATGAGTTATTGTTTGCGATTTGTGCAGGATAAATACTCTACAATGCTGGGCTTTTTTTGTGGCAATGTGGTTTGTAGCCCTAGATATGCAAATGCAAACACTCACACACCCATACAGTTATAAAGAAATGCCCTAATCTGAGTCAGTCATTATTTTGTTCTTTTAAGGTGTGCTGCTTCCTTGTGACTTCTATTTCTTTACTTTAGCTCCAGACAGCATCTGTATGTACATGTACTGTATGAATGAGTGAACAAGCACTCCACCCATGCGGAGGCTGCTCACACATGAAACACCTCAGGGAAACACACCCAATCTGCTCCCGATTTTAACACTTACACCCCCACCCCCACCCCCCCATCAGTCTGGTGGTGTTTGGAGACAAGCTGAGCTCTTGCTGCGGACAGACAGAACAGGAATGTCTGTCAGGATGACATATGTGACTAGCTGGAAGGAAACCAAGCAGGGGCTAATGGACCGCTGTAAGCTACAGAGACAAAACAAGAAGCTTTGAATATTTATTTTGTCAGTACTTTTGCACCACACACCTCTGTTCAGTTACCTACTGGAGACACAGCATGTATGGTAACATGATTTGTGTGATATGTGCTGTATAAATGTCACATTGTTCATTCCATAAACAAACTGTTGCACATAAAGGCCACATAAGAAGAAATACAGATGGCCTCTTGCTATTAAAGTCCATCACAGTTTGTTTGCAAGTAGTTTTAATTACAAATGAACTTAACCACAAATTATGTAGTTTGCACTTTACATTTCTGCTGAGCATTTTCAATGGTTTCCATTCATGTCTGCGCAATTAGTAGACTTGAAACTTGCTTGAGTTGTGTAATCCATTGCAGTGAACATCAAGTCTGCATTAATTGTCATTTTTAAGTTATCTTTGTGTGGTGCACTTTAAGTCCGGACTGATTTGAAAAGTCTGCACTGCATCACCTCAAAATGATAATGAGCTGATATCATGCAGAAATGAAAGGAAACCAATGGACGTCTGGAAGAGTGGGAAAAAAATACATTGGAATTTCTAAGACACAGCAGTATTGTTTAAAAAATGAATTGCTGGGATGTCAAATACACATAATTTCCACTAAATGGGCTACAACATGCTACTATGGTCCTATGAATTTGGAAATACGCTTATCTGTTGTCTTTCTGAGTTAAATCGAAAGATTGATACCGCTCTTATAGCTGTCTGTTAAATATGAGGCAGGAGACAGTCAGCTTACAAGGGATTATTTGCTGCACTATTTCTTGGCCGGGAGCAGTGACTTCCTGGAGTTCTGTTGCCGCCATGAGGTTGCCAGACAACCAGCTGAGATTTAATGCTAAGCTAATGTATTAACTAGTGAGTTTTAGAGGTGCAGGAACTGTTGGTAGTGAATATCTTTGGACAGAGCCAAGATGTTTCTCCCTGCTTCTAGTCTTAAAAAGGAGAGAAGTTTGCTGTTTCCTCTCAGACTTTGATGCCATAATGTTCTTTGAATGTGGATTTAGCTTTGTGTGGACTTTGATGTTAGCGTCTTCTGTGAAGCCGCAGGGGAATTGAACTGACACACTGTACGTTCACCGTGTTTCTTATCTTGATTGTCAACCTTTTGGGGAGCTTCGTCTTCTGTCTCAACCTTCAGAGCATAAAACTAACAGAAAAGGATGATTTGGAGTGCTTATCATAGATCTTGAACTCGCCTTAACACAATCTTTGTCATTGTGACTACATGCATGCTGGTTAGCCAGTTCCATGCTGCGCTCAGACTCTCAATCTCAAGCCCCGTTGTGTTGACAGAGAGACCCAGCACTTAAATTAAGACCATCTATCCCTCTGTTCCCAGGATGGATGGCCCCAGGTTTACAATAGAACTGTAACCTCTCTGTGCCCTCATCCTCCACATCTGAGGTGACCTGTCTGCTGAAATCTTCACTTACACAACTGTCAGCCATGTTGTTCCTGTTCCCTACTGACTCCTTCTGATCTGCTCATACCATACTGTACACTGGCAAGCGGCTGCAGTATCTGTTGAATTATTGTTCGTACTCTATGGAATTTTCCTTTTCTAGCAGCTCGTTTCAAACATCTGAGGACCACATGAGGCCGGTCGGTCATCTGCTGCCATGGATCTTCTCCAGAACTGGTTTTGTGTAGTTGCCTATGTACCTGGAAACACATCCAGTCCAGCACACCCATGCACACATGTTTGATTCACTGCACACTGTATATAAATACACACACATGAGAACACATTGAAAGGAAATTTCACTTGGAATAAGTGAGATGGAAATCATTACCGTCCAGTGCTTGGGCACAAGGTATCCATGACTGTAGTCTTGTATCTTGGTAAATTATGGTAAGTGATGATTTGTTATGTGACGCACTGGCTGTAAATGTAAATAATTTGTCAGAGGAAAAGTAGAAGAGGGCTGTGTTATGTTTATGATGTAATTTCTTTCTCAGCAGTTGAGTATCAAAATTGAGAAAACAAGGATGACTAAAGGCCCAAAAAGATATTGCAGACATTTAAAGGGACAGTTCAACATAATCTTATTCGCTTTCTTTCTGAAAGCCGTGTTTGGAGCAGTTTGTTAACAATTGAAACCAAATACAAACAAACAGTGCATAGCTCCATTTGAAATTATCTGAATCTGTATTGTCATTGTCAGAAATTCCCGATATCTCCAACTTGGAATTACGACTAGGAGGCTGAGTTTTTTCCGAGTCGCTGCTCTTAACAATTTAACATGAATGCAGCATACTGTATGTGCCATACTGTCATCATCAGGTAGCCACGCAACTAGCAAAAAATGTCTGGCACAAAACCCTAGAACAACACAATGTCGTTTTTATACTTTGGTTTTTGTTCGGATTAAGCAAAAGAGATGCGTGGATTTTGTTTTACCTTTGGATGAAGCCAGACTAGCCATTTCCCCGTTTCCAGTCTTTATGCTAAAATAAGCTAACCGACTGCTGGCTGTAGCTTCATATTTACTGTACAACATGTGAGTGGTATCAATCTTCTCATCGAACTCAACAAGAAAGCAAGTGAGCATATTTCCCAAATTGTAAAGCTATTCCCTTAAAGTTTTCCTATCCCATCAATCCTTGTTAAAGGTTCCCTTATATAATGTACTTCATCCCAGACTACTTGAGTCCAGCTGTTCAGTAGCGACAAGCAGACAGTGTGGATGTGTGTAACTAGACGAATGTCAGGAAGGTGTTACTGAAAAAGAACACGCATGCTGAGCTAACCTCATCGGATATTCCAAAGTTAGAAAAAAATCGTTTCCATTTTCTTTTCTGTGTTGTATCATTGTAATGACTGTCCTCCTTGTTTCCTGTAAACTATGTACCATACATAAGGCAGAAACATCTACTGGATAGAGACAACCCCCTAAACTGCTGAGACAGGGAACAAGGGTTGAAACGTAATAGCTCTGACCTGAATAGATTTTACAGCCCTCCTTCCACGCTGGGGGAGCCAGCATATGCAAAAAACATCAAGCAGAGGTGAGCAGCAGCAGACATTATCTTCCTCTTTGCATAGTCTGGCATTAAATGTAGTTGGGTTAAGCTCAATGCCATGCACGCCGCATCCTGCACACTGTGGCAGGAGCTGTGAGAGCCGGTCATGCCAAGTCTTACATAACCCTGCCCAGACAGGCTGTATTCCAGCTTGCCAAAACCCAAACCTTTTTTTCATCCAGATAACCTCTGCAGACAACGTTTCTCAGAGAATGAACTTTGAGAGAGGCAGTAAATTACCGCTGCAGTGACGGAAAGAAAGAACGGGAAAAAAAGAAAGGTTCAGTTGAGAATGTATGGGAGAGAAGCGTGCGGCTAGAGAAGATAGAAGATAGTGAAGATTGATTGAGCACCATCTCCCCTAAGTATGGTAGGAGCTTTTATGCTGTCTAGACTTCCTCTGATGTATGATGGAATCCCGGACCGCTGAACGTGGGATGGACACCCATCTGTATCAGAAACCACCATCTCCCTGTCTCAGGCCTCTTTCCAGGAGAAGCTGCGGAGCCTCCATGGTGAACTCCAGAAGCTGTTGAGATTAAGTCATGGAAAATCTGGGCCCCAAAGCTTGTAATTGCTTAATTGGATAGCCTCAGTCCCTCAACTATTTCTCTAGTCTTTCTTTCCCTATCTAGCTGCACACATTGATGAGGACGTGTACGTGTGCCTACACATTCTTACTAGTGATTGTTGGAACTGAACTATAGCCTGCCCGTGATTTGTGGTTCTCTGATTTAGAGCCATTTTTTCCACTTTAAAACACAAGGCTGACATGCCAGCGTGCTGGTCATGGAGGATAAAGCTGGGAGGGGGGTGGGGATGTGTGTGGATGTGTGTTTTGGGGGGTGGGGTGGGGTGGTGATTTGTGTCTTGTCTCTAGTGACTCACACCGTAAGCTTCTCTGCCCACTGACGAGCAGTAAAAGTGAAACATGGGTTCTAATGAGCAAAGATACTGATCATAACAGTTTCACTTCAATTTGTCCTCACTAGCTGTGATTTTATCAGTGTCAGGAGCAATAAATTCTTTATATATTGTCTTGTAAACCAGTCAAATAATCATTCTCCACTACTCTTTGATATAATTGTTTGTCATCTATGCCACAATAGCGTTAAAAGTGGACCATATTACTTTTAAACTTCCTGTATTTGCTTTTACAAAACCTCAGAGAGACGCTTGGCCCAATATGAGCCCAGTATATACTTTGCACTAAAGGACATGGGTTATTCACAGCTCTCAGGGGCCACGCTTTTGCCGCATTTGCAGTAATCTTAACATCAACGCTTGCTTTTCTGGTGGAACACCCAGGTGAGCGTCCTTCCTGGCCAAGTCGTTATGCCACTTGAGTGCTGAAGCGCTATGAAAGTCAGTAGACCCTAAGGCCCCAGAGGGCTAAAGTTAGGCCCACCCTCATACCGCAGAACAGTAAAGAAGCAGAACAGAAAGGGGAAATATTCAAGTTTACTGTCCTACAAGAGCTCATGCTATAAGATGAGTTGTTCTCAAGGAGTAAGGCTTGCCAAGAGGAATGGTTTTGAGATCAGTCTTCTCTGTATGTCTTAATGTCTAAAGGATGATGAATTTCTTTGTATATACAGAAGGTAGTGCAGTGCAAACACAAGAAGGGTTTTCACTACTTCTCATTTCTTTATAGGCCTGCCTGTTATGACTGTTCTGACTCTCATTTACTCATATGAGACTATTACAAATCCTTGGCTGTCTGATAACACATCACCACACTCATTCATCCATTCAGCTTCAGGTTCTGAGCTGTTGAACAGATGCACACCAAGTCAAAGGATTTCCTCTTGTCCTAAATTTCTGCCATCCCTGTCAGTACGCAGAAGAGTTATAACACACGTCGGTGCTGATGTCATGATTGTGTAGAGGTTTAAACAACAGATTGAAATACCTGCTGCAGAGTAGACCTTTCCCGAGCATGTGTGACTTAATTTCATAGAAAAATATTTGGATTCTCCTTCACTGTGGTCTTGACTTGACTGCAGCTTAAAAAACAGTCTTGCCTCAATATTTTTGTTAAGATTTGTATGCGTTTCAACATATTTCACCACATGTACTGGCAAATTACATTAACTGAGCCTTTCATTCAAAGCACAGGACGGTGTAACTGCTGGATGAACCTTGATGGGCTTAATAAAGTACTAACTTTAACCATAAAATCACATATTACTCTCAAAGCTGCTCAACAGGACAGTGATAATAAGGCTTTGGATTTCAAATAGGTTATGACACATTTAATGCCATCTCGCTGCAGATTGTAAAACTGAGAACTTTCTTTCCCCAAAAAAGCCAAGACAACATTATTCTTGGTTATAAAAGTGTCGCAGTGCATTTCCAACATTTCCAGAGTGAAATGAAGTGGTCCTTTTCACTGCAGACAAATTAATATTTCTTCTGGGAAGCAAAGTGACAAAACGATCAACAATCAAACAAGTCTGTGGAATAAAATCACCTCATGAAATCATCAGCCAAATAAAGAAACTCAGTTTTATTAAGACAAAAAAGTGAGCTATATTTAAGAGGGGGGTCGTTTCTGTTCCAGAGTGGTATTCAGAGTTTTGTAGACTATGTTATAGAGGTCAGACTAAACAGAAACAGCTTAGCAACTTCAGACACAAACGGGATGCTTGAACCATAGTATGTATGTGTGTGTGTGTAAGCTACAAACAGCTCACGAAATCACATACTATGATGGGAATGATATGTGGGCGGACAGAAAGATGGAGTGAACTTTACACTGAAAGGATAAATAATGCTAAATAGTTTCACTTTCTTAATTTTCCCACCATTTTGATAACATTTTAAACATTGGTAAAACATTTTTGTTAAGTGTTGTGAATAGGCTACATCCTGTGTAACCATATTATGCAGACATTTATTTGGGTCTCTAACGTGCACAACTAATTCAAGTAAACTTAAATCAGGAAATCACAATCTAATGGATGTTTAGCAATGGAGAGTTTAAGCACCAGAAAACGCAGCTCTAGAACAGCTACTAAATGGACCTTGTGGTCAGATTGTTTTTTTGATATAGTTAGCCATGATAACTCTGTTGCTACCACATGTCTGCTGCTCTGTACAGTCACTGGTGGTTGTGGAGTATACTGGCAGAACTGGTTCCTACTCACCTGTTAATTATTTGATTGACTTCAGAAGATAGAATTGGCCTCTGAGAGCTGCAGCAGGGACCAATACAGGATGTTGAGAGTTTCCACATTGGGGATAATAAATATTTCACATGTGTAGTGTAATAGGAAGTCTATGTCATTTCTCTCAACAACTGTAGTTCAAAACTGTTTCAGTCATGTTATCACAATGGGTCTGTGTTCAGCCAGCCTTGTGATGATAAAGATTCAAACGCAGACTTTCAGATTTCTTTCTTCTAGTATGACAGCATAAAGAGACGGGAGGCGATGACATGACAGCGGTTCCTGGCTGGAATCAAACCAGTTACACGGTGCACATCTCAAAGCACTAAACCACCAGGACGCCTCACATTTCACTCCGCTGCTAATGCAGCTTTGCCACTGTCCCGGTGTTCCTAAACATTGTCTACTTTTAAATGACAAACTCACTCCTAAACAAAATTTCTTGACTGAATTTACTGACTTACTTGACCCTTTTTCAGTCCAGAGTACAGCATGTTGATAGTTACTGGTAGGGCAGTTTTACGGTCAACTAAACAGATTCTTCTCCACAACAGGAAATATCAAATTACATTAAATGACAGCAGATATAAAACAAAATAAAATGTTGCATGTGCTGCAAAGAATAACAATATTTTGATACATTTCCAGATTTGTATGATTTCCAAACCTCAAGATCTGGAAACAGTCCATTTATTTTCCACATTTCACTTTCCAGACCGGTTAAAGAATTCTGTGTGGAGTTTACCATCTGCCTATTATCATTGAACTAGTTTACCATTTAAGTTAGTATGCATTATAAATAAAATAACTCAGTAACTAAAATTCACCATAAAAAGAATATTGTATAAGTGCATCTTTACGGGCTTGTCATGGCTATGACATGAGAGTCAGACTGTTTCTGGTTTTAATTTGCTGTGAGTAATAGCTGCTGCTTATCTCCAAATGTGGCTTGATGTTCCTAATGTGATAATGAGATTAAGAGCCTGTCATTTTCTGTTTCTTGCAAAAAGCAGCAGGAAAAAAAAAAGTGAAGTCATGACATCAGCTCAACTCGACACAGTCTAGCCCATTAACAATCTTTGCTCCTGACACAATCCGTCTGCCTACAGAGTGACCTCATACTTTATTTAACACATGGTGAACAAACCTAAATGGAAGGTGCTGATAGCAATAGTGTAGATGATAAAATAGCCTGAAGGATGTTTTCTAAAGTGATGAATTAACTCCACCAAATGAAGTCATGTCACCATTTCTTTCTTTATACATGTGTTGAAAGTAATTAATCTTGGGAATTTGAGCCTCTGCCGACTATGGACAGCACAGGGATTCTGTCTTTTCCAGCGCCCACTGGGCTTCATGATTACTTTCCAAGCCTTTCATGCAAATTCAGCTCCCAGGCTTCATTTTCCGCTCATTAAAAACAGGCCCTCAGACTCTAGTTCAGCACGAGAAATCTCTCCGGTCATCACATTTCCCCACTAAAACAATACAACAGTGTGTCGACCCAGCACTTCCTCCGCTTCCCACGTTTGTTGCGGCAGGACGCCTGGTTCCCAGGCTGGGCCGTTTTATTGACTGTTGGAGAGACGGTTCAGAGGTGTGTGTGCTGCAGGTGGTGATTCCTGCACAAACACACACACACAAATACATTCAAATGTACATTACATCACCATGGTCTACAAGTTTGTGTTCATGCCCACTGAGGTTGAGTTTACCCGGTGGTTTCTCCTCTAATCAGCTTAAACTTTTTTATTTTTTTTATTTCTCAGTTGTGGCATTCTTTCTAGTGGTGATGAAACTAAAGACTTGCTGCTTAACACTCTGTGAATGTAAAGGGGATGTAAGACTAATGTCTTTGTGTGCAGAGACACCAGTGATTGCATGTGTAGAAATAATCACCATCCAGCAGGTAATGATGTCGCCTGAAATGGGTCTGATCATTATTTAAAAGCATGACCTCATTTGGCTCTGGCCAGCCTATATGTAACTGCCCCACTGGAATAAAGCTGAGGCTGCCATTATAATCACATAAATGGCTTCTGTACGGGTTTTGTACCCTAAAGCACCAGTTCACCGCAGACTGTTAAAAAAAATGTGCCTAGAAATTTGTCCCAGGCTGGCCCGTCATGACTGACCCGCAGACAATTCACCCACTGCCCCACTTCTCACAGGCTGAAGACAAGACTACGATTGTATAATCTCATGAATTCTACCTTAACAGTAACACTACGAAGATTCACAAAATTCTTCAGCAAATCCTGGACCCATGATGGGAAGCCTCATTCACTGGATCACTGAAAAGTGTGACATCATGTCTGCAGGCAGCATAGTGAAAGCAGCACATCAGCAGCTTCAGTCCTCCATCAGACACAGTGCTGCTGTCCAGGTCACCTGGCAGCGCTGGGAGCCCAGTGCACAATCACTGTAGTCACGCAGGTAAAACTGACACAATACACTTACACCCGTGGCAGCTACGCGTCTAATTGTAAAGACCCACTGAAGGCAATGCAAAGTTTAGGCCTTTATAATGGAGATGGTGAGTTACATACAGAAAGTTATTTAATATACGTATGGTAGGGACGACATGGCACTGGTTGGATAGTTTCAAAAGCACAGTCATTTAAGCAAATACTTTGATCAGGTCTCTACTAGACCTGCAACTCTGCTGTAGACCAACTCTTTTGTAAATCACTAGACCAGCAGCTCTGCTGTAGGTTTAGTGGTTGTCCACATTACTGATTAATTTGGACAAAAACAAAGGGACTTGTTTTTTGACATCTGTTTATGATTCAGAAACCTTAGCACAAAGTGTAGACACCTGTAAGCCAGAGATGTTTTAACAGATGGAGAAATAACAGGCAGTATATATATGTGTAATTTCTTGTCCATGAGTTTCTGGTAATCAGCATCTCCAAAACTGATAAAAATCTCAGGACCTGGATCTCTAGCAGAAGGAAGTGTTGTGCTTTGTCTTACATTACAACATCTTCAGCAAAGCCACGTGTGAAGTCAGAGCAATTGGTTGCAGTTTTGCAAACAGAAAAGCAATCAGCATCACTCAGTCAGAATGTGTGTTCACCATGATTTCAGCTGTGGAGGATTACTTGTAAGCTAAGACCGGGGGCTGTCTGCAGTCTGCCTGCCTCCATGCAGAGACTGTAGCTGCTGAGCCCCTTTATTCTCTCTTAAGGCAGGATGTCAATAAACTCACCGAAGCTTTTGGTCAAGACAGACAGAGGAACTGCTCAGAGGCATTTTATGGTGGATCTCGTAAGTTCAACACACAGATGTTGAGTATATTCTGAGGGTGGAGGGAGACCAGGAGCTGAAGATGGAATCTGCAAAACTATGTACATTACACACTTGAGGTCAATGCTGCAGTGCAAGTGCTGTTTCTCAACATGATACCTGCATTTAAAAACCTCTGCTGAATATATAGTATTTCAAGAAAGAAATACTTAACTATTACCAAGAAGCAGGGCATGACACCACAGTGAGTAACGCACTACTTAACATACCTTTGATTTGTTATTCTTTACTTCTAAAACCTTTAACGGGGTCATGGGTCAAAGTGACTGTCTGGAGAGAGATGTAGCCTGCTGATTAAGTAAACAACATGGCGGCCGCATCAGCTGAGCGCAGAGAGACGCAGAGACATCGCAGAATCCTCAGGGGAGGAGGAGAGGACCGGGACCTCGTAATAGGATCCAGAGTGGTGAGGGATGATGTCATGAGGAAAGACAGGCGGGCGGCCAGGCAAGTCAGTGTGTGGACAGATATATGGAGGGACAAAACTGCAGACAGATCACAGAGTTAACACCAACTTTGAAAACATCTGATTATGTTCAACTGAATTTCTGTCTACTTGTTTAATTTCATTTAACCATGGCTAACATTTCCTTTACCTAATAAAAGGGGAGGGGTTGAGCATTTAGCCAGCAGGCGTCACTGTTCATCTGCAGGCAGCACCTCCTCCCTGACTGGGACTGAGAAAAAGACGCAGAGGGCTGTGCTCAGATAGCATCAAAGCTCCCGATAACATATCAAGTCTGAAAATCTGGCTTAAATATTTCATCCTTTAACCACAAACACTGCAGGTCTTCAACTGCATTCTGACACCTCCAAGAACGGCCCCAGGGCTCCCCATAGGCAGTTTGTGCTGTGATTTGAGCATGTGGAGCAGAGGGAGGTCATTCCATTGTTTTTTTTGTTTTTTTGGTGCTTTTTTTTTAGACTGCCCTTTGACCTTTATGGTGTAATTGCAATGAATGCATTTTTTGCAATGATATTTCTTTCTCCTCCACATAAGTGACCCCAGGGCTCATACTATATTTGTTACCTTAACATCATTTACCAATGTATGTGTATTCATGACCGACTCAGCATAAGATAAACACAGCCTGAGATAACTGTAAAGGGGCACTCCACCAATTTTACACATCATTTCAATTTACTTGTCACAAAGCCTGTGAAAACAGTTTTATAATGTTTTCCCAATGTTCGGCTTGGGCTTGAGACAGGGTTAATTTCTTTATTGAAAACTATAATGAAAAATATTAATTGATGACATATTTTCTGCCACAAAAACACATCTACAACTTAATAAAAAGTAACTTTTAAAAACAAGAACTATGACAGAATGCATTTAATTTCTCACCAGCGAATAAAAACGTGAAAGTGGACAAATAACTATCTACTGTTTAAATGAAAAGTCTTATTCAATAACTTGCATGCATCTGCAGAATCATACACTGTAGCCTAATTCCTAGCTAGTAAAACAGTATCCTTCACCACCCAAAATGTATCTTGTTCTGAAGTTGATTTAGCCACTTTACCCACACTACCGTTAATAATAAGCATCTTGCATTCAGTAATGTTATGTCTGTCAGTAATGTCACTGTCACTGATGTTACCGGTTCTTGGAAGAAACAGATTCATGGACTAAATGTATCTACAATCCAATGCGAGTTAGACAAGAAGGGGCAAACTACGAAAACTTGTATTGTTTGTATTCCACAGTGAATACGATAGATGAGAACAACGTCTGTAATCGTGGTAACTGTACACAACAAATATGGCGCCAGCTGTAGCCTCAGAAGAATGCAAAAAAGTTAAAAATGCAAAAATTAGACTAAAATTTCACTGACTAAAATGTCTTTAGTTTTGACAATGAAATTTTCAAGGGAAGAGGTTTTGGGTTTGAAAGAAGTGGGCAGGGGGCTCTAATGAAAGACACCAAAGAGTTGCATTATGGGAAATGTAAGATCCAACTTTTTTGAAGCTTTACCCATAAACTAAAAGTCATATCTTAGCCTCTGCTGCTTCGATTTTGACAGTTCTTTTTTAAAATCTGTCTTATGTGAGTCCCCCAATTTTATGGAACTGCAGTACTAAATCGCTGGAGTGCCCCTTTAAGAGGAACAGTTAAATTTTAATCATCCTTGTTGCAAGAATCATAAATTATTTTAAGTTGGACCGCATGAGTGGAATGACACAAAGGTATGGTTACAGAGACTCTCAAAAGCAGATGCACATAAATCTAACTAACCATGTCTTTGGAGATGGAAATAACTAGAACCCATTCCTCAGACTGAGCAACAACATTTTGGTCTTGTCCCCCTCTACTCACATGGTTGATAATGTTTTCTAATCACGCAGGAGCAACTATAGTTGTGTTACTGTTTTTAAAGCCGGCTCAAGTTTATTGAACTAGAAAATTCAAAGGATGCATACAGATGGAGATAAGTGAGAGCAGCCATTTTAAGTTCTTCAAGTCTTTACACATTTATTCCTGTTAATACCAGAGAATTACTGGAAATACTGGGTTGTAAACACTTCAGCAGTAACTGATACAGTCTTCCCAACATTTCTGAGGCAGTTATGTCATTTGGTTTCATTTGAATTTAACTTGACTGCATTTTATTACACACAATAAAATTAAGTGCATTTAGGGCTCCTCTACCAACTGCTGGGTTGTGCCACCACTTTAAACTCCCTCGTAAAAATGACATTGAAATGCAACTAAATTCTTGCCAGGTTACATATATGAATGCCACATTTGAGATAACAATGGACAACCTTAAGTGTTAATTTCATTACGGTAGATGTTAAACTTTGGCATATTTTAGAATTATAGAAAGCGATATCAAGACAATGAGCTTTTCTGCTCATTGACACTGATGTTATTCATTAAACCTTCCTCCACTGTGCATTGATCCCGTCTGCTATCTGGGTCAGGATGATATATCACTGACACCCCAGGGGACGCCTCTTTAATTGCTAACTGCTGACACAAGGTTCACACAAGGTGTCATGGATTCTTTATGCGTTATGAAACCATTAGATCCTAAATGATAATTGCGGGTTAATTCGGAAAGACTGTTGTTCCGGAGCGGACTTGCTTCCAGATGTGATCACCTGGCAGTTGGATGAATCATTTTCACCATTACTTGGACCCCTGGCGGGGAGAATCTTGGACTATGTTTATATGCAAAAAGTTCCAGTCACACACAGTCTTTTGATCTCATGTTGCTGCCAGACAGTCATTCATTGTTTTCTATCAGAACATTTAAAATCTCTCCTGGGATAATTTGCCTTTTGTCATTTGTTGTCTGTGATTCGGGGTCTTTTATCAACCATTTTCCTAATCCTCTAGTCTGCTCTCTCAGGGAGCTGTAGGGCACCACTCTCTGTGTTGAGTAAAGATAGTTGGACAGATGAGTGTCTCTCTCATCTTCGTCCTTACAGGCCCAAAATCAAAGGCCACATGAAGCTCTGTGCCCCTGAAATACATCTGGGGCATCTGGATGCTACAGAATATACAAACACACAAGCATACATGCACCAACAGTGCTTTCATACCCACACTTACAGATGCTTGTACACACAAACACATGTACATAAGCACACACACAACCACAGGCATGCCTTCCGTTATTTATAGCATGTATACTTCAATAAATGTGTATGATTTGTCTGAGGACATTCTAGTAGATTTCAGTTTCTGGGACATTTTGTCATCTTTCAGTCCTTAAAATGATATCTGGATCTTCTCCTGGAATCCCATATATGATACTTATTTCTAATATATTTTTCACACTCAAAACATAAAGATCGGTATGCAATCTTATTTAAATCAGCCTGATGAGAGCGGAATCCTTGACTGATTTCCAACATACCTACGAGTTCAACCTGACTAAAGCTCGACTAAACCCCCCAAAATAGGTCCATGATAAGTTTAAAGAGCTGTAATGGATCTTAATTGGCCAGCTCTTTGAGTCGGAGGCATGCCATAGGGCTGACCAGCATGTCATCAAGTTGCAAGATAGCATGCCTGAACATGAATAGGAATTAGTGAGTTAATGATTGAACACAACTACAATGGTCAATTCATTGGGTTGAGTTCTACCACTGCCAATATAGTGTGTGTGTGTGTGTGTGTGTGTGTGTGTGTGTGTGTGTGTGTGTGTGTGTGTGTGTGTGTGTTTCAAATCTGTTGACTGGTCTTGGGTGGTAAACAAGAAGAAAAGAGTCTAATTAATCCCGGGTAAGCCATTCCTGAGGCTGAGAAAAGGGGCAACAAGGCTGTTAGACTACAATTAAACAATCGAATGTTTGATGTGGTAACATTTTCCAGAAGTCTACTGTGGTGGAAATTCCGTATTTACTGCTTATTTTATATGTTATTAATTAATTATACAAGGTTGTGTGTCTCTCTTTCTCCTCTGTGTGCAGATCAGTTTGACCTTTGGCATGTAGGGCCTTAAAACAAGCATCCTCCCTTCTTCCTGTAAGAAGCTCCTATCTTTTCTCTCTCACAGAAATAAATTGGTAAACTCTGTCTCTGGGGGAAGGTGGAAGGATAAGACAGCCAGGTGCACTCGTTATGAGTGCTAGTACTGTTTGAAGACAAAGGATCTTTGCTAAGACAACTTTCACCTTTTTCTATCATTGATATGTCCATAAAACTTAAGTATAACTTTATTCTGTGGTCTTTTGTCTTGTGAGGCATGAGCCCCGTATGCATACAAGAAACTGTAGGCCTAAGAACTGTCTTAAACATCTACTCAGAGAGAGAAGTTACAGTTTTTGTCTTTGCCTTTTTCCCCAGAGAGTGAAAACAATTGGTATTGCATGATCCTCCCAAAATAGGAGCAAAAATATAAAAGGGAATTCACAGAGTAATGTCAGTGGTCATCGGTCTACCATTTCCCATTTAGTCATGTGAAGAAGTTGTATAGCCACAATACCCTCTCAATGTTGAGTAATGATACCAGTAACCAAACACCAGCGCTACAGCATTCTGTTAAACGCCCTCTATTTACCAAACTCTATAATAATGGCCAAAGGAAACCCCTACCCTCCGTATTCCTTCTTTACTGGCTTCTATATAGGGGACATCAATACATACAAGCAACCAAACCAAAAGACATCTGTGGCCATCCAGCTCTCAGTTGTGGCACTGGAAGGGGTTTTAGTGGAGCCCTCATCAAGGGATTGAAGACAAACCCTGAAATTTGCACCATGTATGCCTCTCTGTTTCTGTCTGCCCAGCAATTTTGTTAACTGTTGCAGATGCTCGAAGGGCAATGGACCAGAAACCATGTGGCCTGCAGTCACTCGGATGCAAAGCAAAATTCTTTACGTTCTGTTAATTTATTGAATAGAAAGAAGTTGTTCCTTTAGGCTGGTCTTGGATCAGTTTTTGCATGTTCATTCATCAGGACTGCGGTTTTGATCGAGGGCATGTAAGATGATCCTCGAAACCTAAGAAAGACAGCTTCACACTGGAGTCAGGGGATCCGGGCCATGCATGAGGTTTGGCTTGTCGAGAGAGATTTTCCATTCCTCTGGACACGGCAGGTCCAGCTGCTCTTGTGACTGCTTCATATAGGCAGCAGCTATCCATATAAAGCCGAACTCATTTTCACAGAATCATGCAACCCCTGGAGTTTACCAGTCATGAGCAAATGTTTTATTTGGGGTCATTTTCTAATGCCAAGACAAACCTCAAGGTCTAAGTTTAGCACGTAGCTCTATTTAAAGATAATTAGGTGTTTAATAGAACAGCTGTATGCACTTACATCAACACCTATTTTTATCTGAGGTTAGTGATAGTGATAATTGTCACATAATTACAAGCAATGGGATTCAAGCTCTACATTCAGAATTGACTTTTTATAAACTTTTGTTTGCATCCACATACATCGGCATTTTTACATTAACAATGGATCAAATGACTCTGTGTAATGAGAAAGGGGACGTCGCGCCTTGTGAGAATTTTCACCCAACTCTGCAGTTCCCCTCAGCTCTACGGAGCGTTTTAGCATCTTTTGGTTCATTGTTTTGGATCTACGGCCCAAAACAGCTTTGATTCACTCTCACCGCTCTCATCAACATTGTTTCCAGCTGCAGCAGGCAGCTTTTTCAGCAAAAAAGCTCTAAAAACCCACTGTGCGCTCCCTGCCCAGCACCAAACAGCAGACAAAGTTAGCAAGTAGCTGGTGAACATAGTGTAGCATTTAGCAGAACAAAACAGAGCTAAAAAGAGATTGTATATTGGACTTAGCTAGGTGGCCAGAAGCACACTCCGAATTAATGCTAATGTTGCTCTTTGTCTTCTGCTGAATGTGTAAATAGGCAACTGTTTGCTAGAATGTTAGCCAAATAAGGCTAATGTAATAATATCAGAGTTGTGTTTGCGTCTTGTTTTCCCAATTGGCCAAAAATACACTAAAAATAAATAAATTTATATCATGCTAGAATCCAGTTCCCTGGAAGTTTGTGCGACACGGTGCATGGGAACACAGACTAAATGCACTATCCTGTATCAACATGTGTCCTTTGATGTCGGGAAGCTTTACACTGCTAATTATCTTTCTTATACACAATCTAGCAACGCCATTAGCTCTTCTAGTGGGATTAATCAAGCAACAATCATCCAAAGTGCTCCCCATGTTCACTTAATCCATTCAGGGGCTGGGATGTAAATGTGTAAGATTCAAGAGCTGCTGACTTTCAGATTTCCATTGCCTTGCCTTCTTTAAATAATGAGACATTTTGTTACTGTATATACTAACACAATGGAGCTAATGTAGTGATTTTAGGGGCGGATACCCACAGACATTAACTGCTATGTAGATTGTTCTCACAATTGTTTCTCAAGGTCTCCAGAAATATTTTTGCACGACAAAGAGAGGATTTATAACTTGCTATAGAAAATAAGCTATGTTGTGGTGGTGGTTCTTTGTGTAAATAATAGGGGCATGTGTCTCCAAGGTCTGCTATTCAATTACAATCAATTACTGTTTCACAATGGTGAGATAAATAGCTGTCTCTGCAGCTAGCAGGCCTTTCAAAAATAAAGTATATTGTTATTGCTCATATTGTTGTGGTTTTAATGAATATTATCACACATTGAATCCATGGGAGCTTTTATTTTTTCACTAGAAGCTGAGGACAATGACATGGGAAGACCTTGTTTATTAGAAATAAAACATAATGAAAGCTGGTTTGCTATAGGGACAAACAAATGTGAGTGCTCACTCTTAAGAACAATAAACAGTATTTATTGTAATTGGTCACATCTGGGCACACGGCCGGGTAAAAGTCTGCTGTGGGATTAAGTGCGATCACTCTGCAGATGATACAACTGTCATGTTGTAATCCAAGATATTGTTAAATTTGATTTCTAAGCTCCGAAGCTGAAATGCACCAAATGTTTGGAGCTGGTGTAGACGAACCTGCCACTCAAAGCCAGTGTTTGATCACAGTGGGAGTATAAAGTAGCTCTCCATCTTTCATTCATTGAAACGGCGACACGCAAAAGGAACAAGAGAGGTTTTGACAGCAGATCAAATAAATCATTTGATGAGCACTTGTAAGCGTGCCCTTAAATCCTTAAAATGTCGTCATTAGCGTGAAATGTGTATTTTAAAGTTCAAGGTGTATGAGTTTAATTTGCAATACAGCCTTTAACCACAAGTAAGCAACTTGTGAATCTAATCTCCTTTTAAATGACAGTCAGAAGAGTATTTCCCTCCTCATATCTTGCAGTCACACTGCAGAACTACCACTGGTAAGAGGCCATTTTGCAGACCAGATGTGAAGGACTTGCAAAGCTTTTATTGTGTGCCTGGGCCTTTTGGGTTGCATTGAAAAGAGTCTCTTGAGGAGAGTCTTTGTAGGAAGATGATTCAGATCAAATATCGCTATTCGCTGCTATTTCACCCCAATTTACCGTCAGATATTCACAACTGTTGACAGCTGAGCAGCGAGTGAATGCTCGGTCAAAGGAACAAGCCGTGTTTGTTTCTTGTTTGAAAACTCAGAACTTGAGGGAAAATTTCTGCTCTGAGGCTGTTTGAATAAAAGCTAACATCAGAGATTTTTCCAAGACATATGTAACATTTATTAAAAGAAATAATCCAGCACACTGGCAGGACTTGGTTTAACATGCATTTAATGCAGCGTGTCAAAACACTTCAATCCCCTCTGTAGCCTGTTTTGCCAGGCAAGGCTTCCTCTATTTGACATGCAAGTAGAACCTCAAGAAATCTGACTCATTACTACTACTGTTTGTTATTGGGGTAGCGGTCAGTGACATGTTCTTTTCGGTTCATTTAAAGACATTGCAATAAACATTCCAAGCCAAATTAGTTGTAGCGGAAAAGAAGAATATTGCTGTGAACAGTGCTTGGGAACCAGAACTGAAACAGCTGGATTGTATTTGTAAATCTAAAATTAAGTTTAAAAGTTTTTAGTCATTACTAGCCAGTGTCGAACTAAATGCTAGGGTTGCGCCATTACAACATATGTGTAAATTGATTGCTATCAAAAGAATCAACTATAGACAGGAAGTCACTGTAGCATCACAAGTTGTAGCATAACTTTAAAAAAAAAAATACAGTTTTAGGTAATTTTAACTGTTAATCCTGTTTAAATGTAGGTATTTCTTTGTTTTGTTTATAAGTGTAAGTGTGTAAGCGGTGCTAGTCAGAGTTAGTATTTATACATAGTTTAAAATGAGTGAAAAATACCCAATTAAGCTAACCTAGCTAACGTTTTTTTGGCCATTTAGCAAAACGTTATTGACATAACGTTTTGTAATTTGAGGTATGTTGTGTTATTTTTGTGAAGTGTAATTTAAAATCTTACCAGTTTAATTTTAAAGAGCATTTTAAATCGGGTGTCAGGCCAGATAATGTCAGCAAAACATCTCTTCAATCAAAACGGGTCATATATTAGGAAGCTAACGTTAGCTTTCTCAGCTGGTTCAGTTAGCTACGCAACAGTTACACTTCGAAGTTACTGGGTGTAAATATTTCATGACTACTAATTATTATGTGAGAATTAGTTTGTGTGCTGCAACTCATTTTGATTTAGTAATGTTTAAATCTCCACCTAATATAATACAGCTTGGCTGAGTTTGAAATTACGAAAAGCTGGTACAAGCAGCTACAGTGACATTAGCTAATATCCCACCATCTTTTGGGTTCGAGAAGCTTCAGCCTATGTTACCTTTGCACTGGAATAAGGTATGGCTAAGATAGATGGTAGTGGAAGTAGACCCAGGAGCAAGAGAAGTTATAGAAGGAGTGAAACACATCTGCTAAACTTATATGATAATAAGTACATTTTCTGATAGCCTAACTCACTTTAAATGCTCTTTATACCACATTCCCCGCAGGCACAATTTACACAGCGAGCGGTTGCCAGATCAGGGGAAAGAAAACGTCGGAGTACCACCGTGATCTCCACATCTCCACAAACATGCCAGACCTCTAACCCGTCATGCGATTTCTATCAGCGCTTCTGTAATTGTATGTTGGCATATAACTCAGTACCTCTGTCAGCAGAAGTTGGATGGGATAACGTGAGAATGTAATAAGGAAAACATGGTTTCAATTCCTCCTCACTGGTGGGCTCTGAGATCTCTCCATGCCTCATCCTTTAATCTGTTTTGATCAGGATTCTTCAGGAGCCGGATGGAGGAGATGTCAACAGTGTAAAATGACTTAACTGCACATTTAGTCATATGACTTGCCAAAACACCTGAATCTCGTTGTTTCAGCCTGCTTGCTGTTTGGTTGCTTTCTGATGTGATCCATGGCAGTTTGCATGTTTGTCAGTGAGACAGAGAGAGCAAAAGGGCATCTTGCATTAATGCACAACATATTCTTCATAAATCAACCACGTCACAGCATCAGACAGCAAAATCTGAATTTGCTTAAGTGGACACAGCTTTTCCACATTTCACCTCTGTCAGTGTGTCTGACCTCAGCCTGTGAGCCTATCCTCAGTTATAAATTCAAAGCAGGTTGTTGATCGTGGAGGAGGAAACACAAACCCAGAAACCCCCCGATGTTTTGCTTCAGCTAGAGATCGTGACAGTTGTCATTATACAAAGACTGGGAATCACAAATCCCTTGAGCTGACGAACACTGAAGCATAGACAGCTTCATCTGCGCCTAATTACACAGACAAGAGAGACGTTTATATTTAAAAAATGTTGAACTGTTTCATGGGGAAAATGGTGAACAGAATTAACAACAACTGATCTTTTTACATTTGTTGGAGCTGACCGTCAGTAAATATTTGGGTATGTGTTGTTTAGACATAAGTACAAGAGAATTGTGTTCATTATTCCACATTTTTCACCACACCATGGGTCTAATTTAATAACTGGCAATACAATATTGTAACTGTGCATGTGTGTAATCAGTTCCATCTATCTACTGTACAAATGCTACATTAATTGATGTTGCATGTCTCCCTTCCTCTATTTGCTACAGCTGTAAGGATGTAATGTATGGTGTATTTTTAACCGTCCAGATGTGACTGTTTAAAAACCATCTGGACTGAGGTCCACATCAGCTTGTCCATTCAGTAAATACCGTTCAGGAAGGGCAGGTACACAGACTTTCACATTATTCTGTCCATTGTCGTGCTGAAATAATACCCATGGAGGTCCGTGGAACATGGGAACAGATGCAGAACAATCCATTTAACACAACACGGCATGAAGCATTTTATTGAATTATTGGTCTTTTGAAATATGAGGTTTGCTGGGTAACTTAACCAAAGCACAGGGACATTTAACAAGTTCAAATTCACCATTTGGAGTGTTGACTGCATGACGGAGTGTTCACACAAGTATTGCACTACACGTGCTTTGATTTGGAGCCATTAAATAATCTCTGATTTTGTCTATGAAGACACAAGATACAGCAGCTGTGACAATCTGATGCTGGTTGCATAGAGGGCAAGATCACTAAACTGTAATTCAGTTCGTCTGACTAGAAACACACAATGTGCCCTGAAAGAAGCTTTTCTATACATTGGACTTGTTGCATTACTTCACAGAATCTTCAGTAAAGTAAACTGTGTCCTGGTGTAAACTTGGGCCCCCCCATCATGCTCAAGTGCAAAGAAACTTTGTCAGTATTTTAATTCTGTCCCTGGAGAGTTCATATTTCAAAAACTCTAAATGCTCTCCACATGCAAATCTCGCAATATTGAATTAATCATTCTTTATTATTCCCACATTGATCAAGCTGTAATTAGCCCCCTGTCCTCAGTTGTTTTTGTCCTATTTAACAAGATCAAGATGGTCATTTCCTTGTCATTTCAAATACCAAAGCTGTGAAAGCAAAATAAGCTAACGGGGAAACAGGGTAGTTAGTGGCATACTGTATGTCTCCAAATGGATAGAAGAAAACACTGTTCAAAAACATAAATTGGGTAAAAACTAATTCTCTCATATCTGTTTGTACGTGTCATGTACATCTTTTTAGGAGCTGATGTAAGGCATTTGTATAAAATAACATTTAAATTCTTTATCAGTGCTGCTCAGTTCAATGGAGACTGAATGAGTAGCACTTTTAGTCCTGTTGTTGCCTTCGCCAACGCAATGTTACAGTTCCACAAGCATCCCAATTCCTTTGCATCTTTTAGTTTCACATTCTGAATTATTATTTATATGTCTTTTCATTTATTGAAGTGTCACAGTTAAGAAAGGCTGGTTAAATTGCCTTAAATTGCCTTTTCTGTATTGTTTTTACATTTGGGCCACCAAAAATGTACATTGGCCATCAAATTTAGGGGTTTGGTGGCCCAATGGGCGTCTATCACTGGTAAAATATTAATATTTATTCAGGTTCTGATGTGCATTTGTAAAACAGTTTTACTGTGTTCAAATTGCTCGGTATTTGTGTGTGGATTAGAACACGCATTTGTGAGTACTCAAAATTACACACAAATCATTGTACACATTTGTAAATCATATTTTTCATTTGTATGTCATGTAATACACATTTGTAACCATATTGAGACTAGTTTCTCTCCTGGCCGACAGTTGCAGTGCAAGTCGAAAGTGGAACACCATCCTCCCAATAAACCATCATGTCGGTGTTAGCTTGAAGAGGCTGTAGTGATGTGCGTGCAGAGGCAATAACTCAGAGGCTTTGCTTTATGGTGGAAAAGGACATGAGGCCTAGAAACATGGTGGACGGTGAGGGATTTCGTGAGCTACTGAACTACATTGAACCAAGCTATCGCATCCCCTCAAGAGGTACAATTAACTTTACTAGCCACGTTTTAAGCAAGAGCTTTATTGTTCTCAGACATTTGTCCATTCTAAATAGTACATTTTAATCTTGTTGGTTAACGGTTAATGATTGGTTGAGGGTCGGCTATCGGTCAGAAAAAAAAATCTAAATGAGCATCCCTAGTCACAAGGGTAAAAAATGTTTTGAAGGTCAGCGGTATTTCCCTTTGTAGCCTGTGTAAGCCATTAATCAATCACAAACTATGCTGAAGAAAAACACATGCTTAGTCCAGTCATGAATCTTCATGGCAGAGCAGCCACAGTGACTGCACAATGTAGATTTATGGAGTAATTAATGCCTGGAGAATTTCTCCAAATGGAAGTGCACAGAGTGTGCTGCTGTGCTCTTTGCATTAGAGTTTCTTGACCAGAGAAGTAAGAACTCCCTGATGATTATTATTATCCACAGCAGTTGGTGTCTTTCAAAGGAAAAGGCTGGAGATTGTCTAGATTTTTCTTATTGTGAACACAACACATAAATCAGCCACACTGCTGCACTGGCTGACACGTTTTTCATTATATTGAACACATGCACTGTAGTTTATTTTGACTCAATCCCACATACAGCACCCTGCTGCTGAAAATATTCCCTTGAGCACCAAGCGTGTATTAATCCGCAGCTGAAAATAGTCTCCAACAAATGCACTATTTACTCATGTTTGAGTAATGTCTGCTAAAAAAAAATACAGCGATCAGCTGTTTTAAGAAATTATTTGTTACTGTTAATTACTGTTTTAAAACAAAATACATATTTGTGGTCCATTTTTAAAGCTTTATGTCTTCAGTAGGAACAAATGGGCTTGGGGCCACAGACGGGGTAGGAAAGTCACCATTGTTATTTTTGGTCTTTTTGGTCTTTAGAATAACACCAGCTCTATCCTTTGAAGAATAAAATGTAATATCCATTTAGTGTAACTTTGCTAATTTACCACTTACAAAGTTCAAGTAAAGTTGTATTCTGTAATTCTCCATGACAGCTAAGAAAATATATCAGCGTCAAGTCTTTATTTTTCCTCAAATCTGTCATTACCCGATGTGTGATGTGTATTAAATGAGAAAATGTCTTGGCTGGGCTCTAAAGAAGAAAACACAGTATCTTAAACAGAGATCAGTGTGGTCTGGAGAGGAGAAACGGTACAAAGTGTGCTGCTGAAAGCTTTATACAGCCAGAAATTTGGAGTCTTTCTCTTAATGCCATTGCATAACAAGTTGAGTTACGTTAGACCAGACTGAGAATAAGGGAGTTTTTGATGACATAACACTGCCATCTTAAGTTATTTATGATGGTTTGTGTTGGACAAATATTATGCGAGAGTCGTTTGGACAGTAATGAACCTGTCATAGAGGGGAAAATCATTTTCGTTTCTTAGAAAGAATGTGGGCCCTCATGGCTATTTAAAATAAGACTTCTCACCTCAGATCAGTCTGGGGGATAGATCACAAGAGGTAAGAATTGAGCAAACTTCTAGTCTAGTTACCAGCGTTTCATAGATGAAGCGACAGTAAACCTCATTAACAGCTGTTATCATACTTTGTCTGAGTGTCTCAACACAGCTCTGAAGAATTTTCCACTCAACAGCTTCTACAAAATCTAGTAAAGGGACCAAACTATGATCTGTCTGCTTCTGTCCATTGCCGTTACACCATTTCCAGGATCCTCTTTGGAACAATAAATTAGAGCTGACTTCTGCAGTGGCCTTGTTGAAAAAGTATTATTGTCGTCCAGTAATGCCTGCAGTTATGGAATGGTTTAAGTGAAGTAAGACAGTGACATGTGAAATCTGCAGATCTGCAAACTCAACAATTCAATTCAATTCAATTCAATTCAACTTTATTTATATAGCGCCATATCATAAGGAGGAATGACTCTACAGTCCTTTTAATGACAATTGCTTGGTTCATATCCAGATTTTACACAAGATAAAAATGAACTGAAGCAGGGTTTCACAAAACAAAATGCCAGAAATTGCAAGTAAGGTACCAACAAATGTTTTCTCTACCATAAAACAGCACACTGGAGATTCAGATCCTCCATTCACTGACACAAGTTTTAACATTAATTGATTTACCTGAACGATTTCACACAGCTTCATTTAATATCGGATTGGGGCTGCTCATATTTATTCAGGGAGTGCAGGCTTGCAATGAATGTACTGTATGGCATGTGGGTTGAATTAATATTTTTTATATCTTCCTTTTTGGTGAAGGTCCATTGCTGTCATGCTTTTGCTCCACTGGCAGCAGAAAAGATTGATGTTCTGATGCCAGAGAGGATGACTCCACTGCAGTGTCCAAAACCAGTGAAGATTAGGATGCAATGATTTCTTCTAAAGGAGCACATATTGTGTGAATAATGTGTGTGACTTAGCAACGACATGCCAAAATATAACTTTGTCAAAATACTGTTAATATGAGAAGTGCTGTTAGCATGTTAACAGATGCTAGACCTTGTCTTGAAGGAATAGAGGGTCTGGATAGAGGGTGCCGTATGCCGTACAGATTGTAAAGCCCCTTGTGACACGATTTCAGGCAAGGCAGAAAAAGACCCAAATGCAGGACGCAGGAGACAGACAGACTTTTAACTGTTTTACTAAAAAATAGTAAGTGCTTACAAAGTGGTTCTCAGTAGCGTGGCGTGACAACAATAGAATTGGCAACGATCTGGCAACAAGACAAGGGCGACGCCGACAATATATACACAAGAGGTAATGGGGAACAGGTGGAACCAATCAGGGCGGGGCAGACAATCACAAAGGCGGGAAACACACAAGGGCAGGAAGTAAAGGGACCTGAAACGAGAGGGAAGGTTGGACTTTTCAAAATAAAACAGACATGCCAGAACAGGAAACAGAAACATGACAGACATGAACTTAACACAACCGACGAGACATAACACCTTGAGGCAAATTTGTGATTTGTAATATTGGGCTATGAATAAAATTGACATGACATGACTTGAATAGTTGACATTTTGAGAAATACTTGTTTGCTTTCTTGCCGAGAGTTAGATGAGAAGATCAATACCACTCTCATGTCTGTCTGGTAAATATAAGGATAAGGCTACAGCCAGCAGCCGGTTAGTTTAGCTTAGTATAAAGACTATAATCAGTAGGAATCAGCTAGCTTGTGTTTTTTACACTTTGGTTTTTGTACAATGAGCTTTGGCTAGCTTGGCTAGCTTAGCTTGGGCTAAGCTAAGCCATTGCTAGCTGTACCTTATTCTCCTTAAGGACACGAGTGTGGTAGCAACCTTCTCGCTGACTCTCGGCAACTAAAGCAAATAAGTGTATTTCCCAAAATGTTTCCTTTGATGAAAAGTTGGAAATTAAAAAGTTTTTAATTCATTTGGTTAATGGAAATGTTACACTTTATTTTGAATGTTGTCCTAAGTTTGTAGTAATGTGTGTCCTAAAATGCTTTTTTTTTTTTTTTTTAAACCTACACTCACCATTTAAAGTGAAAATCAAAGTTTGAAAAGGGAAAACATAAAAAAGAGGAAGTGTAATCAAACATGTACAAATGTGTGGGCCATGTTGAGAGCTATGTACACTGTAATCAGCAAACAACACAGTAATCATTTTTTACTCCCAGCTCATTTACTTGTGCATCTCAGCTGCAGAGGCAGAGCAGCCTTTGTTGTGGGGTCTCCACATCCCCATGCGGACAAGTCGTTAAACTCACAAGATGATTGACAGCCAGCAATCAGAGAAAACCGGGGGGCCCGTTTCTGTAACTGATGCCAAACTTAAATGCGCTGAAGGAAAAACACACGGAAAGTTTTGCAGAACTGCTCACCGCACGATAAGCATCTGAAAATTAAAAGCAAAGAAACCAATGATTACATTTAGGCTTGAATTTGAAGTTCTGTTTAGTTTCATGAGCATCCACCGAGTGCACCTGCAGGAGAGCAGACGTGTTACACCTCCACAGTGTCCTGATCTGCACCGTTCTCCAGTGAACTGCTTCCTCAAAATGCAAAATGTCAGCTTGAGCTCTGCCAACACATTTTTTTTAACCTTTATTCCTTTTAGAAGAGGCTGTAAAATCCTCATCATGCATAGCATCGGCATCCAAAGAAATGAGCAATAAAACTGGCTGCTGTCACATTCCTCCATCTTGGATTTGACTGTCCGTGACCTGTGCGTGGCATCTGTGCCAGCACTCCCAGAGGTTGTCAAACAGTAACACATGTTAGCATTATGATGGAGGGATTCCCTTCTCTGGAAACACCTTTCCTGCACTTCTGTTTCTCTTGCCCAGCATGGATGCACTACTCTTTATTTCCTGTAGAGGCTGTAAATGAACACAGCATCTTTTTAGGAGCATGTTTGAACTTGAAAGGAAATAACTAGATGGGGTTTATCTTTATACTGGCTATATTTACAAGTGCTGCATGTCAGAGTTATTGCCTAAAATACCTCCGTGGTTTTAATTACAGAATCCCTCTCGTACAGTTTGTTATGACAAGATATTTCTGCAAATGAAAACCATTTTAATGTCATTTGATGACTTCTCAGGGAACTGAGAAAAGGTTAAATACACATTTTTGTAACCCATAAAGTCCAATCATCCAATTTAGGTTAAAACACTGATTATTAGAATCACTAATGCTAGAGTTAGAAGAGGCTGGATTACCAGCTGGGCAAAGTGGACAACTACCTCACAGCCCCAGACTCTGGAGTGCCAATAGAGGCCCTAGGTTGTCTGTGTGGCAATTCATTTGTGGTCATTTCATTTTTACAAATTTGTATGGTAACATGAACATGAAAACACAATTAACAAGACTAAGCATCAACAGCCACACTAGCAGCTTTGTGTGGATGCATTAAGTTAGCTTTAAGCTAAATGCTAACACCAGCATGGCAACATGCTCACAACAACAATGCTAACATGCTGAAGTTTAGCAGGTATAATGTGTACTGTACCCAAATCAACCACCTTGGTTTAACATGCTAGCAATGATGGCGCTAGAGGAAAAGTCAGGGGATCACCAAAGTTATTATAATTCATCCTGAAGGAAACATGAATACCTTTACCAAATTTCATGGTAATCCATCTGATAGTTGAGACATTTCACTCAAAATCACAAATGATTGACCTCATGGTGGCGCTAGTGGAACAGTCAGAGGATCACCACCAAGTCATTAGGGTGCATCCCCTGGGGACAATGAATGTCTGTAAAACATGTCATGGCAATCCAACCAATGGCTGTTGATATTTTAGTGGACCAGCCAACAAATGAACATTGCAATTCATAAAGACATGTCGCCAGCATGGCTAAAAACTGAAATGGTATTTGGCCTTTCTACAGTCTTGTGTCAAAATCTAGTGTAATACCTTCAACATTTCAGTTGATATTATGCTTACATGGTACATATCCTTCCACAAATTATCACAAACTAACTGGCATACAGCAAACCTGCGGCAGGGAAGTATTCCAGTGTAGAAATACTGGTTGGTGTCTGGGCAAAGTGGGTTGTGGGAATGTTGCCCTGGGGCCCCTTGACAGGTTATCCCTGGAGATAGGAGGTGTCACCCAACAACGATGACATGTCCTTATAATGTTACAGAAAAAGCTCCAAAGCTTCATCTTTACCTTGTGCAATTCATCCTTAATGAAATGCTCCAATCAAATGTGTGTTTCATTTATCAGAATTCCAAAGAAAAAACACTAAAGTCATGTTTGGTGATGATTTACTTTAAATAAAAAGTGAGTCTGGATTTTATAAATTCTGAAAATACTTCAAGCTGTCTTCGGTATGAAATAGAAATGTCTTCCATCCCTGCAGAAATGTCGACTTACAATATACAGACCCACTGAGCAGCATATACCAGGCGCTCTGGAGGCCTCGGTGGTAATGAGCAACAGCTGCCAAACTCTCTGCTCAACACTGGTTGTTATATTTTTGCCTGAAGGTACGAGGTGAGCAACATAACTTCTTACCATCTGAATCATCAGGAGCATGTTCAACGAATGGGGAAATTTCTGTCAAGCATTACCTGTTGCAACTGTGAATAAGGATGAACAGGAAAGCTGACAAATCGCTGCTTTATTTCCCATCATCCTCCCTCTGCTCCCTGTCCACAGTCACAAAAACACACACACCTACACGTACACATTTCATGGCTACAAAAAATTGGAATAGACAGCCAAATAAGAGGGGGGAAAAGAGAAGGCCTGAGAAAATCTGCAAGTCTTAAATGTCCACATGAAAATCTGTTAAAAACATTATTCTGTCCTTTTATTTGTTCTTGCAACCAATGACTCCTCACTTCTTTGAAACATGGAAAATTTACTGATGGAGCTGACTTGTTGACAAAGTTTTTATTTAAACTAAGTGAATTTGAATGCACTTTATTCGGTTTTTGCACGGTAGAGGTGGAGAGATTTGTAATTTCTTCTAACACATTTCATTTAAGAGTGAAGAAGACCGCCTGCATCCTCCATTCAGCAGAAGCCTGGCAGCGATGAGACAAACCAACAGGGAGTCTTCTTGCCCACGGCCTCTGTAGCGTCTGCAAAATGTGTGAAAACGGTCAAGGGAGTTTGGTGCGTTCTGTTCTGGTCAGGATCAGGTTTGACTGTTGGCTGAATGGTGTTGAGGTGCGTGGGGTGTTTTGATAGGAGGCAAGTTACATGATGCCCAAAGCCAACAGCAGATTATCTATCTCACACATCTGTAGAAACTCTTAAAGAGACTCATGCACCAAGCATTTTGGAAATCCCAAGAGTCCCCAACCACTGAGGCCAAACTAAGCCATCTAGTTGTGCTGTGCTCCCCACACTGAATATTACGTCCAATATGATCACCTCATCATGAATTCTGAGGATTACTTAAAAAATATGATACAAAAACACATAGCAGGCATATTAAATTTCAATCAGTTCTACATCTACATCCTGAGATAAAAACAAAAGTTACTAGACCAAAGATGCGGTCTGTATCTGTGTGGTGGAAAGTTAGAGCTTTAAATCACAGAATATTTTCCTCAACACCCTGTCAAAAAGGAAGATGCAACCATTAGCTAGTATTAAGTTTATGCTCCCGTGCTGGAGAAAATAACTGGGGAAAAAAAAACAAAAAAAACGGAGAATGCCAAACCAAAAAACAGGCGCCGCAAGCACGAAATTTAAAAAAAAAGTGCAGATGTGATGGGCTCTGGAGGCTCAAAACGTGCTGATTTTTTTTATAGCGGTCTGGTATATATCCATGATGTCCAGTTAAGATGTTAGGGCCAGTGATGTTGCTTTTAATGTTATTTTTTATCTGTCTTATTCATATTCTTTACACTTAATGGTAGAACTCCAGTCTAATATTCATTACACAGCTCTCATTTCTGTTTCAACATGTTTCCAAACCAAAAGTTGAAGAGAATAAGAAATGTTGGATTAAAAAACCCTAATACAGCAAGAAAAAAATGACCAGTTGGACTAGTTTTCTTTCATTTTTCCTTCTTAATCATTAATGATATCTACAAACTTAAGCAGTAAAATGTCTGTAAAGGCAAAGTAAATGATAGTCTTGTGTTCTATTTTTCCTCTCTACATTTGCTGTAGATAGAAGACAAACACAGGCTGTTGATCATTTTTAAAATGTATAACAAACCTGAATACTCCTCAAGTAGATATATGAGTTGAAGTGAAACTCCAGTCCTCAGTTCTCATACAAGTAAGAATAGACCATTCAAAAGATGAGGCTTCAAGCCAGCGAGGCATTGACATTTCTTTGCTTTTAAGCTGGGCTGCTTTCACAACACACACAAAAAGATTATCTGGGAAGATCATTAAATCGTCTTGTTTACCTTGGAAGAGTCACAGGGACTCTTTCCTACCATTCTGGCAGGAGACATAAACAGGGTCTGCCATAGCAACAAATCCTTTAAATAATATTATCATACTTCATCCAATTTGTTTACAGTGGCATCAGGGTTGAAATTAAGAGATGGTCAATAAATTCTGAGGGAATATAAACAACAAAAAGTGCCAGAGGCTGTAATAGCACAGGAAACCCTCTGTTGGTATTATCAGAGTGACTTACAGACTGGTGGTAGAAGAAGGTCTGAACTGTGACGACAACACAAATTCATTCAAGTTAAAAAGGGCCAAGAATTTGTGATCTTTTGCTTTCATTAGTGTGGATAAAATCCGCAAACCAAAAATGTTAATGGATCAGTATGTAAAATTGTGATAGTATCTGGCGTTCTTTGTGGCGCCTAAACATCTTCTCCTTCCTTATTCCTCCATTTTTGCCTCTGGTTGGTGGAACTTTCTGCTGATTGTGTGCATTCACCCACCGGTCTCTGATTAGGCTCCAGCTTAGTTTCAAATCCAGTTGAGGTGTTTCCAGTGTTTGTTCGAAGCCTCAAACAAATCTCCTGGAAATACAAGCTTTCCCATAAACCGCAGGACAGAAAACGGAGGAAAATGTTTCAGCACATGGCTGGCTTGAGATGGGGAGAGGCTCAGACTGTAATATATACTCTCTTTGGGTGACACTGCCAGAAACCACTGAACAACAAAAATGTATATTATGTAAAAGGCTACTGGACGACTGTCCTTGTACACGTATTTCTGTCCCATAATGCCTGCAGTTACTGTAATGTGTCTGTTCGGGATTTAACAGTAAAACAGCTTCACCAGATTATTTTATTTTTATATATTAGGCTGTTATTATTGCTGTTTTTTGGTATTGCTTTTATTCATTTGTTTTATCCATCAGGAGAAGCTATGCAAAATTTCATTGTACCTGAGTATAATGACAATAAAGATCAATCATTTATTCATTAAAAGTGACTGAAGCTATATACAAGCTACAGGACAACATATAAAAACCCTTATCCCCCATAAAGTAGTGTTCTTGTTACAGGTAGGGTTTCTGACAAGCTATGGTTTTCTTGAACTGATGTACCTGCATTGGACGGCATTCTTATGGTACAATATTACCATTCATTGCTGTCATTAGTAAATAAATTGATTTAAAGTCAGAGAAAGACGGCTTTGCTAACAGCAGGAATCAACAAAAATCAACTGAAATCGTCAGTCGTAGGACAGATGCTAATGCTAGCTACTCTGTTTAAAGACATGGCTTCAAAACATTTGTACTTTTATTCTTAAATGTCATTTATTTAGCTTCCTACATGTACAGTAGCTATATAATTACTAGCTAATAGGTAGCTAGCTAGTGGGTTCATCATTTATTTACTGTATGTAACTGTATTTATGAATTTAGGGGCAACAAGCTTGCTAGCTTGCTAAGAAACCACAAAGATATTCATTCAAAGTGCCACACAGGGTCATGACAAGTTATATTTCAGCACTTGTATAACTCTTTTTTCCCCTTTTCATAGCAGGATATTGATAATGCCCATTTAAATTTAACAGGACCCCCAACTGTTGTCTGACATCATTATGAGGTAAAGTAGAAATCGCTAATAGGGTGCACCAGAAACATCTAAGTGCTCTTGATTCCCCTATACAGCTTTAAAATGTAAAAATATAAAACAAAACAAACAAATAAACAAACAAACAGATGTCTGCTAACAACAGCTCATAAAAAGTTATGTTAGAGCCCTGGGAAAGATTCACGTTGAACAAAAACATTTTCCATCTGATCCAGTCTCCTAACTTTTTAATTGAGTATGTAATCTTCATGGCTACAACATTCCAGTGAAATAAGGCAATTCTGCTTGCCTCTATTATCATCATTAATATCCATTTGGTGCTTGCCATGTAATGATATGGCCAGATGCAGGACGTATTGGTGTGCTGGTATATCTGTTGGAATACACATATTTCTGCTTCTGCTTACGCTGTTTAGCAAAATGCACACATGGGAGTAGATGTGATGTTCCAGTTTCTCACACCTTGATCTCCACTCAGCTGGCGTCACACATTCAACCACATCTAACCCGCAGACTCCACACTCACTCTCCTTTGCTACAACAGTTTATGGTGAATAGCTCTGATCAAAGTGGTGGTTGGGAGATGAGCACAATGTCTTGGCCATGTCAGAGAAGGAAATGCTATACATTTGATTTGAGTGATTGCCAATCTGGCAGAGCTGTCAGATGATGAGCCTTGTGAAAATAAAGTGAAATAGACAGGTATCTGATATGAAACACATTTACCAGCGTCTGAGCTCAGCTGATAGTGATGAGGCCACAGAATCTCTACTAGTAATCGGCAGTCTTTGCTTCCCTCTATCGCCAGTTCATTGTGGAAATAGCGCTTTTATCCAGTTGTTCAAAGCTTTTACATGTGTTCCAAACATCTATTGTTGGATGGGACTCTAACAGGAAAAACAAATTTGCTGGCAGTAAGTTATATACTATATTTTATGTTAACAGTTTAAGTAGTTAGCACAAGTAATAGTCACAACGACCGTGCAGGAAAAGCAAAGAGCACATGCAGAAATGAAAACTGAATCAACAAGAAACAAGGAAAAGAAAGAAAGAAAGAAGTCAAAAAACAAAGAACAAATGACTGCTCAGAGGATGGTAATTGTGTTAAAAAGTTAAGCAACCATCTCTGAGGCAGCCACAACTGAAGTGAACAATATGATTACAAAGATGTGTGACGGCCCAAACACGGAGTAAGACCCAAGCGCAGGAACCACACAGGAGGAGGATAAAATACAAAGGGAGTCCTTTACTTGTAGATCCAAAGTCATAGACAGGTAGAGCAGTAAACAAGGCAGAGGTGCAGACAGGGAGTAGGCAAAGGAGAGTCCAAAAAACAGTCACAGGGTTCAAAACACTAGAGGCAGGCAACCAAATCCAAAGGGCAAAGGCGAAAATCGAGGGTAACAAGCAGAGGTTCAAAACACACAGGCGATCACAAAAAGGCATCAATACACTGGAGCGCTTGACACTAGGGAACAAGACAATCTGGCAATGGACAGGTATATATACACAGGGAGCTGATTGGTAATGAGACACAGGTGACTGGGGAAAATTGGCGGGAAAAAGAACAAAGACAGGAAGTACACAGAACAATGAAAACCACACACACACGACTGTCAAAATAAAACAGGAAGTGCTTAAGAGTCTGATTGATTTGTGACAAGATGAAAGGACTCTAAGATAAGAGGGAATGACGAGGAGCCTTGCAGGCGTGTCTCTTTTACTTTTGAACTGTTAGACTGCATCATTTTGAGTGGTGAGTTGCTGAGTTGTGTGGCGTCTTATAAACAAGGGAATTGGCAAAATTAATAAAAAACAAATAATTTTTTTCATGAAATTATTTTGAAATTTTAAAGTCTTGCTGCGCTGACCGCTATGGGTTGAAAGGTATGAAGGCCTGGTAACACCAGCATTTAAAACTACAGTGTAAAAATTCAGTCGTTTTAATCGGTGCTATCCGTGGATTTGCTTGCAGATTGGAAGTAAACCCAAGCAACGCTTTTGCGTCACATTCAACTTTGGTGAACCTGCAAGTGACATGCAAATCCATGGCTTTGACCAATATAATGCCGAAAGTGCTGACTCTCAAGGAAACGGAGAGCCAGAGAGTCCAAGTGGAGAAAGCTATCGTAGCTTATTAGCTGCACTGGACCTTTCATGTACATCTATTACAAATTAAACAACAGTCCAGGAATTTAGGATTACTTAACTGTTTGTTATGGCAGCCCTCCACCAGTATTCTTCCATCCCTTTTACAAGAATAGAACAATCATGCGGTTTCCATTCCCACACGTTAAACATCTTTGTAGTGAAAGAGCAGATCAATCTTATCAAATACCTGCATAAGATCTCTCCAAAAACCTGCAGTTCATTTGCAGCTAATGTGATTGCTGTTTTGTTTCCAGTCTGTTTATCATCCACATTATTCCTTGTACATGATCTCATAACTGGCACAAAACCACCAGAGCCAAGCAGCTAATAAACTTTGATTTTAGCATATGCTCCATGAACCGACACCCTTCAAATAGCATCAGTGTAGAGTGTTACACAGAAATTTCATTCAAAATATCCAATGTTCTACATTTATTTTTCTCAAAGTTGATTAAAGGTGAAGGAAACTGCTGTCCAAAGGGGTTTAGTGGTTAGCTCAGCTGATCTCAGAATTTCATGGTCAGTGTACATGTCAGGCCCGACATCGCAGATTTGTTTGTATATTGTTTTCTTACAACACGGAAAGACAGACAAGGAAAGAGAAAACTGTTGTACAGGAAGGACAGAACATTATTAAATCTACCACACTGTGGTAGACAACGTTTTTGTTCCACCGATATACCCTCAGTCAGTCTAAATAACAAAATTCAATCCTCTGTGGTTAAGAGAAATATAAAAAGCCCACACATTGCTCATTTTAAGTCGCTCTGGACAAGAAAGTGAAATATCTCTTTGAGCCCTGTGGGTTTTTTCTAAGATTGTTGCTCTGATCCTGTAATGTTTAAACTGCAGAAGAGTTTCAAAACCATTCACAGAATTACAGAGCCGAAAACCACAAGAGGTGATTGTTGATGTTCAAACATAAGTGCAGTTGGTTTGTTAATGATTGTGTTACCCCTCCATTGTTTCTTCAGATCAGAATATCCTATTAAATGTGTCTGACAACTATTTGACTTATATATTATATATATCTGATTGTCACTGAATTCAGTCTTTTGCATCCAGCCCTCTCTCTTTTACCACAACCTCTCTGTGGATATTCATGATTACTGACATCACTGACTTATCCTATATAGTCTATTTTAAAGGCACTATGTGTAGACATGATAATAAAAATAATATTCTGCAGCTGTCGTTTATTTTCAATATATATCAAGAGAAACCTTCAGCATATATCTTCACTATTCACAAAAAAATACAGGCTGGTGACATGGCTGTGGAGAAATATACCTTAAATCAAATACAATAGCCCTGCAGTAAATGCCAATTTGGCAAAGCTTGTGATGCTGTTTTTTGTTGAGACTGTCAGCCTGTTTTTTGAGGCTGTAGTTTGTGTGGTGTTGATATGCAGATATTCCGTTTAGTGGCATTGCTAGTGAGGGTCTAACTTGACTAGTTTTCATGTGTTTCGCATATGTTTTCATAAAACTTTTTGCAGTGTTTGTGCCTCACCAATTCAGGCAGCAACTATTTACCGCAAAATTTCCTTGAAACTAAAAAAAAACAAACAAAAAACAACATAGTGGTGCAGTAACTGTCAGACCTCAACTAAAGTTCAAAGTTCCCTTTGTGTCAGTGAGTCATGATTTACAGTAGTTGCTGCCCTACACCATGGGTGCAAGTTTCAAACACTGCCAAACAAGAAAATTGCACTAACGATGAGAAGCAATGGTTGAATCAGCACCTTTGACAGTCTCAACAGAAGCTGTGTTCATCAAGCACTAAAAAAAGAAAAAGACCCACTGACTCTACTGTGAAATAACAACAATATGCCTTACTATTCCATTCATCATCTGAGCCGGACGAGCTGAATGCAGCCCGGTGGCGTGACCACCCTGTAGGACAGCTTTGCATAGCCAGGAGCAGCCAGGCTGTAATTCAGACTGTCAGCTGCGGCCAGGGCACATTTTTGCTAATGCTGGAGAATTATCAGTGACTTGTGGACAAACCGAGAGAAAAAAAAAAAGAAATCACAACTGCCTCTGCAGCTCCATAATTCATCTGTAATTGTTACAGCGGTGATGACTATCACTAATAGCTACAGCTGTCGCTAACATGGAGTACAGTGTCTGCAGGCTGATGTCATTGTTGAAATGAAGCTAACTTCATATCCCTGCTACAGACGATATGGTTTTAATAATGAGAAGAGTTGCGAATTTAAACAGGTTTTAAGCGGGGATAAAGTGAGTATGAAGAGCATTAGCTGTAGTAAACTTTCAAAGATTTATTTTCATTTATTTCTGCTTTATTAGAATATACTGGAAAGGAAAAATGAAGTAATGAAGACAAAGGGGACGGCGAAAGTGCGATGACCGTCGCCACCTTCATACACAATGTCACACGTGCTGTTCCAGCAGGATGCCTCATTGTGGTAACATTTAAAAAAAAGAAAAAACATTTAATCGTGACTTAATAAAGCAGGATTAAATGCAGTAGCCACATTAGTCTCTGTCTCTCCAGCTCGCGGGCTTCCTCCTCACAACTCTTAAGCACATGTGTTGTGAATTAGCCTGCTGGCAACAGCCGTAATCTGGAGTCTTCCTCCGATGGACGTGGTCCAGGCAGACTTTTACTCATCCCCTGTTGACAGATCTTAGTGGAAAGTCTGTGTCCAGTTATGCTGTAAAAACACTCAAAGTCCAAACCTGACCAGAGGTGGTCAGAGAGAGAAACAGGTCAGTAGCACTGATACCACCGTGACATCAGGACACGATAATTAACACTGTTACTGTATCACTGCCTGAGGGGATAGGAGCTCTCCAAATCAACTCTTACACAAATATTTCACTTTACACAGGCCGCCTCATCCGACGCTATTTAATTCTGATGTCCATTAAATTAACCTGCTGCTGGTTATCAACACTAGCGACAGCTATATTATTTCCTTGTTAGTTTTATTGTAACATTTGCCTGATCCGTATGTCAAAGCTCCTCATTAATAAGAGCTCCTTGTAGCATGTGTTTCCAGTTACTCCAATGATCTGCTAGCCACTGAGGTGCGTGATGGGGTGTCTTTGAAAATTCAGTGACAGCCTTATGACCATGTTGTGAGATGCGCAAATGAGTAGGTGAGTGATGACTTATGTTGGAGCACACTTGGACCCAAAGGTTGTTTCAAATGCTCTTTGCAGATTCCAGAGAAGATTATAGCCCCTCCTGACACCTGCTCCTGCTGATTCAGCGTTTTTAAAGTTCAGCTTGCAAGACTCCATCTAATTTACTCACTGAGTTATGATAAGGGGGGCCTATAGCCTGCCAATTGAGTGAGACATTTATATCTTATACATTAATGAAATCCTATTATGAAAAGCATCAATTAAATACAACTATGATTTTAAAACAATCAAATATTTAGCGTCTCATAAATAATTTTCCTTTGGGCCAATCAGTGTGGAATCTGAGGTTAAATACTTTCTTCCCCCATGTTTTGTCCAATTTGAATAAAGACAAAGGTTCTGTTCACAATAATGAGATTATTCATAATAAACTGAATCAACTTTTTTTTTTATAGTAACATATTTATAAAAAAATTAAAAAAATCAACTCTCTGGCTTGTGAGCAGAAGCTCGTCATTCCCTCATTAGCACCCTTGAGCAAGGCCCTTAGCCCGCCACTGCTCTAGTGGAGCTGCTCAGTGTTCAAAAGGTAAGACTGTAGTTGTACTGAGCAGCTTCAAGGAATATACGTGAGTGTGTGTAGGGAAAAAGAGAAGTTCCTCTCAGTGAAACTAAAAGTTAAATTTAAGATGCTCGCATGCATCCTGCATCCCGTTCTTGCTTTAACTGTATTATAATCACGATTTATGTGTGTACATTTGGTCAACGGCCTTTCAGTCTGTCTGAGTTAAAAGAGAGAACCAAACACTACATGAGAATACACCTCAAACAGGTCAGATGTCAAGACAGGAGAATGTACATTACACAGCGTGCACAATCATCATCGCAGACGTCTCCTTCACTGCTCCCCTCGATGGCTGTAACACAGAAGAATATCCATCCTGGCAATCACTGGGAGCAGTATGATAATTTCATTTCTGAATCTTATGACAAACCGCAAAGCAGAGACTATCTGCGCTTGTCTGCATTTCTCCTGTTACATGATGGCTGCTTGATGTCTACATAAACATGTGGCAACGCTTAGAGATCTTTTTCCACCAGTGCGAGAATCTGTAATGCATTTTTTCTTTCCACTTCAAGGAGTTCAAGGCCCCAGGGTTTACCAAATATTATGAAATGTAAACCTGTTTTTTCTAAATATAAGCTGTTTACAAAGGTACTGTAATTGCAATACAGCTTTAGAGTCCAGCAGACCATAGTGTCCCAGCAGGAGCCGCAGACAGATCAGAGATATAATATCTTCTTTGATCATGACTTGGCAATATTGTTTAATGTGTAATTTAGAGAAGACCAATGGGGCATTTGTCCATTAGTGGCCTACATCGGGACACCGTAACCTCAACCAGACACTAAGGGTGTTTTCACACCTATAGTTTGTTTGCTCTGGTCCATTTTGGTCCAATTAGTGTGACGTTCAACTCAAGTTGTGTGTTTTGTGTGTAAAGACGTTTTTCTTCTGCCATCTTTCTGCCTTGTCCTGTAGCCAGAAATTTATTAATTGTTATTAAAGTGTCCCAAATGTGTATGTTTCAGTTGTGAAGAACTCCTGTGCAGGTATTGTGCAGTTACAAACTTTACTGAAACTTTGTAATGCCCTACTGGAACGTTCACGGATATACAGATGTCTTGCAGGACAAGATTGTGCTGAATAAGGCAGTCCTGCAGGACATAACAACTCCTGTAACCACAAACTATGGTGAACTTTGAGAAGTTTTTTAGACAGGTGGAAGAATGATGAGTCATCAAAAACCACCAAATGAGTGAACAGAATAACCATCTCTCTTGACAGTTACGTTCAGTTTTCAGAAAACAAGGCGTGACATTAGAGGAAGGGAATAGCGATGAGGTATTTTAAGTTTGGACACACCAAAAGTACTCTCATTGCTAAGATGTGAACTATCAAACATTTCATCTAAGAGTTTCCCCATATAATGAGGGTAAAATGAGTTTGTCTGGCTATTTCATCAAAGTTGGCTCTTTTATGACACAAATGATAATAATATAAATTAACTGTCCTGTAAATGTTATGATGAAAAACATGGAGGATTTTTATTTAGAGCTTGAGCTGATTATATAAATTTCAATGTGGCGTTCCTCCCTGCCAATGTCATCATACGGTAATAAAATACACTGTAAAAAGTATTTTGATGCATTTGTTTTGTAAAACTAATCCAAATGTTATGTAGTAATTAATAGTTTGCCTGAGCCAACAGAAATCTTACTTTACTAGTCCTGTTGGCTAGTGCTCCAATCTTTAGTGTTCAGTTGCTGTTTAAACCATGGAAATGGTTGAGAATGTGATTTCAGTTTTAGGAAGATGCTGTAGATCATCTCTAACTGTTGTCTAACTAATTATTTATTTAAAAATCTAATCCTGTTATTGAATTTATAATGGCTTCAGAGAGCTTGCAGTATATTGATGTTGTGTTGAATGTCTAACATACAACCTTAATATACAAACAGCAGCTTTAAAAAAGGCACACAGCACTGTAGGTACCGTAAAGCAAGTGCATAGTGATTTACTGCTCCAGTTATGAATGTGTGTGGAAGGCATCTCAGCCGTGGACATTATGAGTCACAAAGCCCAGACGGCCCTCAGATCCTGCCTCTACAGGTAGTGGGGCCCGGCCGTGGCAGAACTAGCTGTCTGGGAGGGCGGCACCATGGAAAGTGTGGTTTTGTGGTTCATTTGAAAGGACAACAGGGCAAGGCCAACAAAGGTACCTTTAGTTTTACTGTAGCTTTGGTTACAGAACACTTAGGAGAAGTCTGAATCTTTATCCTGGAAACCCCTCAGACTTACGGATGGTTTCTCTGTTACCGGACAACAGTCTGATAGATGTTACCCATAGTTCTTGATTCATAGCACATTATGTTTTATCAAGGTTTTGTGTATGAACAATCAGTCAACCAATGTATTTACGGCATACAATGGTCTATAGTAGCAAAATATAAGTTTTCATTACATACAGTTCTAGCACCAAAAACAGAAAGAAGCTATGCCTATACAATAACAAATGTAATATAATTTATGCACTTTAGTTTAAATTAAGTTGCTGTTTAAAGCTCTGTGGTGTTTTCATACATCAAGGAAAATGTATGATCGCTCTCTGGATGAAGACGTGAAAGCGGTCATGGTTGCCATCATAAAGTTAGCGCCCCACAACACAGAAATGAGCCGTTGCACACAAGCTCTCATTTCTTTTTTTATGAAACAATTTCCATCCATAAAATCCAGTTCCAGGAAACAAAAGCATTGTTTGGAGTCAATGAATCAGTGGAATATGAGACTTTACGAGGCTGTGCACCCTCTCATGGAAAGCTAACTAAAGTGAAGTGAAATGCACAATGATGACCAATGAAATATGTTCCTTTTAACATGCATGTGTTATAGTATTAACATGTCATACAATACATTATAGGAGCGTTGTTATGTTTACTTATGAATTTTCATGAAAATTTGTTGCAATGAGAAATACAGTTAAAACTCATATTAGTCACCTTCCCAAACCAAGCTACATGTTTTCTTTCTAATGAAAGACATTACTGTATGTTACGAAACTTTATATTCCCGTGAGTCCTTAAAGCCTGTTATTAGGTCACTGTAGAAAGCTGTCGCCTACACTAATTGAAATCATCCTTTAGCAGTAAGAGCAACTGTGGCAGCTCTCATTATTCATCTACTTCATGTAACTACTGTATTTATTTTGTCTTTTCATTTTAAAAGATCAAGTTTAGAAGCCATATCCTATTCATTTTCCCCAGAGATCCGGGTACTTAGGCCAGTCTCTGTATTTCCACAGGATTGTCAGACTGTTACTGCTGTATATTAAGTAATAATTGGACCAATATTAGTGTCTGCACTCCATTTAACATCAATAATAATCACCTAACATTGTTACTGGACACTATGTTATACCATAAACTGCAGTTTCCATGTGTCTACAACTGTGCCTACTTTGTGTCTGGCAACACTTACCATACAAGAAGGAGGACACACAGTGGAGCAAAGAATATTTTAATGAATTATATTTTTGAACATCTGGGCCTTAGTTATTATATGGAATTGCATTTTGTCTTATTACTATGATTAACTAGCGAAGCGCAGACAATTTGATGCTAGTGTTGAGAATTTCCAGTGCAGCTCCAATCAAGTTTGATCAAATAAATTTAAAGCAAGACTATGTAACTTCTGACAGAAGAAATGATACAAATGAAAAGTTGAATTCATAAGCACTTTCTCAATTTATTACACCCAGTGCTTTTGCTGCTACGGCCTTACTTGGTCTGGTATGACCAGCATCTTGTAGTGGCTAATGTTAGCTGACGTTAGCAAACTTTAGTTAGATGTTGCTGTAAAACAGACTCAGTATCAAACTGCCTCTTCTAATATAAAGAGGCATCCTGGCAGGGCTGGCAGTCTGTAACCAGCTGAGATGAGAACCATTTCTGGTCATCTCCTCCGATGTTTCTATCTAGGCCTTGTAAAGGAAGAAAACCATTGTCGAAATTCCAATTTATCTAAGTAATCATATCTCCCAATAAGTAAATTATTGAAAGCAACAATTTTGGCTTGTTGTTTGGGAGTTGTTGGGAGTAAGTTCTGGGAAATGTAGGGAAACACTACGTTTAAGTACTGTAAAAGGAGAGAAGAAAGGGTGAACCATGAAAAAAATCTAAATTACAACACTTCATCACAAAGCCATTTCCTGTAATGCACTGAACATTACAAACCGATCAAACACAGTAACTGAGGTTTGAGGGTGTTTTTGTACTCTAACATCTATTTCCCATTGAATGCACAGCAAAACATTTAACACTGGCTTCAGCACAACAGATGCTAAGATAACCCTCAAAGACCAGGCTGTATAAAACTCAATTAAGAAATCAAGACTAGACATTCCCCAAACCACAACTCAGGGCAAGGAAGCTGGTAGTGTTTGCCCTTGACTTAACCACAAATTTGACCAATTTGTGCTATTTTCAGCATTACAAGCTCCTTCCTAATGCTAAATTAAAGAGTGACTCAGGATGTGCTATTTACATGGGGTAATGAGAAGCATTCCCCGACACTGCAGCGGACTGAAAGCCAGCAGACTACTAACCACACTCTGAATGTACACATGATGTCATGTATGGACAGATACAATAATCAGATGCTTCAACACTGCTCCTGTAGCCTCTGAACAGATGAAACATTTGGTCATTTAGGCCGTTAAAGCATGTAAACCACAATTACAATACGCACTAATCCTCCAGAATAGCGATAACAGGATAAGGCATTAGATTTTACTGCCTGTGACATTTAGGCCATGTACGATACTGAGGAGATCTCTCCGACGCCAGTGCTCATGGCAGAGAGTTGCAAACTCCTTATCCTTGTCACAGAATGCAAGTGCAATGAGGTGCTGACATTTTTGCAAAACCTATAATTGCATGGTTGTCATGCTGGTCACTTTCACAAAACGATCAGATGTCAGCGGATCGAGTTAGTCTGTCGTGTTTCATCCAAGTTTCCTGTTATTACAGTATCTCAGATTTTCATGACTTTCAGAAATTCTTTACAGGAGACAGACCCGTCTTAGTATCGTAAGATAATGACCTCATACTATGTAACAAGGCAAGAGAGTCAAAAGGTCAAAGAAGAATTAGGCTCAGACCACCAACACAGCAAGTGGTGTTCTTTGTTCAGTTGAGTAACCTCTGTGGCCACCGTAACCATTAAACCCTGAATAGGAGCTACAACTGCCCTGAGGCTCACATGTTGCTGAGTGGCACTTTTGTGGTTGTGGTTAATGGGCAGACGGTGCTCAGAGGAAAAAAACAAAAAGAAAAGAGGATTGGTCATGCTTCTCATTCTCTGCGTTGGAGCCAAAACACCAGGGATTCCTCGGTCCAAGGTGCAATGGTTCTCATTGTTAACCGCTGCTGTGATGGCCCGTAATTGCATTTGTGACAGATTTTCCCATTGTTTAAATGTTCAAGCTAACAAAATGACTGTCTGGGAAAATTCAGCACAAAATAACGCATGTAACCTAGGGCAAACATGGAAATATGAGGCAGTCATACATGCATTTCAATACACATAAAATAAAACAGTAGGTTAGCTGACTCCCCTCAAGCTACAAAATATGTTGCTCTTGAGTCGGTTTCCCAATAATGCTGAGGTTACAGAATAGTTGCATGTGGAGAGTTTATGATGCAAAAGTAGGTTGTTTTGTTGCTTTTTGTTCATTTAAGGAACAGAGTAATTCAGTTCTCATCCTCAAGCTAAGTGAACTAAATAGATCTGACAGTTGGTGGATATGGATGTGTTATAGGCCAAGTCCAGATCACAAGCTTAAAGATATTTTCCATACGGATTTTAAATCAAACCCTATTTCTGATACTATTTATGACCAGCATTTTTTTTTTCAGCAATAGCCATTCCATATTTTTGCATCCTGTAATTGCCTCAAAAGTCCACCTTTACATAAAATGATGCATGCAAAGTGTGAACATAACATTGACATATCATCACCTTTTAAGTTGATATGGCGAACTTCACACATCCAGCTGTTACGGAGCAAATGTAAGTCCATTATTCATTCTCCTTTAGCTCTTTTTTGGTCTCCACCAACTCCTAAGGGAAATATCTGGCTCTTTAGTTGGTAAATGCTCCACTTGTGTTCACCAGCTAGTTGCTAACTTTGTCTGGCTGCTGCTACTGGAAATGAGAGCCTTGATCTATTGTTAATACAAAAATATTGATTAGATCAGCTTTAAAGATATTTACAATTTTGTGTTAACTTTTGTGTGTTACATAATATATCCAAAATATACGCATGAAGACAGTTTAATCAAGTCTACTCTCATAAACTCTGTTACCTCTGCATAAACTCAGATAACCCCAGTCTTCATGCTGAGTGATTAATAGTTTTGCAAGACTCTAATTATATAATAGGACCATTTATACAGGTGCTGTCTGTTTTATTGAGGGAACTAAAGTATACAAGCCCAGAGCTTTGACAAAAATGATTACTATCTTGTCTGGAGGAGGTCTTTCCTGCCTCTCCTAAAACCGTATAGGAGCGCCAGATCTTCTCAAAGAGCAACCTCAATCCCCCGCCTGTGTCATCCCTCAAAAAGAGGTTTAAAGTAATTAGGAAAAAATTCTGGTTGTCTCTTGCTTTTGTGTGCAGCCGTTAAATGGTATTGGCTTGGAAGAATGTGATCTTTCACCCTCTCTTCAATGTTGCTTCAGCTAATTTGGGAAGGAGAATAGCAAGAGCATTATGGTTTGAAACAGAAAACATAATCCTGATTCCTGGCAGTGATTCTGGGAGTGTGGGTATTGTACCCCCATAGTTTATGGTGTAATGCTGGGGTGAGCCTTTTAATTTTCCATCAAAGAGAAACCCCAAATGTCCAGGGCCACTGCATGAAACAGGAATTGGTTTGCATGTAATTACCCACAGGAAAGTTCACAGTCTCTCTTCTTTTGCATCGTTGCCATGTTCCCAGACATTTGAGTACAGCATTAATCATCTACTGTACAGGTCAAACAGGACATGGAAGCACTTACCAATAAAATGTATGACAGCATGCAAGTTATAGACAAAACTGCACTTCATTTCTGGTCAAACTTGTAAGACAAAGCGTATAATTTGGCTTCTGTTTTTGCTTTGCAACTACCTGCCACATTCTGGCTGTGTTGTCTTGAAAGCATTAAGAATCACCCTTACCTTATTTTGCCAGATAAAAGTATGTATGATCAATTATGCAGCAAATAGTCCTGTAACCTTTGACAGACAAGTGTCATGTGAAATCATGTAATTTAAACTACACTTCTATTTGCCTAAAACACAACTAAACCAAGACTGGAACAAAAAAAAAGATCTCTGCTAAGTGTGTGATTTCCATATGTGGGTGATAGTTAAAGACCCCAAAAGAGCAGACTGACTGAAGACCATTCTCCCCACGGTTCATTTGGCACCATGCTTTACCCAAACCAAACCCAAAATGATACAAAGCACCCCAGCCCAGTTTGACATCATAATGTAAGATCGGTGCCAAACAAACATTCACTCTTCTGCTATTTCTGGTTTCCCAAAAAGAGAGGTTTTACTGGAATGATTGTGGAAAATGACATAAGAGGACGTCTTAACGGTTTCCAATGATTCATGATTTCTTCTCAAGCTTAATGTGATAGATTGTAATTACAAAGCGTCTATAAATGACCAGTTAAGAGATGTTTTAAGAGGGTGGAAAGAGGGGACAAATGCTATAAAAATGTTAGCATGTATCTCATAGGGATACATGCAAATCTGGGTCAAGAAAAATCACTATTTTGTTAAAGTAACAGAAATGCATTGCAGGTCCCTAACTTTGTAATGAAATCCAACAAAAACTCACAATCTAGGGTAGCTTCAAAAGCTAATCAAGCACCAAACCTTCCCAGCGTTTTGATATTAATATGTTATTACATTTAGGCTGATATGTGAGATGCAAAAGTGAATACAGCATCATTATATCAACTGACAGATTGTCTGGCTTTTTTTCCCTCTACCTAAATAAAGAGCAAAAAGAAAGACTCCCTGCTTCCAAACGCTGGAACTTAAACTTTCATAGCAGATGGAAAATGTGAGTGGATGAAGAGCAAACAGTGGAAAAAGTTCCGACTATGGTTTGAACATTTCTAATTGAAGCAGACAGTGCCTGACTGCACAGACAAGGATCCCATTTTCTGTACATATTTCACAGCAGGCATGGGAGACTTTCAGGCCATGAATAAAAAAATAAATAAATAACAATAAATAACTTAAAGGTGTGAAACCTCTGCAGAGCGCCAAGGCAGACTTTTCACGGCCACCTCGTTTAACACAAAGCAGACATTACATTTGACAAAGAATCCTATTAAATGCAGTAGTAAAAGAGAAAAGGTCCCTGAAGGAACATCGCTGCTGTTCCTGTGGGTTGTTATTTGGCTAAGTGACAAACAAAATGGATGTGTGGGTAGTGAGAGTATATTCAAAGATGACTCTTGTGTCTCTTCACAAGTCTTCCCTTCATTACAAATTAGCCAGGTTTGTTTTTGTTTTTTCAACTTGGGCTTTCCTTACTCTCAGGTAAACTGTTTTTGTATCATCATAATTCTTTCCATCATTCACAACTGAGTGTGAACTTTGTACCGTCTTCTCAAACGTGTTCCAGTGCAGATGAATTGAAGGACTATATTTGCTGCTATATTTTGACTATAAAATATAGCTTAGCTTAAGCATCACTTGGATTAACATCTAAAAATGCACAATTCAGTCTTCTCAATCTGCCAGTGGAAATCTTTTGTTTTGATTTAGGTGACTCAACAGTTCAGAACTCCTGATTTTATTATTAATGCACTGATGTTACCTGATGTTAAAACCTGCTTTTGCTTGCACTGGAGAGATTTCAGCCTTACTTTATACTTTCCAAAAACACTTACTTTTCCAAGAAAAACTGCTGATCAACAAAGCAGCCCAACACTTGTATGTGTCACACGCTCATAAAGCATTAATTTTTTTTGTGATGATCGATTACAGATGTAGCACATTAGACCCATTCAACATTACAGGCATTACAGGCAGGCAGTGGCTAAAGCTAAAGCTGCTGTAGCCGAGTCTGAAAGAGATTTTAAAACAAATACAACAGGCCTTTCAGACCCACACTTAAAGGTGCCCTGTGGAGCTTTCTTGTAAATGACCAAAGTTAGGTTTACATTCTGCGTTTCTAATCAAAATGCACAGTGTCCTTGAGACCTAACGAACACTTAAAATGTTTTTACTTTCTCATTAAACACTTGTAAAGCTGATTTTTTTGAATATTTGAAACCTACATTGTTTATATCCATGTCGTCTAACATGTAGTTGTCTTCTTCACTGCCTTTGCGGGTGTATTGCTACACTCTAGTACAACACTCATTACTGTCTGCCACCAGCTGTCAATCAGCAGAATAGCATGAAACTTTCACCAGGATTTATGTATGGCCTCGCCCATGTCCATGTGTGCAATACAAACAACATTGAGAACCCCTCATATAAACATTGCTTCGTAGCACTAGTGGTCAAAACTCTACAGGGTGCTGGTTTGTTTATGGTAAATGGGTCGCAATTTCTGAAATATCTGCAAAATAAATTGTAAATCAGTGCATGTTTCCATCAGCTACGTTTCTGAGAATATATTCAAGAGGATGTGACAAGATTTCACACATCATGGCACTTCATTTTTCAAATGACGGAGGTGACATGCAATAAGGGCCCCCATCTGGAATCAAACAGGGGACATTGCAGTCACTGTAGCCCTCGGACATGTGCATTCTTTTTATTTTTAATTAACTGAATATGCATAAAAAACAAGTGGATGAAAAGGTACCTACTGACATTGACTCAATCAGGGATCAACTTCTCTCCCAACACTGTTGGACTGATACAGACTCGGGTACAGAGATGTATCAGGAGGTGCTGTTGAAACCTTTGGCAGTCTAGAATTGACACTAATTAAGACAGTTTGTATTACTTTGTAGTTAAAAGTTATGGTAATACTATGCTCTATTTTTAAGTTCATTGCTCTGCATAGACTTGTTTGATACAAGTCACAGCTGAGGCTTTAATGATCCCGTGAAGTTTGAGGACAGCAGCGATGGTCAACAGAGCTGGCAGTTTGCATGACAGACAAGACTCTCCCTTTCTTTCTCTCTCTTTATGTAACACACACACACACACACACACACACAGACTAGCTGAATGGACTTTCCCAGTCGCTTGGAGGCAGCACTGTTCCTCTAACAAGCAGCGTCTGAGTGGCCATCATCATAAACTTGGCCTCAGCGGCCCTAAACAGTGTGGCTCACAGCCAGAGGATCTCACGCTCCGGTGGTCTGCCTGCTGACTCACTGCAGAAGGACACTAAGCGAACTCTCAGCCTTGACTCGTAGACAAACCAACCGAGGGGTCTCTCTACATCCATGTTAGTGTCCAAAGAAAGCAGCTGTACAAATTAATAATAATAAAGAACTCCTTACAGAGGTTGAGGATGTCTGGATGGCGTAGTGTATCCAAGGACCTGACTTTAGGTCATTTCCAAATTACAGTACACATTGCGTTAATGCACATTCCTAAGAGATCAGAGTGAGCCATATTCAATGGACTTATTGTTCCTTCACTGTTTAACATCAATCTGTGCTACTAAAATTATTTAAAAGAGACAATTGGCCATAATGTGCTGTCAAATTACTGCCATATAACTGTCATAAATATTGGCATTACAGAAATATGCACACAATTACCTTTCAATCAAAGACTGATATTAGCATCCAATATTCTCACAGTATTCCATTATCATGATGATAATGGAATACTGTGAGAAATGTTTTCATGAACTTCAGAAGTAGAGTTGTGTAGTTTTTGCTGATGTGCGTTTATATGCAGGGGGGTGCCTCCTTTCAGGGGTCAGTAAATGTCGTTTAGGAACTTTTCCATCTTTTATAGACACATTTGTTTAAACGAAACCCTGAATCTAAAGTTCATGCTACTCCCACTGAGACAGAGAGGGCATTTGATTCAGATTGAAGGAAGAGAATCACTGTTTACTGAGAATCACTGTTAGCCAGCAGATCACTAGAAATGCCTTTGAGCATAGTATATCACATCATATACTTTGGGAAGATGCTGCTGATAGTGTTCTAAAGTAAGGCTGCCATCATTCAAACAAGAGGCCCAGGATCCCCTCAAACAGAGAACATACAACATGACAGTTTTAAAGGCAGACAATCATTCTCTCTGTCTTTATGAGGGTATGATGTCTTTCTAGGAAGATGAAGAAAGTAGTATGGGAAAGTAGGAACATTTTTATCATGATAACTTTTTAATCTCTAGACAGGAAAATGAAATCACCTTGTCCTGAGGCTGGGTCTGTTTGCAGGTTTTCTTGTAAAATAATACAGGAGGCAGGTTACCTTAGAGGAATTCCCGGGATTAGCCTGGAACTACCTTCGAATCACGCAAGATTGTCTATTGTCGTCGGTCTGGGAGAAAAGTGATTATCTCTGAACTGTACAGAGACCTAAGTGAGGCCATAGATGGGAGGGATACAGTGTACACTTTCACTGCAGTCTTTTCGATCTAATCCAAGCTGTTGTACACAGTAAACCCTCGTGGGGTGGAGGAAACTAAGAAACAAAACCAAAGACATCTGCTGAAACCTGGCTGGACCTTCAGTCACATCATTGAAATACTACAGCTAGCATTGGGTAATGGAGAACACATGGTGTGTTTTCATAGATAGGTGAAGTACATAAGACCAGTATGAGACCATAAGACCATGGATCCAGTACATGAATGATAAATGGGAGGGAAGATGCCATATATTTAGCCCTGTGCTGCCTGTGTACGACGGGACCAGGACCAGAGCTCCAGCTGAAGGCTCAATCTTTGATGTTCTGGCTGTCACAGAAAAAAACAACAGCCCGAATCTGAGTAATCTTTTCCAAAGCGGAGAGATTACAACACACACCCTTGTTCAATGTAATTGCTGTTTTTACACTGGCAGCATCATTAACTTCTAAAGCCAATCACCAAGCCTGTATATAAAAAAATCTATAATGTAAAAAGATAGTTCAAAACATATAGTTCAAAGAAATAGTTTAACATTTTGGGAAATGGGCTTTCTTGTTGAGAGAAGGTTGATACCACTCTCATATCTATCCGCTAAGTATGAAGCTACACCCAGGAGACAGTTAGCTTAGTTTGCTCTAAAATTTAGTAATTAACACTTCAAACCACCTTCGTTTAATTTGAAAAAACACTGACATGTACTAGGAGTTGTGTCAAATTAGATGTAACATGTTAACTAGTGAGATTTAGAGGTGGGTGAATTTTGTTACTTTTGGAGAGAGCCAGGCTAGCTGTTTCCCCCGTTTCCAGTCTTTATGCTAAGCTAAGCTAACTGTCTTGCCTGTGTCTTCACACTTAGTGTACAGACATGAGAGTGCTATCAATCTCCCCTTTAACTCTCGGCAAGAAAGCATGTAAATGTCAAATTATTCCTTTAGGTACTATTCAGAATAAATATAATATTAATTTGGCTTACAGTAGACTGGTAAAAATTGGTCTTGACAGCAGTGTAAGCATGCGGCTTTAAGTTTCCTGATTACTTTTTCATGTCTTTGGCTTGTTTGGCTCATGAGAACAATACAGCAGAAGGCGGTAGCTTCAGATTGTATCATGCTCCTACAAGTAGCAGCTAAACAGGCCTACAAAACCACAAAATAAACTTTGTGGAGGAAGAAGGTCAGACCCATGAAACTGCTCAGTCCAAGTTACTTAACCACGGAGTGCAGCCTCTTGTTGTTACATGGACATGAAGACATCTCTACAAAAATAATCAGTGGTTACGTTTTTTTCCACAAATTTCTAATTGTTACATGGGTCAAAGTAGAGAGAGAAACAAGAAAGATTGGAAGGAGACATGATATGACTGTAGGCTCAGAGCCAGATTTTATATGGTGCACACCTTAAACCACAAAGTCACCAGGACATTTTAAATGAGTCAGGATCAGTTTCACTGGGCAAGTTGTGTAACAAACCTCTGAGATGGACTCGCAGTGAAGACAGCCCAGAAGGAGGCATTAAACCCATAAGCTAAACAAAGAAAAATGGGAGGTTTGCAGACAAGAAAATCACCTCCACTGTTGGGAGTCTCTGGTGTCTCCTGCCTGTAACAAAATTCTGCCTGAGTGGAGGAAAGTTTGGACCTTTAAGTTCTAAAAGTATGAAGACAAAGTCAAAATCTATGCATAAAGCCATGAATAAGCCATGTGAACCCAAACAAAACCCCAACTACAGTACAGTTTGGCCCAAAGCTCAAGTCATGATAGATATACAAAGCGAAAAAAAGATTAATTTTGACTGTACAATGGGAGAGCCTGAGGGGTTTAGAGATGGAAGACCATCAGATTATCATCTTACTTGTCATTTGGTGCCGGTGAGTGAAGATCCGCTGGAGAGATTTTAATTTAAACAAGATTATGCTTCAAGTGATAGCTGGATGCCTTTATGCCATACCATAGCTACCTACACACTGGGAGTGTACAGTAAATGTGGAATTGTTCTGCTAAATGAGGCACTGCAGAAAGAGATTTTTGAGGGTGCAGGAATGCACATAATATAATGTAGAACAAATGTTGAATATCAGAGAATATACAGAGAGAGAGAGAAAATAGTCATATGCTGTATTGAAGGATAAAGCTGCCGTTGTTCTATATTTTTGTCAATAAATCCCATGAAAAAAGTGTTAGTTTGTCTCTCAATACTTTCTGACTTACCTAACATGTTTGTGGCACTCAGGACCACACCCATTTATTCCTAATAAAGATGTAAATCTTTAAAAATGGATTACAAATATATAGTTTATTTTCTTTTTTAAAAGGCACTATGTTACTCAAATAGAAATAAATAGTGAATTTAATGGGGACTATTTTCAGCTGTGGCTCAATACACATTTTGAGTATTTCTACGGCAGCTAGACGGTGTATGTGGGATTGACTCAAAATAAACAGTGTCCAAGTTAATGGTAATGTAAGTACAACAGTGTGACTAATGTAACTGTGTGTGCATGTGCGTGTGCAATGGAGGTCTATTGCAGAGGAATAAGCTATATCAGATTTTGGCTACACAGACAATACTTGGATCTTTTCATGGGATTTGTTGACTGTAAGTAAAAAACTAAATCATCATCAGAGTCTGGGTCAGAGATGAGGTCAAACAAAAAAAAAAAAATCAACCACCATCTCCTTTCATCTGACCTCGGGTAAACAAGTTAAAACAGAATAAAACTGACTGAAAGCACAACAGTACTAATGTTAAAACGGATTCACTCTCCACAGAGATGTTCAAATCTGGAAGAAACTCCAAGTCATTCATTTTACAGAATAATAATTTGTTGAGTTGTGCCATTTAAATACATTTGAGGGCAAAACCAGAACTGCCAACCTGCCAAAACAGCCTCTTAATCACCAGTCAGCTGACATCTAGGGCTGAGGATGAGGCCTATATTACAAACTTCATCAGACATCAAAACCTTCCATTCATGATTCATTCTAAAAGCATCATGAGATCATACAGTGATTTGACTAGTTTATTCAGCAGCAGTGCAAAAAAATTTACAGAAAAATGTGATTAACTCTGGCAAAATGGTCAAACTGCCAGTAAAAATGACATAAGGCTCTCAGCCTTAATCAGTTTAAATCAGTGATTGGGTTTCCGTTAGATTACTAGGCGGCGTTTTTCCCAGGATCATGCAAAAATGTCAGCATGTGATTTGCTAAAAAATAGAGCACTGTACTTAACATTGTGAGACAAAGTGCAGAAAAACACCAGGCTACACTTCAAGCAACTGGCTTTGTTCTTGTAAGTCGTAAAAAGACTAAATGTTTGTCAGTTTTATATTAAACTACAGCAGGATCTTATTAATCAAACTGATCTTATTAATCTTTAGTTTGTTATTTCCATAACTGCTGATAAATTTAAAAGACTTGCAGTTCTGCATCTGGTGTGTGCTTCTCCAGAATGTCTTTCCAAACTATAAAACCATGAGAAGAAAAGCCCCTTGTTATTCAGATGAAGATTTATTAGACCATTCAAGAATAATGATTAATCTTCATTCAAAAAGACCTGGCCTTAATTTGCAGTAGTTAGAGTAAATTACAGGGATATTATGCTGTGTTTTGGTATTGCTGCTCATGTTGAAACAAGACAAGCAGAGAGCATCATGAATCAGACTTGTTTTGACTGGGGCCAAACACAGCAATATCAGATGAACTATGAATAAGTATCGGGTGGATTTCATCATTTGATTTGATTGAGCTTAGCAACTGTAACTAGGCATAGCAAGTCTGTCAAGCTTTGGACATCACATATTGACACTGTGCATGGAGCGTGGAGTCTTTTCTAAAGCAAAAATACAAAACCAAAAGTGTAAGAAATAGATTAAACAGTGTGTTTATCTTGCCTAACAAAAGCTGCAAGTGTTAGCATGTCCAGCTTACCACCTACAGTAACAACCAAGGATTACTTCCAAGGCCGAGGACCACATTATTATTAATTAACTACATTAGTTTGTGGGGTTGCAAGTTACGTTAAAAGAAAACCCTGTTCACGACTAGCACTGTATGTCAGCTGGAAACATTAAAAAGTCAGCCAGAGGCAGTGTTTTCAATCAATTCATGGAGTTAATGTTAGCTTAATTAATGAGAAGCTGCTATGGTCTACTTCTGTGTGTAATCAAGAATCCACTGTTTCAGAAATTACAAAGAATTTCAAGTGGTAGATCTGCTACAGTTATCACTGTAAACTACATGCGCAGTGCTAGATTGGAAAGCTTGACAGCCGTAGCAACAGTAAGGGGCGCGGGGCTTAGCGAACAGTCAATTACACAAAAGTAAATTTTACACTTTATAGGCCTAAGTATGTTGTTAATGTTTATATGCAACAAATTTAAGTGTGAATATACTGGTTGTGTTTCACCTCTGCAGAATGTACGCAGCATCTTTTTTTTTACATTAAATCTACTGTGCTGAAACTTTGTCAATCTACTAAATTCAAACCAGGACCAACTGCTGCCATTACACATTATTTGGTGAGGACATATGCTTCTTGGGAAAAACAGAGGGGGTGGAAAAGGCAAGCACACAACTCCTCCAGTTGTCATCCGGTTCCTGTGTAACAGCACAGCAGTGAACAGCAGACAGTGATCGTCTGTGAAATCCATCACTGATAGGAACAGGATCCTAAAACGTCCACTATCATCCCATTGGAATGTCCCTCCCACACAAATGAAGACCATCAGGCTTCATAACACCTCCATCATGTTGCTCCCCCTTCATTTGTAGTCTGAGGAAGAAATTACTCATGTCACCCTGCGGGAAAGTTCAAAACAGGGAATACACAAGAAACATAATGATTCATGTTATAATTGTAGGTGTTTTATCTATGATAATGACACACAGATAAACTTCTTCCCAGGACGTTTTTATAATTTAAATACAAGCTGTTGTAGACGCATTTCATCATGGTGACAACTTTAAAGGCTGTGATGGAAACACCAAGTCAACGTGCCGAGTCATGGTGTACTGTATGTTCTGTAACCTTAAACTAACATGTTCCACACAGAGATTTGACAATGACGTCAGTTTGAAGCTGTAAAATGCCTCCAAATGACCAGCGAGGGACACATGTGCCTGTACTTTTATTCTGCTGGCTGTTCAGTACTTGTTAACTACAGCAGTATGGATGGAATTAGGTCTGTTTTCTCAGTCAATGTGAAATCTAATTCAAGTATTCTGGTGTAATTTCTGTGGAAAGGAACTGCTGCCTTCCCAGCTAGAATCAAAACAAACCAGTTCTCCAATCTGTCACTGTGTCAAGACTCCCTCTCCTGAGCTAGCTGAAGTGACAAGAAATAAGTGACAATTCAATTTAGACTCAGCTTCTGTTTAAGATAGACTCTATGGACTTAACCGTCAAATTAAGCTCACATTTCTGACACAAACCAACAGGAACACCTTTACAGAAGAACTGAAACCAAGAAAACTCTACCCTTGATATTCTAATGGTTTGGAGACTCCCCTGATGTTTCTTCTAGCACCACAGTCCAGTTTCAGTTTCCTCTTGACTGATTCGACTCATGACAAAACTTAATAGCCTGAAATTTACTGTAGGTTTTGTAGGTCTCCCAAAGGAACTCCTTGTTTTGGTGACCACCTGACCTTTCCTCTAGCACCAACCATCCATCCATCTATTTTATGATGATTATCCGGGGTCTGGGTCACCGTGGCAGCAGGGTAAGCATGGTACCGTACGTGCTTCTTCCTAGCTGCATTCCCTGGTGCGCCCTGAGGTATCCCAATACCCAATAGGGGCACCACCGTCAGGCCAAAATATCAAAACATAATGAGTAGATTGCCATGAAATTTAGTGAGCAGATTTATGGTGAAGGAGATGAACCCTTTCCATTTTGGACACTCCATGAAGTGTCAAAGACTACTGTGATGGGTGTATTTCCATAAAACTGGCTGCAGATATCATGATCCACAGAGGACGAATCCTTATGTTGTTAATGACCTTCTGACTTCCCTCAAACACTTTACTCAAGCCAAAATATTTATTTCACAGGGTATCTTTACAGACATATTTACAAGACTTCTCATAGGCAGATTGACATGATATTTGATTACCACATTCATTCTCAAAGGGGGATAAACTCTTGAGTGTTTAATGACCCCATCGCCTTTTTCCTCTTGAAAACTTAACATGTTTTTGGCTCACTACAAATAAGGTTTCTAAACAGCAAAACTCTGAGGCTATTAGAAATGTGACAACTAGTCAACTACTAAAACTGTTGTCATGGACAATTATCAGAATTCAGTGAGTTATCTGTACAATGCTGAAACTAGAATACTATATTTACACATACAGTATATCTTACCTCAGTGATAAAAACCTTTCTGTAACCTTAAACAAAGTAGAGTTGGAAAGTTCATTCTTGACCTCAAAAATTAAGTAATTTTATGAAAAATTCTTAATTCAAGGACCACTTACTAGCTTTTTTCAGAGCTTTCAACCACATTTCAAGGAAAGTCTACTTCAGCTGACCTGCTAATGACGATGAGATGCCTTGAGTTAAGATTTTAAATGAAATTCTCCTAAGTAATTTATCCTAACTTCAGTTTATAAGCTAAGCTAAACCAAAATAGCAACAACTGACCCAAATCATAACTAAACAGGTTTTACAGCAAATTCATATGAATTTAAAAATTCATGGTTATGTCACAGAAAATAGTGCTGAAATTTTAGGTGGGTCAAAATACAAAAAGTGTTGTGGGTTCCATCTCCTTTTAGTCAGTAAATGAGTTTATGATTGTAAATCCAGAGGAGTTGTGGTCATGTTAAAATTTGGGAATACGTGGGTGGTTTGTTATTACAACAGGCCATTTTCTTTCTCTCACTGACATTCGCAGACACCCCTGGGAGCTGAGTCACAGAGACTCCTTCGTTTCCTTCATTGGGGGCTCCAAGGTCATCATGACGCCTGTTCTGCCAGCTGCTGCGGCCTGGAGAGGAAACTGGAGAGGATTTGCTCTTCGAGGATTCGCTCTTCAAGGAAAGAGTGACACAGCATTACATTGAACCTGGTAAGCGTTTTTCCTCACCGCCCTCTGGGGACCATCACCCACACAAACATCTGAATTAACTCAGTGTCAGAATGTCTGGTTACAATGTCCAACTCTATTCCAGCTATTCTGACATGTAACTTTTTTTGCCTAGTAAAATTCCATGACTGATTTGGATCAGTGGTTTCACAGTTCCACAAAAGAGCAATAGTTTGCAGACAGTTATGAGACAATATGTCTTTTGAATAAACTGTGTGAACTTATTGTCCCGTTAGCGACCAACCTAAGCTAAGGAGCTCTTCAATAACTTTTTATTGAACGCAATAGTGTGCAATGGTGAGCAAAATGCCAGGGGGAAGTAAACAGAACAGTAGAGAGAAGCTCCAGGATCTATTGTGACTGACTAGCCCACAAGGCTGGCTAGCTCGCCAGCTACAGCAATTCACCAACCAGCCCTGCGAGTAGTCACTACATCACCAAGCTTTCAGCCCCACCTGTTTTACGTGGACGAGCTAACATTACTTTGTGGTGTGACTGCTGCTTTAGAGGTGCTGATGGGCAGACTTTGTTATCTTTCTATGCTAAGCTGAGCTAAGCTAAGTGGCTGCCAGATGTAGCTTCATATTTATTGTACGAGAGTATAGATCTTCTCATCTAACTCTGCAAGAAAATGAACACATTTCTCGAAATGTTGTACTATCCCTTTAAATTAAGTGAAATATACAGTGATACGTTCACCACTAGAGACGCACCGATCCGATACTCATAATCCGATAATCAGTGACAATAGCGTCAATCTATTCAATTCAATTCAATGACTACGTGCACATACTACATCATGCATAGGTAACAATTGTGACTTCACTCAGAAACTCAGTAGCAAAATACAGATGGAGTCAAGAAATGTAACAGCCACCTCACTAATGGTTAAAACTATAAACCAGCACACAAATTACAATTGCCAAGATAAACCCCCGTGTTCTGAACAGACATATTACTAACAAAAAGTATCATTTGCATTTTTGAACATAAAACAGCAAACTTAAACTACTCAGTCCAGCATTAGGCATGATGGGAAATTAGGGCTGTCATTACAACATGCTGACCGCGTCCTTACTGTTGTTGTCAGCTGGTAGCCGAGGATGCTAATGCTAAGCTATGCTAAGTATTCCGGTGCTTTGGCGTTTAACTTTGGGGATTATAACAGTTTCAAAACAGTTTCATTTCAACAACATTTCAACAGTATGTGGACACTCTAACTCGGAGGGGAAATCTGTCATAATGTTTTCATTCCAGTGTGCCCATCTCTAACATATCTGTTATCATTTAGTGTTTGTTTATAGGAGCATCCTGTCCCAGCTCAGCTGAACTGAAGTCATGTGGCTGTATCCTGTCCCATGAATGTACTCCATCCTCCAAGGCATCTTGTTAATTGCGTCTCATCTTATTTTACATTCAACAACTGATTGCATGAATACATGCGTCCTGTTCCAGACCACTTCAGAGGACAGACATTTAGCGCAGCATAAACTTTAGAAACTACTAAACCTTTCCTCTGTCCTCCCATGAAATCACTCTCTGTATTTACAAGTGGCTGTAACTTAATCAATACAAGATGACTCAGATGACATCTTCCCACCATGTTTGTCACACTTCATTCTTGACTCATGGTAGACAAGCAGCTGCATTGGGATGTCTGATATCCTCAGTGAGAAATGCTAACTAGAGGCACTGTGTGCTGCCACAAGACGATTGATTTCTGCATCATTTGGCTTGTAATGCTGTAAAACCTCACTGGGCTGAAAGCACTGGAAAATAAGGCTGAAATAAGTGAGCTCTAATAGAAGCAGATGGACCATGTTGAAAATTGGGATGACTTATTCCAATGAAATATTTCACAGCTGCCTGGGAGCATTTAAACATCCCCCAAAAGGGAAGAATAAACATGTAAACTGGTTAAGTTTTCTAGGAAAAGGGTGTAGGAGAACCAGTGGCATGAGGAGGCAGCGCCAGGACCCAAGGCAAGATGGTCAAAGCGGCCTGCCCATCACAATCAGACCAAACATAACTAATGTCAGTAGCCAATGAAGAAGACGACCAGCAAAAGCAAAATGTATTAAAGCTGCAAGCAGCATTGAAACGCCCTCGCACATGTGCACACGTCGGGGAGTGCAGCATCCGCCGCTTCACGACCACAGAGTGCAGAGCTCATCCCCCCCCACACACACGCCACCAACCGGGTAACAGAACCACCAAGTCAGAGCATGCACACGACCAGAGATGCCAGGGGGAGCTTGGGCTGAGCCTCCCCAAGTGGGAGAGCCCTTATTCTGGCCAAAACAGGTGGAAGAGAGTACAAGGAGCACCCAGTGCTTTTCCTGGATAAAACAAGTTTCACCACCGAGTAACAGTGCTGCACCGGAGTAGTAGAAGCACAGATTACCAGGACCACCAATTGGAATTGAGAATAACTCACTTCCTGTGCATTTTAGGGTTTGGCTCCAAGAGGCTTTTTTTTAAGTGTCGACATAACGCATATGCCACCCCAATTTCATAAATTTACGTCAAATTTTAAGGGGGGGGCTTTGATGTTGAAATTTTTGAGGGGGCGCTATTGAGCCGTTTTGGCCACGCCCATGTCCAAGACCCATATCATACAAGAAAATACATCCCTCCTGACGTGTGTGACAAGTTTCATGAGATTTCAAGCATCTTTAGCCCCTCAAAAAACTGCTTCCTGTTTCATGGCGAAGAACGCGTTGTCACGGCAACGCCATCTGATGAAAACAATTTTCACAGTGAAGCATCATTAAGGTCTTAAGACTATGCTGAGTGAATTTGAGGTGGATCTGGTTAACCTGCTAGGAGTACTGATTAAAAGTATGGGGCCTGTAACTTCCTGTTGTCAGTAGGTGGCACTATGACTTTGATTCAATATTGACCCCTACATGTGTTCAGGCCGGGAATGTCATCAAACATGAGCAATATGAAAAAGATCGGATCATTTTCAGCCAAGTTACAACAGTTTCAATTTTCATAATGGAACATCTAAATTCACCGCGCCGCCATGACCACGCCCTTTGGAAAAAACTCACAAGTTTCACTGTGAAGCATCATCAAGGTCTTAAGGCTTTACTGGCTATTTTTGAGGTTGTTCTGCTCAATGCACTAGGAGTTGCATGTCAGAATATAAGGCGTGTCATTTCCTGATGTCACTAGGTGGCGCTATGACTGTGGCTGTAAATTTGCATATAGATGCCTTCAGGGCGGGGGGGTCATGAAACATGGAAAGTTTGGGGCATCTTGGACAATGTACAGTCCAGTTACAGACCATTTCCTGTTTGATGGCCGGTCAACTTAATGGAAAGCTTTTAGCAACTTTTCATGCCTCAGGTGTCTAGAGGGCAAAGGACAAGTTCGCAAAAGTACGAGGCCTGGAAATGGCCAAAATAGCCCTAAAAATGAACAGTTTATTAAACATAACTGACTTCCTGTTGGGTTTAGAGTAGGGCTCCAAGAGGCTTTTTTCTAAGTCTGGGCATGATACACAAGCATACCAAATAATAATAATAATAATAATAACTCTTACAATTTCAATAGGTCCTTGCACCGATTTTCGGTGCTCGGGCCCTAATTATTACTGGGAAATCACACTGCCTTTCTATAGAAGAGGAGTGGTAATAGCAAGAACAAGATGATAGACTACTTGACAAAATCTGGTGTTGGAACACCATAACAGATAAAAACATTAGTGATGGCGCACCTTAATAAATATGAAAACAATACTGGTGATGGGACACCATGACAAATATGAAAACATTATTGGTGGCAATGCACAATGACACAGATTAAACTTATTGGTGACAGTGCACCTTGACAATTATGAAAACATAATCCGTGATGGCGCACCGCACATTAACATTATTGTCTGTGCATAGGCCTTATAAACACAAAACACAGTTGTGTAGGTTGGTTATTAGTCAAATACATAATAAATGTGCGAAGTGTAGAAAGGGAGAGAGTTGAGCGCGGGCAGGTGGTTCTGTGGAGCGAAGTTTGGTGCAGATATCCAAGCCCAGCAGAGCACTCATTGCTGGGTGTGTGTGCCGTTCGCGTGCCGGTTAGTGCTGCCAGCTGAGAAGACAGGTAGCTGGGCCGTAGGGCGAGGTTCCGGCGAGGCTAGATTAGTTAGGGCGGGGAATTAGGACTGCGACAGCCACTTCCCACTTCTGATCCTGAGATGGGCCAGACCAGCGCTAAAGCTTAGACCCTGGGGAGGATCTTGAACTCATGGGAAAGCAAGTCTTTTAAATGACTATTTTCATTATTTAGTTTGTCTTATTGTTAATCATTGTGATTTGTTTATTATGTCAATTTTAATAGAGCAGTTTAGCCACAGTGTTGCCAGGGAGTAGTCTAGAATTGTTTAAGGGACTGTGTATTTTTCCATCTGCATGCGCCCTTAATATACTGGCTGTGCTGCAGTAGAGTTTGATGAGTAGTTGCAGTGCATTGTCCTGTGTGCGGTGCCCATAGAGTCTTTATTGGCTTTCAAGGGCCGCATCTGAGAAGGAAGATAGGACTTTCTCTAGTCACCCTGTGTCTACCTGATCTGCAGCTGCATTCATTTATTATAATAAAGATGTATCTGTTTTAACAAGCCCTGTATTGCCTCTTCATTTTGGCTGTTTAATTACCAAAACATTCTACAAGACTATGCTTACATTGAAATCTAGGTTTATTACAGTATGCATGTCCATAATTAGCCTATTCCACAGGCAACTTTGCACACTTTTGAAATTGCCCATTAATTCTTATTCAAACTTAATTTAGAAATGTAACAGAGGTATGAGTTAATAAACTATATGCTTGTATATGTAAAACTGTTTTATGTTATTTATTTGGTGAATGACATCAGCTTAGTAGTCACATGTATACTACAGACAGATGTTTTCATACCATAATGGCAGGATAAAGAAGAGCCATGCAGCTGCATTACCTGCATATGTGGTAGTTTTGCCGATGAGGACGATATAAAAGGATGTTGATTTTCACATTACAGTGTGTCTGCCTACAACATTCAACCACTATCTTGTGTTCACAAAGATCCCCTGGTGGGTTTCACCTCATTGGCCCTGTAGTCACAACAGCAGAGCATCAGAGACCACCCCCCATCTCTCAGTAAATACACCATCAAAGCTCACTCTGCAAAAAGTTCAGACGTTTCACACAAATCGGTAGGCTACAATCTTTTGTGGGATAGGCAGAGGAATCAAAACAATCGCTGGCCTTCAACCAGTGATCTCTACAGCTGTGCTCTCCATGTGCTGCTTCCTGCAGCAGAGGGCAGAGCTCTGAACTGGGTGGAGGACTTTCAGAGACTCTCCTGCCTTGCAAAATAGACAATTTAAACAAGGGAATATAAAGTTATAATCCCTAAGATTTTCATTAAATCAAACCACATTTTTGATGCTACTTATGGTTGGCATTTTTTTCAGCAATAGCTAAATATATATATTCTGCAATTATCTCTAAAAAATATTTTTTATTCACAGGAAACAATCTAGCATTAGTGTTTTCAATTTTGTCGCAGTGATTTCAGCCTCACTGTTTACTTTTCCACAGCCATATCATAGCTGCATGCAAACATAACAATTGCTGCTGCTGCTTCACATTAAAAAGCCACATGAAACACAGTGTATCTGTCATAGAGGTCAGGCTAACTGTGATCGTTCATCCATAATACGTCTACAAAACAAGATAATAGTCATTTTCGGCATTTTTTCATCATCAGATCATTTTTAATTTGTGCAAGGGGGTAGCACAACAAGGGGAGCAGCCACGAGGAGCTGTTAGATGAAGAGTTGCAGGCTTCTCAGCAAGGTAACAGTACATTGCCCTGCTGTTTTGTGGAAAACTACTCGCATCGTGTGCAGCATAAAATCCGATTGTGGTTGGAATTATTTTGGACTGACTTCTTTATTAAAACAGCATGAGTTTGTTGGCTTCACTGTAAACAAATACACTAATGTTCTTCTGTTGTATTTCTGACGGAGTAGCTGGTCAAGGAGTGTTTCCTGTAGTTTTACATTTGCACATACTGTTACGGTATCACAGTAATCAGGGGTGCTGCCAAATCAACCAGGACTGAAATCTTAAGCATGACAATTTTTAAGAGTTTGTGAGACAAAAAGGCTAAAAAAAAAAAAAACACTAACTAGCATTATTTAACCGGACTCATCAATCCTTGGCTTCTAATTTTGAACAGAGTGTTTTCAGAGCTTCCTTTTGAGAGTTGTACTTCTCTCTTATTAGTGATTTAAGTTATACAATACTGTAGGCAGCAGTAACAGGGACCATAGGAAGGGATCAAGTGTGATTCACTGCATAGTTCCCTGTTTTGTTTCACTCTGGAGAGACTTTTTGGTGACAGGTAACGTGGCAAATGAGGACATGGGTTTTTTAAGAGGAATAATTCACAATCAAGGCTCTATTTCTACAAGGTCAGCTTGAGACGTGTTGGCTCTCCTCTTCCCATATTCAAAGGGGAGAACTGCTCCACTGTTGCTTTTGGCATCACAGTCAGTGGAAACCTACTGTCTGCATGCTTATTGAATATTTGCCCTCTGAGGAGTCAACCCCCCTTCAAGTTCAAACGGACTACTTCATTCCTTCCTCAGGTTTTGGTTGGCAAGCCAAGAATCAAAGCCAAGCAGTTCTTATACATTTGTGTCTGGTTCCCTTTGTGCAGTGGCTCCCTTTCTAAGCCACATTAAAGCTAAACTGAGATTAAATACAGTATGATATGATAGTGCTGTTTACAGGAATGTCATAATTTACTGTAAATTGGTTTTCTTGAGTTTTTTGATGGGATTCCACAATAATAAATTATTCTACAGCATTTTACTGGAAAGTTGGAGTGTCAGATAGTCAAAATGCTGGTCCAGAGGTTTGTCCACACTGCCAAAAGTCAAATTCAGAGGGAAATCTTTGGGAATAAAAAAAACAACAACAACATAAAATCAGAAAAGAATTTTGGCTTGTAGCAAAGGCCATCCAATAAAAAACTTTATTATTATTGGTCATCAAAAACCAATATTGGTCAACCTCTCTCGTTATCCCATTGAAACCTCAGCTCAGCTCTCTGTATAAAGACACTGTATGTAATATGTCAATTTATGTAACGTGCGATGGAGCTCATGCTTCAGCCAAGTGAAGCTCTGTGTCAGTGACAGCATGTGTCCACCCTTCTGTGTACTACAGCCAGTTAGCTTAGCTTAGCTGGACTGGAAATAGGGGGAAACAGCTAGCCTGGCTCTGACCAAAACACTCACAGTTAGTGAGCTTTAGAGGTGCTGGTAGGTGGATTTTGTTACCTTTGGGCAGAACCAGGCTAGCTGTTTCCCCTGTTTCCAGTCTCTGTGCTAAGCTATGCTAAGAATGTTGAACTATTCCTTTAATGAGGCATATTGAGCCTGACTGTTCACACTTTAGGCCTAAATGATGCATGGCTTGATGTTGGCACATTAGAGCACTGTGTATTTATATTTGCCTTCCCTTGCCACAGGGCCATTTCATGACTGTGTTCTCTATCTCTGCATTGTAATGATTAATGTACTGTACAGCAGGTTACAATATGAGCAGAGCTATAACATGTTTTCATGAAAATATGAAAACTTTCCCGTGTCTGTGTTCCACGGCATGTGCTCTCCATTATGTAGCTGTCATCCCACCAGTTCTCATGCTAGTGCTTTCACAGCGGCCCCCAAATAAAATTCTACTTTTCAATCACTTATGATTACTTTTCAATACCAGGCTAATTCATGTCATCTGCTGCCCAAAGCCCATGCATGGTTCCATTGTATTATGGCATTGAATCCATATAAAACGCCATGCAAGAATTCGCCGTGAATTTGGGCTGCTTGATGAATGCCATGAAATGAATTGTAAATTGTTTAACAAAGATACAAGAAAAATGTCTCGCAGTGTTCTTTAAACTTTTACTCAGTTACGCAGCTCCACAGTAAATCAAAAACTGGTGAATTGCTCTGGTGGGTTTTGCTTTCTGTGAACCTCAGTCTGTGTTTTGACGTGCCAACGTTGTTATCACATCACATTTGCTGCTGCCATACTGAAAGTGTGAAAAGTCTTTGAAAGTTTAGACAGTTTGAGAATCTCTGACAGTACACCAATGCATTTTAAGAAATGATGCAAACTATTACCTTATACAGTATATAGTAATATTAAAGTTTCGTCATCCTACATTACATTAATCGACAATATGGTAGCAGTTTAACATTGTTCCAAGATTTGACTTTTTGGTTGGTGGAGAGCCTAAATCTTCAGTTATAAAAGAGTTTGATAAAGAGTTTGCTAAAGAGCCAAATATATCCCTCAGGAGTTGATAGAGACCAAAACAGAGCTGAATGCAGAGAAAATATTGAACTTCGGTTCGCCAGGTATCCAGAAGCACAACTCCAAGTAAATGCTAATGTTGCTTCCTGTCTGCTGGATGTGTAGCTACTGCAGGCAACTGTTAGCTAACACGTTCGCCATATCAGCTATGTCAGTGTTGTGTTTCCAGTTTTTTTCCGCTGCTCGAGTGGCCAAAAAAACAATTAATGCATGTCCAAGCCTTAATTTGGGAATTAAATGCCACATAAGACCACCGATAGTCCTACCCACTGCTGTGGAAGAGACATGTTGTCTGCTGTTTGCAAGGGGACAACTGGAGATAAAACAGGCGTTAGTTAAAATCTGTAACAACCGCTGACTCTGGAACAGCCCACTTGAAGCTTTTGCCACAAAGTGAACACAGATGCACGCAGGATTGTCAACAAACTCAAAGAAATCAGCAGACAGAAACCAGACAGGGTTACAGTGAGGATGGTATCAGACATCACTGAAGACAGTTTTTTATATGAGTTTAGAGGGAAACAGGTATGATTGGTTTTGGTGGAAAAAAGGCGACTTAAAGGCTACAGCGTCGTCTTGGATGATGTCATAGAGTGATGTTAAAAACAGAAATCAGAGCCTGATGTTGAGAAATAGTATGAACAGCGTATCACTTATAACAGGTGTGGACATATTTCAACAATGCCAGTATGTCTCAGAGAGTGAGGTAAGTATTGTAAATGAACAGGGGCTTTATAGAAAAGCAACATAGTGGAGTGTGCACTGAGACCATAGCTATATGACAATGAGTCCCATATATGACAATGTACCTGCTAAAGGGAGATTTATATGGCAGACAGTGTTCTCTACATTTGTTCTCATGTAAGCTCTTTTATGTATGTGAAATGCTTTCGCAGACTCGCCTCCGTCTCCTTTATGACTAACATGTACCAGCTGTTCAGACACTCATACTGTACTTTACCTGCAAGAATTCCCAATTCTTGTGAAATATAAACTTCTTTAAAAATCTATTTGAGGTTCCAAGACTAATTGAAGGGCTTCAAAGATTGCTTGTGCACTCCAGAAAATATGAGTAACAAATGAAAGGGTTTCCATAGAGGATTTCTCCCATGTCCTCTTATGGTGGCAATGATCTCGACCTCCATACCTCACCCCCACAGTCCTTATCTCTGGCATTTGTGCAGAACTCCTCCTCAGACATGCTTTCCCTTCATCACAATAAATAGAAATGGCGTCAGTCCTTACCTCATACATCTCTTATTTCACCTTTAGATATGCCTAATGGGTGGAAATCTGTGAGTTTTTCCATGGCTGTTATCTGCCTAATCTTATTTGCATTGCTTCCTCATGGAAATCTATGCATAATCATTACAACCTGAAAGGACGAGAGCCAACTGGGTGCATGTAAAAGACTGTGAGGCAGTTCACATGTTGGAAATGTTAGGTATTGTGGACTGTTTGTTTTCACACACTCTCCTTTCTCTTCATGTTGCCCTGACATGAACTGACATTCTGGACGGCGCAAAATATCTTTAGCTGTCAAAATAAATGAAGGTTCAAACTTCAAAACGTATTTCTCAAGGCCTAACGTTGGGAAGAACTGGTTTTGTCACTGGAGATCAAATGTTCTGTTTCATGTAGAGGAATTTAGTATAAAAAGGAAGAAGATGGTTGCATGTCATTAGACAGCAGCTGGGGATCTGACCTTCGATTTATTATTAATACACGTGAGCCCAGAGCGAAGCCCAAGAGAGAAAAAGACAAAAATGACTGGAGAGCTGAATCAAATGCTACATTTTCAGTAGTTTTATTGAAAAATGCCTCTTCTGTTTCAGAAATAAATAAGAAAATAAGGCTGTGTGGAATTCACAAAATGTGCAGTTAAAACATGAGAAAAGCAATTCTATGTCCATAGTCTTGCAACCAAATCCAAACTGCATAGATAGAAAACAACAACTATATTCTGACGTAGAAATCCTCAGTAAATATACAACACAAACATGCAATTCCACCTTTTGGTAACAAAACAAGATTTTAAAAAAACAAGTTTGGTTTGTTACAATAAGTCAGATTATCATTTGGTTTACAGGCCTAAGGAAACATCACAATGAACAAATCTTTGGGGATCAAATTAATTGTCTTTTTTTTTTTTACCGATGGAGTATCTGAAACAGCTTTACATACTGAAGTTTGACATGGTCTGAAAGTGTTCAAAAACATACATACTGTACTTCCTTCGACATACTCTCTGCTGGTTTTCACATGATTAGTGCATTACACATTGAAGTCCGATAAACACTTGCAGTTATATTACAAGCAGACACTTAAAGGGAACAGTTAGCAAGCACACAGGTTTGTAATGAACGAACATGTAGGTTTGTATTCATCGTGCTAAACTTTCTCATGTCAAAAAAATATATGTTCAATATAGCCAGGGGTATCAAACCCATATAAGTACTAGTTTTGTTCTGAAAATCACTTCATCCTCACATAAACGATCATGGAAGTTATTTCAATATTACACTTTTCTGAAAACTCTTTAGTGTAACTATGATGCTAGTGTTTCTGTATTGTCTTGTGGTAGTGATCTCTTTCCTCGTTGGTTTCGTGAGTAAGCGGGTGATTGTATTGTCTCAAACTCTCCAGCTGGCTCCACAGGTATAGACACTACGTCAGGTTCAGGCTGGTAGCGGTCGGCTAGAAAAGTATTTGGGACGGCCAATCAAAAAAAAGGGTTCCTTCTAACAACTTTTCACATGCACAATTTAAATTATATTGCACTAAAATAAAAAAAATCCTGTGTCAAACTATTGCTTCCTAAAGTACCAAAAAAGCTAAATAAAAAACTGTTTCAAATGCTGAGATGACATTTACAATAAAATCCATGAAGCTATTGGATAATAAGATGTAGTAAAATAACCAGCTGATACTACAAAAGACACATGGAAATGGCAAGAGAGCAACATTTAGCACTGATTTGGCCAACGTACACAAACAACATGATTAAAAGTACAAGTGGAACATGCTTCAGTCTGGACCAGAGCTGTTTAAGTCACTTGAGGCGTCGTAAACAGAGGTTATGCTGGTGGTAAGTAAGCAGAGGGTTATGAGGCACAAGCTCAATACAGATGTTAACTTGATTTTTAGTGAAATGTCCTGGTTCATACAATCATTTACAAGGCACAAAAATTAGTTTTATTTACACATATCACCTCCACATTAACATTGCTTTCAGTTATGAAATCCTCTTTGTTAGTAGCTGTTTTGGGTGGTATTTGTACATGCTCCTTCCTTCGTAGAAATGCTCAGTCTTTGTTTTTTTTTTGGTTTTTTTTCCCCCAACGGTTTGTGGTTCAAGATGCAAACAGGCCAGCAGGTTGCCATCACTGTAGCTTGTAGCTGTGAGATGATGTTAGTGCCAGTCCGCTCCGTTCTGTTTTTTTTTGGCTTTCGTAACGTTTGTTTTTAATGTTCAATAATTATGTCCATGGTGATTATCCTTACATGCCCCATAGCAAATGGGCAAACATCTCAGAAACAGGACTTCAAAGAGTAAGCGGCACAGCTGACTTAGAACGTTTACTATGCCAAACCTGAAAATAGTTCAAAGAGGGTGTGAGTTTTCTCTGTGGAACAAAGTTATAAGCATCTTATTTGATTTAATGCAAGTCATCATTCACCACTAGCTAGAATGCTTTACATGCCAGTTTTAAAATTCTACATCAAATGTATGGAGGTATTGGAATAACGGCTTCTAGCTGACTGTTCGCTAAACCCCTCCCCCGGACAGCAATTAGCTATCTTAGCAACGGTAACCAAGCATTGGACGTGTAATGAGAACCACCTAAAGAGTTTGGATCAGGGTATTTTTTTTTTTTGCCTTTCCAAAACAATAAATCTAAGAGTAAAAGCGTAAGGAATATATTAAACAGTGTGTTTATGCTCTTTAATGTAAGCTGCAAACGTTAGCATGCTTAGCTAACTAGCTTACTAATCGAGCGTTACCTCCAAGGCCAAGGAGCATTTCATACTTCCGTTTTTTAAAAATGTGGTAAGAGGTTACGTCAAAACATGTCCAGTTCACCATCACACATACACTGTGTAGTATTTCCCCAGTATCAAAGCCAGTCCATGACAATACTGTATCAGTTTAGGCTAACATTAGCAGCCCTGTCCTACTTTCTATTGGATTTGGGGAAGTTTACACTCCAACAACCCTGGCCAAGGTTACCCAAGATACCATTACGTTTCGGTCAGTCTTCATTCTGAAAATCCTTTTGTTTTGTAACTTAAAGGGAAACACTGTTTGAAATTAAGAACAATAAAGTATAAACCCATGCCCAAGTATGCAAGCTAAGCATTAAAACAGGGTTGCTCGAATAGCTTTAGCTTTAGCCTCATTCTTGTCTTTCAGCACGATATCATGTATGTAGCCATCAACTGCATGTTTAAGAGACCCTTTTACAAGGTTCTCATTATAAATCAAGTCAGCTTGAAACATTCAGCCAGAGACAACATTTTCAACCAACTCATTGCACTAATGTTGGATTAATTGGCTAGCTAGCTACAGTTGTAATTTCAGTCGGAAAAATCAATGGCTTTGGGCCAGAAATGATAAGCCTTCTTTTGTCTACCTCTAATTACTAAGAATTTTGATGGTAAATTTGCCACCATTATCATTTTAAACTGCGTTGAGTTCCCGAGAACAAAAAGCTTGCCAGGCATAGCAAAAGTGAGCAGAGCTTGGTGAACAGTCAGTTGAACTTCTTATGTAAATAAGTTATAACAGTTTTCTGTTCAAAAATCAATACTCTGGAACCTTTACATCCATATCTCCATACATTATCAAAGAAAGAAGTTGAGTTGTAAATGTAATTAGTCTGCATACACTTAGTCTTTTATCTAATGTAGTACCATGCAGGACCTAGACAGTGTTGAGTGTACCTGTGTATCCTTGTCCATTGTAAGGAATGCCAACACACTGAGAGGAGTCGCAATATCCAGGGGGTCCTGGTGGCCCCCTCACCCCTGGAGTACCCTGGCGACCTGGAGGGCCACGGGACCCAGCGGAGCCAGAAGGACCTGGGGGTCCTGTTCTTGACTCTCCTGGTGGCCCTGCAAAGGGGATAGAGAAAGTGAGTAAGGCCAGTTTGAAAAGTCTCTTGAGTTCAGCACAAAAACCCACTGACATCACCTGTAAATCTTCACTGAAAATGGTGGGGGTAACATGGGGCTGCGGCATTGTAATTTAAAATTTTCAATGACTCAATTAAAAAGCTTGACCAAGAAAAAAAAATACAAGTCTGGGACTGAGTGGAGTTACCCCCCCGGCCCCGTCTGTCTAGACGGTAAAAACTCAGGATGGAATTTTCCCCTCTCTCTTTTTCTCTCCCTTAAGTGAGCCCATGTGTAGTCAATGAAGCCACCAAAGAAAGTTCATTGTACAACAATCTGATTCTCTCGCTCTCTTTTTCTCTCTCTCTCTCTCTATCACTCACACACACACACACATACACAAACAAAAGTGAGTCATCAGTGTGGACTTCCTCCGACTGGTCCTCAGTTGTTTCTCACTTCATTCACAGAAACAGACATGTCAGTGTTTGGTGTTGTGGGGTAGACATCAATAGAAGGTTCCTGTTGTTTAGCAATAGCTTCCCTAGGGAAAGGAAATCTTCTGAAGTGGTGAGCATTTTAGAGAAAACATATTGGATATCAATTGGATTTGAGGAAAGGCTATAGCCTTTCTTAAACTGACAAATCAGCCTAATAACATTTTCTAACAATTGTTTCTAAAACTGCATCATGACCTTGACTGAAAACTCATTCAAGATTGTCTAAACTCTAGACACAGAAATTCTCTCCTCAGTGATGAACGTAAATACCTTCCATTTACTGTATAATATTTAAAATGTGCACAGTGTTTGGAGAAGCTCAGTATACACGAGACATAAATCTTTAAGAAAGGAAAGAATTGGGAATATGTTTAGGGTCGCTCCAAATAATTTATGCGGTGCAGCTGCCCAAACGAAGGTGCCTGAGACACATATACTGTAGGTAAATGTTGGCCTCTGGCTGGAATGTGTAATTTTAATTGGACTAACGGGAGTACTCTCTGTCCTCGAAAGGTCCGCAAAAAAGCTGTCACTGTGAAACTGTCACTGTGTGTTTTAGTGTCTAAAGTTGTAAGAGAACAGTGGGAGACCAGCAGACTGTCTGCAGCTGCTGGAGAACAATGTTCATGTGAAAATGTGGGCTATTTCACCCATCAAAAGGGACATAAAGACCAACTGCGTTACCTGGTGGCCCACTTGGGCCTCTTTGTCCTCGGATACCAGTTCCTTGAGATCCTCTCTCTCCCTTCTCTCCTGGCAAACCTACATAAACCAGAAAAAAGAGTTCATATCACTTTCACACCAATGAAGCATGTTTTCAGAAAAGTCACCAATATCTAAAAAATGAGTAGAAATCTAAAGGGCATGAATGAAACATAAGAGAAACTCATGATTGAATAATATTTTGCAATGCTAACTTGAATCATGTGTAGACTACACAAGGTAATGTGGTTATGTTGTTATTCCACTCATGTTGGATCAACACTACAGTCTACAGAGTCGATACCACCATGACCGTAATTTATTCATTTGCTTATTATTTCCCTGCTTGCTGCTTTGTGACACTACCAAACATTCAGAAAAAGAAGAGAGATAAAATACCTCTCTCTCCTTGACTTCCAGGTAAACCTGGGTTTCCAGGGAAACCAGTTCGACCAGGTTGTCCAGGCTCTCCGCGGGATCCGTGGTTGCCAGGAGGGCCAGGAGGGCCGGCTGGCCCCGGAGTGTTGCTACGATATCCAGAAGGAATCTGGTTGAGCATCATGTCAATTCTGCTCATCTGACCTGCAAGAGAAGAACAACATCAGTTGGATTTGGATTCGATTTTTGCTTTAATGACTTTAAAATTCCCTAAAGATTGAGAAAGGTTTTGCTCACTGTTCACAAGCTGTTCACAAACTTGTCTGGCAATGGAGCGCATCATGTTCTGGGATGCAAAGTCTCCCTGGAAAACAAAGACATTTTCATGAAGAGATGGCATTGCTTTTCTCATTGATAATGTATGATAACTGGTGTATGCTAATTTCAGTAAAACATAATACATACCCTCTCTCCTTTCTCTCCTTTAGGGCCAACAGGTCCCTGTTAATGAGAAGAACAGTGTTGATGAGCATGAGCATGATGACCTCGACCTCCCTAAACATTGTCAAGTGACCATCATTTGTGTGTTATACAGTACATACTGGGTTTCCTGTCTCTCCTGGTTTCCCTGGTTTTCCAGTAATTCCTGGTACACCTGGATTTCCAGGGCTTCCCTGGAAAATAAAAGAAAAACCACAAAAAGAGTAGTGTTTATTTCAAATGACTGCACAGTAAACATAATTGCAACGTTTAACTCCTGCTCCCTGTTAACTGTTGTGTAACAAGCTTTACGTTGGGATCTATGCTTTGACATCTGCAGTGGGGCGGCATGTGGCACAAGCTGCCAAGAACACTAAAGAGGAGATGGAAACACACATGCAGGAATAGGATGCATACACACACTTAAACACCAGCCACCGGGCACTGCTAATGAGTCTTGGAGCACTCAGGATGGTATAGTGCATGTGAATTCTATACTGGCATGTTGCCTGTTGGCATGATGGCTGGATTAAGTAGATTCAGACCTCCCCAAACCACAGAAGAAGAAAATGAGATGCATGCACCCTCCTCGTAACAGTGGAGTCTGCTTTTTTATGTGCAGTTCCAGCAGAGTGCAACTGTGGAGCCAGAGGAGTAATTGTTGCAGATATATCAGGAAATAAAGCACGCACCAAGGAATATTTATTTGGCTCTTTACTGCACAACACAAAGACACAGAGACAGACACACACACACACACACACACACACACACACTCACCATGGGCCCTGATGGGCCTCTGGGTCCAGATGGTCCCTCCTTTCCTGGTGGCCCCTATGTAGGAACAACATACAATCACACATGGGTTACAACACACTGGGGACCCCATTCATGCAATACATCAGTGTCATGACTTTATATTGGTTTCAGCCTTGAGTCTGTCTTTTTAAATTACATTTATAAGTAGTGGCTCAAGTATTCTGGCTGACGCAAGTGAGAACATGCAGTGCAAATGCAAAAACTACACCACAGTACTTCTGTATACGCTGAGCTAAGTGGGTGATCGCATGCAAAACATTAGCTTTACTAAGTGTTGGATCCATGTGCAGTGCGCTAAGCAGGCCTGGAGGTAGATCTTACCCGTGCTCCGCTTGGTCCAACGGGACCCAGAGGGCCGCGTGGCCCAGGAGAACCCTGGGAAAAAAGCAGAAACACTTAATCAAATGCTAATGATCAGGAACAACACATTTATACAGCTCCCTAATGCCTCTGTTGAACTTGAATTTATAGCAAAAAATCCTGCAGTTTCCCAGTTATTTAGCCAAAGATAATATATCATCTTTTTACTAAAATCTAGAACAATTTCCCTCTTGTCTGTTGACACATGATGTCTACTAGACTACTGCATAGACAGTGCTGTTACAATACACTTTATTGTGTAAAGTACTCGAGACAATGCTGCCAGCAGCTCTGAAGATCATAGAATAGGACTTTCTCCCATGTCTGAATTCGCTTATTCAGAGGCCAGAATAACCAGTGGTGACGTTCTCTCCATTTTGAATAGTGAGAGTTGGCTGAATGACCTCAGCTGGATGAATGAACGGTTGCTAAGCCAAGAGATGGCTATGTAATGCCAGGTCACTCAAAAATGCCCTTCCACCAAAAAGTGAGAAGGAGAAAAGAATGACATCTACTGTCAGTCAAAGATGCTCAAACTTCAGACAGACTGGAAGTCTTTACCAAGTCACGGTCATCTTCAGTTACAAGGCTGGGGGAAGAACATGTTCCATTCGCTGTTTCCCCTTTGGTAACATGAGTCTGTGCTCCATAGTAATTTAACTGCATCTCTGGTGTTCTACTGTTTGTCAATCAACAGGCAGGTTGGAGAGTGTGGGTCTCCCCAAGGATGGCATGGTAAACCTCCCACTTTGAGTGTGGTTTCAATTTCGCCATGTGGAATGAATCCAGGCTCCAGTAGCAACGCAGCTCTCTATGGATAGTCTCCTGTTTCCTGTTCATAAACCACAAAATGAGAGGGGAGGACTTACTTGCAGGCCAGTCAGGCCCTGGTCTCCAGGATCTCCCTTTGGTCCCGGGCGACCCTGAAGGTGGAAGAGGAGGAAAAGAGAGGTTTGCAAAAGAAGCTTTAGTCTTTGTTTTATCCTTTTTAGTCTGTGATTGTGATTGATTTCATGTTTTGACAAGAACATCTGCAGGTAGGAAAATAAAGAAGCTGGATAGACGTAGAGAGGAGTGTCATGTGTTTTGACTTTAGCTGTAAATCCCACTAACTGGTGGATCTGCTACAAAGAATATTTCAGCTGTTCTATAATTGTCACACAAACTGCACATTCTTATCAGCATGAGCACTAATCATAGCTCCATCTACCATGGCTACTTAACTATTTCCTCCCTGGCTTTTGTATTGTAGGTTAACTTACAGGTTCTCCGGGTAGAGACAATCCGTTCGGGCCTTGTGGACCCGGTGGTCCCATTGCGCCTGGGAGTCCTGGATCACCACGTGGACCCATTGAACCCTACAGAAATTACCCAGACGAAAAACAAAGATGTTTCATAGCCATGCTCTTACAAAAGAACAACCCTAATCACACCTTTTGTTGCAAAATATAGAAAATGAACGTTAACAGTGGAAATGGGCCTTTAAGGTTCTTGACGCAGGCCCCCTTTAAATCAAGTTGAGGAAAAATATACAGTTGATAACTGAATTCAGATGTATGCAACTTGCTTTGTCTGATGGTGTAAGCTAACGTAAGGCTGTAGGAGAGCAGTAATAGCTTCTGAAATAACATGGCAGTGAGAAGCTGATCATTGTTATGAGTTGATTTAACATGATAATGATAATGTCAGCAAGCTTCGTTGGCTATGAACTGGTTCAATTACAAATTCAAAGCCTGTAAAAAAAATTACATGTTACGTGTTACTCACGGTGTTGCCGGGCTCTCCTCTATCTCCTCGTGGTCCCTTAGAACCTGGGCTGCCCTGGAAAGGCGAGGAGCCAGAAACACAGAGTGAGTGTAACAACAGGAGCAGATTCCAAAATCCCTAAAACCTCAAGCCCTATGATATCCTCGCTGGGGCTTAGTGAGGTTACCAAGCACACATATTCCAGACTTCTCCTCAAGACTTTTTTTTTTTTTACTGTTGTTTTTCCGACAGGCATTTATCTTGTGACACTTCTCCCTAAGCCCACATTTCACTGCATGCCACTGGTCTCATCCTCAGCTGCTCTTTCCAGAGGAAAAGAAAATACCACTCCTGATGTGAGGGACATCCTCAGTCTGCTTGAGTTCAAGCTGTATTGCAGGCAAATGTCAAGTAGCTCATTATAGCTGTACAGTCATTTTAACACTAGCAGAGAAAAGTATGGCTTTATCATCATCATCAAAACATGTATGACTTCCAAGAAAACTATTTTATCAGGTGAGAACAAACAGAGGTAGAGGAGGTGAAGATAGAGGACAGAAGACAAGGAGGGATGACAGCGAGAGTGTCTTTACCGAAGGTCCAGGAGGCCCCTGAGGGCCGATGCTGTCCTGTGTGCATGTGCAAGAGTGTGGAAGGGATGGACACTTGGCCTCATCTCTCTGAAAAGGAATACAGAAGATAAAGAAATCAGAAAAAGAGAAATAAATGCACATATATACTTCAGTGAAGTATTCTTATAGTCCATTACACACCCACCCACTGATAATTGAGACCATGTCTTGGCAATGTACAGAATACAAGGGGTAAAAAAGAAAATGCTTGATGTAATTTTGTGACAGTATCCTGGCGAGCCATAGTTTTGACTTTGCTTGACGTTTAAGAAGAAGAGACAGTTCAGAAACCCAGCAAAGGTCATGATGGAACAGTGGCTCATGCTGAAATGTGACTGGATTCAGCAAAATCAGTGTGGGGCTTTAAGACCAGATGCTCAGTGACAGCTGCAAACGTCTTTCACATAATGAGTTATATAACACTGCAACCATTGACGTGATGTATTAATATCTGATGCAAATTATAGATGAATTGCTCATAATTGGATAAATGTGCATGCATCCGGTATTTACCATACTGTATCAAAATAAATGAGATTTGCTGCCTCTAAATGAGCACTTGTTTTCGTGTAATTGGGAGCTCATACTGGCAACAGTCCAATTAGCTCAATTACACAGGATACAAGGTTCTATTTAGTTCAGCTGAGGCATTTTCTTTTTAAACAGCAATCTAGTTATCAGCCTAATGACTACATACCAGCATACATAGACCTCTGAGAGGGTATGCATGCATACAGTATATACAGTAAATGCAATTGCATTGGTCCTTCTACTATTGATTCTTAACAACAGCTAAGAACCAATGAAGTACAAGATTATTGGTCCAATTCAACTATAAATGCAATCAGTGCTACATGTACATCAAAGCTTGTGAAAGAATTTCCCTCTAGTGCACCTATAGATGGCCTTCGGACTTGACTTTGTTATTAAATGATTCTAAAATGACACTTGTTCTTACTGTGGCGGGCAGGTCACAGCATCTGTCTCGGCTGACCCAGCTCAAGCTGCAGACAATATCAAACATCTGGAGCTGGAACTACACAACAGAAGAAGGGAAAAACATCGAGGGGTGTTACAAATGGCTCCGATTCGTGCTGAAAATGCACAATGTTGAAAACAGACAACAATGAGTCCCTCAGAGAACTAGAAAGATGCAGGCTTTCATCCTTCCAGCAGTCACTGGGAGCAGTTAAAGTGTAATTGTGCATCCACGCACAAGAGGTTTTGGATAGTGATTCTTTGGAAAGTTGTGAGATGCTCTTCCAAACGTGTGTTTCCAAGCCTTCATGATGCAAAAGCTTTCTTTTTCACTTACTGTTGCAGACTGTCTCTTTCCGCCTCCAGACTTGACCATCTTGCCAAGCACTTCATAGCCGTCCAGTGTGATGTTGTTGGCCTCCTTGATGGGCTTCTCTGCCACCTCTTGGCAGTCCACGTTGAGCTTGACTTTCTCTGGAGAGATGGTGATATGGAGCTGCAGGAGGGAGAGGATGGAGAGAGGGCACTATTAACACAATACATGCAATAATACAAAACATTCTTGTCTTCTTGATACTTCACAACTGCCCACTTTGTTGCAACACAATTACTTGGCAAAGAGTACTAAGAACACTCGAGCTTGTGAAAAGCTGGGTTTGGCATTCATTTCTTTTTTGGAAGTGGCATGATTTCTCTTTTAAAGACAAGGGACATTCTTTCAGAAAATGCAACCATAAGGCTGGGAACAACCTCACTGAACCTTTTTAAACCATAATGTCTGAAGCTTATAAAGATGCTGATACTATATTCCACATAATTGCTAGATTCGGGAAATTGTTTAGTCTTTGCAGAACCATGTTAATTATAGATTCTGATATTACCCCAGAGTGGTTACTGATTCAGCACGGGACAGCTGTTTGATGCCTCTACAGATGAAATGAGTTGGTGTTTCCATGCAGCTTTAAAGCTGTTGTCAGTGATTGTATAACAACACAGAATGACAAAGTGCCAGATTTTGAAGTTTCCTGTCCAGAGAACCCTGCTCCACATCTTGAAACAATATCATTTTCGGTGTGCCATCAAAAGTCCTACACTTTCCATACTTTCCCCTCACATTTGCAAATTTTCCCCTGCTCAACAGTCAGACAAGCTTTCTTTATGTCAGGAAAAGCAAGCTACCATTTCTTCCTACAAAGCCATACCAACCACAGACTAGGCCACAGATCTTGGCAACCAATCACAAAATTACAGTTGACTTCCTTGGCAACAGAACAAACTAGCTGGTGGACCGCAAAGAGACAGGGGTGTCGTTTATCTAAGGATCCTGGCATGGATATATTATACCATGATGCTCCTGAGGGCTTACCAAAACAGCTTTGGATGATATACTAGGATGGCAAATAATGAGCATGTATATACTGTATTACCTCACTGACCAATAAGTAAACACAATAAAAACACTGGAAAATAAGGCCCCAGAAAAATTAGCTTTCTAGTGACCACTGCTCCCTCGGTTGATGGTGTTTGCTGCTAAGTGATCTGGTCCTACTGCAGCGAAGTGTTGACAGATGAACAATTTTCATTCATCAATTGTTAACACAGAAGGCTCCACTGTGCTTCGCTGTGTCCACGCCATACAGTCAGAGTACATATAGTAAGATTTCAGGCTGATACCATCTCTGCTCCAATGCTCTTGACATATTTCCATGATTTCTATCAGATTAGATTTTACTGTTCTTCTGTCCGGACTGATTCTTCGTTTTCATAATCCTGAACCTTAAAGGCCTCACGGCATTCATTTCATGCATGCACTAATAAGCAGGTGTGAGTCTTCTCTGTAAAAATGCATTCAAGATTAAGTTAGCTTTCACTGAGAGTAAAGGGAAATACATAATCAGTATAGAATCTCCATTTGATTGGCATTTCAATGCAAACAGTGCTCTGACTGATCATGAAATCCCCAGTTGGGCTGATCATTTTCATTGTGTCTTTCTAGATGGGAAGCCCCCATGTCTGATCTGGCACATGCGAACAGACAAGGCACTGTGGATTTCTCTGGGGAAAGAAGTTAATATATCATTTCCTGTATTTCTAGTGTGATTTTTAGGGTCAATAAGTCTACTGTACTCGTCCAGGTCACAGAAAGAAGATGTTTTCATGTCCAAAAAAAAGTTGTCATAAATGGAGAGTACAATGAGGGCAGTCAGTGGACAATTTGTCAAAAACCTCCCTCTCTGTTTTAATTACTGTATGTGTATATTGGCACAACCTTCCCAACAAAGTCCCTGAGAGTTCAAGACAAAAGACAGTGTGCTGTTCAGTGACTACAGCAATGTATATGATCAAGCTCCCACCAATGTAACACATGACTAGTCACTATTCACAGTCACTACTTATGGTAAATGTCTTCTTCACTTCAGTTAACAGGAAACTTCTCTCTGCAGACTCCCACCCCCTCGAGTGTGGGTGGGGATTCCCCAGTGGGCTAGTGAGTGGCTAGCATCTGCTTAGGTCATCTCTGAGAGCTTTCCCACATGTTCAACTAGCAGTAGACCACGACCTCTCCTGCCTGGGTTACTCTTTATTAACTAGCCTGTGGAAAAAAAGCCAAATCTGTACGCACTCTCTGACTCAGCACTGTGGCATGCAAGCATGTGAAGCGCATCTTAACATTTGACAAACATAAATTAAGTTTAAATGAGAAAATGCTGGTTGGGTAGATGTGGATTTATGGTGCTTTTGACACAAATTCTCAATGAAATTAACTACTAGAAAGCAGTGCACAAATTTTAGAATTGAGGTTTGTTTGGCAAGATTCTGTCAAAATGAACTGCCATGATTTAAGACACCACACGTGCAGTATCAAACACTAGTAGTGCATAAAGATATTATGTACTGGAATGGTTGGTTACAGAGCTGAAATGATTAGTGGATTAATAGATTATGTGATTAACAGAAAAGGAATTGGCAACAATTTGATAGTGGACTTATTTTGTAAGTTAGAAATATGAATATTTTCTGGTTTTCTTTGTCTTCTATGGTAATACACTGAATATCTTTGCAGGTAAAGACATCACCATGGCTTTAGGAACATGTGATGGGCACTATTTGCAGACATTTTATAGACTAAAGAATTAATCAGTGAATTGAGGAACTAATCTGTACAGTAGATCAACTGATAATGGAAATAATCCTTAGTTGAAGCTCTACTTTGTTAACCTAAAACTTAAAGGTCAACATGTGAGTTTAAAACTTAAAGGTCAGTGAGGTGTGATTTTATTGGGTTTTGTTTTGTTTATCTTCACACATGGACGGCCATTTGTGACAACCCTCATGGTCACTTTCAACACACACACACACACACACACACACACACTGAGGTCACTCTGTAATAGCCACGGACAAAGTGTTGGGAAACCACTGACAACATGTAAACACACACCACCACAGCAGTCGGCAGTGGCACTTACTCAGCTGACCAGTAAATAAGCAGCTAGGTAGACCGCTGCAGACTTGCCAGCTCATGGAACAACAACTACTGCACCACAAACTAGCCACCCAATGTACAGTCAGACTACAGTCTCCACCATGGCCACAGATTGTGAGAACACACACACATATATACACACACAGATCAGACTGCTGTCCAACTAGACCAGCACTGATGTCATTTACATCCAGTCCTGACCCAATATTTTCCAGGGTCCTATTCATTCACAAAGTTACCCTACAATTAGTTGTGTAGATGCTAAATGGTCAAACTGAAAAGCCATTTACAGAACGCTCTGATCTGGGGGCCAAAATCGCTTTCATTGGTTCCTCAGTTCAAAAAACGTTACTCTAATATCAGGAACTTTGATGTCGGATAAGACCCTGGCACATTAAAAAGGGTCATTCATTTTGATTACCTCAGAATTAGGGCGGAAAAGAAAGCTGTGGACTTAATAAGGGGCACGCTGTCCTTGGGAACAAACTCAAATGCAATTGGACGTGACTTTGAGTACATTGGAAACAGTCGTTTTTCCTGCAGTGATGAATCTTACATCTTAAGTCATTCCAGGTTGGTATGAAAATATACTGTCCCTCATTGTTCTTGTCTCTAAACCCTATTGTGGTGGAACATAACAGAGGATGTTTTATATTTGCTGCTGTTAGACTTAAAGGCATTTGATGTCTCTTTTTACATCTTGCTGTGGCCCCAAGAGACTCCATACTATAAAGAGGCTGTTCATCACAGTTGTAAGCTTGGCATGTGGGCTTAATGTAGTGGTTAAACCACTGAAGAAAAACAGAGAGTTTGCAAAACAATAACAACACTGTGGGTGGTTGACAGGTTTTGACAGATTGTTTAATGAGTAGTTGATGTTAATGAATATTTCAATAAGCACGCCCCTAATTTCTTGCATGAAAGACAGGGCGGATGATGGCATGGATCAGTTTCAAAGACAAGAAAAAGTATCATGGAGTTGGTAAAATCGAGATTCATCATTTTAATTCATTGCTTCCAATGCTTGCACTTTTCACAAACTACGGTGTGGAGTTTGAAAGACATCTAACAAAAGATGCTATTGAGTTGCATTATGGGAAATGTAGAATCCAGTACTTCTGGAGATTGACCCATAATAGGGACTAAAAGTAAGGATATCTTGGCCTCAGTTGCATCGATTTTGGAAATTGTTTTTTTAATGTGTCTCCCAACTTTCTATAAGTGCAATACTAAATCGCTGGAATAACTCCTTTAAAGAAATACAATAAAGTCTGCTTATTTGGTGAAAAATATGCAGACTTTAGGATCTATTCTTGACATGCCTTATGCCATTTCTGAACCCAACTCAAGCCGAACTCAAATAAAAATTGATCCAGTCCCCTGACTGGTGTTGCAGTTAGGAGCAGACTGGTTTGGAATTCACTTAACAAATACCAGGACAGTCTCCGGTCTTGATGTGGTCAGACCTCTATGGTTAATGGTAACGGTAATGGTTTGCACATTATGCTGGCTCACTGAGGTATCAGAATTTCCCTCCAACCTCTCTTTAAATGGCCCATTTATCAAATGAACTGCCCATACTGCCCAAAAACAAGGTTAATGTCAAATCATAAAAAAGGCCAACAGACCTCTTTGACAGCAGACCGACACTCTAAGATGGATAGCAGGAAACCTTTGACAGGTAACATGATACAGCTACATGGCATTGGCTGTTTGTCAGATCTTCACATTAAAATGTAATTCAGCCAACTTAAATGATGCATAAAAGTCACACAGGCATATAAAAGGATTTAAAAACAATATATGTGAAAGGAAGTGAAAAGAATGAAAACAATATTCTGCATGTAAAAGGATCTGAAAAGGATAATCAGCCCACAGGTGACCGCAAAATATTCTCAGTCTGTCCTATTAAGGCCAATTTTTAATAATATCACTATGTGGTGAGCGTAGTACTAGTAGAATCGTGCATTGTGTTTACCTTGTGGAAGCTCCCATGGAAAATGCGCTTCACTTGCTCCTCATTAAACGTGGCTCTCTGTATCTCTCCTCGGGTGTCCTTGTTGTAGAATGCGATTGTTTTGCTGGAAGCTGAAAACAGAAGAGGCTTTGATGAATCCCTGACAGTGTGTTACGAAGCGGTGGCACGCAAAGCACAGACAGGACTACAGAGAACACATGGTTGTAGAGAGAGGAGAGGGATAAAGAGAAGGCTAGGAGGGATTAGGTCCATGCCCGTAATTATTTGCATGCATTTACTACGTGTGTAAGCGCACATTTGTAAAAGATACTTATTTAAAAATGAAGGCTTTCTACAAGAGAATAAAAAAGTCAAGCCAAATCCAAAATCAGAATCTAACTCAGAGCAGTGGATTGAAGTCAGTCGTATTTATTTAAATATGCTTCCACTGCCTTATTTGTCATATCTGACGTATCAATTAACTGCGGCTGTCTGTAAATTAGGCACGAGAGAGAAAGAAAGCAGCTTAAGCTGTTAATTAAGAGTGTAGAGCTGTGTATATGTTGGGTCAGCTACAGCAGCTTCCCCCTCCAGCTGAGGGCCAAAACAGGATGGGAGGCTTACGGTTGATGGTGATCCCGACTTCGGGGTTGTTGTTTTTGTCGGCAATCTGCCAGATATCAAAGGGTTCAGAGGGTGTGTCGGGCAGCAGGCGGAAGAGCAGGATGATGGTGTAGGATGGGGGAAGACCGTCTGGATGGATCTCCCTGTAAGTGTTAAAAACATACATCGTGATGAGACATGAGCCAGAACTGTGCCCTCATTACACCAGTAGTCAGAATATCACATGTTAGAAATTAATACCAAGACCATTAAATCTTGCTACAATGATACAGCATGCAGACTGTCAAATAGGCTGCAGAACCTGTAAATGATTGCCAGTTCTCCCCCTGGCTTTGTAGAAATTGCCCACATATTGAAAGTATTTTCTGTCCCCTCTCCTTCACTGCAGTGCGCATTAAGCCAATGGCTGCTCCCACGCACACAGAATACTCATCGTTATAAACATATTAACAAAGTATGCTGAAGAGGTTTGGATAGTCCAGCAGTTTTGCAATGGCCTAACACCACTTAAACAAGGCCCAATAAAGAGACAAAGCTCTTGACCCAGGGGTGATTTGTTTGCTCCCAGTATGACATAGGTGGGAGGTGGGCCTGGTCCAGGAACTTTTTAATTCTACGACCAAGTTTTTTTGTTCCTGCTAGCACCTCATATTCCACAAGCTGCAACAATAAATAGGGCTGTGGGCTTGTTGCCGAAGGGCACTGGCTGGGGAAACCCTTATGACTACTGAGGCTATTGAACCTCATTATGAATAATGACTGTGGGCTGGGTAGGATTATAGTGCACAGGAGATAAGGCCAATAGGCTGGGAATATGCACATAGTGAGACTCACACTCCCTCTTTTCGACACACACAAATACTATTCAGCCTCAGCTCTTACTTGGTGGGCTGGTTTAGGAAGGAATCCTTGTGCAGCCTGTAGGCAATGTAGCTGTTGAAGGAGCCCGGCTCCATGGACACACCATTCAAGCCAGCGAATGTCCGGTCTGTGATGTTGAAAGCCTCCAGCATCCTGAAGCCTGGAAGGGATAAAAAACAGGAGCCATGTTGAGAGCATGAAAATAGAAATAGTGAAACTTTCTTATAGCATAGCATAATAGCATATTAGTAATGCCAACAAGCTCTGTAGGAATTAGTTCATGTGTATGGTGATGCTGTATGCTTACCCGGCGTTGTGAACCCATTGATGTAGATCAGAGGGCAAGCTGAAACAGGACAAAAAGTTGTAGCGGGCTGGAAAAACAGACTTGAAGAAAGTGATTCATGTCTGTTTATACATTTCCTGGCAGTAGATCAGTTGAAATGTACACTAATGGGTGAGCTTCCTGTTACCTCTGCAGGTGCACTAATCAACCACAATAGAAGTTACAAACTCAAAGTCAAAAGAAATGTTTTCCTCTTGGAATGCAGAAATACTAAACTATAATGGCGTTTTAATGATATATTAATGTCTGCCTTACTGGAAGTGGCCGTTTCACAGATGAAGGTGATCAGGTTGTCCTGGATCTTGGCAAAAGCGTCATAGTCGTCTACCACGAACACATGTCTCTCACTGGGCTTGCTGCCGATAATTCTCAATTCTGACATGTCCACATCAGCCACTCCAACCACAAACACACTGTAGCCTGTGTGGGCAAGACACACACACACACAAAAACAAAGACCATTGTTAAGTTTCCAATAACCACAGGCAGTTTAATCGCTGTAGGGATTATTACAAGCGTTTATTAAATCAGCCACAAATTTTGGCTCTGATGAAGGAAATCGAAAGTTTGGGTGCAAGTGGGAATTTGGATAATTCGAAACAGCTCTGCTACATATTGTATGTACCGTACAAAACACACATGACAATGATTAATAATTCCACACATACCAGAATGTTGCAGTTTTTCTGCACTCTTCTTCACGTCATCCTGGGAGCGTCCATCTGTGACCACCACCAGCACCTTCGGGACGTTCCTCCTCATGCCACTGTCTGAGGTGAAAACCTTCTCATAGACATGCTTCAGAGCAACGCCTGGATGGGGGATGGGGATGAGAAGGAAGGAGAGAAGACAGTGAACAACAAATCAGAACAATTCATCTTTAGAACAATTAGTCTGCTAAAATGTCAGTCTGATTTTTTACAGTGGTGTACCTGTCTTGGTGTTGCCGCCTCTGTAGCGCACAGTCTGCAAAGCTGATATGACTATGCCCTTGTCATGGTAGGTGTTCAGCTTGAACTCAGTCTTGGCGTCATCACTGTACTGCACGAAGGAAACCTGTTCCAAGAGAACAAATAATATAATATATAATAAAACCCATATGAAAATAGCAAAGACATCTTTCAAAATATTGTATAAGGTCAGTTTGTTTTAAGAAAATAATGAACATCATAGACGGCACCAAGGTTTGTGCTGACCTGCATGCCACTAGGGCTGATGACATCAAAGGCTCCAGTCATGCTTCTGACAAACTGGATGACCTTGTTGAAGCTCTCATCTCCAATACTCCAGGAACCATCGATGAGGAACACCAGGTCTGCCTTGGCGCCTTTGCACACTGTGGTGCAGGTACAATGATGTTAATGTAAAGCCTGATCTCAGCTAAGCCATAAGAATGATTATTTTAGCACACAAATGTCAAAGCTCTCCTCACCATCTAGCGCAGGGGGGACTGTTGCTGGAGCAGGGGGGGTGGGAGGCTCAGTTGGCACCTCTGTGGGTTTGACCACTGCAACGGAAACACATGCACAAAATTGAAAGTGACATACTACACTGTGGCTTGTGAGGGCATATTCACGTAATGCAAAAGAAATTGGAGATTCCAGTAGCTTTTACTGATAGTAAAAAGTGTGTGAGAGCACTGTCCTCTCATACATTAACATTAAACTGACATAGAGGATGTCATCTTACAGGTCCTCTCCTTTGCGCTGACTCCAGGTCCCTCCAGGTTGGGGGTTTGGGCGTACACTGTGGCGTTGTAAAGAGTGTCAGGGGTCAAGCCATCAAAGCAGTAACTACTCTCCGAGCCTCTGACAGTGATCTCCTGAGCTCCACTCATGGAGGCTGGAGGAGAGGAAAGGAAGAAGAGAAGAGAATCCAGATTAGACAGATTCGGGTTGCAGTAATATAACAATAACGTGTGTAACTGAGTAAAGCACTTACTGTCAAAAGGATTGACTTTGAGTCTGTAGGAGGTGGCTGCTCTGTGAGGGGCCCATCGGAGGCAGAAGGAGTCATAGCCGACATTGTAGGTGGTCAGGTCTGTCACATTCAGGTACACTAAAGGGAAGCATTATTCTTAGTACATATTCTTCTTTCACGACAATGGCTTGGCAGTCAAAACTGGAATCATCCATTTAATTATGTGCAGATAAACCTGTCAACCAATAAATAATAGCATCATCAACTTACATGTGGTGCCTTGTCCAATCAGAGGTGCGCTGAGGCCTGTGTTGTACTGTGCCAGCACCTTCAGGTCATAGGTGGTTCCAGGTTTCAGGTTATGCAGTTGATAGGAGGTCACGTCTCCAACAAGCGTCTCCAAGGTCTCATCAGAGCCTGAAGGGAGACATAAACATAAAAAAGTCTCCTTATGTATTTGCATTAAAAAGAAAGCCCCTACGATTTGATAAATGTTACTATCAAAACACATATTTTCTCAATAAATATTGAGAACTGTTGTATCTCCATAACAACATGTCCATACCCTCAGGCTGGTAGATAAGCTTGTATCCGTTAACCCTGGAGGGGGCGGGGTCCCAGGACACCCTGAAGCGTGTGTACCACTCATCAGAAACACGAAGGTTCCTGGGGCCGAGCATACCCACTGCGGGAAACAAGACAACACAGGCTTCAGTTCACTGCAGTGGGTTGGAATTCCAGTGTATTCAGTGCTGGTGAACTGTCAGCAGGGTAATTACTTTATTATGGCTAATTATGGCTTTTGAACTATGAGTGAAATATCTCAATGTGTGATCAAGGGGATGATAAATTCAACCACATCAAAGAAATAAGGGGAAAAAAATTAAGCCCCCTCAAGGAGCGGAGTGGCGTTACGATATGTAATAGGGTTTCTTTTGTTTGAAAGACAAAATTGGGCAAGACCTGGGCCAGCACTGCAAGCATGAGATCTCCCTCACTGGAGTACAGCCAGTTCACAATTCTCTGGCAAAGTCTCTTGGTGCTTTTGGCCTTCATGAAAAGTCAAGAATTTCACTTATTCAACATTTTCTACATGATTCAGTATCCTAATCAATGGATCAGTCTATTCAGATTTTCTGCTGTGAATTCCTCTCTCTGGTGAGTGAATGTGTGTGTTGATTATCTTTAATACGTGTCCCTCATTGTGCTTAGTTTCATGTCCTTAAATGATCTCTGCATCAGATTAAATAGTTTATACCTGTGCGTCCATCTCCTTCCAGCTCTCCTCCTGGTCCATCAGCATAGACGGCAGTCACTTTGATATTATAAGGAGTATCTGGATCCAGGTTCTGCAGGATCACATTGTTTCTGTTTCCTGGTACTGTAGTCTACAAGACATAAGAAATATAGAAAAGGATTAATAAGAGAACAAATAAAGAGCATATTAAGGATCAATTTGTATTTATATCTCGGATCAGTGAGAGTTGGTCTATCACTTAGGACTATGGTCAAAACCTGGAAAATTGTCACTCTAAAAGGAGTGAATTCATTAAACCATAAGCAACAGTGGAATTATGTGGAATTATAAACATGCTTACATATTCCTCGATGGGGTCGCCTGTGGTCTGGGCATAGGTGATGCGGTATTGAATGACAGGACCTTCGGCATGTTCCCAGCTCACAGAGAGAGTGCTGGTGGTGGGGTCATATACACGCATGTTCCTTGGGCCACTACGGGGCACTGAGCGAGGAAACATGAAGAAAAAAGTGCTTGTTTGTGCTGTACATTCCAAACATCTCTATGTCTCAGAGGTGTTGTCTTTTTGCATAATAAAATAAATGAGGCTAATTGTTGATTACTGAAATACCTATACTACATCTGCATACAGCATGATACTTAGGGACCTTAGATTGTTTTTCCTACTCAAGGATGGTCTTTGAACACACTGGCCCAGGTACTTACATGTCTTTCCTGTGTCAATGATAGTGGGTCCTTCGCCGTCGCTATACAGTGCAACCACTCCAACATTGTAATCAGCGTCTGGGAGCAGCTGCTGCAGCAGGGCTGTGGTGGTGGTGCCTGGTACCACAACCTGCATAGAGACACGGAACATGTCAGGACTCAACACAAAAGTTTCAGTGCAGCATGTGTAGACTTTAGTCCTAAAGTGATCAATAAAATCCGACAAAGATAATAGCAAATGTGTTTATTTTCTAAAAAAAAAAAACTTAAGCAATTGTGTAGGGGTGCACAGACATGATGCAGCTCCCCCGCCCAGCACATACACAAACAAAGACCTTTCCCCTCTCCTCTGACAGCTGCTTGTGTTGTACACTCCTTCTAACAACTCATTTTCAATAGCCCCTTGCTGTCAGCACTAAGTGAAAGGAAGAGCCAAATAATCCTTTGATGTTTGACAGCCGGCACCACTGTTTAACCCAGTCTGACAGTGACGATTACATAGGGGCCACCTCCTCCCCACTCTCTCTCTGCCTGTGGGTTAGTTAGTTGGACAGAGTAAGGTCAGTGCTCCTCCAGGGCTCTGGCCTGCTGATAACCTCTGTGAGTGAGCAACGAAGGGGGAGAGATGAACACTTGTGTAGGTGTAGAGGGTTGTGTGTGAGAGAGAACGCTGTGTGAATATCAGACCAGAATCTGCTTATTATCTCTTCATGTCACATGTAAATGCGACAACAATGTCCCGTTGTCTGCTTTAGTTCAATTTCGAATGCATCACTCGCAGTCTGCTCCCATCTCTCCTGGTCAAAAATTTACTGAGGTGCTTGAGAATCTCAGTATAAAAATATTATTACAGGCGACACCGGTAAAGCTGGTAATTCATGCTACAAATCTCCAGCTTGTGTTAAATTTGATGCTGCTGGCAGAAAAAGGCAACATTGCCGCTGACGCACATCACTGGCTCTGGTCACGGAAAAAGCCTGAGCCTGTCGTGAATGTGCTAACAAATATGGATAAAAGGCAGAGTGCACCTCTCTATCAATAAACTGGAATATGCCTCATTCTTCAAAGACCATGTTATTAGAGTCCCAGTGAAGGAAACCGTTCTTAATGGTGCAATCTTTGTGGCAGATGCTGGAGAGAGCTAATGGTACGATGTCAAGTAACACTTCAAAAGGTGCTTGTGGATTCTTTAAGCAACCCGGAAATCCTTTACACGTAAAGATGTGGGCACACTGGTGCCAGATGTCACATATCGTGTTGAGAGCGGGCGGTGCAGTTTAAAAATGTCTGCTTTAATGAACATGGTCTTGGTTAAAATCGTCAGCAGTTTGTAAAAGAAAAGAATTCAGCTGGCAGTAACTGCACGCATGCCTGCATACAAACACACTCACATGGACCATTTGGTGAACAGACTAATGTTTTCTTTTAAAGTTAAGGATGAGGCTGGTTCATTCCTGATGGCATATGGCATACTGTAAGAGCTGGTCAAACATTTTAATTGGTTGTTGTTTGAGCAACATGTGCTCACACCTCCACCCGGGTGTGCTCTAATTCTCCTATTTCTTAATAAACCCTCAGTGTTTGTATAATGCATGATTTAAGGGCATTAGCAATAAGATGGTTACTGATGGACTGTGATGAAACAATAAAAAAGTATTTGTAGTTATGGGTGCTGTTGTGCAACTATGTAACTGTTCTTTCTTTGCGTGCATGTGTGCTATACTACACTTCTTCCCATTCAGTAGATGGAAACTCACCGACTCAGAGGGCCTGGCGCCAGTCAGAGGAGCATAGACCACCCGGTACTGCTGGACTGGACCTGTGGCAGCCTCCCAGCGAACGTTCAGAGTGTTGGTAGTAGGGTTGAAAACCTGGATGTTCCTGACTGGGCTACGCTCCACTGCTGAGCCGGGAATGTTGGGTGGTAAGACGGTGGTTAGAGGTAGAGACAGAGATAAGGAAGTGAAAGGTTAAGGTGACAGTCGGGGGTAAGGTGAAGCAAAAAGAAGGTACACAGTGGTAAGAGGAGTAATGAGAGGAAGGTTAGACAAAGAGGAGTGATGACGGAGTGAGGTTAAATGCCAGCAACATAAGTGGTTGTGCAGATTGATAGATGGAGAGAGGGGATGAGACAAGGCAGAGGAAACAAAAACAGAGACATTGTTTAGGTCAGGTACTCATAAGTGGGGAATGGACAGATGTCAGTAAATTAGAGACTAAAACCATCAATTACACAAGAACAGCACCAATATATTGTTACACAAATGCAGGTAGGACATTCCTATCCATATTTGTGTTTCAGTAATGTTAAGTTTGACCATATGTAGTTTCATGGGGCTTATTTACAAGTGTTTAAATGACACCTCTGTGAATCTCCTAACTGGTGGTACTGTCATTCTCCCTTTGTCTCATTTAACATAACATGGTCCAGACTAGTTTTGTGGACAGCAGTCCAATGACTACATGGGAACATTTCAGTAAAATTGGAACAATACTGCCCAGCAACCAACAGAGACAAGTTTAAGACATTATTTAACAATACTGCTATCAACAGGACACTTCCTGTCCATGCCCTAAAGGTTAATGAAAAGGATATACAAGGCGTATGTGCAGCCCAGTGTGAAGCTTCTTCTACAAAAACCAAAGCAGATGTTTAGAGGCTTTGTGCCGCTCCCCATTATAACCCCATAAATGCAGGGGAAAATCACAGTGGGCAAAACACAGTGAGTGAGCTTCTGTACTTTAAAGTTTCACAGACCAAAGCCTGTTGCCTAGAAAGCTGCTTTGAATTTTAAGGCACACTTAACAGTCAGTGACTAGCAAAGTTAGCTCAAATAGTGAGAGCAGATCCTTCCTTAAATTGCATAAAAAGGGGAGAATACATTTAGGTACTGCAGTTTGAGTGGAGGTGACATTGTATTCTACAGAGGCAACCAAGTTACAAGGTTAGCAGTAAAACGTTTTGTGGCAGTATGATCTGATATACTGTACATACTGTATAAGAGTTTGGTTAACATCTAGGAAAAAGCCACAGAACATGAAGGGTCACTTCTACAGAAGGGAAAATAGGGGTAACAGTAGCAGGCATGGAGCATGTCCTTAGCCAAGTGAGTTGACAGCCATAAAACATATAATGCTCTCCATTCATTTCTAACCCCCTTCTGTTTCTTTTTCCCAAAGGAGAGCCAATTACTCAATGTACCCCCTTCCCCATTCCCCAGCCCCACCATTATCCTGACCACTACCCTCATTCCAACCTATAAATGGACAATATTACGGTAAAGAGAGAGGAGACACCATTATAATGCTGCCAACCCGGAGGAATTCCTTCCTACGCAATCACCCCGCAAAACGCTGACTCATTCCCAGCAGAGATTGGTGGTTTGAAATTATGGGAGAAACTGGAAAATCTGTGTTCTTCGACAAAGTTCAAACTAAGCTGACTGAGCTTAACGCTGTCATTTTATGTTATGTTTTATGCTACATTTTTACATGTAAGGTGTGAATTAAGCGTGCATTAATTCACCTCTTGAGAAACAAATGGCATTTCTGTTCGGCTCGGCTTACAGGTTTTGAAAGGATTTGGATGATATTATGAAACAAATCAGTTATAACTGGCTGACTTATTGAAGGTTCCTTACGTACAGCTACAGCAAGCCAGCAACTGAGGCCAGTAAGTTCAATCTGGACAGACATGAATGGATTCCTGATTTAGGAAAAAAATCCCACAGCCGTCATGCAGTATGTCATTCTCAGAGGTCCTCTTCTCAGTCTGCATGGGCTAAACCCTTAAAGCTGTCTTCCAAGGATGTCACCACTTCTAATAAATGTCCCTGCATGGATCACCATTGCAACTTGTGACCTACACCAATGATTATAGGCATGCAGTGCTTACATGTTTTGCCATTCTCAGACATGCGTTGTCCCTCTCCAGCAGAGTAGACGGGAACCACAGTTACAGTGTAGACAGTATCAGACTGCAGGTTCTTCAGCACGGTGTTGTAGGTGCTGCCTGATACCTGGACCTGGACAGAAGTATGACATACATCAGGTTGTGCTCTGGCCACTACAGGTATGGCCTAATTGGGATTGTAAAGAGGAGAACATTTCACTTGACATGGTTTAATGCTCTAGAACTATTTTCCGGCTTACCATCTCTTCCTCTCCTCCAGCTGCAGGGACATAGAAGATCCTATACTGACGCACGTTGCCCTCAGCAGCCTCCCACTGTACATTCAAGGTGCTGGTAGTGGGGTCAGTGACCCGCAGGTTCCTAACTCCACCCAAAGGCTCTGGGGTAAGATAAAGGTACAATACAGTTAACATGCATCATTGAGCAACATAGCTCTAATGCTCTGAGAGATCCATGAGTGCACTACTTAGACATACAGTGTCACAGTAAAACCATAAAAAAAATAAAACAACATTTGCAATACCTGTCACTGTTATCACTTGTCATTTGGGAGCTCCCACAGTGGAGGATAACTTACTGGTCTTTCCAAGGCCGTTGAGCTCCGTGCTGACTCCTCTGGCGTAGATCGCCACCACACTGATGGAGTATTCAGTGTCAGGGGTCAGCTTTGGAAGCAGGACAGTAGTTTTCTTCCCTCCAACCTGGGTCTAGTTAGGGAAAAATAAATGTTAGCTTTATTGGCTTATGCAGTCAAATGTTTGAGAACCCTAGTGGATCACATTTAATGTAGACTTGATGAATTTAGCTACTCAAACAATAGTTTACTCGATCAGTTGTTTACAGTAAAAGTCAACTAGCATTTTCTAATGCATCTGTCTTGCTACGCTTTTAACAACCTTTAGCAACTCTAGTGTACACAGAGGGAAAAGAGATCTGTTGCTAGGATGGGATAAAGAGTTTAACAACTCTCCACGGGGGCCTTAAATTGATGTCAATAACCTGATGGAAAGAATGCTACCTGAAAACTACTAGACTGTCAACATTTCAGAGGAGAAATGTTTTTGGACATGGTTAATACACAGCACACTGGCCAAGGTAAATCTGCACGCTGATGGCTGAAACAGTCAGATGTCTTGTCATAACAGTCATGACTGGTGATGAATTTATTACATTACTTTTGGCTTTAAGGAGTAGGGACATACAGTAATTCTAAGCGAGTTGGGAGAGTGTGTTTGCATGTGGATTTGTGTATGATAATGTACACACATGTGCTTTTATGTCCGCTTCAATCCTCTGGATTTATTTAATCACTGTGCAGCTCTGTCTCTCAACCCACTGGCTAAGTTTTTTTATCAGCAAAGAAAAAAACAAAAAAAAGAACAGAGGTTTTATGATTTGGCACCGCAGCAGTTTTCTTGTACATAAGCGCAAAATGTGTGTCTGACATTTCCGAAAACAGACTTGTTGTCCCAGACGAAATAATGCAAAACTCCCTGGGCTAGCTATACTTGTTGAAATCCTCACAGTAAACCAAGATGCCTTGGCTGATGCTAGCCTGTTAGCTTCCAGTTTTCCATCAACCTTTCAGTGTGATATCACCCAGGCAATCAGCGCAACTAAATTCCATCAAGTACTAAAGAGGAAAACATTCCATCTTGTGCTAAAAGGGAAACTAATGTTCAACCAACCACCTTCGTAACACCAGCTGAGCTGAAGCTGAATTTGGTACAAGACTTCTGACAGGGTAAATTAAAAGGAAAGAAAATTAGCTTAAACCTTTGGCTGCCCTCTCCAGTATGACAAATGTTGGATGCCATCTGGGCCTTATTAAAATAGGTGAAAAACAGTGAACTAATAGCCAGGTTTGTGAGCGCAGCAGCTTCTACTGCATAATATATGACACCCGTGGCACAGTACTCTCTCATCACACAAACATACACTGACCTGACAGGGCAAGTGCATTCAATTTTCTATACAGACACACACACACACACACACACACAACTTGCAGATGGCCAAATAGCACACACTGCATATGAACCCATAAAAGGACAGTAGAGATAAAAGTTTAATCTCTGTATCTGTTTTTACTGTCTCTCCATAGAGCTGTTAAATTATCAGCTCTCAAAATGTGTCAGGTGAACTTTTCATGACATTTAAATTTTATCTATCTTAAGCAACTTCTCACAACCCATAAATGCCAAGTAGTGAGGATGAAATATTTCCACCAAAGTGGAACACTTAACACTGATTTAAGGGGTTATTTTGCAGCTTATCAGTGTGGCTATCAGTCTGTAGTTCTTTGTATGAGCGTGTGCATACACACCATTTAGCATGCTTCAGTCTCGCTTTTAAGCCTTGCTTATGGAAGCAATGAGAAATGTCTGACAGCAAATTGAAACCAAATATTCAACTGTCATCCAAAAAGACTTTTGCACATTCAGAAAGGCAGCCAAAAATGCATGACCAGCGGGAGACAGTCTGCAGTGTCAGGAAATATCGAGAAAAACTAGGAAGAGTTTTGTCCACATTGATGTTGCCACATCCAAACAACAGATTAAGAGATTTGACTTAGAATAAACTAAAATAATGCAATACCGGTGGCAGAGTTTTAGCTGTACACATATATTTCTTGGAGGCAAATCTGCTCTGGACGATTTAACAAATCCAGTGATTGAGTTAAAGCTCAAGGAGCCATGAACAACAGTCTGGCTAAGTAATACTAGACTGAAGTCTAGTGAAAAAGGCACGGAGAAGAAGAGTAAGTAGCTAATAGTTTAATGCCTAGTACTGCTGCTAATAACAAATGGAATCTACATGTGCAAACACATCAACATTAACCAGTTAGCCTTGTTGACCTTCCAGGTTTCAACTGGATATACTACACTATTGCAGCAAAATCATGAAGCTTTTGGTCATGAGTATATGAAAAAATGTAATTTATATTTCTTTATACTTAACCTGTTTCTTCAGTTTTTATGCACTGTCTCTGTTGTATTGGCCATGTGGATTTAGGTCTACACAAATCTACACAAAGCAGTATGAACATATGGTGTACAGCACTGTATGTACGGTGTGTTGGTCTGTTGTGTGACTTACAGTCTGGCTCCTGCCTCCAGATGTAGGGACGTAAGTGATCTTGTAGTTCTGGACGCGGCCTGGAGCTGGCTCCCACCTGGTGTTTAAGCTGGTGGTGGTTTCGTTGAACACAACCAAATTGGTGGGAGGTGCATTAGGTGCTGGAAAACGCACGCACACACACACACACACACACACACACACACACACACATCACAATTACAACCATGTCAAAATGTCTATCTGTTATATGTATGTAGTAAGAGCATTCTTTCCATGGATATATGTAAAAATATCTTTTAAAGACACAGTCCTTGATATTTTGGTCAACTCATGTTAAGAAGTCCACTCTTAGTCTTGTAACGCTCATTTATCAGTTAATTTACTTCTAGATAATGCGCTTTCTTCACTTTATGTTAAAACAAAGCAGGTCTACCACTGATTTGTATCAAGGATTGCAGCTTTAAAGAAGAAAAGACAATCTTCCTCTGGGATTTTGTCTTTTCTGAAGCAGGGAGGGTTCTCTTGAACAGCAATGGATTGAAGGAAAGATGATAATGGATGGACTGATAAATGCATGGATGAATGCGATGGATGGATGGGTGGATGGATGGATGAATAGATGATGGATGATGGAATGGGCTTCAAAAACAAGGATTCAAATCCCCGTTTTGAAGGGCATGCATAGTTGAAATCCATATTCAGCCATTTAATTAGACTTCTGACTAAGAACATATTCAGGATCAGCCATGGGGTGAATGGCATAGACAATGGGACAAATGCAGACAAGGACAGACAAACACATAATTAAACCGGCTGTGTCAGCTGCAGCACAGCACCATTGGAGCAGTGGATGGGTTAAGGGCCTTGCTTGATGATGAAATGATGGTTGTCCAATGAACAAAAGTGCTGATGACTGGTTGAAATATTTAAAACATGCTTCCATCACTTGAAAGAAAAAGCATCCTCATGTGTTACCACAAATATACTTACTTGGGCTACCACCTTTCTTGGACACTATAGAGGCAAAAATAGATAGGTATAATGGGCATACCCTTTGCTGAACATTTCACTCAGCATATTTCCAACAGGTAAAATCAAAAGGTTAATCATTGATCTAGCCTTTCGTCAAGATCCAACAGAGATTCTGTCAAGCAGCCTAAACAATACAGTGACTAAAGTGACTGTTAAGTTGTCATCACAGAGGTGCTTGGGTGTGCATCTTACATGTCCGCTCAATGCCCAGCAGATCCTCGCTCTCTGATTCATCTGGATAGATTGCGGTGACAGACACATCATAGGGCGTGTCTGGCTCCAAATTCTCCAGAACGTGGGTTGTCTCATCGTTGTTCAGAATGGCCTGATGAGGAAAACACAAACACAGCATGTGGGAAGGTGCTTAACTAAAATTTTAGCCAATACAAACCAAAGACAAGCAACATGAGGTCCATATAAGAGTGACTGTAATTGGATTGGCGCAAAAGTCTGTTTTTTAGATGTTTTCACTGCCTCCATTGGAGGTCTTTTTCAAAGGATCGCCAAAGCGCTTTCTGTGAAACTCATCAAGAAATACCTGCATGAATTAATAGAAATGTAAACATCTCCAACAGCTCATTTTCTCTTACGTATTGGAAGTTGGTGTCTCCCTTCTTAGTCCAGCCAATGCGGTACAGAGCCACGTCAGGGGCTCCGTGCTCCCAGTGGGCTCTGAAGCTGGTCTGAGTAACTTCTGAGAATCGCAGGTTCTTTGGGGCAGGAACCACATCTACAGAGTAGAGGGAGGGAAGTTAAGTGTGATCTCTATCTCAGTGAGAAGCAGGCAAATGGGGCCAGTGCCATTATCCACAATGTCATTATAATAAGGATGATTTTTAGTCTTACCAGTGATTGCCTCTCCCAACATCGGCTGACCAGGTCCCTCATCATAGACCGGAGTAACGGCCAGGCCATACTCAGTCTGTGAGATCAGGTTGTCCAATTGTCTGGTGGTCACACTTCCTTCCACTTCAAGCTGTAGAACAATCAAACACACTTGTTAAATATTATTACACAAAATCAATAATGCAAATATATGGAGCTTTGCGAATGATGTTTGAAAGCAAAAAGAACTTCAGATGTTTTTCTTTTCAGCCAAATTTTGCCAAGTCTTGTGAAACTTTAATTCCGTTCACAGCACGAGTTTCCAGGAACACTGGCGACAGCGGGAATGTGCACCTAATAAGACTGGTAGGAAACTTGACCAGAAGGTATAAAACTGTGCTTGTTTCCAGAGGAAAATGGGAACAAATAAGACACACAAACAAAAAAAAAAGCAACAAAATTTGACCAAACACCTGGAATACTTATAGGAAACACCACATTGGTTTTACTGCTCTTGATTCCATTAAGTTTTATTAGCTCAATCTCAAGAACACCCATTAACTTGAACAGCTGCTGTGTGTTTGTCTGATCTTTCGCATTTCAGTTTGAGTTATAAGTCTAAACAGACAACGTATTTGTCTCTCTGGACCATAAAACCATGCAAAAGGCTTCACTAGGAGGGGATATGTCTTGCAGTCTGTGTTGTGAGTGGCATACTGTCACTTATTGGGCTCTATCACATAATCTGTAAGGTCAAACATGACATTCTGCTACTTTCTGGGCAGTAAGCTCTTCCTCCCCACGCACTGCATTTTTGACAATCACATCCTCAGCCCATTGGTCACTTTCACATGTGTGTTTCCATAAGAGAAGCTTTGAGGATCACCTCCACCTGATTTATGACTAAGGAAGTAGCAAAAGGCAGACCACAGAGTTTGCTGCTGTAGCCCAAGAACTCCCAAAAGGGGACATGCAACCATAAAGTATTGGTCCAATCCCCAGCACCAGAACCACCCTTTAACCCCGGCAAAACCATGTTCTGATAGTTTCATAATCTTTTCATTGGACTCCAAAACATTCCCTAATGTCCACCCGACCAGCTGCATTCTCCATTATGTGGGCTCAGCCAATATACTGAGGGATCAGTAAAAAGTATCTATATAAATTCATCACCATCAAACCTAATGGCTCAAACAGACAACAGGCAATGAAAGTTTGTAAGAAAAACATGGGAGTATAGGACTGGTGAAAACAAAGGCCTTCTAACATCACGTTTACAAGATTGTAACCAAACTCACTTCTTTAGCATCTCCATCCTCAGGCTTGTAGGTGACGAGGTACTTGCGAACAAGACCAGGAGCAGCATCCCAAATAAGCCTCATGGTGCTGTGGGTGACATCACGAACCCTAAGTACGCCCGCAGGTGGCAGGGGCACTGAATAAGGGGCAGAAGGATAGTGTTAGTTTCAAGGCAGGGTTATAGTTATAGACAATTTTGAGTCCCCAGTGGCCCCCATAGACCTACATAGACCAATAAACAATAAGCTATACGTGCTTAATGAAATCAACTTGTGATTAATTGACTACATACGGGTGACTCCCTGCTTGGTCAGTGGTTCACTAGCTGACTCTCCATGCAGGGCGAAGAGAGAGAGTGTGTAGGCCGTGTTGGGGAGTAACTTCACCAGCTGGACATCAGTTGTATCCCCTCCCACTCTGACCTGCAAGGGGACCAGACCAAAGCAACAACATAAGGTCAGACGGGAAGCGGATGACAGGGACTCTTCAGTGACGTAGATAGACATTTGGATAAGAACAGTGGGAGAAATATTCTGGTTGCGGCACATCTGCCGATTCCGGTTTTGACCCACTGGGTTTGACACCTCATGAACAAATGATGATGTTCCCTTGGCAGAGTGAGATCATGGTTCACCCAGCCCATTGTGACTAACAATGCTCCTCTGTATTTTCCCTTTGGCCTTGTCTGCTGAATGGTGAGGCAAACACTGGTGGCTTTGTAAAATGTTATTTCAGTGTGTGACATCTGTATTTTGTCAAGAATTGCTGACAGTAGGTTGAAGTGCTTGGTCACTTCTAGTGTTTAGCCATGTGTTTGCATATGTTTGGTGCATATGAATGCATGCAAGCACGCGCGATCGTGTCCACCCATAAACACATGTGCATGTATTCATTTTTTCCTTTGTCCAAATCTGTCATAACCACAGCTGATTGGCTGCATGTCCTTTCGTTCAGTCACACTGTGTTCCAGTGTACCGAGAATGTCTCTTACCTCCTGCTCGAGGGTGGGCTCAGTGGCATTGATGGCGCTGTAAAGCAGCATGTAGCCAGTGGCACCCTCCACCTCCTCCCATCTCACCCGCATGGTGGTGGTCTGCTCTTCATAAATGTCCATCCTCCGAACGGCAGTCAGGGGCACTAGATAACAACAGGCAATGATGTTAAAAGCAACAATTATTGGCACAGTGAAACTGAGATTATAACAATTGCCTATACTTGTGAATACACACACACACACATACACACACACACTCATTTATATGTACTTATGGGGAATCCAATTTAGCAGATATACATATGTGCTCACAGGGATACATTCGAATGTTGCTTTAATTGCAGAGGGGTTTCTCATGCCTTTTTGTATGCCATTCACACTGCACAAACTCAACAATCAGTGCTGTTTTATTTGTGCTTTTATAGATACTATATAAAACTATTAAATCTCTGCTTCTCTAGAGAGCACCAATAAAACAGCAATTAACAACATCTTAAAAGAAACAAAGAAAGAAGTCCAAATTTCACTTGAAGCCCACTGTAATCATGAAAATTGCCTTTGAATTTGCATCTAATTAAGATTTACTATTGCTATCTTTTTGCAGCCACATATGGTTTTATAAACAAGACCAAAATATATATACGACCTTTGAACGTTTGATTAATGGAGACCACGCAGGAATCACAATCACTGAGTGCATTAAATTTCTGTTATGCAACTGAGCCAGAGAGATTCAGTGATGGAGGCAGCCTCAAAGGGAGGCTGCTGTTCATAAAGGTAGAGGCATTAGTGCTCAAGAGCCTGCTGAAATTTAAACTGCTTTTTGACAACCCCATTCATCTGGGTTTGCTAAAGTAGGAAAGTCTCTGTGATTTAGAGTATGCTGCTCATTGGCCATAGAGTATGCACATCTACGGCCAATCATCAAAGACCAGTCAGCCAATCTTTGTTAGATAGTTTAGTTTAAGTAGTATCCATTCTCACTGACAACTTTGACCATATATGGTTTTTTATAAGTGAATATCTTTAAATCAAATGATACGGGCCTGGATGTAAGCCAAAAAGCCAGAAAGAGAAAACATACGTGTGGTCTCAGTTCCTTCGAGAGGCTCGCTGCTCTCCTCTCCCACCACTGAGTAGACTTTGACCAGGTACTCAGTCAGAGGGTTGAGGCCCTGGAGAACCACCGTGGTCTCAGTACCATCCACAAACACCTAATACAGAGGGGATGGTTACAAGATTGCAGCTAAAGGAGTAATCTGTGAGAGTCTTGATTTATTTTTTTGCAGTGTGTCTTTGACACAAAGCTTTCATTTGTGTCAGTAGACACATTCTGTATATTATGTAAGATTATGGATCATTACTTTATGTATACATGCATGAGTATATATTTTGCATTCTCATATGGTACAGTGGTAAGTGTGAAAGAAAGATTAAGTACTTGTGTGTGTGTGTAGAAGCATAACAATCAAAAGCTTGAGCATTTTGTAAAGCTTTCCAATTAAAACCAGAAATCCCTCTAAAAGGTTTACTGGATCAAAATCCAGCATGTGCTTCAATTCCAGATGCATAAACAATAAACAATAAAATAATAAAAAAACCTCATCCACTATGTTCACTATTAAACAAAACCATGGGAGCTGGACAAAAACAAACATCCTCCCATATGTAATTACACTCAGACACCAAGAATTATTTCCACACATTGTGGAGCCGAGACCCTGCTGACCAATAGAGCTACCACTCATGAAGCCATTATTTGCTTTCTAATCCTCTAAACTGAGAGCTGTGTGTTTTTGTTTCTTTGCCTTGTGTCAGATTGTAATGTAATTAGACACCCAAACAGCGAGAGGCCAACACAAACAGGAGGCTAGAAATAGACGATTGAGTGGAGTTTCCCATTAGGCTCAGTGTTTGGTGTTGTAGTGCATTATTGTGTATGGCAGGTATACCTGTTGTTGGCGCCCTGACAAACTCATGTACTCCACGCGGTACTTCTCCACTGGGCCATCAGGGGCAGTCCAGGTGGCTCGGAAGGAGCGGTGAGTCACCTCTGATGTCACCAGGGCAGTGGGAGCATCGAGTGCACCTCCTATTCAGGTGTAAGCATAAAAAGACAGGAACTGAAATATGGGTCATCACAGTGAACATTATACATCATCATACAAAAGTATGCCTGATTACTTTCTACCTTTAATACTTAAGCTGGTAATCACTGATTTAGAATTAATTACATAAACTATTTCTGAGCAGTTTCATGGTGTCGTTGTATACACAGGAGTGGGAAAAAACTAGATGCATGAACACATAAAAACATGCCTATTTAGTAACAAGTCCTAACAGAACCTTGTACACACCACAGTACTCATTGAGACTCTAAAGCCACATCCTCTCCAAGGAGTTCCCCTGCAGTATCCAATAGCAGCTCTTTAATTTGATTAAGGAGTAGACGATTTCCTACTCAAGGGAGGCAGAAAGAATTTTATGGGAAGACGAAATAATGTTCTTTGTTTCTAGTGTTGCTTTCCATGATGGGCCAGACATGTAACTGTCTGTGGGTCTGGGATGATATACACTATGTTTATACTGCTTATCAAATGTCTGGTAATGGAGCAGTTGGATTAGACTGTATGCGGTTGTTATTATTATTTGTAAAGTCAAAGGTGTCTGTCCTTACAATCGGTGTACTTTTCCTCAGTTATTCCTTTACTTTGAACTGTCAGCTGTGTGCATACTTTGATGTAAACTCATATATACCTGGTCCCTTGACACTGTTGCAGAGGTTGTCAGTAAGGTTGTCAACAATGTCCAACAGGAAGGAGAAGTCAGCCACGTTATACATGTGAATACTATCTGGATCAGAGGCAATGGCCCTTAGCTCATTCTCATCAGCATTCTTCACACCTAAACAGCAATAAGGAAGACAACAGTCATGAGCAATTTCATACATATGACAATTTTACTTTACACAATGAGTTTGTGCAAGCAAACAGAACTGATTTTCGCTTACCGATGGCATAGAGCTCAATGCCCTCATCACGCAAGTTCTGAGAGTTTAAAATGATCTCGTCCTGGGATTTGCCATCAGTGATCAACACACCGATCTTTCTAGAGTTGGGTCGCATCCCGACATTCTCTTTGAAATTGTTCTGGAGGATGTACTTCAAAGCCAGACCTGCAATGAAGACATCAGTGTTCATTTGTCATCCTGATAGACACACAATTTAAAATGTACCACTGCGCTTACAGAAGTAGAAGTGGCACCGCTCCCACTAGAGAGACAATACATGAATAGATTAAAGTACCAGTCAGGGTGTTTCCTCCTTTGTAGGGCAGGTTAGCTACAGCTTCCAGGAGAGAGTCCCGGGTTCGATGAGCATCCAAGTGCCATTCAGTCTTTGGGTCTCCACTGTACTGGGCAAGACCTGAAGACAAAACATTTGTTATACCAATGCAAAGAGACCTCTTTTTGTTTTATTAGTAATAACCAGTTGACTGTAGATGGGCTTATTCTGGGTAGACCCACCGATCTGGACCCTTTCAGGGCCAATGTCAAAGACTCCCACCATACGGGCGATGAAGGCACGAATAGTCTTGAAGTTGAGACGTCCGATACTCCAGGAGCCATCCACCAGCAACACAATGTCAGCCTGTGCTGTGGTCTTACACATCACATCTGAGAGGGCAAAATTTCAGTGTCTTAATTGGACAAAGCTGAATGTTTCAAATGAGATATACAAAAGAGATGTTCAACTGTCATGTACACAAAATGATGTGCATGGTGAATTGTAATAATGTGAGAGGTGCTCAAAGAGGTGTGAGAGGTAAAGGAAAGAAAAAGAGAAGAGAGATAGTTCTATAACATAAAATTTCATTTTGGCATTGAACCAAACTAAATAACATCAAAACATTCCCCAAGGTGCTAAACAAAAAACATATTCGCCAGCAAGCAAGTAGTAAAACATTTCATCTTTTCCTTCTTTTTTTATGAGAGAACTTTTATTTTCCAGGTGTTATAATGATTATCTTCTTGTCCTGTGGCATGTTGAGGCAGTATTTTTCTCAGTTGTTCTTTTAGGATCCATGAGTCCCAGGGGCAAATCAGAAGAGTACGCCCTTAATGGCTTGTGACATATCAAAGGCCTCCATTGGAGAGGTTACTTTGCCCTCCAGAGAAGCAAGGTAATATTCAGATCCTGTTTTCCAAACACCTGCGTGATGACAAGGAAGGCATCCGATCCTCGGCACCTAAAAGAGGGCTGCAGATGTGCATTGGAGATAGGCACATGTTGCACTAACTGCCACTGTCTGCAACTGAAAACAGGTTATATATTTGATTTACAGATTGGTTTGCTCACACAGAAAGCCCAAACCCAACCCCCATAACAGACAACCAGCTGTCAAGCTTCCACTGACAGCAAGGGACAGAAAGATCGCTGACTATCCGCTGACTAGGATGAAAATGCAAAAAGGGGAAAATTATGTAAAGGTACATTGCGGTAAAAATGTATGTTATAATGTAATTTCAAATAGTTTAGAAAGAGAATGTTACTTTAGACTTTTACCCACAACTTGCCCTCAAGCTTCAGAGGCTTGTTTAGATCTGACCTGTAGTCAATAGATAGTACACATGAGAGTGAGATTCTCGCACCTCTTCTATTTTATCTTCTGGAGCTGGGAGCTGTATCTTCTGCCTCCTTATTAAGAAGGGGCCTGCAGCTGACCGTCATGATTCCTTCCAGCAAACATTTTCCTCTTCTCACACTTACTGCATGCTATGTCTGACTCACAAGTTAGTAAAAACATTTTATAACGGCAAACAGATTATACGCTTATGGCTCGAATCTACACAGGCTGTACTTGGACTGGAAATAAAAAGCGGAAGCCCAAAGTGACACAATGAAGAAAGCGAGAAAAGGGCAGACAGATGGAATAGCCATTACATCTGTTATTTCGTGAGACAATTAGCTTTGAGGAAAGGCATTTAGAGTGTATTTTCCTAAGCAAAAATTTACTGTGTGATACAACCTCCAATGTTTGACTGTTGCTGTCCAGAGACATAACATACTGGAGACACTGCTCTAAAGGTGATGACAGGCGTAATAACAGAATGACTAAAACCATTGCAGTTGTTCTTGTTCTAGTTAGTTTTAGCATACAACATGTTTTCTCTGTTATTCCTTTGACGATATAGTAAATTCTTTTCTTATATATGTGGGTTTTATAGTAGAATATTAGATAACTTTACCTGATGCCTGAAAAGGAGGAGGCTCAGGTGCATCAGAGAGAGTGGTTCTCTCCTCTCCAGCCAATGGCATGCTCTCTCCTCCATCAAACATACCAAACACATTCACTGAGTATTTGGTACCAGCTCTGTAGACCAAAAAAACAAATGATTTTCAGATTTTCTTTTACATGATATACTGGAGAATATTGTTCAAAGTTCAGAAGAAGAATGAAAATGAGGAATCAGCCTGAAGACGCACCTCAGCTCCTCTAGCACCACAGTGTTGTCATAGGGACCAACCAGAAGTTCTCCCAGGTCAATGTCCTCCCCTGTAGGGTGGAAAGTGACTTTGTAGCCCTTAACATCACCAGGAGCATGGTCCCAGGTTACACGGAAACTGGTCTTGGAAGGCTCCGAAGTCTGGAGGTTCCTAGGACCTTTGAAAGGTGACACTAGGGAGAGAAGAGAAATGCGTAGATTGACCAAATGATACAGAACTTACTGATTAAATGTTCAAACAAAATCTTTTAAGTACTATATAATGAAGATGAAGAACAAATAAGTACATTTACTGTGAAATTCCTTTAGTCATTTAGTATGAGATGGTTATGATTGTGATGAGGATGTGGTTGACTTTGTAATGGATAATCAAACTTTTCCTAAACTTGGCAACAGAAAGAGCAACATTAGTGGTGTGGTGGATGATAGAACAACGTACGTGTTGTTCCTTCTCCTTCCCTTGCTTTGCCTTCTCCGAAACGGTACACTGGGAGAACAGTGATGTCATAGGTGGTGAGGGGAGTAAGGCGTCTCAGCACAGTTGAGGTGGTGCCACCGGGCACCTTGGCTGCTAGTTGCCGCCCTCCTGATTTGGGTTTGTAGGTAACGCGGTAGTTGAGAACATTTCCAGGTGCCGGTTGCCATGTCACCTTCATGGACTTCTCTGTCTCCTCAGAGACAACAATCACTCTGCCAGCAGCCGAGACTGCAAGCAAGGAAAAAAGGAACAAAGGTTAAAAGAGGAGAAATGATGAATGGATGGTCTGAGGGAAAATGTAGATTTTGGGCCTTGTTCAGATGGGAATCTGTACTAAATGTGTGCTTAACCGCCTATGTTTCCAATATACCTTTGGAAATATAAGCAGCATGGCTTTCCTGCTGGTAAGTAAACTAAACAGTAACACGCTTGGCTACCTCACAGTCTTTCATCCGGATATCTGCTCAGTTTCCACATGCGTGTGGATACAAACCTACCCAAATATTTCTGATTTTCAGAAGTATACGTTAAACAGGCCCAGATTTACATGATTGATCATGTTTAGTTGGTGGGTTTGGGAGCCAGGCTTGGCTGTCTTGTGAATTTGAGCAAAGCCATAGTTCTCATTTTTCCAATGAGTGTTTCTTATTTTCAGAGCAGGAAGGGCAAGTGTGAATTGTCACAGGCCTCGAAACGAGCTGAGGAAAATATTCAGAACGCTGTACTTCAGAGGGAGGACTTTTATTAACGGAAAAAAGCAACGCATCCAAGTTTGCCGTGTGTGGCTCAGCCCAAAGAGACCTGTGATTTGTGTGGAGCGCATGAAAAGAGAGCAACAGATAGTGGGTGCAAAGTGAAGGAAGGAATGAGCAAAGTGAACATTTACAAAGCTGCCTCATGGTTGTGTTTGGTGTGTATGTATGCCACCTTTCTTGCTTGCCAGAATCAATAAACACTTATGATGGTTGGAAATATTTTTCCTTGAGCACATTCCATTTCACTAACTGGTGGACAAATTCCCTCCCAACTGGAGTTTCCGCTCAATGTGTTTTTCTCATCCGAGCATGAGTGTAGTCTAACAAGGGAGAGGCCAGTGTCTATCTGTCCTGCATCTCCCATGAAAACCGGGTGCAGGTGTGCTGGACATTACATCACCTTTGTACATACATATAACACACACGCACAGTCTTAAAGATGTGCACGCGAAGACTCTATAATTTTTTTATGGCCCAGGCGGATGCCAACAGTTATGACGTAATCTCTTAGCTCAACAGAATGAACAGAACAGTAAGTGTCGCTGACAGATCTCTACTTCTACATAACACCCAAAAATGGCACTTACAGCTAAACTGTATTTCCTGGATCATTTTCAAACCTGCGTCACTGCCCCATATTTCTCAATGATGATCTCCTAAATTATATCTCTAACTTAACAGGCATATTAAACTTTAAGGCTTAAGAATGATCTTCTTAACAGTTACACATGAAAAAAAAACCATGCAGCTATCCCTTTGTGGTCATATAGCTTTTATGGCTTTTATGCTTTTATGGTCGTAGAGTTACATCACATTTACCTTAGCTTCACACCTTCTAGGTAATCCCAAGACGAGACATTCAGAGTGCAGACAAGAGAGGAGGAAAGCATTGGAAAAATACCAAGAAAAAGAAAGGAGCAGACGTAAAAAAGAAAAAGGGGAGAGAAGTGAAGGATAGGGGGATATGCGTTTGGTGGAAGAGTTAAAGCAGCTAAAGTAACTTACCATCTGTGGTTTCCTCTCCAGTCAATGGCTGGCCCTCTCCATGGCCATAGCCAGCAAAAACAGACACCTGATAACGTGTCTCTGGGGTGAGACCCTCCAGAACTGTGGCAGTGGTGTCTCCTGGTATTGTCTTTTCCCCAGCCTCTTCAGTGAACAGAGACTTCCACCTGATCCGGTACTGACGAACATTACCCGGGGCCGCGGTCCAAGACACTGCAAAACTGGTGTCAGTGACGTCTCTGGTCACCAAGTCTCTGGGTGATCCAAGCTCTGTGGTTACATGAAAAGGAACAGCATTAGAAACAGAGGTCTGTCTGTGCGTAATGGATATGGAAATGGAAAATAAGTAGCACTGTTTACTTTTGTTTACCTAAAGAATTTCCTCAGGTTTTTCTCTGTTTTGATTTGCTCTGATGCAAAATAATTGGACTAAGATGGTAGTGTCAGTACTAATGTACAAAAATGATTTGTCCAGGTGGTATTGATTTCTAATGCAGATATATGGAGGTTTGAGGAAGTGAGCGAGACACAAAATGGACAAAACGAAGAACCCCGGCGATAAATCTCCAATAATCCCTCATCTGTCTCTGCTTTAACCCCTCAGGATCTGTTTGAACAACCCGATTTTCTCCCTTCATAATCAGAGACTGCTGGAAAAATCTCTGCAAAACTAATCACAAATCACATATCCTCAGCGCCTCTCACGGCAGCACTTTAATTTTCCATTGAAACAGAGGAAACCCGATCCACAAAAGTGTGTTTGCTACAATTGCAGATGTTGCGCTCTCCCATTCTCTCATTCACTCACTTTTCCCGAGAGACCATCATGAAAGGAGAAAGGCACAGAAATACAGTGGAGGGAATTTTGTGGTGGTGTTTTGTGATGAGCAGCCAGCACATGCATGGCTGAGAGGGATGCCCATGTTGAGATGGACTCTCAATGCTCCGGTCTGGCTGCCATATAGAGGAGCTGTATCTACCACAGGCGGATAGGCTGCCACACAGCCTCCCACACAACCTCCGGGATCCTGATCCTGATTCAAGCCCCTAAGCCCCTACATGCCAGTACCTAATGACAATATAATCAGAGGCAGAGCAGAACAGCTGGGTGGTCTCTCTTCAAACCCCATTCATCAAACCTCACCAAATGAGGTTTAATTAAAAAAAAAAAGCCAATTGCAAAGAATCAGCTGCATCACAAATCTACCACATGCGCAGTGCATGATAATTTTGAAATGTTAAGCAACCGTACAGCAGAAAAGGCCGGCACTGTGTCTATCTGTCACCTTATGAGTCCTTCTCAGCATCCATCTGTCAAAGATGAATTGGAAACTGATCTGAGCAGAAATAACAGCAGCAGCCCTGCCTGCCAAGCAGAGCGATCTGCACCTTGAGAGCATAGGCCAGATATGAAGAGTAATGGCCACGACCACAAACTAATGAAGAGTTCCAGATTTTTACAGACCATGAAAACAGTGTGGGCCACTTATAAATACCCAGATCATTCCATCAAAAGGGTTATCTTTGCCAGAAGCAAGGGATGAACTTGACTGACTTTTCCAGCTGTGTGTGAACCAAGGGCAAAAGGATCACAAGATAATGACTTCTGCAGACAGTGCCTCACTTTTCATCAGTACTTGCAGACAAGCTTAAGAGAAGGGGCCACTCCAAGAAGCAAAGCACACATACATGAAACACATGGTCCACAGGCCTAGCAAAAGCTTCAGTTTGCATGTAATACATGCATGTACACCATATCAAAATAATTGTTAGTTTTTTATGTTATGTTTGGTTACAAACAGTATGTTCATATCTAGCTACATGGTTGTTATCAAAATAGAAGAATTACAGTGGCTTCTATATATATGAATAGAGATGTGTATACAAGCATACACATATAATTTCATTCTAATAAAAACATTCTGGATTTCCTTATCTTAGTTTCTTTCTCAACCCACTGCATCCCACCCTTCAAGGAGAAGGGTACTCTCAAATTAAAACCTTGGACAAGACCAGATCACAAGTTCACATTAAAGCCTCACCCACTTCTCTAGAAAACCACATACACAAATGAAGATCATCTAAGAGATTTCCTGCAGGGCATGTGCTGACATAACCTTGGCTGCACATCTGCAGCCAACTTATGTCTAAAGCTTGAAAATATAAATGACTGCACTTTGCCACCAGGCAAGCAAAATGCACAGCTAAAGACTACCAGCTCATGTTCTGAAGATTATCCTAGTGATTTTATATAGCTCTTGATCTCTCATTCCATTAGGCCACTGTATATTGATTCACCTCCATGGTATAGGTTATTTGGATATCAGTATAAAAAAGCTGACAGACACTGAGGTAAAAGACCCAACTACGCTCTGACTTACACTTACTCAGTCTTGCGTTCTCTGTAAACGCCTCCAAAATCACTGCAGGAAATACACCGTTCCTTCAAAGTGCCATCTCAGCACTGGCACCCCAATTCAAACTTCCCTTACTTTATTGCTCTTGGTTCACTAAGACATACATCTGAGCCACAAAGATGAAGCCTTCAGTGTCTATGTGCCAAGGTTGCCTGTCTCTGGCCTTTTTACCTCAAAGGACCTTTAGAGTGCTGCAGAAAAACAGTCTGGCAGTACCAGTGAAAGAGCCTGGCACTGCCTAAACGTTCCCAAAGGCATCAGTTTAAGAGGAAATCAAACCAAGATGCCACAATTACAATTTCACCTGGTGTTGTGCTTCTCTCCAAGTTAAAGATAGTAAAAAAAATAATGTAAGTCCCTCTGGCACATGTGAAAACACTTGCCGTGTCACACAAGTAGTTAATTATTTGAGAAACTAGTACAATGGTTGCTTCAGGGGCTGAATATATGACCTCTTATTTATGAGCTGAGCTTTTTATCCACCGGGCCAACCTGAAGCATTCTGGTTCACCTTTTGAAGCACCCTTTTTTCTACTCATCCTCGCCCTCTCGCTCTGTCTCTGCCTGTCCTTTGCCCCACCCCGGAGGAAAACGAACAGACAGTTCTCCCAGTGACCAGACAGACAGCTCACACAGCTTTCAAGGTCCTCTTAGGTAATCTTCCACATGCTGGATACAACCTCATCCCTCTTCTTAAGTAAATCATTTTGCCATGTTTGTGTATAATATCCACATTTGGGATGTTCATCTAAGCATTCGCTGTGACACCTTCTCTGTCCTCCTTCGGAGTAATTTCAGGATGTTATAATTCTGTCTTACTCAAGGCTTCTGTATTGGCTACTATCCACTGTTAGCCACAATGGATTGCTTTGTGCAGGCCACTCTCTTCCAGTTCTCGCCTACATGGACTTCACAGAGAGGGTCACTCAAAATGAGTGGCACTCAAAACAATGAGATCAGTGTTGAGGCATGCTGATGTCATGACAGCTTAATGGAGCTGGCTAAACAAAATGCTTTGTCATGGATTTTTTTCCTGTGGGGGTGTATGGTTGATGACAGCACAGATTTGATCTGTGGAAACTAACTCTATAATCAAAACCAAGCCCTTTGGTCAATGTGGGAACAGAGAAAAAAGAGGGAAATCACAGCAAAAATATATCTTTGAAATTCTTGCACTCATCAAAATCTAAACAAACATGCATTATTCCAGTTACAAATTCAAAGATGAACATTTGGTCATTTCTATAGGACACAGTATGAGCCAAAGTCCTCTTATTCAACCTAGTGCACAGGTCCATGTGGTCTGCAATAAACATCCCTGTTAAATAGGGACACGCCCCGGCACTGAGGACCTCACTACTGCCAGGAGTGTAAGGAGGCGACATGAAGGAACAAGAACTCCACTCTTGCTCTTATGATGAATAGAATAGCTTTGAAGTATCCGTGGGCTCAAACTGCCTTTAGAGAGGAGTCCATTTAAGGTTGAGCTAAGCATCGACTAAAGACAGCCACTGTGCTGTTTTCATCTTGGGACACAAAAAGTTGACTAAAACAAAGTAACAGCTTTTTAGTATTACTGCTTTCTGATCTTTTAGCACCAAAAATAACTGCCAAGTTATTATAGCCAAGCCTTATTTCTTCTCTCTGCCCTTTCCTGGGCAGTTTTACCAAAACAACATTAAACAATAATCATTTATCTCTAAACAGGGCAAATGATCCTCATTCTCATGCAAAGCTCAGGCTACTAAAGAGCACTCTATCCAGTACAATATTGTGGTAACTAACTAACTCACCGCTATAATCTAATGCCCAGCCAGCTAAGCTCTTCATATTTCATACATAGTTTACTGGTTTTGAACTGACTGAAAGGTAAAGATATTCTCATCTGTGGGATACAGTACCCCCGCCCCCTAAAGCTCCGACCAGCCCCCTTCTCTCTCAAAACAGATCTCTTTGACTTCCTTTCCTGTGGTGTGACACTACAACAGACCCTCTTGTCTCTCTGTGTGAAATCAGCAGAAGACCTGCCCCATGTTGTGCCTTCTACACTGTCATCTATAGACAGGAAAAAATGCTCAAACACAGATGCCTTCAGTTACCCCATAGGTAGAGTGTGATGACCATTGTCAGGTGTACTGCACTTGAAATGGTCACCAATCACTAATAAAGAAAAAAAAGAATAATAGAATAATATCTGACATTAATGATCAAATATTCCCCATATGTCTTATAAACCACTGTAAAACAATACATTCTGTGTCTCAGACAGACAGGCCAAGATGTAAAGGTATTACCAGGCAGGCATATGGCTGTCAAAGTCTGTTCCAAGCCATTTCATAAGTTCTCTAGGTTTACAAGCATCCCCCACCCATTTCCATCTTGCTTCCTTCATGGGCAGCAAAGCCACCCTAAACTACAATCTATGCCAGAAGAATTACATCAAGTGCCACATTCCTGTCTTTTCCCATCTAACCACAGCCCATATACTCAACCAACCTTGAAAAGTAAAAGCTCAACCTCCTTAATTCTCCTGTAGTTGCCTGTGAGAAATACCAGATGCTACATTCTTGGAGGGACTTGGAGACAACTGACCTAATTTCAGTATTTTTACATCATGACTGAAACTTAAAAAAAATATAAACAATAATAAAAAAAAACATCAAATGTGCATGCCTAAATCTCAGAGTTTCCTTGCATCTTAAAAAGAAGCTGAACATCATAATTAATTTGTCTACTCAGCAGTACCCACTTGTTTCACATTTCTGTCACACGCTGGCTATAGAAATAATCCTACCATGCTTCAAAGGTTTCAAACTAGACATTAGCAATGGACATTCTCTCTTACCTTCTAAAGTGGTTCCTGTGCCCAGAAGAGGATCACCCAAGCCAGAAGAGTAGCGAGCACTAACAAACAGCTCATATTCAGTGGATGGCTGGAGGTTCTTTAGCAGAGCCTGGGTAGTATCTCCCTTGACAGATATCTCCTTCCTCTCACCACCCTCAGCAGGTTTGAAGGCAATGCGGTACTGAAGGACATTTCCTGGAGCAGCCTGCCATGACAGTTTCATTGTAGATATGGTCTCATCAAAGACGCGAAGGTCACGAGGAGAGCCACGGACTGAAAGCAAACAAAAATGGATCAAACATGAATTCATATCAATTGCACAAACACCCAAGTTTCACATAGCTGTTTGCCAGCTGTTGTTAAAAAATAACTTCTAAAAACACCTAGTTTTCCTGACTCACCTTCCTTGGTGGTTCCATCTACTTGCATCTCATCCCCTATGCCTGCAGAGTACTCAGCAGACACAGACACACGGTAGGTGGTAATGGGGAAAAGCTCCTGGAGAACTATGGTAGTCTCCGGTCCAATGGTTTGGGCCTCCAGTATTTCCCCAGCACCACTCAGTGGGACATAGGACAGGCGGTACCTGATCACCGAACCTGGAGCAGCTTGCCATGACACCCTGAAAGTGTTCGTTGTCTCCTCTGTAACTCGTAGGTTTCGTACAGTCCCTTGCTCTGAAAACAAAATAATATTTTAGATCCTAAATATTCTCATTTTGATGACTATTACAGCATTGGGTCAGGTCCAAGTAAGTCTTTCTTACCTTCTAGAGTGGTCTCTTCACCAGTTAAAGGGAAACTGTCTCCTTTGTCATACTGAGCAAAGACGTTGACCTCGTAGGCGGTGAGGGGGAATAGGTGGGGCAGAACAGCTGTGGTGGTATCACCAGACACTGCCAGGGAAATGTAGTCTCCAGTGGTGTCTGCAGCCTTGCGGAAACGCACCAGGTAAGACATGACATTGGTAGCAGGAGCTGTCCAGGTGGTACGGAAGCTTCTGGAGGTAATTTCGGAAAACTCCAAGTTGGTGGGTGCAAGCAGACCTGAAAATAAAATATTACTAGTTAAGTCTGTCAGTGCATAAGCTTAAATCATTTTGGTATGGGCATTACCTCCAATTACTGGCAGCAATGAAAAGCAAAGCATTGCTGTAACCTTGTTCAGCTAACAAGGTTAAAACATTTTAAGTTGCCAAGCATGGAATGCTACACTCCCTAAGTGCTGTGTGTTTTGGGACTACAGGTTTCAGCATCAATAAGCATATTGTGTGGTGTCATGTCATTCTAGCCCTTGGTGGAACAGCCACAGCTAAGAGCTGGGGAGGCCTTTTAAATCAAAATTATGTTAAGTTAAAATAGCACTGTTGTTCCACTCACTGTAGGGTTTTCAAACAGTAAGTGATAACAAATAGTGTGATAGAGCTCATTCAACAAGCATGTCTGTGGTTTTGTGGTATGTTTACTGGCACGCTATGGTCGAGTGAGTTGATTAAATTTTGCCTGTGCCTTGCCTTACAGCAATTTATACAGTATAACACTTCTGTATTTCACTTTTTTTTAATTGCATTGGATCTTTGCCATTACATCTACTCCTAAAGACCGGGCCAACTGACAGTCAGATTGTACAGTGTCTAATAAGGACAGTATGGACCAACATGAAGATATTATCCAGAACTGATACCAAGAAGTTATGGGCATATTATGTGGCTACACTCCAGGTCATAGTTATTTGGATATTCTATCCTCCTACTTACTCCTCTTTTTAATGTTGAGCAGCTCCTGTTCAATCCTCAGACAGATGGACTGAGTCAGCTCCTTGGAGATCCTCTGGAAGGCATCAAAGTCCTCCACCTCATAGACATGAGTGTCTGATGGGGGATTAGCAATGGCCTCCAGCTCTGACCTTACTGCATCCTTCACACCAACTGCAAAGATCTCCACATCAGTATTCCTCAGGTTGGTTGCTGCATCCTTAAAAGAGTCTGATGACTTTCCATCTGTGATCAGGACCATGACGCGGGGCACATTTTCTCTCGCTCCACGGGCAGAGATAAAGATCTTCTCCCTTACATAAGTCATGGCCTTGCCAGTGTTAGTAGAGCCTCCACGGTAGGGGAAAGTGCGCACAGCTTTGACAACAGCATTAATGTCATGGTGGGTGTTGAGGGCGAACTCAGTGTGTGGATCGCGACTGTACTGGACCAAGCTAATCTGGACCTTGTGGGGTCCAATGTCAAAGGAAGTGACCAGAACCTCCAAGAAGGCACGGACTTTGGCAAAGTTTTGTAATCCAATACTGTATGAGCCATCAACCAGTAGGACCACATCAGCCTGCACATCCACTCCCAGAGAGCACTCTTGAAAAAGAAAAGACATAATGGGTTAATTAAAGGCCTTGTATGGCTTTCATGATGAAACAAGATAATGATGACATGTCATGCACAACAAATCATCTTACCTGTTGACACCTTGACAGGCTGGGTCTTCTCCATGGCCATGATGGGTTCACTGGGAGTCAGACCTTTCAGGGCATACAGGCTGATCTCATACTCAGTCTCAGGGGAAAGGTCACGGACATTGATGGATGTCTGGGTGGGCCCCATATACAGCTCTTGCCGTTTCATTCCAGGTAGCATGGGGATAAGGGTGACCTTGTAGCCTGTGATATCACCCAGGGAGGCATCCCATGTCACCCTCATTGACTTAGATGCAATTTCTGTGACCTGCAGGTTAGAGGCTGGCTCTACCACTGGGGAAAAATTGCAGAAAATGTATTATTACATGAGCTTTCAAGATGTATACCGCATCAATATGTCTGCTGGGCTGCGAGTTAACAATGACAGTACTTCATATTAGGGCCATTTTGTGTCAAAACCATAGAACCCAATATAATGTAACACATTTGATTAAGATCTTTTGACTTACTTTCTTCTCCGCTGACCAGAGAGCTGAGCTGCTCATCAACACCGGAGCACACCTCTGTGATTATCCTTTTCTGTACCTCTTGGATCATGTCAAAGTTGGGAACATTGTACACATGTTTGCTGTGAGGTGTGGAGGCAATTTCCCTTAGCTCATCCTCATCTGCTCCTTTGATACCTGAGTGGGAAAATGTGGAGCACAACAAAATCATCTCATATGTTCTTTACTCAGTGGCTTGCATTACAGATGTGGTTGACTGTGGACAGTTTTAGAGTATTGCGTATGTTAGAAAAAACAACAGTACTTGACTTTTACCAAGTCAAATATCGATATTCCAATAAATGGAAAATCAAATGGTTTCCAAGAACAGGCAGACTTTCACATGGGAGAGCACTATTCAACAAAACACTGAATAATAAACCATACCTAGGACAAATATTTCCACTCCAATGTTCCTAAGCCTTTTAGCATGCTCCTCCACTGGGTCCTGGGATTTTCCATCAGTGATGATCATGGCTACCCTAGGAAAAGCTTTCCTGGATCCAGCTGCCTCCGTAAAGATGTTTTGCAGCAGGTAATCTATGGCATCACCTTGAGACATAAATGTATGGGTATTTTTAAATTTGTCATGCATTCTTGAACTAATATTCTTACATGGCATATCATCACATTGAACAACTTAAAGGTAAAATTTAGATTTGCAGACTTTCCACATTTTAGTGTTTAACATAAAACAGAAACTTAAAATCCTTAAGAACCATGCAAACACATATTGGCTCAATTAAAGCAGAGTACAAATCTACAAATGAACACCTTCTTCCTTCTGTGATAAATACCTTACCTGTCATAGTATTTCCCCCTTTGTATGGCAGGGAGTTGATAGCTTGGAGCAGGTCTCCTCTTCTGGTGTAACGGGTGAGGGGGAACTCTGTGCGGGTGTCTGTACTGTACTGAACCACAGCCACTCGGGTCTTGTCCTCGCCAATGTCAAAGGCCCCTGCCAGGGCAGCGATGAAACTACGGATGTGCTTAAAGTTTTCTCTGCCCACACTCCATGAACCGTCCACCAGAAAAACCAAATCTGCTAATGCACTGACCGAACACTCTGGGGAAAAAAAGTGGAGAAATAAGAGTCAGTCAGGAATAGAGCAGGTTTTGATTGATCCAGATTAGAAAAAGTTTTACTACCGGCTAATGATTGGTGTAAAATCTTAAAATACAGAAAATCACATCCTTGTCTCAAACATCTCAATGTCTCAAATTAAACCAATTTCCAAGCCAGAAATGTGCTAATAAAGGCATGGCAGCAGGAGCTTGGTCTTGGAACAGTATTTTTACCCTGGCTCATTTCTTCTCCTGTCTGTCTAAATAAAATAAAATCCTTGACAGTTAGCTGGATGGCTCAGACATATGCATTCTGACATCAAAGGAAATATCAGCCAGTGCCAAACAGTGGGCTGGTATAGTCATTTCAGCAGATGGAGGCAAAAATGTGGCTTTATAGACTAAACATTTAGCAGGTTCCACCAGCAATGCTCAATTTTATACTTTCAAATCCTACGGGGCTTGAGCGTGTCCTTCTGTAAATGCACACAGATTGGTCTCATGACATGAGCAGAGGAGAGTTCCTTGCCACATCTTTTAACAGTTTAAAGGATAGCACTTGCCCCTAGGTGACACAATGAATACGTCATTGTTTGACAACCCCCTCCTGCTCCCCTCCACTCCATGACGCATGACAGAACCCACGTCTCCTAGCTTCAAGCCTTCCCTTCCTTTTTTCTTAATGTGCCGACTGCTTTCAATTAAAAGAACCAATGTGCGCTCTCCCAGTCACTGTCCCTGTCTGCTTATCCAATGACAACCCCAACAGAAGGTAAAATGTACGCTTGATCAAATTATTCCACAGGAAAAAAAATATTATGATGACAGTCATGAAGGGAAAAAATGATTTTTTTTTTTAAAATGGAAAGCTGCATGGAGGACAAGCCCTGTTCAGATTTTGGTTAACACTACAGTAAACATACTCACTGATTGCATCTGACTGTGGCCTCCTGACTTGTCCACTGGTGTTACTGGACTGAACTGAAACACAGGAAACACTTGATGAGTTAGCACCACTCATTGCCACCCCTGCCTCACTGTGTGCTTTTTCACAGCGGAAAAGGGCAAGAAATTCAACACATCATAAAAGCTGGCTGACAGGATCAAAACCACATGTACACAAACACATATCTTTATGATGCATTAGCTATAAACAGTGAGCAATTCAACAGTCAGTAAACAGATGTGATTTCTCCCTACTGTCCTGCGTCTCATGTGGCTAAATGAAAATGCTACACGGAAAAGGTTATACTCTTATTAAAGGAGAATATCACATTTTCTAGCATATCACTAGCAGTCAAATATTATCCCTATGTTCTAGGAGGAGATAGTAGAAACTACTTAAGGCATAACTTTTTTCAAACAATCTAAATTAACCCACTGTGAAATATGTACTTACTGGTCAGTTGTCCAAAGATGGGAATGCTCTCCTCTGATCCATGAAAGGAGTTTATGGACACCGAGTAGTCCAAGTCAGGGGTCAGGTCAGTGATTGAGGTCGTAGTGGCATATGCATCGAGAGTAAAGTCTCTGACTGGTTCATCTAGGAGAGGGAAGTTAACAATAAATCGACTGTTGGGGTGTATTGTGTGTATAAACTGTGTGTGTTTACACTGGCAGGTTCAGATCACCAACATAATGCAAGTGCTGACTCCATACTGACCTGCATCTGATACAACTTGTATTCTGAAGCCATCTATCCTTGACGAGGGCCTTTCCCATGACATGTCCACTGTGTTTTCATTTAGAATTTTAAATTTCAAGTCTGAGGGGGGTTCCACTGCAAATAAGAGTTGAAACACTGTTAAATCACAACAAACATAAACATATGTATGGATATGGTTATATTTATGATCAAATCAAACTAAGACATTTTCAATCAAGCATTCACATTGATCCCAACGACAAACACTTCATGACTGAAGTGGACTTGTTCATTGTTGGGGACAGACACATAGCACTGGCGTCCATTTGTGAGGGTGACAAGTAAGGAACACGTGACAACATTAAGTGTGAGAAGCCATTTTGGAGTAAAATGGCATTTGTTTGAGTTGCTCAACCAAGATGGCCAGCAACTCAAGCACTGGCATACACAACATGTGCACGACTCCGTGCAAACTCTACCAAAGTGCAAACATTGAGTGAACCATCCAACACATGCTGAGTGCAGTCATTACAACGCATGCCCCGACCACATACTACTAAACTGCTTTTATGATGGAGTTGATCTCAGCATTACAAAAAGACAACAGTGACTTCATTCTCAAGTTATTGATTATACAATGGAATCAAGGTTGCCATGTAGTTGTTGAAGTAACGCTTGACAAAATTGAACACCATATGTTATATATACATTGTATATAAACATATTTCAAACACGATAAGTAGTTTGTGGTTTATTTGGTTAAAACTCTTTACACAAGTGAGTGGCACACATCCATTGCAAACCTTTTAAAAAGAATACACAATTCGTCACCGGAGACCCTTGTGTACTTTTTCATTGACAGAATAATGCATAAGAAGACATGAAAGAACAAAATTACTCTAGATACTCAAAAGACTGTTCAGATGTACTATAATAGAGAAAGTGTGTACATTAAAATAAACACAGGAAAACATATACAGTGTGACAAGACCACGCCTTTACACCTGACTTGATCACAGCGTCATGCATCATGTACATGAGAAAGTTGTTTGGATCAACAACTTTGATTGACTGGACGGGAGTTTCCATGTACAGACAGAGATGACAGACATATTTTAAAATGATATTCTTTCTTACAGCTTCTAGGCTACCAGTCAAGGAAAAGGGCTAATGTTGATTAGCGGAAGTGTGTTAACATTTAGTACGTGTCATTTACATGCATAAAAGTTATATCAAAGTATTTGAAGAGTTGAATCTAATTGCGATATTCCCTTTTAGTTAACCAAGTGACCCACTGTCATTTACAAAGTGTCATACAGTTAGTTTCAAATTTGCATCCTCATTCCTTCAATCATTAAAACTAAACTAAATTCTGGTTATGTTTCATGCAACTCGGCTCAAAAAGTTATGTTATTATATAGCAAATTAGTGTTTGATGATAAAACTTCTTCATAGTGACACAATGAACAACTGAAAGACCGTAGAGAAAAGACGATGAATGAAATTCATTTTGTGACAAAATTCAAGATGTTAATGAGGTTAGCATGATGTAATTTGCACTGACTTGTAGTGCTAGGTCAAGCCCTAATGTATCCACAGTGGTACCAGAGGTAGCATACCATGATTGGCATGATGTAAGGTAAGTGAGCATGCATTAGACTGTAAGGCATCAGCAAAGAGCTATGCCATGTGGGTGCATGCTGGCTGTTAAGTAAGAACAAGAGTGCCATGGGAGGCAAGAATATCATTATAAAATACACTTTGAGGAGGAAGCCATAGCTTGGGACACACTGAATGCACAGGCAGATGACAAACAGGAGCCCATTAAATAATTAAAAACTGGGATTGGAGGATCACCAACCTGGCATATCAACTCAAGGAGTCCCGATGGACTGCGTTCCCCCTGAATTCTCCACGAGTATTCATCTCCAACACCAAATGGTAAGGGGTATGGAAGTGTGTGTGTGTGTGTGTGTGTGTGTGTGTGTGTAGGTGTGTAGGAGTCGGGTAGCAAAGCGATGGATGATGGATTGAAAAATCTGCATAAAAAACTTTTAGGCGAATCTTCACTTGCATGAGCAATGCACCTGCCACTCCCGCGTTTGTTCGTGACACGATGGTGTGAGCATGTCATTTCAATTTGTTACAATTACAATCTTTGACCATATGTGTTCCCGGTTTTAAAATATACTTGAGGAACAATGGTGGTTTTGTCAAAATAACTATCTCTGGTAAGTTATTTGGACCTTGTGGTTGCTTTTGTTATATGGACGTCTGACCCATCAGCTCCTAATAAAGGACACCTCTGGGTGCCAGGGGCCAGAGTCTGGCTACTGTTCTGTTAGTAACCTCAGTCTCCAGTCAGCCAGCCAGCTATCCTGGCTTGAGCTACTGCCAGGAGGAGAGACCAAAAAGAGGAGGAAAGAACACAGACTCTCCCAAAGAGGCAGGACAGATGCCAAAGTAATTCCACAACATGTGCTGACATTAAACATTACTGCATATTAGCTTTCCATATGTATTGCAACTCAGCGTTTTTGCGAATGCCCGCAAAGAAGCCCTAGAAAGGCTCTTTGTCTTTGTGCTGTCTGAGGATTAATTTGCTATTCTCGTATTTCATCTTTCCATTCCGTTAGTGGAGATATGTGAGAGTAGGCGTTAGACTCCTCTCACCCCGCCAGAGTGCTTTCAAAGGGAAAAAAACTCAGAGGGTTTCCATACCATATTTCCATATTTGCCATTATTACTGTCATTTTCCGTCAAAACTACTGACAGATTGTTAACAGTCTATGACATGTTAGCTCTTGTGACATGTACAGCAGAAAGTATTTAATTTCTACTAAAACTAAAATATAAGCACAAAACCAGAGTTGGAAAGTAACAAAGTTATTCAACTATGGCATTTAAGTACAGTTTCTACCAACCAAATTACAATACTGCCTCTATAATACAACACTGTGAAAAGGACAATTCTTCTGAATGGATACTTTCACTTTTGTTACTTACAACAAATGCATTACACTACTTTTTACACACTTTTAATGTTGAATGCAGATTAAACCCTTTGATTTATTTTAAATTATTGTACTCGACTTCCACTGTTGTACTATTACTGTTGTTGCGCAAGTAATTGAATTACTTAAAACACCGTATTTACTGCTGCACCCACTCTAAAACCATTGCAGAGAGATTTACACAGGTTTACAAGATCCTACTACAACCTCTGCGTAATCATGAAAACTTAAAAATATGTGATCTGGCATTTCAGTGCCTAATTGGCAATCTTCCAAATTTTGCTTTGGAAAAAGTGCAGAGGCTTGCTATCATAAAACTGAAACAGTAACAGCCCTGCTAAAACATTTGTGGGGAAACATTTAGCCATGAAATAACTTTTGTTCTAGTCTGTGCCCTGCTGTTTAATGCATTTAATTAGAATTTGGAAATGAAATAAACTTTAGTGTGCTTTGTTTCTTATATTTGCCAAATCTGAATGAGAAAATTGCTCCTGACGTATTGGTTTATACCATCTAAATTACAGACTAATTACAAGTAAATGGGATCTGGATTTGGATTTTACATCAAAGCCTGTAATGAGTCCTGACAGATAAATAGGACAAAATACGCTACAAATGAGGGATAAAAGCATGACAATGATCAAGAAATCAGTCAGTAGTCCAAAAGTCACATAGTCAAATAGCATACACATGAAATAAGAATAACTTTATTCAGTTTATCAATACAAAGAGTTTGCTGTCTATGTGATGACTCTCTGACATTAAAGTAAAAGACTAATCCCTGTAACATAGACAACCAGTGGAGATATATAGGTGAAAGAAGAGAAGCATGAGATAGAGAGACAGACTGGGATAGTGTATGTAAGTGGACTGAGGCCAGGTGGTTTCATTTACCTTGAGCATCTATGGAGGATAACAGGGCTGCAACAAAGGCAGCAGTGGCCAGAGACAGCCTTATCTTCATTTTTGGCCCTTAAGGGTCAGCAGCACATCAACCAGTCTGAGGACAAAAAGAGAAAATGTGTTGAAGCTGCAGATCTATGACGCAGCTCACTTTGTCAGCTGTGGTGTGACTAGGAACCACACGCAGGGGATACATTTATGTCTAATATACTGCTGCGTCAAGATAGTCCGATTTAGAGTATGAGCAGTGATGCTCAGTGGACCCAAATACTCTCCTGAATTATGTTTTTTTTTTCAATATGGAATTGATATTGATCGCTCTCATTATTTAATCATTGCTTTCCATTATGACCAAAAACTGCAAGATCCATCTAGACTCCCTTACACAACAAGTGGCACACCTTGCTGCCTCCAGCTGACGCCCATACCCTGAGGTGGGTATTTAGTACCGCCTGACATACTATAGGTATTTAGTAATGAGGGGCTGAAAAAAACTTTTAACACATGTTCATCTGTTTGATCTTCATATGCATAACCTGGAAAAACCCATTTCCCTCTAGCTGCCCTATACAGTATAGTCTCACCTATGGTTCTTACTCACTTCAGCCCTACAGGGATGGTGTCTGGGTGACCTTATAAGGTCACCAAAAACTCAGTCTGTGATATTATTGGTTATTTAATTTTTGATGTATTTGAATGTATAAATTATTATGGGGAATCTTGATTGCAGTCCCTTTTGTACAACTCACATATTTTTGTAAAATTGCTTCCCTAACTCCTCTCCTTCGCATTGACTAGATCTATTTCTTTAGATTCAATAACAGGAATCAATGACCTAATCACCTAAATAGATAGTTATTATGCAATCATTAGTTCATCTGAAATTGAATAATCTCATGCGATGCGGTTACTCTTTTAACTAAAGGATAAGTAGAGCACACGGTAGTCTGAATTTAGCTTCTGTGATCTTTACAACAGGCTGTGCGCCCCGCCTGGTGCACAAGCACGAAAACTGCAGCTACATTAAATTAGTCGCTTGGCCCCACGGACACAACTGGGTCTCATATAATTCAAATGAGTAAATTCAACATAAAGCACATTAGCTATGCCTGCCTTGCCACTGAAACACTGCGTGACTATATCTCACAATGACTCCGATTTCAAATCAATGTTCAATAACGTGATTGAGCGTCTAATCTTGAAAAAGTAATATATCTTAAAAAAACTTTAGAAAGTGTTTTTAAGTTATTTAGCTTGTCTTAATAGCTTTCATCTTTTAAAAACAATATATAGCAAAACGCATTTACAAAACTGCTTAAAAATGATATTCTCAAATTATCAAAAAGATAAATATAAATGAGTTATTTCTATTCTTAAAAATACCAAAATAACTCATTTACAATCAGTAAAGGTCAGTCCACTCACCTATTCAACCCCCCAAAAAATGAACCGAGAAAATGTCAGAGCAGCCTGCTTGAAGCCTCCCCTTCTGGAAAGTAAGAGAAATTTTTCAGGAGCTGCGGCTGGACCCCTGTCTCCTCTCTCCGGCTACTGGAAGCTCCGCCAGCAGATGTCCAAGAAGGAAAAGCCTCTTTCCAAGTGGGAAGAATCTTTCTCCCATCGGCTACTTAATAGGGGGGCAGTTCCCAGCTCTCAGTTTACCATCATATGGGCTTCTTACGAAACCTCCGCCTGTCAGTTGATGTATGTCGCCCACTAACACCGATCCACTGTTTGGAAATTACATTTTCCCCTGCATTCCTTTGGTCTGGTGATTTAACGAGTTTCCAGTGCCAATGTGACTTTACAGCAGGGGCACAGTTGGCCAGACAACACTGATAGGGGAAGTGTTTTATATGCGCAACAGGCAAACCGTATCCAATTTATTTACTCAGATGTCAAGTGAGATAAATGTAGAAATTATCACTTTATAAACAGAAACCTCTTGGCTCATGGTATCATAACGTCTCTCTCAATGCGTTCAAGACGATTCAAGTAAGAAAAGCCAAATGTAATCATACTTGCCCGTTTATTTCACAAGTTTATTTATAATGGGGGAGTCAGTGGAAAATGAACTTTTGTCGGGAAAGGCGAAGTATTTCAGAAACTGTCTCCCCTGCTACTCAGCGCCACAATTGAGAGCGCTTCTGACTGGTTGGATTTTGGTGCCCTCTAGTGCTCAAACCAAAGACCTACACTAGATACAAGTTTGGATTGGTGAGAGAAATCCAACCCAATCTGATTAAAATAGTTACAAACGGACTGCAGCCTCCTGCTAAACTCATATTTTGGTTGGAGAATAAGGAGGGGGTCGTGATCTACTTCTATATAAGCTAAATATGAAAGCTTGTAGCAAAATGTACTAAACATCTACAGCAAGAATCAAGTTTTAATAAGTGACACAATTTATTGAGATGTATATTTTTATTATTATTTGCAGCTTGTGATTTGTATAATCAATAAATATTGGTTTCAAACATTAAACATACTGATATTGTATTGATAGGACAAATAATTTCCCAGATTATAAATCTGCACAACACAGAGTCGATGAATTGCATACAGCATGTGCATGATTGTTTCATCAGACGAGAAAGTCCAATTTGCCAGTCCTGTTTCACTGTGGCTTCTTGGGCATTGCAGCACTAAACAGCTCATACACAACACATCCACTCCCTGTGAAGAGATCAGACAAGAATTACAGATGTGACTGAGACACAACACAAGCTAATTATCCTGACTTCAAACAACCCTTGATGATGCATCGTCAAATTACAGTAATTTTACTTCCAAAGTCAGTTTCAGTAATAACATTGGGGTCAAGTCACTGGTATGAAATGTGTTTTATCCAGAAGACACACTGAAACATCTGGAGTGAGCCTGACTCATCAAATCTCAGACAAATGCTGACATACCAAACACAGTGAGAGTCATTGTGGCTCTGTAGAGCAGAGCGTCCTTTGACCCGCCCTTCAGATGGACAGGTACCCCGTTGTCCTCCTGATCAAAGAGCGAAGAATAAAGGCATATAGTTGTACAATAAGAAAGCCCTACTTCACGTGTTTCTGTTTCTATGGTATTCAATTTTTTGTAGAGCTCATCTCTGGTTAACCATAGCAATAAAGTGGTTGCGTACAGTACACTATGCAATGAAGCAGTGCTTGCTCTGGGATTTAGAAGCGAGGGTAGGCCATTTGTCAACTATGGCCACAGTAATTTCTAGCGCTATGCAAGGATCAGCAAAGCCTGCCACATTGGAACGTTGATTTTGCAATGGATTTTTAATTAGCAGCTTGCAAGCGTAATTAGTAGAACTCCAGCCCCAGCTACAGCCGAAGGTCATTTAAACATTATAGGGGGGAAATCCACTGATACTTATCTGTCAGGCTACAGAGAGGATCAAATTAGATTCTGTCTGCAGAACCTGGGAATAAAGTAGAGACTTTAACATTATCATTATCAGTATAAAAAGAAAACAAAGTGAAATAGGCACATAATTACTTTTAAAAGTATGACAAAAGGTGCCTATACCTTACCAAACTGGTTAGGTGCAAGATACATTAGGTTGTGATTTCACCTCACACTGCTGAAAACATTCTCATACCAACAACACTTCACAAATAAACCATAGTGTTTACAGTAAGGGAATACATATATACAAATTTCACTTCACATCTATGATATAACCTATGCTCTGATATGTCACTCCAAGCGCCAGAAAGACAATTCTTCATAAGACTAGGCTGCTCCTGTAGCTTACAGCTTCTGAAACACTCTTACAGAGATCAGATGAGATATTGATGGGATCTTATGTTTACAGATGTTATCCTTGTCCTCAAAGAGATTAACCTTACCTGAAACAGTTTTTGTTTGTCCTTCACAGTGTTAGCAATCTGTCTGCGGGCACTGCTGGTGACGGTCCGCCTGGAAAGCTGCTGAAGTCCCTGGTGGTACAAACACTTAACTGAGGATTTTATAGTTTAAACAGTTATAATTCAAGCATGACAAACAGTGAATAATGATGTTTTAGCACTGAAACAGTATGAGAAAGGGAAATAACACAAAATACACCAAGTGTCAGAAAGTTAGCAAAGTTTCTATGACACCACTAGTGGTGGGGGAAATTACAATTTCTGTAGCACTGAACCACTTTGAAGCAAGTGTGCTAAAAATAGTTTCTTGTGTCAAAGCCTTAGGTAGCGGTAGTAAAACGATGACATCTGCTGGCCAACCCCCTGTGTTGCATTTGTATGAAATCAGTAAATGCAAGACTCAAAGTCAAAACAGAGGTCAACTCACTGCCCTCATCTCTGATTATTTAGTTCAACTACATATACAGTCCATGTATATATATGACCAAAGTTATTTTGATGATAGTTCTTGGTTTGGCAATAGGTTTTAAGTTGTCTGTTATTGCAACAAAAAAAAAAAGAAAACAAAAACGTGCGTGGATGTATGGCGATCCCGATGAAATGATGATTGCTTGTCTACCCGCTTACATTCAGTCCTACCTAAATGTATTTATTACTGCCCTTACCTGAAACCTCAACCGCAAAGACTTTTCTTTTTCTCAAAACTCTGGCGTCTCCCCGTCTCCTGCACACACACACACACACACACACACGGCCAGGCACCCTGAGACTGACGAGCACGTCCCTGGTACGCATGTGCCGTAACGACGCCTTGTTCGTAGCGGTCAAGTGTGTTTTTGTTCAGCTGAAGCGAGGGAATCGATACATTTGATAAGTTGGAGGTCGATACCTTGTCGAGCATTAATGCGTCGCTTTAATGCTCGACTTGACCTGCCAAACAAGGGCAGCAGCGCTGAAGTCAAAAACGTTAAACACGCAATAACAACGTAATACAACGAGAATAATATGCGTTTTTCTTAAATGAGATAGCTTCATGTCACAGTATGATTTGCTCTCAACTGCCCGCTGGGTAGCCAAGTTACCCAAGTTTGAAAAGTTCAGCTAGAGACCGTTACTCGTAATAACTAACTAAGCTAGCTAGCAGACGTTTCCAAGTATTAGTTGCACCGCAACAACCCACCAATAACACTCTGACTCACACTGGGAGGTTTTATGGAAAATATAATAGATTAAACATCTGTCTTACCATAAGCTGTCTGTACATTTTGGCAAACTTCGGTGTTGTGTTAAGCTGAGACGTAAAGGCACGCCACAAGGACGGACACCGACAGTCTCGACTTCCCACAATCCCTTGGTGGGCCTGTCACATCCGGTCGCGTGACATTGTTATTATTAGTGTGTAATTATTATTGTAACAACAATAATTTAAAAAAACATCCACAAGAAAGTAATATGGTAGCAGTGTACAGCTGTAGTAGCGATCTGCAATAACACCACAAATGACACCAATACATTCAGCAAGTTGTTTAATTGGACCCTACAAACCTTATAAAAACCCATAAATTTCCAATTTAAACAATTTACTCATTAATAATAAATCAGGATCGCAATATTCTAACAGAAGATGAAGTGAAACAAGGGGAAAGACTAACAAATGTGACACTTTTAAAGTGCATATCATTTGGTGAACACTGAAGAACGCAAGATAACGTTAATACTCCGGCCAAACTGTAAAAACAACCTAAGTTTGTGCTCTAATCAGCCTGAGATGCTGCCCAGAGTCTTAGAATTAAGAATACTGGATATAGTGGTATAGGATAATGTTTCCATCATTAATAAGCATTAGATAATAATTTTAAAAAGACGCCTCATGACTGGTTCAGTCTCTTTATACAACCAGTCACAGCGGAGGCTAGATAACCACGCTTGTGGTACTACGTGTCATGAGTCATATTCTGACTCTCCAAGGATAAAATTCTTCTTGTTAAACATCAGTGCTTACCATAATAAACACCACACAAGCGATGATTATCCCATCCTATATTCAAGGTAATCTCAAAGACCACAGAGGTATGTCAATGAAATATAATGGTACATTCATCAGCAGGACTTATTACAGTACATAGTATGGACACAAATTCACATTAAAAATACATACATCCTTCAATAATGAAGCCATTCGCAAAGCACTGCTAAAATAAAACAGATACTTTGATAAGGTATAGATAAATAGAAGATAAAAACTTTCTTTTGAAGACAGGAAATGACATTCTCAGCAGCTGACGTGAAGCTATATGCACAAAGACACAGACTCTAGCATCCTCCTTTTGCCTTAGTTGACCTACACATAAACACAGCTTTTGATGAAACACTTCAGACACTGCTGTCCTTGCACAAACACACAACAGACAATTACGGAGACCAGTGTATTCACGCTAAAATCCACAAGCAGTCCAGAACGGGCCCTTTAGGATCACCCATACATGCAGAGACAGGAAAACGCGATACACAAACAGATTAATTTGGAATATCTGCACTGTTGTTGCGGGTGTCATATTTATGGTGGATGATGAGCAGAACCACACCCAGGAAGAAGCAGATGGAGCCCACAGTGATGTAGGCAATGCCAAGGAAGGGGTTCTTCCCTCCCATCCAGGATATGGTGCTCAGGATCATCCGCTTGCGACCGTCAAAGCTGAGCACAGGGTAATCTGGTTACACGCGGTTAAAGAAAAAGGACAGGAGCTTCTGGATTGAGAGAAAAGTACATTTGACAGCAGGATTAATAGATAGTCTACACATTTACTATTCCCTTACTGCACTGAGAAAAAAAAAGTCCAGAGAGAAATACAAAGGATATTTTCTGATACCAATACATCCTCCAATACGGCCAATGTATGCATAGTCACCTAAAATAAATTTTTCATACGTGTAAAGCAAAAATTTCAACCTTATTAGTTTTAATCAAAGCTTGCTCAGAATCATTAATTTGGACAACTAAAGTTTGTAAAACCCCACTAAATCCACTAAAATCATTATTTAGGTAGTCTTTGCTTGTAAATGGTCAACAATGTCACATGACCAATTTTCAGTTTAGCTCTGTAGAGCTACACTCGTTTTTGCAGAAGTATGTTTACTTGTTGGTTTTAGGAACTTGTAGGATTTGTCTGCACACGATTCACTAGCTTCTACATCTGGGTTACTGAGATATCTGGATAAGTTTGCCGAGTAAAACCCAGATCACCCTCTAATATAGAACATGTGTAGATTTATATATGTGTTTTAAGATGATCTAAGATTCATGCGTTTCTACATAATATTCTTATTCTGTGAAGCTTTATATAAAGGAAGGCCACCTCTAGTTTTGATTGTGCAGTAGAGTTTCTGGCTATAATTTAAAGGATACTGTAAGTGACGCTCAAGATGTATTTGCCACTGGGTAGAGTGGGGGTCGTGCTGGACTTCTTCTGGATGATGCGATAGAGCTTGCGAAAGGTGGGCAACGCAGCCGTGCGCATCCACACAATGAAGTCCTCATTGATAAAGCCGTTGTTCTCAGGATCTGATGGGTCCAACTCATACACGGGCTTTCTCCAGTTCACCGGCTTATTTGTGCCTGAGAAAGAACAAGACAAAACCAAGTTAGTCACTGCAACATAAGTGTTTATGAGCCTAAAAGATCCTGTGCGCAGTTTGCTAAAATCACCTTGGAAAGCTACAGTAAGGTTGTTGTTTCCACCAGGATTCCTGAACTTCACATGCTTGTCTGTCCACCACGCAATGCCCTTCTTTACCAGAGGAATTGCATTTGTGGTGCCATTGGAATCAATATGATACAGCTCCAGAGTGTCTGAAACAAAGAAACATTACATTGAATATTGTTGCATTAAGGAAGTGTAGCAAATGAGCTGAACTTCCACAAACTGATGTCAGAGTTTAAGTAGGAGTTTCAATGATCAGATACGACTCTAGTTGAACCCCTGAGTAGCAATAATCCTTACACAGCTGAGGAGAATATATTTTTTATTTTTTAAATTGTTCACCATGTCTCACTTACCATTGAAAAGGCTATTAGCTATGGCCCCACATGGAGCAATGGGCAGTCCTTCACTTGTACGGTACGGTTCACATTCCTTGCTGGGGCTCTGTAAAAAGCAGCCAGCGTTAAACTGATGCAAGAGGCATTTATTGAAATCGCTGCATGTAATAATAGTACATTTCCAAGATTATACCTTCAAAACAGACTGGTCACCATTCAGTTGGCTGTCATCTCTGGACTTCACATAGCGCCTGTGGTTCTGATAGAAGTTGGATAAGCCGTAGTACATAAAGACATTGCTCTGCAGGGGAGAGGAGATCGCGTTATAGACAGAGTGCATCAGTAAAGCTAGGAAGTACTTCAGTCAGGTGACACAGCTCTCTCTCATGTTCTTAAGTGAGATAGATGTCATTTTACCCCTGTTTGACTTTAGTTGCTCCTAAAAATTGCAATTATGCTAAATTATTACTCAAATCTAAGCTGTACTTAGTGACACTGGGTTGTCTTATCCGGAAACTGTTCAGATGAAAATGCAACTGGCTGAGAGCTTTTTATGAGGAATCAATAAAAGCTTTCTGAAAGTTTCTGGTCTGCATAGTTTAAGCCTAGAATAATCAATAATAATGATGGCTCCAAACAAACCTTGACTTTCAATGGAGTTAAAATAGATCTTAATGGACATTTAGTGTCAGGAGGGCAGTTTTTTTTTTCTTTTATTGCACTTCAAGCAACACTATCAATTCTGAAGCATATATTATTCATTGGGTCTGTCCGCATACTGTAAGCTGCTGCTCACCTCAAATGGCTGCTCCAGTGTGAAGGCCACAGAGCAATAACATGGTATTGTGCTGTTCCAGCTGAAGTTCGTGGCACAGCTGTGGCATGGATTGGGAGTCTCGACACCAGTGTAATCAATCTGAAAATGAGGAAGCAGAATTTCACATATCAAGTACAACTAGCTAAAATAAATGCATACCGTTTCATATCCATATACACTTAGTAGCCAGTTTATTCTGCACAGGTAGATAAAACTACTTCAGTCCACTAACACTGCCCTGCAACATATTCCACTTTTATGAAGGTTATATTATTCTGTTTTTAAGAGGTGTTGATTCAACTTAAAAGGTCATTTCGTCACACTAAAAGGGGTTTCTGATATTTTGTCTACACTCGATATAAATTAGGTGTTAAATTAAGATTAGTTTCTAACATTTTGAATAAATGTGAAGCACTTCATTATAATGCAACACAACTCAACAGCAACGCTAACTTCAGCCTCTAAATGGCCAAGTTAAATTAACACCTTTTTAAACAGTTTCAGCTAGTTTTAGCTCATTAGTTTCTAGCTACTTAATAAACTTACAACTGAGTCCATTATGGCAGTTTCAACATGGCAAAGCCTGACAGTACTCAGAAACATGGCAAGCTGTTAAGGTGTCGCTTCTTATTTGTGTCCTGGCTTGTCGTAACGCAACAGGTTTACAGGGAAACAGGTTTACAGGGAAACAGGTTTACAGTTAAGTGACATGGCTTAACGTTACTTAGCCCAACAGCGGCCGTGGTTCAAACGGACTGTGCAGAAACACCTGGACGAAGCCACTCGGTTAGCGAGCTGAAGCACAGCCGGACGTTACCTCGAACTCTTTGATGTTGTTTGATGAGACAAACAGGCCGATGCCGATGGGAATGAAGATGAGGCCGATGACAAAGAAAGCAGGCAGCACGGTGCCTGCCGTGAGGATGGGCTGCCAGGCTGGTAGTCTCTGCTGCTTGAACGCTGTGTTGTCCGGCTTTTTACTTTTCGCAGCCCCGACGCCTCCGTGGTTCGCAGCACCCGAGTGGTGTCCGTCCTCTTCCTTAGCGTTGTAGCTCGACGCCATCATGGCTGCAATCCGCTTCGAGCAAAAATAATCTACTGTAGTTGACAGCCGACAGTTCCTAGTTAACCCCACACGGTAAACGAGAGACAGGACGTTACGGCAAAGGGTAAAACTGTCTAAGGAGTGACATTTACCCTCTATCTAATCCAAATATCTACTCATTGTAATACTGGTTTTATCTGTCTTGTTAATCTCATCCAAGAGGAAGAAGCCGGAAGCTTCTGAGCCAATAGGACGATGAAACGTAGCAGTTGCATCATCACAGAAAATAAAGACGCCCCTTTCTCACGTTGTCTCTTGTGCACAAACATCTGATGCTAAATGTAAAGAAACAATTAATGACACAGTTTTAAAATGGAATTCCAAGTATGGAAGCAAAAAAGGCTGCAAGATTTTGAATAATATTTTAAAAGTAACACCCAATTGGGAAATTTATTCACCATTGAATACTTAATGTGGACATTTTAATACCACTGAGTTTATAGCTTTCAAAATTTATTTTGAGAACAATTTGAATTTAGGTGGTTTGAATCCCCCTCTTTGAAATTTCCAGCAGGTAATTTCACATGTGCAAGTTTCAAACTTAATTTAATGGGATAAGTATTTTGTTTTAGTGTTCACAAATTCAGACAGACAATTTAGGTGTCCATTATTCAAAAAATAGTCAAGTCAAGTTCATTCAAGCATCAAAATCTAAGATGAAAAATTCAAACTTAAACATTTGGGCTACCAAAGATAAGCAGTTGAGTCTGAATGGAATTGTTCAGACCTTCGTCATATAATCCAAGACAGAGAAGTTAAAATGAGAGAATGTACACCTTCAAATTGCCTTCTGGAGGTGAATTTAAACAACATAAATGCAGATAGATGGTTTTCAAAGCATGCGTGTTTAAATGTTTAAATTCAGTGGTATTAAATACAAAATAAAATTGTTTTAATTTTGTCAAGTTATTTGTGGCTTTTCTTTGTTATACGATATCTTTATAAGTTAGTACACTGAGATTTTTGCTTCAATACATAAAATAACAAACTGAAAAAACTGGGACTCACATTTAACAATTCCCTTATTCCATGGACACTGCATTGTCCAGAGTAGCATCCGGGAGTAGGCCCTGCCTAGAAGATTCGAAGAGTGCTGACTCTGAAGTTGAACTCAGTTCTGTCTCTTGCTTTGCTGCATCTTTGTGTTTCTTATTTTCCTACATAAATGAGTATGTCACACTACCATTTGAAATCACATTTATTTAAAATACTTTTCAGTACAAATCCTTTACAGAAAAAATAAACATCATTTACGTGGAAAAAAGTATTTTGACTTATAATGTGTCCTTATAAAATAGTATCAACAAACATCTTATATGTGAGACAACCACTCGAAGCAAGAAGCAGTTAGTAGCAGCACGGTCTGATATAATATTTAACCCAAATACCCATCACAATACACACTGTAAATACAGAGAATATGTTTCCATCTAAATGGCAGAAATTGATATGAGACAGACAAGTACAAAAGACTTTACAAAAATGAGAAATTAATGGTTTATTTAATTACAAAAAAATGCCTCTGTGCCTTATAATATCTAACTGAGTTGTATAGTGACATCAGAGCTTTTTTCTGTTGGTGTTGTTTTAATCTCTCTGAAGCACCATATTCAGATATGTTTAAATATTTTGTTGGTATGTCAATCAGGCTTTCCCTCCATTTTGTAAAGTATTGCTAGTCACAGTGGATTTTTTAACTTCTATCCTCATAGACTGACTCTCAGCTCGTGACTCCAGCTTCACTCCACCCGAGATCCCCAAGGATCCCAGCACAGCCTTCCCTGTCTTCAAGCTCTTGGACATTGGGATGCGGGTCAGCCCTGTGCGAGGCGGCTGGGCATCATGCCCAGTCTGTTGACAATAGGGAGAGAGAGTACAGTTTCTCAGGCAGGAGAATGAAGGCAGGGGAGCACTTGAGGGGAACATAAAGAGTAAATATTGGAAAAGGGGCAAAACCCATTACAGGAAAAAAGGAATTCTGAATTTCTAAACAACTGATCATATGTGCTATAGGAACTGTGTGAATAAAAAATGTAAATATTTATTCATTCTTTCACTTCAATCCTAGTGGGTGAGTACTTGTCCAGGCTAGGTTTCAGTGTGCTGTTACTGGTGGAAGGCTGTTTTGTGTCAGCCAGAGGGCACTAAGCCCTGCATGGCTGTTTGTGAATGTAAACACTGAGTAACAACTATAAATTACACCATGACTGTAGCAGAGTGGCAAAGTGCCACATCATTAGCTCTGCTGCTCTGAGGCCTGCCCATAGGGCCATTTCTGTCACGCTATCCGATCCACAAACAGCATATTATGAGGTCCAGTGAAACACCGACACTGTTGCTTCATCTCCCATTCCTAGTAGTGTGAGACAAAGCTGTTAGTGAATATATTTACCTTATGAAACATCACGTGTAATTTATAATATGAAACCATTGTCACCCTCAAGACAATGAAGAAAATACTTGACTTTAACAAAATAGTTAAACATTTTGGGAAATAAGCTTATTCACTTTCTGTCTGAGAGTTACACAAGAAGATCAATACCTCTCTCATGTCTGTACGCTAAATATAAGCCTACAGTCAGCAGATGGTTAGCGTAGCTTAGCACAAAGACTGGAAAGCGGTTGAAACAGCGAGTCTGGTTCTGTCCAACACAACAAAATCCTCCTACAATTACGTTTCAACCTGTTTTCAGTCTTTGTGCTAAGCTAAGACTGACAGGCAGCTGACTGTAGCTTTGTATTTAACAGACAGACATTAGAGTGGTATTGATCTTCTCATCTAACTCCCCACCAAAAAGCAAATAAGTGGATTTCCCAAAATGTTGAACTATTAATGATCCACCCAAAATACAAAAAATAAAAAAAGTTTTCTCATTCACATGGTTCCCAGTAAAGGAGATAATTTGGCTTTTATTTGCCCAGGTTTTGAGATATCCGCTTTTTGGACGAACCAAACTAAAGCAATCTATAGGTAAAGATGTATGAATGGAACCTTTAAGCCAAACTTACCGTGCTTTGTGTGGGTCTGGAAGTGGTGGCTGTAACAGGGGAAATTGTGATACTGCTCATCACTTTGCTTTGTGTGCTCCTGGTAGCAGTGGTGGTGATTTGGCGGGGGGAGCGTAAAACTGTCCCAGTTGATAAGGTAATTTCCTTGGCCTCTGTTACAGCAGCCACCGGCCTGACTACCATCTTTGGGGTGATGCTGTTGCCTAGATGAATATGGATCCTGTTATCGTCAGTGGTGGTGATAATGCTAGTGTTGTTGTGGCCCTTCCGTACAGGCATTGGGACCATCTGCTTCTCAGGGGTAACCTTGAACACAGCTCGGCCCATGGTCATCTCCTGGGGTTCTGGGGATGCAGATGCTTCTGGCACTATAGCAGTGCTCACTGTCAGAATAGAGAGAGGGGATAAGGGCCTTCCTGAGGCAGAGGAGGGGGCTCGGCTGCTTTCTGGAGACTTGGCTCTGGATATCGTTGTGATAGTGACTGGAGACTTGACTCTTTCAGGGCCGGGAGGTCCAGTGGTGGACTTTCTCTTGTGGGTAGGAGCAGCGTAGGTGGGAATGATTGTGATTCTGGATTTAGGTTGAGATGGGTTGGGGCTGAGGGGAACTGAGCTAGAGAAAACGTCCTCAGCAGTGGGGCTGCTGATCTCAAGAGTGGCCATGTTGTTTTGGTGGTCTGGTGTTACTCGGATGTGTAAAGGCTGCCCTTGCTTTTGGGACATGGTCAGTTCAGAAGGCAAATGATTTCCATTAATGTGCAGACTCTTTTCCAAGTTGGTCTCTTGATGGGTGTTGTCCTTTTTCCTCATCCAGGGAATCCAGGATTTTTTCATACCCAGGTCGCTGCTAGATGAAGGGCAACGCTCAACAGCGCCACTCTTTTCTGTTGGCTTCTTCAGGCACTTCTGTCTGAGGTTGTTCATGATGTGATTCTCTTCTTGAACAGACTTCCTGATAAACACAGCTGGGGTATCCTCCTCTGCTGGCCCAGTGGACGATGCCTCTGTCTGTACTCCAGTGGATGTCACAGCAACATCCATCATTCTCCTTCCATTCAAACTGGGCCTTAGTGCTCGACTATGACGCTTTGCTATCTCCAGTTCTTTGGTGAGATGGAAAACTTCAGTGCTCATGTTCTTGGCTTTCTCCTCCTCTTCCAAAAACCTCTGCTGCAGGATAGAGTAATCCACTTGGAGCTGAGAAAGTTGATCTTCCTTGTGCATCAGTTCATGGATCTTCTCCTTGAGGGCTATGACATCAGCCTGCAGCTCCCTGGTTTTGATCTCCTCTCTCTTGCATCGTTGTTGGAGGTCTTCTTCCTGGCTTTCCTCCTCTCCTTTCTCAATTGCTTTGTTTCGTGCTATCTGACTCCTCATTTCCTCCACCTGTTGGGAAAGAATGTTGGCTTTGTCTTGTTCAGTCATGAACCTTTTCTCCAACATGCCGTACTGATCCTCTGTCTTGATCAAATCTCCCTCAACTACTTCAAGTTGTTTGAGACGATTTTTCAGGCGTTCAATTTCAAATGTCAGCTCCTTAACTTTGTTATCTTCTTTTTTAACAGGGTCAGACATTCTTCCAAGTTCACATTTCACTGAATTCTTCACTGATAGCTTTTCTCCTTGCTCGAACCCATCTAACCGCTTTTTCATTTGACTGACCTTAGAATTAAGATCCTTAGCTTTATCAATTTCGTAGGCTATCTTGGTGCATAGCTCCCCCTTTTCTATGGTCAGAGTCTCTACTTTGGTTTCCATTTCTGATTTCAACTTTAGGAGCTTTTTGCTTTCTTCTATCAATTTCTCAGTCACCTCCATAACTTTACCCTGCTCAACTTTGACCATGTTACTCAATTCCTCCTTTTTCTTCTCATCTGACTTCATTCTTTCCATCAGCGTCTTTCGTTCTTCCACCAAAGCAACAGTCAATGACTTCAGCTTACTCAAGTCATCCTTTAGGCTCAGCTCAGACTTTTCTAACTTGAGTTCAGAGGACTCGAGCTCTTTCATGCGGATCTTGAGAGCTACGACTTCATCTGAGAGCTCTTTGGTCATGCCCTTCTCTCTCTCTAGAGCAGTGTGTAACTGTGCACACTCAGCCTTGCTTATGCTGAATGCACCCTCAAGTTTCTCTAACTCCATCATTCTTTTCTGGAGCTTCTCCACTTCCAACCTGAGGTCTTTACTCTTACTATCCTCCTCTTGTAGCCTCTTTCTTAGCTCCTTACACTGATTTTCAGTCTTGGTAATCTCCTCATCCTTTCCCTCCATCTCCAGCACCCGTTTCCGCAAGTTCTCCAACTCAGCAATCAAGTTGGAGTTGCCACACTCCCCTTTGCTGATCTTCTCCCTCAGCTCCTGCAGTTCCTCCTCAGATTTCCTCAAGGCCCTGTTGCTCTCCTCTAGCTCCTCCGCTTTATGTGTAAGCCCTAAAAGTTTGGCATTAAGTTGACGGCTGTGGATCTCCTGACTGGCCAGCTTGGCACTCATTTCCTCGTGTTGTTGGTTGAGCTTGGTTGATTTCTCTTTAAGCTCAGCCTCCAGGCTCAGCACCCGGTGGCCATCCTCCTGAGCACGCTCCCTGGCTTCACTCAGTGCCTGCTCCCGCTGCTGGAGCTGCTGGCTGAGTTCCTGGACCCGCTGGCTCTGTTGGTCCATTTGCTCCAGGTGCTGCTGGCGCTCATTGACCAACATCAGGGCAAAGGACTTTAGCTTGACCAGCTCCTCTTGCACCTTGGCCAGACGTTTAGAGTGCTCCTTCTCCTTTCTTACCTGGTAGGCCTTCTCGTTCTCAAGCAACCTCTTCAGTCTAAAATGTGAAGGGAAAAAAGAAAGGTAAGGCCTTAGTTTGGTGTTTTATTGGTTTATAGTCAGTAACTATGTATTTGTGTCTGCCATCATGTCATGGAAAAATGAATAGTTCATTCCAGGATGCAATGTTTTATCCCACTTAGTCTTTCAATGATAGTGAGTGATAATCCTGATTCTGTTCAGACAATTCATAAGACAAGTTTGAGAGTGTTTTCTCTTTATGGAAGTTATAATCTCAAAACACACCCCCAAGATACAAACCCAAGATACACATTTTCATTAAACATTTAAACTATCATTTACAGAAATCCAGTAAGACCATTTTACCACACAAAATATTGTATTTGGCTGAAGCAAATGAGTCCAACACTTTCCATCTATCTGAGACAAAAACAGAATTTGATAGAACAACTGATCATTATTTACAGTGCATTGTGCAATAAAAGAAAGATCATACATGCTACGCCACTATGCAGAGCAGGCAATAAGTTCAAGAGGGAAAACTTGCAAAGATCTACACTACAACTCCCAAACACTCCTGCTATTTTCATCCCTGCTGTTGAGATAGAGACTAAGTGCACAACTGCTAGTTTAGCTAACACCCCCTCACCAAGTGGTCTTCTTTTCTCTGAGCTTCTTTCTATGCTGCTCATGCCCATTCTCATCTCCGGCTCTAACAAAATGCATGCAAAGCAGATTGAATGCAAAGCTGCATCTTCTCCTCGTACACTCCCAAGGACATGCTAATACAATATTCAACCTGAACCTTTTTTGCATTGCAAAATAAACCAAATTAAAATGGGCACCAGCACAATATGGAAGATTGTGCACCTACAGCTTAAACAACCTCTAAATGTTCAAAATGAGCCTCATTCAAAACATATCCACTATTGTGGAAGCAGTCACAACAACTCAGAAATGTTACAACAAACTCCATTTAAAACTTACCCACTATGGATGCTCTGCAATCAGCACATAAACATTTTTGGCATTACACAAAATCCACTGAGAAGAGTAGCAAGGGCCTCCTTTTCCACAGATCTTCCACCATCACATTCCAAGCGTGTTATCAGGACAATGAAAGGTGAATAAATACAGTGGAGCACCACCGGACCTCTACTGAGTGATGTCACCTCATCCATATAAGGCAGTAATGTGTGTATGAGAGTGTGTGTGCTGCTCTGCTTTGGACACTGTGAAGGGGGTGGGACCCTTGCCACAGGAGGAGTTTTGCAAAACTCCTCCTAATTTTCATGCTTTCATAAAACATGGCTTGTTTGAGGGATAACAACTATAGACTGTTTTTTTCCAGAAAGTTTACAAAGGTACTACAAATAATGAAGAAATATTAACATTTTTTCTCAGACAAAATCAGGTTCAGTGCAAGTTTGGTGCAAATTAAATGATATCACCATTTTCCAAAGTGCACAGGATATTGCCTCTGCAGACCGGAAGCCATATTCTCACTGATACAGGAGACAGGAGAGAATGTCTGCTGTAGTTCCACTCATGGGGAACCTGGACTTGCAAAGTCTACATGTGATGAGGAAACCAGATATGGATGAGTTGGATGTCTCCCTTGAGGTGAACAAGATCTGGGCGGATACGTAACCATGATAATAGGTTTATGAAGTGCTATGCCCTGACTTTTTCATGGAACTGTATAGATAGAACAGAACACGGTTGTCACAACCTCACATCTCTGCAAAATGAATTCAATTTGAAACTCTAAATGTTGATTCTCAGTTTGTAAACGACAGTAAACATCTACATTGATTCATATTACCAGCAGCCTTCATTGCCAAGTGGGATTAGTGGGTCTGGCTACTGTACAAAGGAGCCATCCAGATATCAGAGTGCAGCACTTAAAATCCATACTTACACAGTCAGATGTCATTGACACCCTAGAAATTGGCACTCTAAAATTACTTTCACGCAAAGGTTAAAGTCATGATGTCAGTGGTATTTGGCTCCAGTGGTCAAGTCATGTAAGAAACAGTGTAGTCTTACAAGGCTGTGCTCTGTTACTAAGGAAGAAATAATTATGGACAAAGTACCTGTGTACAGTATATCCAATGCTAAGTGGCAAATATAAATGCTTGAGTAAAAGTTGTGAATCTAAATGCTTAACCACAAGGAAAACAGTACTTTGATAAAGAAAAGCAGACTAGAGAGGGACCTTCCCTAAAAAACATGTTCTTATTATTTTGTGTTATGTTTCTCCTTAGTTTTAACACTTTCAAGTGTATTGTAGGTTTAAGAAAGTTGTTTGAATAAGGGTTTCAACTTCTTAGGCAACTAAAATGTGTGCATAAGAAATAAAAACACATTTCTTAAGCAAATTCACAGGTGCGTTCCATAAGCCAACATCCACGAGAGAACATTTTTTTCATCATGGAACAACATCTCATCCCATGTTTCCTGGGGAATTTGCTCAGAGGCACTGTGGCCCCTCTGTGTCAGGAGACTGAGGATTGAAGCAGACATGAACTGCCAAAAAGCTGTCAGAACACTGTGTTGTACAGTAATGACCTCTCTTGACAGAGAAAAAGCATTAAGTGTTAAGCAAGAGAGTCAGTGATAGTGTACAGTACACAAAACTGATGTGGTGTTAAAAGAGAGAAATCAGAAGCAAAGTGGACTATTTAAAGACAACCACAATAGGTCTACACACACTGTATGTACATGATCTGCTGACAGATGGTTGAATAATGTGGAGTTTTTGTCGTAAGGCTTTAAAATGACAAGAAAACAATAATTTTAGTTTTCAATTTCAGGTCTGCATTTTTATTTTGTGTGCGTGACTTTACGCTCTTTGAAAACCCTTCAGGAATGGGAGCCTTTTCTTCCGTTAATCATTACACATACCACCATGCCACTTAAACATTTCAACTTCTTGACATATAAATTGCTCTGTTCTCGAGAGGGTGTTAATGGCTGATGGAAACCAGTCAGAAACTGCTTCTCCTATGCCCATCCTCTGCATTCCTGCAGATGTTTGGCACAAGACCTTTGACTTTTCTCTCTTCACTCTCACCCAGATGGCTGGAGGAGATGACATTGTTAAAGATGAGATGATGACATGCTTCCATTTCACCTGAAAGAGTGAATGTGAAAACAGATATGGCAGATACGTGCGTGCTTGTGTGTAGGTGCTGGCTCTAATATGTTCGTGCAAGAAAGTAATGTTTGTATGTGCTTGCCTTGTATTTTGTTTATTGGTGTCAGCTCATCCATAGTTTTGGTAAAAATGTTCCCCTGTCATTTTCTGTTTCTGTCTTTTCATGAAAGTCAGTTTTGTGTCCTTCTACGGCAACAGATATGAGAATCTGGGCTCTGCAGGTGCTGACAGATCAAGACCCAGCAGAGCTCATCCCCTTCACTCTCTCTCTGAGGTGACAGAGGCCGACCTGTGCATGAGCCAAGGAACCTGCTGGAAACCACCTGGCGTAAGAAGGAGGTCACCTCTTTCTTGCATGTAAACCAAGGATCAAGTGAAAGTTAAGTGGTAGTTCACGTGTGATTCGTGCCATATGCTTCAAACTGAACCTAGGCTTACTGTTCAAAGGTTTCGATCGCGATACACCCAATGCTTTTTTATTTGCCATTCTAGCAGCTTGGCTCTAGGCATGGCAGTGTCAGTAAGTCAGTGATCCCCTGACACATTTAGCGCCATCATCAGGTCCAAATTTTAATTTGTCGTATACTTTGGTTTATGACCAAATACCCGCAAGACTAATGACATTCCCACAGCCTCAGCTGTACTTTGTTTAGTGCTAATTAGCTAATGTTAGCATGCTAACACTCTAAGAGAAGAATGAGATGAACATGGTATACATTATACCTGCTTAGCATCAGCATGTTAGCATTGTCATTTTTGATCATGTTAGCATTCTGACGATAGCATTTAGCTCAAAGCCCCACTGCCTCACAAAGCCACTAGTATAGCTGTAGACTATTCTATTCACTATTTCCTAAAGGCCCACCTGTACTGTCACTTAACTACTTTTGTTAAGATGGTAAGTGAAAACCAGAAACTTGACTTTCATCTCATGATTTTATCTCTGCCCTACTTCTGTGCTCATTCATGCATATATTTTGCTTCAGGTTAGATATGTTACGAAGTCAAGTTCACTAGAATGTCAGTCAAACAACATCCTCAACAGAACATAGTATGTATTAACCCTTAAAAACACAAATTGTGTAAGTTGCACACTCAATATAAATTCTTTAACCAATTTGGTTGAAATCATAAAACACCCAACTTTTCTCTTGATAAGTTCATTCAGGCATGTGTGTTATCTTGAAATTTTTTGAATCATGAGTAGCCGTCTTTCCCTGTCTCATGAAACCAGTCAAAGAATAATACTAAGCTAAAGTCTGCTGCTCGTTTCCCAGCCATCTCTCCGGTGTGTGATGGCAGCTCAGCTGTCATGACTGTGATTTAGCTTCCATGGTCTGTTTCCTGTGTCCTGCAGTAAAAGCTCAAGAAAGCGAGGTAGTCAGTGCCTCCGCTGGGTCAGTGCTGCAAATGAACTGTTTGAAGTTTTGACAGTTCATGAAATGCAGCACATAAGTGGTCTCTAGTCTGCTCTACAGATGACTGACTACATGTGTATATATACTATACAGTACATTACAGATGCTGTCTCTCTCTCTCTCCCTCACACATGCTATGCCTGTTGGCAAACTACTAATGCTAATATGCATAGCAAACCACATATTAACTTACATGTTCAGTATACAATGAATGCATACAACATCTCCATCTCTCAGGGTTATTGTGTGAGAATGGACAGTGATGTGTTATGGGAATTGCAACAAAATACATTCCCCCACATGGGGAACAGCCAATTAAACTCTTTCATCTGTAAGTACTTTAATTAGTAGGGCCTCCTTTCTCATACACATTCAGTGCACATCTACACACTCACAACCGAGCTTGTTTGATCTCTGTGAGGCCCTCCACACACACGTGATGTAACCATCCCCTCTCTGAAGTTGGAGAGTGTGTACGTCCCTCTTTCTCTCTCCACCCAACCTCTCAACCCTTGTCTCCTCCTGACCAACAAGCCAGGTCGCAACCTCAGCGATGATGAGATTCGCTCCTCTCAAAGCCCTTTATTCCTTCACCCGTCTTTCCTCATGTTCATCCAACCGTGTCTCCTCCCCTCTCTGACCTCCCTTCTTTCCCACAGTCAAGAGCACGGCCCCTTCCTCACCTACAAGTTCCACTCCACCTCCACCCCATCCTCCATAAGCTCCCTACCTCTCCCTGTCAAATGAAGGTATGTGGTTATCACTCTAGTAACCAGCTCCCCCCTCGCCTCTCCTCTTCCCTCTCTCATGATTCATCTTTCACACATTCTACGATGTCGATGCATTCCTTCGCCGCACTTTCTTCCTGGATTCTCTCACCTCTTGCACTTTATATGTTCCACACTGGTTTTATAAACTATGTTGGCTCTCTAATTCATGTTTTCAGTTCCTCCCTCCTCTCTCTCGTCACTCTTCTCCTCCTCCACTGCTTTCACATGTTCCCCTTTCACCACTTTCACCTGTCTCTATTGCCAGCAAATTCCCCATATGCGGAACATATACTGTTTGTTTTAGTATAGCACATGAAACTATATTGACATCAAACATTGTCATATAGTGCCACTTATACTGTATATAAAATCAATGTTACCTTCTTTCCACTGCATATAATTACAATCCATGATGAAAATGTGTCAGTATTAGCAAAACTGCTATTTTTCTGTATTTTAATGTATATTGAACTGTGTGTCACAAATTCTCTGGACAAAAATATGTAATTTAGTGTGCACATATGCATATATTTTGGTGAAGGGTTAAAGCTCTCTTTTCTTTACTTGCTTCAGTTTTTCATCTCTCTCACTAATGGACTTTTCTTTTTTGTATTCTTCCAAATTTGAAAATAATAGATTTGAACAAAAAGTCATTTGGAAGGTGTAACTTCAGGAGATCATTGAGGACCAACCCGTGGATTAATGTTACTATATGCATCTCATAAAGGGTCAGTTTGATGACATTTTCATATAATTTATTATAGTTAATAATATCTTTTCAGTAATGGGACATTACTCGATATGTCCACAGAAATTTAGATGATGAGTAAGTTTGTAAGTTTTTAGGAATTAAACTCGATGCAGGGACTTTGCCCTGTTATCTTAATGGTGTAGTAATTTCATGCCCCAGCTCCCGCATTCCTCTCCTCTCCTCCTCACCTTTCCCTCTCCTGCTCCAGAAGGTTGGTGAAGTCATCACTCTTGTTCATGTAGTCTGCGTGTTTGCGTTTCTCTGTGTCCAGCTCGTGGACGGTGCGGCGGTGGCACTTCTCAGCGAGCAGCAACTGACCCAGCATCCTCCGGTACGTCTCCCTGTGCTTCTCCTGCAGACGATCCAGCTGAGGAAGGGCAAAGACACGCAATCACAGTCACACAGGGACACACACAAACACATGCAAGGACGAGGACACATAAAAAATTGTATTAGCACTTTTGTAGCAATAACCTTCTGCAAGGTGTTCAAGAATGTCACATTAAAGTGTTGACCACTGAAGTTTTTGCACAGCTGATTTTCAGCATGTAACTGACAAAAATAGATGTAAAAGAAAAACATTTACAATTCTAACAAATTTAAAGCTTCACATCTACAATTATAAAAGTAATACTTTCTTATATATTTTTAGAGCTTATATCACAACAAAAGCATCAAGAGTCAAACATTTATTATTATTCTAACTTTTATTAATGTTTCTTTAATGATTTTACATAACTTTAAGATTTTGCTGTCTTTTGTGAGAACCCAAATAAACCTGTTCAGAAAATAAACTCTTTGACTTATGGGAGATGTATTTTTTAAATGGGTTGATAACGGAAACATTGCTGACTGACAGTTGCCTACTGACCTCAACCATAGGATTTTGGTAGACACTGTGGTTGTGCAGCTCGGTGCCGGTGATCAAGCTGTCCCTCTGAAGGGCCTGGAGGGCAGAACCAGGAACCGCAGAGCCATAATGCGATTCAAGGGCCTCTGGGACAGTCGGTTTGGACTTAAGCATGCAGATAACATCTTCTCTGGCCTGAAATCACATAGACATGTAAAGATATACAAATGATACAGCGTATTATGACTTGATAAGGAGGAGTGAGTGTTTGCTCCATCTGGACGCCTGTTTGAAGAGACACAGGTTTCTTTGTCCCAGACATGCAAATGTAAGAAATGATGGGTTAAAAATGGCCCCAAACATGTTGTGAATGTGGCATTTTGCTCAAATGCCTCTGGATGCAGTAAATCCCATTCTAGGGTGTTTAAACCCCTGTAGCATTTGTTTCATGGGTTCCAGATTAAAATAGTAAACACATGGCACGTTTGCCTGTTTTCTCTGGCATGTTAAACTGCCATTTTCAACCACAAGATAGAGCTGTTGTGCAAAAAAATTGCAGTCCAACTCAATCCAATGAAAGCACAGTAGGCACCTTCCATTCAAACTGACTTTGTGTTCACCCACAATGCCTTCCGCAGGTGTGTTTTATCTCCCCCATTATTGCACTTGCCCTGCTTATTATAGCAGGTCAAAGGTCAAAGAGATAGGTCATGCCAAATACAATGGGGAACACCCAACCCACCTGGACCTCTCCTTCCATGATCCCCAGCAGTTTCAGCAGACCCTCTTTGGACAGATCCATGATGTCCCCTCTTTTTTCTCCAGCCTCAGGGGAATCAAAAAGTAGCATCTCTTTGTCAGAGATCACCTCGACCTCCACCTTATCCTCACCCTCCTTCTGCTGAACTTTAGCCATCAGGTTCTTCACGGGTAGACCCACTTCCTGTTCTTGGCTGATGTCATGGTCATCCCGTGGAACCCCAAGCACCCCATTGGCCGGGCTCTCCACCCCGCTGCTTTTGGACCTCATCCTCTACCTGCACCAAGAACAGAAGAAACACTTCTCCTTTAGAGCAAATAGTACCATTCTTGGGGTTATTTTACTTTCCCATATTATTGTTTTGTTATCTCATTTCAGCCATTTTTGTTTCAATTGAAAGTTGTCCTCCAAATGTCTGTAATACTTCAGTGCATGGTCACAATTTACAGTGAGTTGTATGACCTCGGCTTTGACTACCTTTCCTCATATAGCAACACAAACACACTGTACACACACAAGATTATAACTGGATGACATTGTCCTATGTAACATTCCTAATCTGGAATAAATATCCATAATTACCCAGCACTGTGTGTGTGTTTGTGTGTTTTATGGCAGTGTATGCGTTTCTGACACATCCCGTTCTCTCACAAGGGTTGTGTATCTCATGCTGAGTGTTGACGCACATTTGTGGCACTCTTGGGTGCTTTAACCTTCTCTGCTGACATGAACAGTCTGAGTCAAACATTTTATCCAGATCCTGAAAATAAATCTGTTGATGACAGCCTCTAAATTTAATTTTACTACATTAATCATTTATAACGACACAAGTCACGTTGAGGTGGCCTGTAGCACGCTTGTATTGTAACCTTGATTACTTAAACATACAGTGTGCTGCTTTTGTTCCAAATGTGTTCATTTGAAATGATTTTTAAGTGGATGTTATTTACCACTATTACATTTAATTATTTTTTTTTAAATTAGCTGAGCAAGTAACCCTGGTTGGGAATCACTGCAATAAATACACTGTAGTTCATTAGCAAAGAGGTGTGTTTGCCTGTCTTTGTGAATGTGTTTAAGCCTATATGTTTGTGTGTGCAGGCATGTGTTTGTTTAAGCTCTCTAACAACAGCCTTGAGACACTGAGCAAGTGCACTCTTTGTGATCGATTTCAGATATGACATCAACAGCACTTTTTAATTACAAACAGACAACACCCCCCGGGCCCCCAAAATCCCCACCGTAGCACCCTGGTGATGTCATAGCACCCTGACCTCTGAATCATGCATTGAGACATCCTGAGAAAGCTCTCCAAAATGTCATGAATTCTCTCTTAAGCACAGGATTGGATGCATGCAACAGCATACACAAAACGCATTAACAATGCATGCACACTGTGTGTACTGTATATGGTACAATATATGTACACACACACACACACGCACACACACACAGACACACACAGACACACACACACAACTATATCCAGATAACAATCTCTTTGAGACAATCTGTAATCCTGGAGACCCAAGGTACAACATTAATAACCATTTGAATCGCTCTAACTAGATTAAAACAAGGTGATAAAAGTGAATGGGCTGTTACAGAAGAGGATTTAGACTTTCTATATGCAATGCTGAAAGGTTTGAAAGCAAGTTTATCAAAGGTTTCGGTTCACATCAAGAAAAATATTTATCTTCTTCTGTAAAAGTCAGTGAAGTTAAGACTGCAGTGAATTCTAATGATGCTTAAAACCGATCTCTTTGAATCCCACCTGTTTCCAGGAAAGAGAACAAAGCACATGAGAGGGAAGAGTTCAAGATAACAGTGAATGAATCTCTCAGTTCAGACCAACACATTAAGTACATTCCTTATCTTAGTTCTGGGAGTTCAGTGAGTGCACATTGGCTCCAAGGAGAGCTGGTTCTTAACTGGAGATTGATTGCAGTGCCTTCTTTCCTGTCCATGACTATTAGTTTCAGCTGTGCGCTCACTATCGTTTAGTCAAATGTCGTAACACGGCAGCGTACACAAGTGCCTACAGTGTTCATCCCACTGTTCAAGCAGCACCAGAGAGTTTGAATGGCCAGAGAAATGCCCAGTGGTGGAGGGCATTAAAACTGGCACTAATGGGGCATGAGAGTGATGAAACATAGAAAGATGTGCAGTACTGTAAATGACTCTGGCAGAGTTCCTAACTACCGGCGACAAAATGGTTGACACTGAGTTAGGCACTCCACTCACTAGTTTATTTTTAATTTCTGGGCTGATGCCATGAAAATTCAGAGAAGCTACTGTAACAGCTCGCCTTGTTTTGCGGTGTCACTCCCGGTCAGCAGAAGCATGAGCGTGCGGGTGTGTGAGCAGTTATAGCTGATAGCTACATGACTGTAAAAAGTATTATATTATTATAGCAGTTCAATAAACATAAAGGAACTCAGCATCTAAATGTATTGAACTGACCAATACCAGTGTATTAAAGGTCAGTAAAGTGGAGAGGATTCCCACACAAATCTTACAAACCATTACCTTGTCTCCCTCAAACTGCCTGCATCAACATGACACAAATATTGTTTTTGATTTATTGGAGAGGGTCTGAACTCCTAGCATTTGTTGCATGGACATTTCAAAATGAAATTTCCCTTAACAGTGGATAAGTTGATTTATTTCTATGTGACAAAAGCAATTCAGTTATTTACATTGACACCCTTATACTCTATTTGGCTCTGAATAAACACATTTCTCTTAATGTTGAGCTTCATGTGGTGATTGGACTACATCTGAAACTCCAAGACATGTAGGAGTTTACTTAAACCTGCCTTAATTATTTTTTTTGGTCACTTGGGGGAAGCACAACAAGCAGTAAACACAACACTGATTTATTTTCAGCTTCTAAAGTTGATATGACGAACATGTTAGCACACAGTTGCCTAGTTACCTACAATATTGAGCAGACATGGAGCAACATTAGCATTCATTTGGAGTCCTGTTTTTGTCCAGCTGAGTCCAATATTCACTCTCCTTTGAGCTCTGGTTTGGTCTCAACCAACATCTGAGGGAAATATCTGCCTCTTTAGCTGCCAAATGCTCCACTAAATGCACCAGCTGCTAAGCTTATCTGTCTGACTTTACTGGTGCTGGGTATGGCACTTAGCTTACAGTGGGTTTTTAGAGCTTTTTCGCTGCCTGCTGTGTCTGGAAACGACGCCGATGAGAGCGGTGAGACTGAATCAAGCCAGTAAAATTGCGGGTTCTAAAACCAAAACAGTGAGCTGAAAGATGCTAAAACGCACCGTACAACTGAGAGAAACTGGAGAGCTGGGTGATACTTCACTGTGGGGTTTTCACTATAACCAACACCTTTCACATTACACTTGATCCATTGTTAATAGAAAAATTATATTATAGCAGCTTCATTAAATGGACTCAGTTATACAAGTCCAGCTTTCCCAAGTTACACAGATTCATACAAAACACTGCCCTGACAGTTAATAGTAGTAACAATCACTACAATTTCACAGGCCCTATTGATGACAAGACTTTGTCATCAAAGTCTGCTAGTCAAGAAAGCCAATGACAAGTCTTGATCGTAGTGAATTCTCCAGAGCAACAAATGGGGATTCCAAAGCCACATGGCCCGCATTCCAGTCTGACATGCAACATTCCCAGTTGTCCTTATGGAAAATAAAGGAGAGCTGGCAGACAATAAGCCTTTACTCTGAGGTCTGCGCCAACCCGCCACAATGCCCACACACATTCATGGTATCTAAACCATTGGCACAATGTTACTGATTGCCCGGCATCCAATTCCGCAGTCCCTTCTAATATGAAAGAGTGGCCTAATACCCTGCGAGGCCCCAGTCAAGGCCTGAGCCTAAATTTAAAGCCGGACCCCAAATCTATCCCATGGTTTGGGCAAGTCCAGCTGTCACATATATGAGTATTTATAGGCCCAAATGGAACACGTGCCTCCATTCCAAAGTGAAAAAAGGGGCTATAAAATTTTGTCAGCAGCCAGCAAGTCAGTGAATACCACCATGTTCACTATATGACTTTTATCATTGGTCTTAAATTCCATGTACTCCAAGCATTTCAATAAAGTGCTCTTCAGTAGGCGCCACATTGGGAAGTAGGCTGTAACACACCTCAGATTAACTTTATATTATCAGTGATGAGCGCTCTGCTTAAGAATTGAAACAATTAGTTGATTAGTCAGTCAACAGAAGATTAATCAGCAACAGTTTTGAAAATCGACTCAACGTTTTAGTTGTTTAATTATGCAAAAATGGCAAATATTCACTGGTTTCAGTTTCTCAAATGTGAAGATTTGCTGCTTTTATGTGTTTTACATTATTTTAAGTTGAATGTTAGGTTTTGGACTGTTGGTCGGACACATTTTGTTTTGACGTTTCATAGCGATTCATTGATTAATGAAAGAAAGATTAACTGATAAGTAATTGTTAGTTGTACTCAAGTCAAAAGATGTGCGAATGTTAATTTGTGCATATAGTCTGGATTTAAACCCCGCTAGTTATAGAGTTGTAAAATAGCAAGAACATTAGCATTAGCAAGATTAGCAGAAATGATGGCTTCTGGTAGTCTTAGTTCAAGCCCTACAATAGTGACACATATATTATGTTATTTCTCTCTTTACACACTTTATCTCCTGAAATATCAGACTATAATACTGATGAACATTGTGCTCGTCTGTGATATTCACATAGATAGAAGAAGTGTGGAAGGGGAGAGGTCTGGTGATAAAAGTCTGACTTGTAGCCAAATTAATTTGCCAGAGATGAGGGATGAGGACAGCAGCTGCAAATAATATATCAACATGCTATAGGAAAAATGATTTGTTTGATTCAGTGAGTTTGATATATTCACACCACAAACCCAATGTGACTAAATAAGGAGTGGGAAATGTTCTTTGCATGCGAGAGTTTGGCAACTTGTTCAGCCAGAGGACACTGATAAAATGCAGTACGCCTGAGAAGCTCTTCCGTCCTGACAAGAAAAACACACTAACCCGCCAAGATATGGGAATTTCAATCAAAACTGTAGCCATGGATGAGATGCAAAGCTACAAGTCAATCCATCTGATATTGAAAGTTCTGTGAGCACCCATGCAAGGGTACAAAGCTGCAGTCTGTTCCAGGAGTTTGATGGACAACGCGTTCCAGCCTAGACGGCCAGTGACCTCTGGGGTCAGATTTTCCATAACAGCCATGTTCTAGGAAAATAAAGACTCTTTAGGCAGAGAAGGATGACAAGCATTTTCTGTCCAGACAGCAACGCCGACACCTAATATTCTACTTTTCGGGAGCATTTTCCAGTAATACTTAATTGAACTGTTAAAGAGCCTTCATGGACAAAACTCAAGCATTTACAGCTTGTCTTCCTGCAATGATGGCTTCTATTAATACTCCATAGCGACAATAACTCTAATGCTGGCATGCCATACTGGAGCAAAATGTCAGCATAGGTAGTGGGTTTCATCTTGTAGTATTCTCCCGGTGTCACATTAACCCGATCCTCTCACTGGAGCCTACTGTAGCTTCAGCAGTTAAGGTTTCACTAATGAGCAAACTAAGAGGAACGAAGGTACTTCTCTACATATAATTTCTCACATTATTGGCGTACTTGCTGGCTTTGCTTTTCATAAACAACTCAGCACAGGTAGTTCCTGAATCAGTCACTTATAAAATATGACATTTATGATAGTTATGCTGGTGGCAGTTTGTTAAATATTCACTTTCAGTATTTCATAAACTCATACGATCCCTTTGTAAATCAACATAGCAAATCTTTGCAAGTTGAAACATGCTCTAATTTGGGTCTTGCATTATTGATGTGTGTGGGAGACTTTGATGCATATTGTATTCAGGCACACAACATGCCAACCCCACTGTTCTTAAGCCACATACTGCCACCAAGCCTATGGATGGGTGCAGCTGCTGGAATACATGACTCACCTCCATCTGTCATAATTAGTTTAATATAAATGATGGGAAAAACGCATCCATTATTTTAGTTAAAGAGTTAAATATGTTAAGTCATAGCCTCATGCGGAGCAATTCCCATAGCAACAGCATTTATTCAATTTAGTGAGAGTGTCTGTAAACTGAAACCGACTTTTCAAGCACCAGATTCCTCTAGACCAATGGCATGAGTGGATATCATCTTTACGGCATGGAGATCAAGGAAGAGATCAAGTTCTGGCTGTTCTATGAATAGGAACAGCAAGACAACATATGGATGAAGCAGTCTCAGATATGGTACAATGTCATGGGGTCAGCCATTTGTCTGAAGTCTCGTCTAAATGCCTACTCTCACATTCTCTCAGAGGAAGAACCAATCAGTTTTTCTGACTACCAGTTTTTGGGGTTCTTGTGTAGCGCAGCGTAGACATGTGGGGCCTTTTGGCATGCCAATGATGAGGTTTTCATCAATTAAATGTCTTGTTTTGATTGGTTTGATTAATTAATTGTCATTTTGACACATGCTATAGCATTATAGTGGTTACTGAGTAGGTTTAAAAAATATTGCCCAAAGTTATGCTGAGGCCACACCAATATTAGTTGCATTTGCAATTTATACATTAGAAGAGGCTTTATCACTGCAGCTACATTGGCACATTTGCACAGTTACACCTTTTGACCTGTTAAGACCATAAGACCATAAACATGTTACTCTCTGGAGTGCTTGGAATGATAATGTGATACTTCTCTAACCGCACTATTCCAGATCTTCACCATCACTACTCTTTTAAGTTTTGTAGGTGAGCATTTGTATTGTTATCTGTTGGTACTGTGACTGTGTTCTTTTGTCTGTTGTTTACCTTTTTTATAGAGAAAAAAAACAACTAGTTATCATAAAAACAATGAAATGCATTGTTGCAGGTGGAACAAAAATAAAGTAAAGAATAAAATGGCAGTGGATTGAAGAACTCTGTCTCGCAGATGTGTGAAATTACAGTGTGATATTTGGTCTTCAGCACTGAGGGACAATCAGCCACAGAGACCAGTCATCCTTTTCTCAGTGCTTTCAGTAATTATACGCTGTTTTGTTTTTTCTTCCACGTCAGTGACATCACTGGACGGATGAGGTCTTTGGGTGGCTGTCATCATCACACACCAGTTCACTGGACGAGTCATGATTATGTCACTTCCCTTCAAATGGATGAAAGAAGAAAAGCATGGGATGTGAAGAGAGGGCGGGAATGGGGTTGAGATCAACTAATCTTTCCCTTCTGTGGTATTTCAAATGTCTCTTACATCAAACCAAAGTAAGTTTTTCCTGCTGAGAAAAGATGCAATGATGCAATGCATGATTTATGTGTTAGAAAGAAAAAAAAAGCTATATCCCATTAAGTTCTGATGAACCTGAAACATTTGCAACACTTTTTACTGTATGCGGACTTTATGAATGACCTCACTAGTTCTAATATTATTATATGTCAAGAACCAATTAACAACCAATCTACTGTTTATAGCAAGTATACTTTGACATCTTGCAACTACATATCAAATGATCTTGAGAAGATCTTGGGTTGCTATGGCGTTTATGGACTTATTTTTAGACCAAGGGAGCGCGAGTTATAAGTGCCACTGTTCTGCGAAATATCCAAATGTGTCTAAGCTGCATTTTTGGAATTCAAGACCAGAGGCCCTTATACGACTGGAGCTGTACGTGTGTCAGTGACAGCTGTTGTTGAGGCCCTCCAGACGTTTGGGGAAGACACCGACTACTGGCAGCAATGAGCTGCACGTCCCACCATATTGTGTTTATGTTCATGCGCACAGACATATCCTCAAACAAATTTGCCTATATGCACACACAGACACGCACGTACAACACACAAGCACAAGACACACGTGCACAGTAAGGAAGGAATGGGGTCACTGAGTTGATAATGCGCAGGAGACCGTTAAGGTGTCAAAGAATAATGAAAGCAATGTATTTGAAACATCACAAGTCCTTCTCTTCAGTGCATGGTGTCTTGTTCTTGCATCTCTTACATATTTAAAATATTTCTTTTATATCTCAATTCTTCTAATTCAAAATATTTTACTGGCAATTTATTGTCTTATTATTTTTGTAAATAGCAGTTTCCGTGTGTTAAGTGGCAAGCTACTCTGTGAGAACATGCTGCACATGCCACAAGCACTTGAGGCAGAAACACATTACCTGTTATCTTGTGCAGAGTTCAAATACAGTATGACATGTTGACTGTCCATTCCCAGTGTGCTACTCAACACTGGAACTGCTAAATGCTAAATAAAAACAAAAGAAAAGGTCTTCCTTCCTCACAATGTCGTGCTCAAGTTACGCCGCACCTCACAGTTAGAGAACAGTATGTCACCTTCTGCATGAGCAACAACTCAAGTGACATAGAGCTATAGTAATGTCATGAGGTAAGCCACTGACACATTTAGTGCATCTCAAATAAACGCTGCTTTGGCAAACACCCAAGCTTTGCCAGCTTGGTTTCAGTTTAAACAGGGGCCACATTATTGATTTACAGTAAGACTGATTCATTTACAAGCTGGGACTGACAACTCAGTCCAGTCAACATTCACAAATCTCTCTTTCTCGAGAGGCCATTGGGCTGACTGAGCTCCACAGACTTCGCAGGGCATGTGCCGAGCTAGAGAGGATGAGCTTAGATAAAGCTGGAACAAGCGCAAAAATGTTAATGAGTAATATCTCGCCACTGGTTCTCTTTGTCTTGTATCAGTGGTGATATCACTGAGTGCATAGGGGCCACATCAGCTGGAGAGGGTGGGAGGCAGGGGAAAGAGGAAGGGTGAGGTTGCACAGAGCCCCTGGACACTGACAGAGAGGATCTTTGACAGCAGCATAGGCCACACCTGCATTAGATTCCCTTGCTGAGAGTGAGATACATTTAATTTTCTTTTAGGTTTACTGAGGCAAGGTGATGTGCGCCTTGACAAATGGACAGCGGCTAGCAGGAGCCATGTGTCTCCTCCAAAAGGCCGATGACTTCATGCGGATGAAATGGAATTCATTTTGGCGTCATTGCAATCCATAAATATTCAGGATGAAAGATGTCATCCTGCTGCAGCTCGTGAAGGCCTCAGACTCTTCTTAATGTTAAGCAGTGGTGTGTGTACAGTAAGTGCAATAGTGAGAGCTACATGGTGCTGCAGAGGTGTTGGAGTTGGCGGCTGTGGGAGAAGCTGAGGGCAATAGTTGCATGTGTGCATTTCTATATGAGTGCATATTATTACCAAACATGAACTGACAAATAAGCTTCTCTTTCTCCTACATTCTCTATCTCTCAGTGCATCATCATCCCTTGTTGTCTGGTAAAGTTGTGGGCTTCCCTTCCCACATGCAAAGCACAAAAGCCTTCACACTAAATGACCTTATTCATACAGCAATATAAGATGTAATTCATTGAGAAATGTTTGATTCATGACTCTCTCTTTCCTGTATGCGTTGTCACAATGCCAATTCTGTATTGCCATTTAAGAACACCAAGAGTAGTCCCTTGTCTTCTCATGGGCGGGGAAATTAATGCAACATGTCAAAATCCATGTCATTTGAATGTATAAAAAGTGAGCTGAATTAATTACATGCTTCACGGGAAGAGTTGTTTCATTCATATGGTGCAGAACAGTTGTAACCACCGCTCAAATGAAGTAGAGTGGGTGCATTTCTATCAAACATTGCTCTTTATTGGCTTCATAAATTGGTGACAGCTAAGCAGCAGCACCTGTACCTGAGCCATGTATTTTCAGTCTTAAAGCAGAACAGCTGATAAGCTCTACTTTGCCAGAGGCTGGGAGGGCAGGGAGAACAAGAATGATTTAATTAGGAGAAGCTGACTTACCTGCTGTTGTGTTGTCCCCAGGTTTAAGCAATTAGTAGTCACTCTAAGGGTAATCCTAGAGAAAAGGCACTAAAGCAGTAAAGTATCCACTGATATCCTCTGGCTTGTGTGGTCCACTTGTGGTGTCTGCTTGTGCTGGCTACTGAGTTGTGCCAAGAGCCATCTCAAGCCCTGCTCTCTCTCTCTCTCTCTCTCTCTCTCTCTCTCTCTCTCTCTCTCTCTCCTTTCTGTTCTTCAGGTCAGAGCGGGAATGGTAGAGAGCAATAACAGAGCACTGTAACTTCCCTCTCTCTCTCTCTCTCACCCTCCCTCCCTCTGTCACTCCCACAGCCTATCCAGTTCTGCTCTGCATAGCAGTCTAAAACACACCTCTCATTTTCTTTCCCTGCTATCCTTTCGAGAAGTCAGTTGAAGAGTGTGTGAGAATAAAAGGGAGAGGGGGGTGAGGGAGGTGGACAGGCACTGTTCTACTCCCTCTCAGCGGTTGAAAGAAGGGGCCGTTGCCCAGTGAGGAGAAAGTCAGAGGTGCGGTGTGATGTCCTTTGTCACATGGCCAGATCTTTTCACTCAGCGACATCCTCCATTGTCCCTCACGACTCTTTTTGACTTGAGTCACCAAGGCTAAAAGTATGGTTCTATATTTAACTCGTCCGCTCTTGCCAACACGGGCGCTGTTAGCAGCTGAGGCTAGCTGAATGCTAGATGTTTAGGCTGGCCAGCTAGAGAGCCAACTCTCCCCGCTGACCCTTGGTGACAGCTGAACCATGCCATTCTCTAACGCTGGGAAAGTCCGGTGACAGCAGCCACCCAAGCCCTAACAGTGGTCCAAGTAACCACCAATTGCTGACTTAGGAGGGCTGAGTGTGGCCAAACTCTCCAGGACTTTGGCAGCTAGACTGCCTTTTTGGCCCCGCTTGCAGAAAACAAGGCCAGTGAGCTAAATCTGAGGTACAGTAATTGTGCTCTGCATCAATGGGAATAGTTAACTTTGCTGCCAGGGCACTGTTGGGTTAGACGTGCACGGAAGCAGGAGAAAATAAACACACCTAAACTTGGTTCACCTACTTTTATATTTCTAGTATAGCGTTTACCCACCTTTCAAGGTCAAAATAAATCTTGTAAATGTTGATATCTTGTATAGCACCAGGTAAACTTAGATTAAATGGCCTTTTAAAGAAAAGCATATTAAGGCCATGCAGGTTAGATGGTTATCTCATAATTAAAGAACCCATGAAATGTGGACTGCTGCTTGCTTGAAAACAGTGCGACTTCATCCTGAACTAGACGGCATAAAGGCCCGGTCACACCAGCATTTAAAATGTCAAAATTTAGCAACAGAATCAATTCATGTAAATGGAATTGCCGTGATCAGTGGATTCGCTCGCGGGAGCAAATAAATCCACGAACATTTTTCACGTCAAGTAAATGTTTGGTTAACTTTGACATGCAAATTTGCGCCATTGACAGATAGCAAGCCTCTTGAAAATGCTGACCTTTGCAGGAATGGAGAGTTGGAGAGTTCACAATAGAGGAAGCTATTGTAGCTTTTTAGGTGTGTTGCACCATCCACTTTCATTTAGCCCTCCTCTGTCCGAGTATAAACTGCTCCAGAAAAGAAGAATGGTTTGCAGACGGTTATGAGACAGGAGTCAATGGTACAAAGACGTGATGAATTTTGCTGTGCCACTTTCTGGTGTGACCGGGCCTTAGCTGTAACAAGTGGTCAAACCAATAGAGTCATTACATTACATTATTTTTGGACAAACCTGCTCTTCTGTCTGTCCTTTAAAGTACATTTCATTAAAGTGGATATAATCATTGCTTTTACAATAACAATGTATCGAATGACAATGTAAAATTGGCCGCTGTAACTGTTTGTTAAGTTAAGTTCTCCATATCAACTTAAAAGGTGATGTCAGTGTTGAGTTCACAACTTGTTATTGCAGGTTTAAGGAAGTAACAAAACCACTAAATGGGACCTTTAATCATGTATGCACGTGATCAGTTCATATTTTCTCCCTGCAGCACTGGTATTCAACAGCTGTATGCTTCCAATACGGTGTGTTGACGTCCGATTTAATGCCAAGAGTAATGTAATTATAAGCTGATGTAAAGAGGAGAGAAAGTTGCAGTTTCCTGAATTCTGCATACGTGGAGATGATCTTAATGTAGGCCGTGAAGTCAAATAACATGGTCACCATTTTACAGATGACTTAATGTATGATAGAGATGTACAGCATATCAACAATGTCACAAATTATATGCTCAGGGTAAAATGGTTCTCCGCTTCTTCATCACCATTGACATAAGACTCAGTACAACAGTTTGTGATTGTCTGCCAAAGGCGAGCTTCACTGTGAAATTCTTTTCTGCAATGTGATTGGTTGTTGGTGTTTTCTGACTATTTTAATATCTGGCCACATTAACAGAGCTGAACTACTAAACCAAACATTCACTGGTCAGATCTCTTTGTTTCCAGCCTGACCTTGTTATCTGTTACTGGTTAATGTTTAACTTGTTTGTAGCTCATGATAATCACTGACTGCTTATTATTTACCTCTACACTATTGGATGGTTGGGTGATTTTTGTGGTACTGTATTTAATCCTGACCATAGCCATGTATGAAGCTTGAGAAGTCAAGGGAGTGCACCACAGCCTGCGTATTTCTTTTGCTTAAAGTGAAAGTAATGTCTGGTCACCAGAGGGAAGCGCCTGGTGAACACAATGACACTCTTATCTCTAAGTGGAAACCAAAGCAAACAAAAGACACAGCAGCTAACCGACAGACAAACTCACTGAGGAATTATGTCAGATGGACACATTCACTCCCTCTTTGTCAGTTTTTCTGTGTTGCAATGCAAATCTGACCCAAGAGTGGTTTTGTTCACACGCAGCCATTGCTAGATTATGTGGGTGTGGGGCTGACGTAATGTTTTGTTCAATAAAATGAAAACACACTTCAGCAGACACAAAATGCATAGACACATGAACAGACAGAAACATGCAGTGGCCAGACGCATGCATACTATTTACATTCCTTTACTCTCCCAAGCGCCACTGGATACCTGGAGATACAAGGTCACCTGAGAGTTCACCAGCTCTGGAGCAGCCTCAAAGACATGTTTACCTTTTTGTTGTCCTGTATGTGACACTCAAAGTGAATCAGAGCAAAGAAAAACTCAAAAGACAAAGCGCATTTGTTTGACAGACGCCTTCCTCCCCACATTTGAAGTCATCCCCCTACATGTGGTATCGAAGAGGAAGATCTATCCAAACTGAGGTCATGAGAAGTGTATTTTGATTGAATGCCATAATTCCCACACCCAAAATGAAGTCATGTGGTGGGATCCAGTGAGGAAGAGGTTTGTTATGATTTCACTCTGTATATATAATGCCCGCAGGACGGTGGTCCTGTCTGGGCCCATTGGGGCTGCGGTTGTTATGGATCATAGTAGAAATGTGGGCTGGTTGAAGTAGCTGCCATTCCCACACTTGTATATGATGTGATCAGAATGAATGGCACTCTGATTTAATTAATGCAAGATGGGTGATAAAACGTTGCTGTGGGAATTGAGCTCAGTCATCCAGCTGCAAGGAAGCTTCAGCGTAAATCTTTGTTGAAGGTTTTATCAAAGGAAACATGGGAAAAGAAGACAATATGATTCATTTATAATGTCATAAACCAGCTGATGATGCAACCCACAGCACCTTTGCCCTCTGTTTGTCTGCAAGAGCGCACACACACACTCACACACACACACTTTTGTATCTTAATTTTTCACACAGGTCACAGATCACCCCCCCTCCAGCAAAGTAATGACTGAGGTCCCATCCAACAGTCGTGTCTCTCGTCAAAACAGTCCTGCAACATTAGCAACTCTCTGTTCACTTCCACTTCTGCTCAGACATCACCTCAGCTCTCCCGGGTCATTTTCAGTTTTGGGTGCGCTGACAGATGCTAATGAGCTGTCCGAGCAGAGAGAGATTAGACTAGGTCGAGACAACAGGGAACATGGTGTTCCTGGCCTGAAGCCATAAAGGGACTAAAGAGGTTTTTAACAAAAGGGACAGAGGCCAAAGAAAAATGAAGAAGAAAAAGTTATGGATGTGTAAAGTGGAGAGGTAGGACATATAGGTAGGTCTTTATAGCTTTTAGCTTGTGGTCACCTGTATATGGTGTATATGCGTCATTTTAAAGGAACACTTTGACATTTTGGGAAATACACACCAGGAAGTTACTGCTCCTGGCCAAGAAATAGCTCGGCACAAAACCGAGTGACTTGTTTTTACACTTCAGTTTTTGTACATGCTGGTAGGTGGATTTTGTTGCCTTCAGACAGAGCCACACTAGCTGTTTTCCCCTGTTTCCAGTCTTTATGCTAAGCTAAGATAACCGGCTGCTGCCTCCATCTACATATTTACCTCATCTAACTCTTGGCAAGAAAGTGAATAAGCGTGTTTTTCAAAATGTTGAACTATTCATTTAACATCACTGCCACAGCAGCAGACCACCCTCAATTATTTGCCACCAAACCCTCCAGACTCACTGATTATTTCCCCTGAGCCATGACTGACAGGATCTTTTTATTTGGTTTAATTTGTCACAAAACACACAGCAAACAGGAAACACTAGTTTTTGCTCCACACTACACAATAAGAAACTACAACGTCAGACTTCCGTGGAAGTACCACAGAACACCAAACGTCTTACAGTAAATTGTCCTAAAAAGCCAGAATACCACATAAATACCACAACACATGTATCACAGGAACACCATGATGACCACAGAAATTCCAGTGTTGAAGTACCACAACTTCTTTTATGTGGTGCTGTACCATAGCTTGACAGACAAGTATGTCTAATTAGGGTTTGGATTTTCCACTACCAAACACAGTAATAGTGTCCTGTCCAAAATGATAAATGTACACAATTTTGTATTTATAAAAAGAATCAAAATGGCTTCATACAATAGTTTAACTCAGCGTTTTCTAAACAAGCACTGCCTGTATTCATCCTAAGACTTCTTGAGCCAGATTCAAGAGATTACCATACTTTAGTGTCCACACTGTCATCTCCCTCCAAACTACTCTAGTATTTGATTAAGAGAAAAACAATAGTTTATTTGAGCAGTTTTACACTTATTTTGTGTTCAGTGGAATATGATATTGCTATCCATTACTTGAGCCAAGTAATCCAAATGGATATTCATTATAGTATACATCTGGTTTCACTTTTTGTGCTGTTAACCCTGTTGTTACAGCATCCATAACACATCCAGCTAAATAATAATACTGACTCAACTTTGAATTATCATCATAGCAGACGTTATTGTTGAACTTACTGTAGACATTTCATCTCTTGTGGTTTCTGTGTTTATTGCTGTTAGCCTGTTCCTCTAAATTGGCTTGGAAATTATATACTCTTAAGTATTTCTGTCTTTATTTTTCTTCTGATGTTCTTCAGTTTAAGAGATGACTTACCATCTCAGAAATGTTAATTACTTATGTTTCATTTCCTGTTTTTGCTGATCACACACTATAGAGTTGCTTGGAGGAAGTGACTCTCTGACGCCATCCTGTGTTCAGACGGTAACGTGGTTTTGTTTCCAAGGAAACTAAGCCACTCTCAGACCAGAAAAAGACATGAGACTTTCTTAGTGTAACAGTTCCTTTTACAATATTACAATAAATATTCCTTTGAAAATTTACCACCAGTGTTTACTTTTTCAACTGAGTCTAATACACTTAAATGTGGAAAAGTCATTAAACATGCTAACATTTTAATATCGTTGTTGCTTTGGGTGCTTCCTTGTCTTTTTCAAAGGATATGGTTCTTGCTCCTGTTGTTCTGGTGGTCATAACTTTGACCTCAGCTGGAATAATAGCAGTCTCTGTGATTTAATCTACTGCCATTGCTAATGGAGGAGGAGTGGCAGCAGGAGGTCTGTTTAGCAGTCGTCAGATAAAAGCCATAACTACAGTAGATATTTTTACATCTTGTGGTTTTCTTCTGTTTTATCTGTTGTATATTAATGGTGAGATGATCATTGCTGGAATGATAATCAAATGGACATTAAGTGCTCTATAACCTTTTGGCTGCTGTGGCCTTATGACAACAATTAGCAGTCACATTTGTTAGCCTATTCAATTAAAGACAATGCTGACATGAGGCATGAGGGCATAGGCACTGTACGTGGATATAGGCTATCCTTGGGAGGTATGACCACTCAGACTCTTGTAACTCTGATGATCTATTCATGATTCTCTAGACACCATCAATAGCTTGGTCTCATTGCTGTCGAGAAGGTGACTTTGCAGAAACCTCTTCATATCAGGAGACCCAGCATAACCCCTTTCTCCCCTCTTTAGGGTCTGACGTGCTCTCCCAAGGTCATCCACAGCAGGAGACAGAGCTGCCACTCATCTACCAAACCCTGGAGGGAGACGGTATTTCCATCTCAAGCGGTGACCCAGCGTGGGTCATGAGCAGAGCCAGGAGACCACAGGGCCACGGGGTTCATGCCAAACAACAGCTGTGCATCATTCAGCACGACAAAACACTTAGGCAATGAATTTCTGCCCTGCAGTGGACTATAAGCATGTAGACTGCTCATCAGTTTAAACTGAGAGGTTTCAATTAGCTCAACATTATGGAGATATCAAAAGATGAATTTATAGCCTAATAAATGACAGTGGAACCAGGGAATATTGTGTGTTTACAAGCCATGAGTGGGCCTCACGCTTAATAATGTCCTTGTCTCTTTCCTCTTAGAAATGTCTGCATTAGATAATATTAAATAATAACTGCATTCTTGCTCATTTTGTTCATGTCGTGTGGATGTAAAGCTGAATTTACAGTGGAGCTCTTCTGTCAGAAGAAGGCAGCGCTCTTCGAGCCGTTTAAAATCCTCGTTTTTCACACGAATGCATTAAGGTTACATGGAAGAAACATCATGACATACCATGATTTTTTATTCAAGGGTTACATAAAGAAATACCGCTTTTTGTAGTACTATAAATAAAGGCTGCACGTCATCATTATTGAATCGTCGCCCTCTCTTGGCTAAGAGGCGTCATTACACCAACAATGAACGGGTTTTTCAAGGGCAACCTTAAATCCCGCCTACCTCCGTTTGATTAGTCGACGGTACCGTTCTCGCGAGCTAATTGGATACTTGGACGTCAACGGAATGACGAATGCGGACACGTGAGGGAGGAAAACGGCACCGGTGAGAAACGTGGTTAAACCCTTGTGTGTTTCAGCGCGGTGTGCTCGTTGTGTCGTTTGTAGTTTGTCCCCAGGCTCGTCTCGGTTTTTAGAAACTCATGTTAAGTGTTCCGTCTAAATCCAGAGCCTTTTATCACGGGCTCTGCTGAAGGCATTTGGACTAAAAGCTAACGTTAGCTGCGAATGCTAACAACCGTGTCACGTCAACAAGGGTGTAAAGTCAATTGTTCCGCTTTAAATGGCTGGTTTGCGTGTCACCGTCAACCCGACGTGCTGCTGATACATTGTTGAAGTTTTTTACAGCTAATTTGACTTATGTGTAATAGTGAATAATGAGTTATGTCGGTGTGTTTCCTGCTAATTACTCTGACTGATACCGAACGGTAAAATGTAAATAATCTCTTATATGGACGAGTTTTCAAAACGGGTTGTGAAAGAATAGTTATCCTGTGTTTTATGTCTTCATGTTGGTCATTTAGTTGTCTGTTATAACACCGCTAGATGGTGCACGAGATCACATTGTGAGGCACATCACCATAGGTTAATGCTGTTTGTTCCACATACTGTGTGTTTGCAATATTTGTGGGAAAACATACATTTTTAACCTTTTTTTTTAATTAAAGCTTAAACTAAAGCCCACTAAATCACTTTGCAGAATCACAACTGTAAAAGGACATACTAAAATAATAAAATGCTCAACCGTATACACATTGCCTTCCATTTAATTTTATTTATTTATAAGGACAATGCACATTAATCAACATTTCTGTATATGAGGTGATGGAAGACAACAAGACGCCATAAAGACAACAACAGCGACACAATATAAGCATTCTCAAGACAGTGCACTAGCCATGGAGAGCAACAGGAAACAGCAAAAGATTAGTGCAATAATACAACAACACTATCCACCTGTAGCCATGCAAGCAACACGAAGCAGCAAAACACAGCCAGGCAATACTGACTATAACCTTATAACCAGTTTTTGACATATGCAGACATGCAGAGCAGCAATAAGACTTAAATAAAATACGACAACCATAATGTTGATCTTGAGAAAATGTTAAAAGATGCAGTTACAAGTTAGGAAAATGTTAATATCATATACCTAACGCGTAAGACATGCAGCACAGAGTTGTAAGACTATAGAAGGTCGTACCACATTGTTAATGAAGTACTATTAAATATGCCATACATATCCAAGCCATGCAAAGCTGACCATCTGGCAACGGGCAAAGGACATGGGTTAAGTTAGCAGCAAGTTAGCCAGTAATAACAACAATAATTAGCAATGTATTTTGTAGATTTAAAATGTTCATTGTGTGCAATTCAAAAGGTCACTCCTGACTTAACATACCTTTCATAACAACTTTAGAATACTCTTACTGACAGGTTATTATTACCATTGATGTCTCACATGTTGACCTTTTCAGTATTTTTAGACATTTCTGCCTCTCAGCTTCTGAATGGCTTTGCTGCTGAGGAAGCTGATCAATCATAGTTTCTCTCACCTTATGTGTGTGTGTGTGTTTTTCACAGTGTTCGCCTGAACGATGGCTGCCTCAGGGAAACTGGCGTCTTTCCGTCTACCTCCCTTGCCCACTGTAGGTGAGCTCATAAAGCTGTACAAGCTGCGAGCTGAGAAACAGCTGTCCCAGAACTTTCTGTTGGACTTGAGGCTCACAGGTTAGTCTGCCTCACTCACGCTTTCCCTTTCTTTCGCTCTATCTGCAGTGCACCAATACCTGCTAGCTCCTGTTTGTTGTTACTATGTCTACACCGAGGGCACAGCGGTGTGTTTTTGTCAGTGCACTTGATTGCACAGCTTCCACATAGCCTTGTTTCAAGGCATTGAAACCGACAGGCTTTTCTGTGTGGGTGAGGCTGAGTGGATCTGCTGCTAATGTGAATGGATCGAGTCAGTTGTTTGCAGCCCTTGCAGAGCTCGAGCCTTAATATTATTATCAGTGATGCAGTGCAGGTCTGATCTGCTCTCTTGTCCTTGGACAAGGTGACTGTTAGATTAATGCATCTCATCGTCATCACACAGGCAAACAGGTATTACAACATTACACACTATTAATCTCAATTTAGTTCCCCCGAGACTCTGATGAAGACATTTGATTGGAGAGTATGGCGTAATTTATATGATGCATGAGTTGAACTAACTTAGTACGTTATTCACAGACTGTATGCAAAAATATTAATGAAACACACACTATTGAGTTGGTCATCCATCTCCATCTTTTTCAGACAAAATAGTGCGTCAGGCAGGCAGTTTGAAGGATGCCCATGTGTGCGAGGTGGGTCCTGGTCCCGGGGGTCTCACCCGCTCAATCCTCAATGCCGGGGCGGCGGACCTGCTCGTGGTGGAGAAGGATACACGCTTCATCCCAGGGCTGAAGGTAAACTGAGCAGCCACGATTACACTGGCTTATGCACAACGTTATCAAGGTCATTAGGTCATTGAGCAGAAAAAGCTCCAGCACCTTCACCTGTCAGTTGCGTGAGACCAGCTAATCTATTTTCAGCTGCAGCATCGTTGGCCACCTGCACAGTGACTGATGATTATTTAGTTTTTATGAACACCTTTTTCATTTTTCTCATTTAATGTCCTATCACATCCATTTCCATAGCTGTTGTCTGAGGCCGCACCTGGGAGGTTGAGGATTGTCCGTGGTGACATTCTCACCTACAGAATGGACCGAGGCTTCCCAGTAAATATCTCCAAGCCATGGGAGGAAGGTGAGAATATGGAATTATGAAAGCTGTCACAGTGGTCGTGTATCGGAAATCCGTGGGACTTAAACGTGCATATGTGGTTCCACAGATCCGCCAAACCTTCACATCATAGGGAATCTCCCGTTCAACGTCTCGACCGCCCTCCTCATTAAGTGGCTGGAGAACATAGCCAACAGAACAGGGCCCTTTGTCTACGGACGCACCCGACTTACGCTCACCTTCCAGAAAGAGGTGGCAGAGGTGGGTGAACGAACACTACTGCATGTTTCAGTTTTCAAGGTGTATATTTGTCAGTTCAAAATAACCTGTGGGATACTTTAAAACTCAAATTGAACAAAGCTTAAATACCCTTTTAATATGAAGTCTACACATAGATTTATATTGCTCTTTTGCTATGCAGTCACCACTGTAAAAAAAGATTGTGTAATGGATGGCTTATTTTATTATGATTAAATGTGGATTTCTTGATCCATAATTAATCACAATTTGCAACTAAAAGAAAGAAATCTGTTTGTTCTGAGTGTTTTTATCATTTAGGCCAGTCAAATCAGGATTTAATGATATTTGCTTTTTTTTATGTTAATAACCCATAAAAACATAATTAGGATACACTTAAATACTCATTTTGTCCCAGTTTTTTGTCTTTATGTAATATGTTTACCAGACATGTACTAAAAGCAACATTAAATGACCTCAAAAATGAACCTGGACTTGCTGATTATGCATCACTAATTTGTGGTAGTTGTCCTCTCCATCCAGAGGCTGACGGCCAGCACAGGCAGCAAACAGAGGAGTCGTCTGTCCATTATAGCTCAGTATCTCTGCACAGTCCGCAACTGCTTCACCATCCCTGGACGGGCCTTCGTCCCTAAACCAGAGGTAGGATTGAACTTTGATGATAATACTTAATATCTCTAAATTTAATACTACAATGTCAAATCAGTAAAAGCAATTAGACGGACAGTGACCAGTTTTATTAGCCAGACAATCGGACTAGGCTTCTGTCGACATGTGGGGACCATTTGAATTTAATTTAATGCTGACTTTTGCAGTAAACTGACAAGAGCTACACTATTACTGACTATTCCAGATAGTCCTCTTCCCTCTAGTTTTAGTGTCGATTTCAACCTTTAGTAGCAGTATTGAAGTAGTGGCTGTCAGGACAACATCGGCAGATGGACACATTACTATTTCACAGGTCTTATCCTACTGTAGGATAACAGTGGGATCTCCTCACATCTCCTAAACTCTGCTCCTCGTCTGGTCCCATTCTCCCATCAGAGTCCCTCATCATGTCGCCATCACTCATCCATCCCCTCATTTTTCTTGCTTCAGGGCTTCATTAAGACTGTGTTGAATCAGTGTTGTCCCTGTTCTGTCTTTGGACCCTTTCTAGGTTGTAATGATGCCTGGTGGGTATTTGAGATGTGGCACGATCACACTGTGCTTTGTATTGAGGGCCTAGTTCTTTTTTAGGACCAATTTCTCTCTCTGCGTCTTTCAGCCCATGTGCGTGTATCAGTGGCGAAAGAAAGACGTTCACTCTTATGTAACATGAGAATGCAAGAGTTTTTTTATTTTCGGGGTAAGGATTTATAGTAGGACTAGGGGGCTTTTTGAAATATCAGTGTTTGCTAATAGACAGCTCCGCTGACATATATTTTGAGATTACAGACACACAGCTCTTTTGAAAGACTCAGGAGCTCTCTTACATCTTTGTACAAATGAAACCATGTTTTTCTTTTCCTGAATTAAAGGATAGGTGTTAGGTTGATGTTGTAGATGGACTGTTGGTCCCTTGAAGATGTCGTGCCTCTTTAGGAGACCCACTATTGGTAAATATTTAATCTCCTGTGTGGAGTAAAATGCAGCAGAGTGAATGGGATCAGTGCTGATTGTTCATTCTCTTAGAAGAGATGGCTCCCAATGATTATTTCATCACACTCAGCTGCCTTTCTGTGCATTTTCTTTTACTCTTTTGAGTGTCTTAGTTTTGTGTGTGTCAAACTGTAGCTTAATGGATTTCAGCATGCTCGTGCTGTAAATGTGCACACATGTGCGTGCGTGTTAGCATGCATGTGGTATGTATAAATGAGAACAGAGTGGACTCAAAACTGCATGCGCGTGCATGCACTGCAGATGAATCGGAGCCTCCCACATGCCCACACAGGCCATCTATCCTCACTACATGTTTTAATGGGCACTTGGTCGAATTGATATCATTAGCAGAGATGATGGCTGTTTGATGAGCAGGTCTCCTGCAGCTGGTGTCCTATAAAAGATCAGAGAGCACATAGAGTATATTAATGCTATCACACTCTCTGCATTGTGCAGGCCCCTTTTTACTATTATGTCATGTAGTATAATTCATAAAAAGCTCTATGGCTCTGCATTGTTTACTGGTGCACACCAGAGTAATTACGCAGAATTGCATGAACAATAAAAATGTCCTGCCTGATTTACGGGACAACATCAAAGGCTGGCAGGAGGTGGGGATTGAGGTTGTGACACAGAAATATTACTAGACGATTTAAAGCAGTGGTTTGTTTATAAAACTGACCTGTATATTGTGAGAATGCATAAAGAGATACAGAAAATACAGAAAAATATTGCACAAGTTCTAATGGATACTGTGTGGGGTGTTGAAACTGTACACTGCTTATAGTGCTCTAGTGAAAAAGCAGAAGCAACTTTTAGAAATGATGATGGCTAAATACTCCTCTGTATCCTTTCTGCCTGTCTCTCTCTCGGTTACTGCAACATATGTGTGCTTTATTAGGGAGAGAGAGTGTGTGTGTGTTAGTTATTGGCTATACCTTTAGCCAATAAATCGGCTCAGTGGTGTAATTGTTGGTATTATCTCGTTCCCAGTGAAGCTTTGGGATCACTGATTGGGTTAATGGAGAGGGATTTGCTCAAATTAATGCACAACTGGGCTTTGCCTTTTCTTTTTTGCCTGCTTCCGGCATGTCTTTGTCACTTCTGAACCTGAGGCTCTCTGTCCTACTGTGAATGAGTGAGTCATGGCTATCCTGGAACAAGTCTGCTCAGTCATGTATTGATAAGATATTTGTGAACATTTCTGTGAAGACAAAATGTCACTGGCTGGTCAGGGGTTTTAGATGTAACCCCCCCCCACACACACACACACACACATCACCAATGGCCACACTCCTACACTGCAGTAGATAAAATAGCAGGTGCGATACTACACATATGGCAATTAGTGGAGTGTGAAAAACATCTGAAGTGGTTTAATGCTGTGTAATCAAACAAACAGCGAGTCACAAAGAGCCACAGAAAAAGCAATGAACCTTTCCAAATAACCATGATGAAAAAATAGCTTCAGTTAAAGGCGGGGGGGGGGCAGTTGAACCTATAGGAGCTGGCCAGTGCAGGCTAAAGGGATAATGAGAAGGGAAGTGTTGAATCCATTTTGCATTAGCAGCTGCTGCGGCCCATATTGACGTGGGTTGGGCAGATAGGCTCTTATCCGCGCTGTTTAATCTGTCTGTCTTGTTCTTCTCGCCCCCGGATTGCACCTCTCTTGTGTCACATTGAGTGACTGAGATTGTCCTTGAAGGTTTCTGAGAGCGGTGATAGGCTGCTGTGATGGTGTTCCCCCAGGCTCAGGGTGCCCTAGGTCTGTCCTGCTGCAGATCACACCTGCCTCCCTTTTCTTATCAGTCACTCTCCTCCTGTTAATTCTCACATAGACAGACAGATTGAGTGATCTTTAAATTGCTTCTGTCATTCACAGCTATAAATATATATCCGGAAGATCTCTTTAAGGAAGAAAAATGGGAATAGAAACTGCTTTTCAGCTGTAGCTTTAGTCATTACACAGATTTCTAATTAGTATTCTGGTCAGGGGTCAAGGAGTTTTAGAGTGCACGCTGTCATCAAGCATCTGCATCTTCAACACAGAGCTCCAGTCATCCAGTTTCATTTTCACATAGAAAACAGCTGATTTGCAAAGAGTAAAGAGTGTGTGTTGACTTGCTCATCTCTCTTCCCATGCCTCGCCGGCTTCCTTGGCAGAATGTGATTAAAATCAACTTCTGTCCGTCACAGGCAGGTCTATAAGTCGTGCAATAGATGCTCCATCACGAGCAACCTGCTGTCTCTTCTGTAGAGCTGCTACAGAGCTCCACGTCTCGCTAACAACTGTGTTATTCATTAGAAAAAGTGCGAATGAAAAGGAGGCATTGAGGGGGGGTTAATGGGAGACAGAAACACTAAATGGGAGAGGTGAAAGAAAATGAGTTAGAGATAGAAAATGGGAAAGAGGAAAAATGGAGTACTAACTAGGTGGGGGGAAGACAATAAAAATAAAAGATGGATGGAAACTGACTAAAACTGCAGGGAGATAAAAGAATAAAGGCAAGACGAGATGGGTATTGAGTCTAAGAGAATGGAAAGGAAATGAAACTGTATATGGTCTGGATGTGATGAAACAAAAGCTGGAAAAGGATGTAAAAAAAAAAACCAGCAAAGCTTCCTCCATGCGAGTACAGAGCGCTAGAAGACAGATTCATGACAGAGATCGATCTGGAAGGAGAGTGAGGCGTACCTCCAGCAGATGCTTGTCTGGGCCGGTCGTCAGCCCACTCTGAGTAATGGCCGCACCAGCCATCACCCACCAACTAACTGAGCCTCACAGGAGGAGAGCCCTACAGATGTTCGCCTTGTACACAGTCGTCGAGCAGGAGCACAGGCCAGATGAGCAGAGCCTAAATTAAATTTGTTGATGCAGCATTGAACATCCATTATGGCTGGCTGTTGTCAGGGAGAGTTTGGACTTGTGCAGTAAAAATCCAGCAGATATACACAGTACACCTTTGCATTCAAAGTGATATTTTGAATGTTTTTTCCATGTCTAAGGTGTCAGCAGCTGTTTCAAGTATCAAAGCAATATTGTCCTTTGAATTCAGAGGGAGTTTCAGTGTTGAGTGTGACACACCTCAGTCCCTTGCAATGCAGTGGCGGGCTCAGTGATGGATATCCTCTCTGTGACCTGAAGTGGCCCATGCTCTCACCTCAACAGTCAGAGTGAGAATCAACTCAGAGCGGCTGCACTGCTTTCTCACCTCCCGCCACACATTCTACCGGCACACAATTCATCCAGGCCTCTTCCTGTCTCGCAAACGGGGTCAAGCGCGGTATCAAGAGTATCGGGGGAAAGTTATTTCAATGACTCGTGCCAGTGCGTTAAACGCCTGAAGGCTTGGTCTCAATACATCACAGACCCAAGGTAAAGAAAAGCTAAAAATACCCTCCTCCTCCTCTCCCCTTTAAACAAAATGCCGAGCTTGGCAGAGTCGGCTTATGAACCTCTCCAGAGATCTATTGCTCCTCCTAACAAGAAACTGTGCCGGGGTTCGCTCAGAGTCAGCGCTCGGAGTTTAGCAAATTCAGCTCTGTTTAGTTAGTGAGCACGCCGAGAGAATATGCAGGTATGTGGAGGAATATTGCTAAAACCCTAAATCAAAGAAGGGCAGCTCCAAAAAAGTAAATCGCTAGCGGTGCTGTGATACACTGATAACTAATGAAGCCGGTGAAAAAAAGTCCCACCACAATGGGAGGCATCAATCTATTAGCTATTAACTTGAAGGGTTATTTGAACGCTCTAATTTAAACTTCATGCACTGTGATTTCATGACTTCATTTCAGGCTTTTTAGAGGGACTGGAGGTGTAGGTTGGATTTAGTGGGTGTGTAGATGAGGTTTTGTAAAAAAAAAAAATAATGGTCTGGGGTCAATTTTGTAAAAAAACAAATCAGTTATGACTGTTTCAGCTAAAACTGACATCAATCTTTCTCCTTTATTGTGTTTCTGTGCTCTCACTAATACAGTATAGTCTTCTGTAATGCAATACAATGTCTGCAGTGATCGTTTTCATCGAGAGATACAGTGGGGCAAAAAAGTATTTAGTCAGCCACCAATTGTGCAAGTTCTCCCACTTAAAAGATGAGAGGGTTCCAATTTTCATCATAGGTACACTTCAACTATGAGAGACAGAATGAGAAAAAAGAATCCAGAAAATCACATTGTCTGATTTTTAAAGAATTTATTTGCAAATTATGGTGGAAAATAAGTATTTGGTCAATAACAAAAGTTCATCTCAATACTTTGTTATATACCCTTTGTTGGCAATGATGGAGGTCAAACGTTTTCTGTAAGTCTTCACAAGGTTTTCACACACCGTTGCTGGTATTTTGGCCCATTCCTCCATGCAGATCTCCTCTAGAGCAGTGATGTTTTGGGGCTGTCGCTGGGCAACACGGACTTTCAACTCCCTCCAAAGATTTTCTATGGGGTTGAGATCTGGAGACTGGCTAGGCCACTCCAGGACCTTGAAATGCTTCTTACGAAGCCACTCCTTCGTTGCCCGGGCGGTGTGTTTGGGATCATTGTCATGCTGAAAGACCCAGCCACGTTTCATCTTCAATGCCCTTGCTGATGGAAGGAGGTTTTCACTCAAAATCTCACGATACATGGCCCCATTCATTCTTTCCTTTACACGGATCAGTCGTCCTGGTCCCTTTGCAGAAAAACAGCCCCAAAGCATGATGTTTCCACCCCCATGCTTCACAGTAGGTATGGTGTTCTTTGGATGCAACTCAGCATTCTTTCTCCTCCAAACACGACAAGTTGAGTTTTTACCACAAGGTTCTATTTTGGTTTCATCTGACCATATGACATTCTCCCAATCCTCTTCTGGATCATCCAAATGCTCTCTAGCAAACTTCAGACGGGCCTGGACATGTACTGGCTTAAGCAGGGGGACACGTCTGGCTCCCACAGTTGATTTCTTCACACCAAGCTGCTTACCTATTGCAGATTCAATCTTCCCAGCCTGGTGCAGGTCTACAATTTTGTTTCTGGTGTCCTTTGACAGCACTTTGGTCTTGGCCATAGTGGAGTTTGGAATCTGACTGTTTGAGGTTGTGGACAGGTGTCTTTTATACTGATAACGAGTTCAAACAGGTGCCATTAATACAGGTAACGAGTGGAGGACAAAGGAGCCTCTTAAAGAAGAAGTTACAGGTCTGTGAGAGCCAGAAATCTTGCTTGTTTGTAGGTGACCAAATACTTATTTTACTGAGGAATTTACCAATTAATTCATTAAAAATCCTACAATGTGATTTCCTGGATTTTTTCCCCCCATTCTGTCTCTCATAGTTGAAGTGTACCTATGATGAAAATTACAGGCCTCTCTCATCTTTTAAGTGGGAGAACTTGCACAATTGGTGGCTGACTAAATACTTTTTTGCCCCACTGTATAGATTGCAGAAATACTGCACCTTTCAACCGTTTAGCCTCCCTCACCTTCAGCTTACCGAGTCCTCCCAGCCACGCGTCCCGCCCCATGCTCGAAACTGAAATATTAAAGGGCCTCCTTTGAACTGTCAGAGTGTATTGTTTTCCTACAAGCGCTCCTTTTGTCATCTGCACAGCTTTTACTGCCTTTCTCAGCAGTTAACTGCTCAGCCAAGGTCGTTGCTATTATTCCCCAGCCTCGCACGAGCACTGGGACCAGAGGAGAGCAGCTCCAACAAAGGAAGGTCATTCTCCCTCAGCGCTGATAGCCGCATTATATCTCCAATATGAACCTTCATGAGCATAACGGCTGTCCAAAACAAAGAGCCGCACATTAAGTATGGTGACATGCCAGAGCGATTTGGGTGCTCGCTGTGTTTTGAACAATGTGCTGATCGCTAATGGAGTTTTGGTGAGCGATGGCACGACAGCTCCTTAACCATGCTCTGATATCTGTCAGGATGAATGGTGGAGTGCATTAGCGCTCTCTGTGCGCAGCCATCGCCTTCATTGTCTTCCACATTTCTTTTTCTGTGGTCAATCTTTGGAAAAGGTTGTTCGCCGGTCAAGAAGGTCAACAAAATAATCTGACGCATGATTAACCCCTGCCTCAAATTGACAAGCACTCACCTCTCCTCAAATAAGCTCACAATCCAGATCTGTCATTGCGGCAACTCGGGGTGAAAGCCTTTGATGGAAAATGTAGGTTAAATACACTGAGGAGCAGATCTTATTAGCGTTTCCCCACGAGAGGAGTAGTTATTTGATCTGCACTCTTGTTGCATAACCAAGAGAAATGGGAGAATGAGAGAGAGAGAGAGACTTGAATAATCCATGTTTGTTTCAGGAAAGCACTTTTTCACTCAGTCGGTGTCGACGAGGCTCCAATCAGCTGTAATGAGAGCCCAGATTCTCTTAGAAAGAAACTATTTAATAAGCGCTCCATCTGAAGTGTATAGGCTATATGACACGGGTATTAAAGTTGAAGAACATACTGTAGAGTATTGTGATGGGAAACAAGCTCTGCTCAAGGCTAAAGACATCTTCATGCGGCAAGTTGTGCAAACTTTGATTATTCGGAGCAGAAGTTGTGGTTTTAGCATTTATGTTTATTTATTTATTTTTTGCATCTTTTTATATTGTTAGGCTCTTGTGGACCCAAAAAAAACTTGTTTTGTCACAGGGGAAGCCAATTTAATGAGATACATTTGCAGGATAGCGTGTTTGTTTCAAAATTTCAGATTGTCTTACTTTTTTTTAATACTCTTTATTTGTTAAATTGTGATCCCTTACAGTAGTTACTTCTCATGAAGAAAGAAATATGGGAAGTAACTTTTAAATATAATAAAATATATATATATCTCTAACAACTTTATAATAACTACTGTATATCCCCACACCCCATCCCACAGTCCCAACATCTCAAAAAAAAAATTAAGATTGTCTTTCTTATAGATCATTTCTCTTGTTGATGCATTTGCATGTGTCCAGTTTCTTAATTTCATGGATTAAAGCCTAACCGATACAGGATTTCTGAGGCCAATGCTGATATCAATATTTGAGAGTTTAAAACCTCTGAATAACAATATATCGGCCAATATGCATTTTTTACATAAACACATAACATTAACAAACAATTTTTACAGGACTTACTTGAAGTGGCATTTTTGCAGTTGAAAAATAAACTTCGTAGGGCCAGTTGGGCTGCAACTAATTATTATTTTCATTATCGATAAATCTGCCTAATATTTTCTCGATGAAACATTTGGAAAATGCCCATCACAATTTCCTAAAGCTCAAAGTGAAGTCATCAAATTGCTTGTTTTTTCAGCCCAAAACCCAAAGATATTCAATTTATAATCGCGTAAGACAAAAAAAAGCAGCTTGTCCTCACACTGAAGTAACTGGAACCAGAGACTGATTGGCATTTCTGCCTCAAAAAATGACAAAAGAGTTGCATATTCTTTTTTTGTTGATCAATTAATCAACTAATCGTTTCAGCTCAACTTGTCAGTGCTCTCTGGTGAACAAACTATTTAAATGTAGACACTGTTTCTAAATTACAAACATATTTTAAAACATATAAAACATATTTTTGGCATTTCTGTACAGCAATTTGTTGTTACTTATCAGTCAGCATATACACCGATATACAGTATCTGGAATAAGTTAATATCTGCTTGTTGCAGATATATCTGTGTAGATGATGAATGTTAGACATAAATTGCAGCTGTTGTCTGTTTGGCCCTCATGTGGATGCCTGTCATACACAACCTCTTGCTGTATGTGTTCTTTCTTTTGTGGTAATCTTTAATGATTATCAGCAGCTGCTCTACACGTTGTCAGTAAAGTCACTCTGTGTCAGACACACCGGATAACTGAAATAACTCCCGTTCCCTTAACCCCCCAGAGGTGTTGTTATTATTTCATTCATCTATCTGCCTATGCTATCATCTCAGTAAGGGATGATTGGAAGAGGCTGGGTGTGGTATTAAAGGAAGAATTCCTTTTTCAAAACCCATTTGCTCACAGTAATGTTTTATGGATGCATATTTTAGTTGGACTGATACTGCTGTATTCCTGGGTGCTGCGTATGAGCAGCCGGCCTGCCTACACTCAGCACAGCCTGTACTATCCATCAATCTGGAGGTTTGGCACCAAGATGAATGCTATCTCCATCCTTATCAGCCGCACACATAAAAGCACCCAACAGACTACATGCAGTAGGCATGTTGCTTTCACAAAATAGTTTTATTGGTAAAAAATAGAACTACTTGCACAAGCACATTGAGACAACTGTATCAGAACTTGTGAACTGTTCATCATCACAAATATGCTCTGGCAAAGTAAGAAGTGCTAAAGCATCCACAAAAATAAGCTGCAGTTATCAAAATGATAAATCAATGTCTTGGTACAGTATATGCAGAAGAGTTGTAACTCTTTAGACTTTTAGGACCTAGTCACTTTGCACTCTGGTCATTTATAAGCTAATGAAATTGCGTGCTGATGATCAAGCTGCACAGCCACAAAAAAAAAGAAATCTCTAGCTCCTACCTCCCTACTGAATCCTATCAGACAGAAATCGTTCCCTTTTTTTTTCCAGAGTGCCAGTTGTGTTATGTATTTGTGGTCCTGGGAGCTTGGAATGCTCAGCCATTTGAAACAAACTGCTGTCAAGTAAAGTAACACAAGCAAAGGTGCATTGAGTAGTCTTCTTATAAAGAAGATATGGTATGAATATGATAATGTATTTTATATTGAAACAATCTGAGGGCATCTGGATCCCTCAGTAAAAACAAACACCTTAAAAGCCTAGATACTTGTGTACAGTTGTCACAGACTTGCAGTGAACCAGAATTCCTGAAACAAATACATTTTCTTTTCTTTTTTTTCATTTAGAAAATACCACACTAGTGTCTTTCCAATGAAACTCTCATGCCCAGTGAAGTCTTGCTGTGCTTTGGGAAAGGAGGAATAAAGAGGATTTAAAATAACCCTCAGAAGCTGCACTCGACTGTACACAATCATCTAGTTGACTTGAGAATTAGTCTGGCAGAACAAATGACAAATTCATAAAACATTTGCTAATGTATAATACAAACAACGCAATAAAAAAATAAACAGAAAGAACTCCTGACAGTATTAAAACGTGTCATCATGAGACGATTTGGCACATTCTCGAAACACATAATGTGTCAGTATTAGTTGATGACATGGCACATTCTTTACTTTGTTTATTGCATTGGTTATGGTGCCTGGGCAGTGAGTTATTGTCAGGAGGCCAGCTCTGTCGGCTATAGTCTGTGCTGGGTGAGGTGGCCAAGTCAGGGTGGGGTAGAAACCTGGCCCTAGAGGGCTGCCAGGGCCGGCAGTGGTGCCCACAGAGATGCCCCTGGCGTGCCGGCAGCAGCCTGCAGGTGGCGAGCTGGGCTTAGCCATCTGCTCTCCCCCAGGAAGCTGCATGTTCATGAGAGAGAAGGAGAAAATGTGCAATTCTATACATCACTGCCAAGGCCTGTCTCAAGCACGAAAACAATATTCCTCCTATATCCTTCCCTCAGTAAAAAGTAGACACACTCTGAACATGACTGTATGAAAGCATAACGGTGCTACTGACATGAGTAGGTGGGAGTTTTGTTTGTGTGTTGGGAGGCCATGCTTTCAACATGCATCAGCTTTCTCTCGTCAGCGATCACATCCATGTCAGATGTGACACAGGCAGGACAGATGGGGAAAAAGAAGAGAGTGACAGGTAGGAAAAAGAGGAATGGTGACATAGTCAAGTGACTGCAATTTAAGACACTGAGACCGTCTGCAGGTGCAGACTGGTAGCATATGCGCACTGCTGACGCACTTGGAAAACAAGTCACATATGGAGAATGACTCAAACCTTTTTTCGCTGCCTGCCACACAGCTACCCAGTCGACCATGACTCGAGAAGCTTCTCCTTTTCTGCTTCGTTTTTTTGCCCCTCTGCCGCTGCACCATTAAACATCTGTTCATCCCTGTGAGACCACTTGCATGGTATAGACACCATAGCAAAGAACAGCATTTCCCAAAACATCTGACCACATAACAGGGATGCTCCCTCATGTCACTGGCTAATAAAGGGGATTAGTGAAAGCAGTGTGAGCCGAGGCTCTGATTAAAGCTTATGGAGCCATGGCTAGAGAAAAAGATGCCCCCCTAAACAACTTCAAATCACTGACTGACATGCACAAACCCCCCAGACAATAAAGATATTTGAATGCCGAATTCTGTTTCCATGGCAGTGTGGAGGAGGATGACAGGAGTGAAAAGCACATGCAAAAAGCCGGCGTGTCTGAGTGTTTACTGTGTACACAAAGACACACAAGAGCTTGAGTAAGTGTGTGGGTGTGCATGTCTGAGGGCGTGCAGGAATGGGTAGATGGATTGGGATGGGTAGCTGCCACTTACAGGCAGTATGGTTCTGTCTGGATGGAAATAAAAAAATAAAAAAACAGCATATCAGATAGTCCACTCTGCTGAAGGATTGAATCTCTCTCTATTAATTTCTCTCCATCTCTCTCATATTTCCACCTGCAGAGAGAGAGGCAGGCAACTGTTTGTCTGCATTTTCTGTCTCAAATCCAGCCCAGCAGCCCACGTCTACTCCTCCTGACAGTCCTCTTTGAACAGTTACAGCAGGGTAATGTTTCTACAGCTTTTCAGGCACAGGCATTGTGTGGCTATGTCTCAGTCTTCTACCAGGCATTCCTCTGTATTAATACACAGACAGGCTCCACACAGCATGCTTTAGAGGCAAAATATCACCATCATTCTAGTAGCTAACAAAAATATTACCATTTATTTCAATGAATTCCACGTAGCATTCTAGTGGATAAGTATACGAAAAACTACAATGGCTTGCTATGAAAGCGTTTCCACCTACTGCTCTCAAGAGTTATATTGCCTATTTTGTCAATTGGGAGGTTACCAAACGATTGTAAATAGCAGCTAAATGATTGCTTTTTTTTCTTTCAATTCAGACCTTTGGCGAGGAAAAAAGAAATCTACACGGAAGCCTTCCTTATTTGCTTAATCCATTCCCCAGGGAACTCTTTCTGTGATTTACTGATGAAGGATGTCTGCATTTGGTTAGCGGCTTCCTTCGATGCTGCAGCACCTTATCCTGGCTCCTTACACATTCACACTGTTTGTTCCAAGGTGCTGCTTAGGGAATACCTCCACTGCTTGTGCTTGCAAAACAGAAAAAGGGAGAAGAGCAAGATAGAGGAGATGGGGAAAATGAATTCAAAGTTGTTACCCTCCTTTCTCATTTTTTCTCCACCTCTATCTGGAGTAGATCCTAGTGTGTAGCATAAGCCGTGATGGTTTCTCCTCAGGCTCGTCTCCCTTTAGCCGTAGCGTACACAGCGCTGCTTTATTACACATAGTCCTGCAGGCTGTAGCCAGTCTTATTGTCTAATGGGGAGAGAGAGCAGTACTGGTGCTGGAGCTCCTGCTGCTGCTGGAGCAGCTGTTGCTGTTGCTGCTGGAGCAGCAATTTGTCAGGGGGAGGGAGCAGGACCAGGTCCTGGGGGCCATGCCTCTTCCCCGAGCAGGACATACAGAAGATTGACCCCCCCATGAAGAGGAATCCTGCCGAAACAAAGGCCACGTACACAGCACCCCCAGGCTCAAACTTATTGCTCTCGGGCACACTGGAGTCCAGGAAGTTGGTGATGACCTCGTTGGTAAACCAGGAAGCAGGCACCAGACACAGAAAGCCTGCAGCGACAAAGCAGCCACCACTGGCAATCGCAGCGTGCCGCTTGGAGCGCCGTCCTCCTCCCCAACGTGTGCATTTTAGTCCCAGGGATGCAAGGCATAGGCCCATGGCAGCCAGTACGCAGCAGAGCACCATAGTGGTGCGGGCAGTCTGCAAGTACGCAGGTAGTGAAAGCACCGAATACTTAAGTGTGCAACTGAACATGCCTGTGCTGTACCATGTGCAGTCCATCCACAGACCCTGCATCTGGGAAATTGCTGTGATGATGTTGGAGCCCACATCTGCGCTGACCTTCCAGTTGGGCAGCAGAGTGGCCACCATGGCACCCATGATGCCCAACAGCGCTAGGACAAATCCAAATATCTGCATGCCCGTGGATGCCATGCTCCTCTTTAAGTTGATGCTGCTGCTGCCGCCTCAGCCCTTGTCCTCGCCAGGCAGCATTCACCCAGCGCCAGCCAGGCTCGTCGACCCCACTGCCCAGCCGCCTCTCTCCCCTCCCTTGGTGGTGAACCAGCTTCCAGTCAAATCCCCAGTTCCTCAGCTCTGCGGCTCCACTGGACTGGAGGAGAGAGACGGAAATGAGAAATTGAACTGAGTGGGTCTCCTCGTACTCCCTCCTTCTTTCTCCCCTCATTCACCTCACACAAGCACAGACTTTTCTGGCTGGAAACAAAGGGCAGCATGAAGCACGAGCGATAAGAGCTGGCTCTGGCTGACTATACAGTAAAAACTGGGGGTTGTTGTGCATGTATTAATTTTCTATATGCTGCCTTGTCTTCTCCTTTTCCTTACTGGAGCCCCATAGAGCTGTTATTGGAGAGGGAGAAATGAGTTTGTGGTATTTGCAACGCTCAATAGCTATGTGGACTTAAAGCTGCAGTGCCCTCACCCCACTCATATACTGTATATAATATCACTTTGATTTCAGTGCTGTTTACCATAATAAACTGAGCCCACCTTTTTAACCGTTACACAGCGTTATTTTCAAGTAAAATACGAGTTTATTCAGTTTAGTCAGCCGCTAGAATTAAACTTTGTGAATGTACCAGTTCTTTTTTATTACTATTTTGTCGGACTTCCTAGCAGGCGCATCGTGGTCTTTCTCATCTAAATAAATAGGTCGTTCCAGCTTTGAATTAATAATCTCGAAGCTCAGTCAAATTGTTTGCTGTTGTTTTATGATCCAAGGAAGGAAAAAAGAAAACAGCGATGTTGAAATAATCCCTTACCCCGGCTGGTGCAGAGCTGGCGCGTCACGTTGTTCGCAGTGATTCCTGTAAACACACACAGTCTCACATTGAAAGCCAGCGGGCCGACGAGGGGGCGAGGAGGAGAATTCAGCCCGGACCACGGATCCATTCAAGCCACCCATTTCCTTAGCAACGGTGTATCAGAGGGCATCCCAGCTCTAGACCACACAGGCTTGGCCGGAGCCTGGCAGAAATAACCGTAGCGCTCTGGCTGTCTCTCTCTCTCTCTCTCTCTCTCTCTCTCTCTCTCTCCTCGCCGGTTTGTGTGTGTGTGTGTGTGTGTGTGTGTGTGTGTGCTGGAGAACAGCAGCGTCTGCCTCACAACAACTTTATAACACGGTTAAACCTCGCCGCGCTGCTCTGTAGGCTAATACCGCCATGACAACAACCAACGGTCGAACCGTTACTCAAACCGTAACGGATCACTCCTTTTTCCTTTTTTTCTTTTTCTTTTTTTTTTTAAATACGCTTTTCAGAAATACTGAACTCTGTGTTACTTTTTAATTAGCTTCTTGTTTCTTATCGCGGTCAGTTATCTTTTACAATCCGAATTATTCCACCGTGAATAATCAAAATATCACCCAGGAAAGCAGTTTTGTCAGCGTTATGCTAGCAAAAGAATTAGCTGGCGTTAGGTTAATTAGTTAGCTAGGTTAGCTGTCGTCAAAAAAATATTTAAAGCTATAAGACTGATTTCACCCAAACTACAAAAACATTTCGCCTACCTTTAGAGGTGTCTGTGCAGAAAGCTTTGGCTTTATTTGCCCAGGTTTTGCAGTGTCTGTCATTTCTGCCAGATTTGTACCAGTTTTAGCTGAAATGTCTCCAGAAACAATGTCCAAACTATTCTAAATAATCCTCAGTTTTTATTGAAACTACTTCCCCCTAAAGAACTAGTCCCTATGGTAATTGTTTACACATTCTTCCAGGGTGGGATTGCAAACATTTTGTATTTTATTTCATTACATTTTTTTTTATTGTTAACTATCTATGTTACTAAACCACTCTCTGTCTCCACAGTCAGTGATTAAGCATACATTAAATTGAAAGGTTGTGTTAAAATTATCCACTTTCTACCATGCATGGCCATGCATTTATTCATCTATACAATTGATTTGTGAAAACAGTGGTAATAGTTAATAAATGTCTAAAATGTATGCTATGTCGTTACAATATTTAATGTCCTTCTCAACATGTCAAAAAACTAAAAGGAATGACACAAATGGCAACATTTTTCACATAATATGGTATAATATGGTATATAAAAATGGTATTTGTTGCTCAAACAGGTTGGCTGTAGAGAGCGACATTATTTGTCTCTTCAGACTCTACCCTGTATGGAGAAAACTGTTCTTGCTGTGTAATGTAAACTAACTAACAAATTAAAATCAAATCCATCCCACTCCTGCATTGAGCTGCTCGGTAATCATAATGCAATACTGCTGTTGTTAAAAGATAAGAAATGACCAAGATGCAAAGTCTAGATAAGATTTCCAAACATAGCCTCACTACACAACTGGGAAGGGTAGTCTAATTAAGACAGAAGAAAAATCTGCTATTGTTATGACCAGATGAGCTGGTCAGACTTGTGTTCGACAAAGCTTTGTTTGTTTATGTGTTGGTCCAGAGGCCAGAGGAGCATGTGTACCCCACCATGCCAAAACGGACCCTCCCTGGGGCACCATTTTCATCAGGCATCAGTCAGCAGGAGCCTAAAACTCCCAGCTGCTACCCCGTCTTTCCTCTCGTCTCTGTAGAGGGCATACAACATGGGTGGGAGTGGCTAGGGCGGCCTTGATTCATGAATGACAAAGAGGACAAAATGAGAGAGGGGAAAAAATCAGACAGGTCTAATAGGCCTGATACCCTTGGAAACGCAGATGTGTGTTGCTATTATTTTGCTGTATAGGCAAATCAAAACAAGACAGCTGTGGGAAATAATTTTGCCTATCCCCCCACTAACAGTATAACGACCCAGTATTGACCACAGTGATGCGTGGCCATTACGTGTAGATAGGTTGGTGTAGCAATTGATTTGTTTAGCTATTGATCTGTTTGTGTAATATGGCCCATTCTCTTTCCAGCCACCATTTTTTTCCCCCGTAAACTACCCTTAGGAGACCCCTTCCTAAAATGAGATCTGGCCAGCATGCAGGGGATGGTGCACACCACATTACCTCCAGCGTGATGTTGGTGTCGACCTTCAACACTACATTCTCAGAACTCCTTGTGGGATACCACTGCAGCAGGGAGAGAAATTTTCCAGTTTTCTACGGACACACTACAGTATGGCGTGTGTGTGTGACCTGTCTCCTTGTAACCGATGAGATCCTAAGTGCTGATGCTGGTAGTGTTCTGTGGGGAGTAAGATAAATAAATAAATAGATTAGGCTAAATAGATAGGGAGTGGATAAAAGTGGAGAAATAGATGGAAGGAGAGGAGCAAAATACAGTTAACATACACCCTGTGAGTGCAGATGTGTGAGGCTGTGATGTGTGAAGATATTGCGGGCTATTATAAACGTGGTCCCCTTTATTTTATCACCTCACAGCAGAGCTCTCTAGCCTTTCTGCAGCATGGCTCTGAGGCACAGCCGGACCAGCCACGCTCCCTTTTGCCCACATGAGGGGCTTTTATCGTTCAATTTGCATTTTCCTCTTTTATGTCCTCCCTTGCGTAATTGGTTTTCGTGCTCATCGTCTTGCAAAGGGGTCTTGTTCACAGCAGAGATGCAAGGTGTCGTGTGATAGCTGTGATGTCGCTGTCAATGCAATCTTGTTGTGGAGCAGGGCCCGGGTCCAGTTTCACCATACATAATATGTGTAAACCTGTCCGAGGCAAAACACTTGTGACATGTTGCAAAAATTACTGGCATTGGCTTGATTAATGAGTGTCTTCAGCTTACTCCATTAAGACTCCCAAGTGAACAATGTGGAATGGCATTTAATGGACTTTTTAAATATCCCATCAAAACTATTTTTCCCATGTTGTCCTCATTTTCTCTTCTGCTTTTCCAGTACATTTCACATTTTTGGGCAAAGCTCAAGCTTTTTTATGACGAAAGCGTCTCTCCAAGGAGCTGATCTTGTCAAAGAGTAGTACTAGAGTCTTGAATGTCCTGTGTGCATGCCATAGGCGATTTCATGGGAAGTACGGCGGGATGCCTGCACAGGAAGCCAAAGCCCTTCCTCCCCAAACCCCTCAAGCAACATCAGCCTAGTATATTCTGGCAGCATTGACTGCTGCCTTCTCCTCTCTGAGAGGCTGTCTCCCTCCACTGATGTAATGGAGGTTGTCTTCTCAAGGTATTGTCATGATTAATGCAGCTCTTCCCCCTTTGGTTGCTGGATCTCTGTGAGCTTTTCTCCCTGGTATTCCCTGGCTGTATATAGTTTTCTTCCATCCCCCTGCTCTTTCTCAGAACCTGCCATTATGTAAGCGCAAGTGTTGGTGGTTCAGGTAGCACATTGGCTCTTGTCCCAGGGCCCCTGCCATCTCATCTTGGTTACGCTTAGAGGGACATGACAAATTACTGCTCACACGCCATTGGGCAAGAACTGACCAAGAAAGAGACATCGGAGGTGGAAATGGGGAAAGGGGAGCTGGAGAACCACAGGGCAAATCTGGAGTAATAGAGTTCCCTGCTGAGCTTTGGGAAGGTCAAACGCATGAAAAATGGTAACGCACAAGTATGTCAATATGGATGTGGGACTATTGTACTCAAGTGGGTCAGTAAAAGGTCTTGAGCTGCGGACAAAAGCAGACGTGTGACTTTTAGATAGAGATCTCTCATGTTTTGCCCTTTTCAAACGCTCTACCAGGGGAATCAGCGGTAAAAGACCTTCTTACAGTAGAAATACAAGGTGTTGGTTTATCAAATTATTTCATATACCATACACAAGGGGAGAAGTAGGCTCAAAGACTATGTAAATGTCTTCGTTACACAAAGCTCTGATCAAAATTAGCCAGATTGAGAGAGTCGGAGCAAGAGGAATTTTCACAAGCTATAGATTCTTACATAATGTTATTTAGAGGCAAATTAGTGGTAATGATTCAGTTGTTGTTCCCTGCTAAAGACGATGGTTTGCTCAAGCCTACAAGAAATGATAACCGTCGGAGCATTTCCAGTCTCTGTCTGCTTTGTGTGTATGATCCTTACTGCCACCCATGTAAAGGGGTGAGAGATAGGAGAACCTGAGCGAGGGAGAGATATTAAGGTTGTCAGATAGGGTCAATAAGTCAGTCTATTACCCCAGTTCAGAATCTCCCAGCAGATGCAAAGTATTTTAGGGCTTTTGGGGGAGGGCTGGGGGGGGTGAAGGCATGTTCATAGCACCTCAGTGGAGGGCCCAGGTGACAGCGCGTGATTTAAGGTGGAGTTTCCTTGCATGTTGAGGTTATCAGGGGAAGGATTAATGGCAGGAAGCAGGATATATTCCAGTGGTGCTACCTAGTGAAGCCGTGTAGCAAGGCCATACATAAATCATAGCAGCAAAGTGACTTGGACAAGCTGATGGCTGAAATGCTGCTGCTTGTATAGTCCCAATATCGACTTTTCCCCTTGCTCCTCTCTTAAATCATGAAGTGCGGAATATAAATGGCTTAATTATTCCAGTAGAGAGTGAAATTAAAGGCATTCCTTTTTATTGCTTTTTCCTAACAGATGGCGGTCTGATCTTGCATCACCAAAGCACTGATAGAGGCATTTCGCAATCAGATATAAAATCCCTACCAATATCCTGACATGTTGATGTGACAGGTGGAGGAATTGATTCTCATAATGCGAGCCTCTGTTCTAAACCAAATGATGCACCCAGCGCTCTCAATGCCCTTGACAACACCTGCCACATGGCCTTTGTATTTAAAATGCATCATCTGAACTAAAAGGGTTAGTGTATTAATAATAGACTTATCAAGAAGAAACCGCCAAGGCCATTACTGACGCTACAAATAAACCATGAAGTCATCATTCAGTGTTAGACTGTTAAACATGACAAAAATCGACATAAAAATTGAACATGAGATTCACTTAACAGCTGTACAGTACATGCACTTACATCTCCAACTCATAACATCCTTCCTTTCTTCCTCTATGTCGAACCATCTAATGCTGAACCCAGGAGTTTGAAGCTTTCTCTGCACTATTATTGCACCTAGCCTTCAGGGCTGTTAGAGACATACAGTCTCCACCACTGCCGTCCCATTAAACGCTACTGCGGCAGGAAGCTCAGCTGCAGTCAGCCATCTCTGGACTACACAGGGATCTATAGATCTGATAAGAGATAGCGCTGCGGTTTACAAGTGCTCCCGAGCGCTACCTCAGTTGTTCACAGAAAAGGGGAATCTAAACAGCTCATTAGAAATCCTTTGCGCGTCCTTGGACCACTTTAGTTTTCCTCCCCTAATTATCGACGCCAGCCCCTAGCCCAGGAAAACAAAAGGCAGCTGTGAATGAGAGTGAGTCACACAATCCAGAAATACAAGCTTCGAGGATGCACGAGGAGCTCCGCAGGGCATATAGTCTGAGCTGAATTAATGTCCTTTTATTTTACCTCTGTGTATGTGTTTGTATGTGTTTTATATGAGTAAGAGGGGGAGCATGTCTGCGGGTATGTGTTTTTTGCATGCTTGACTTGCCTTTAAATGTTAAGTTAACATGCTGCGTAACATTACCATTAATGCACCTGCATGCTTCCTTCCCTTACAGCTTTTGTCTCCTCATTTACAAACCTGCACATGTGCAGTATGCAACATCTGTCTTCTCTGTTATACGTCTTCTCAGCTTGTATATCCTTCATTCCACTTTCAGATCTCAAATTCTTTTCCATACAGATGGACGTGAGTTACTTATAGATGTTTTTTGTTGCTATATAAAGAGTCTTATCTTGAAAAGCACTCAAGGCCAAAAAGCACTTAAGGACAATGAAATGTATTATTATTATTATTAAGACTAACACTGCTGATGTTTTTTCCTGCCCCATCGTCAGTCTGCTCAGCCAGTCAGAGTACAGTTCCTCTCAGTGCTCCCTCACTAGGGAAGTAAGACTATTACCAACTATGGGAAGACAGACAGGCCACTGCTCCGCTCTGCTGCCCACTGTCTGGCTGTACCATTAGCCCACACACAGTCGAGTATCTCTCTGATTGTGCAGTAGCCCCTTAAGCCATAACTTGCAGGACTGAGCAGCATCATGTGAAACATCCTTGAAAGATGATGGCCTTCTTTGTGCTGCAAACGCACAGATCCAGAGATCCAGAAATGTATTTGTATGTCTTTTAATGTATTTTGGTTCTTTTGATCCCATCATGGCATTCAGAAGATAAAGAGAGTAGATGATCCTTTATAGGGGAACAAGCAACAGAGTGAAGAGAGAAGAACGTGTGGATGTATATGTGCTTGAAAGTTAAAGAGGGTGATCTGAGAGCAAGAGTTGGGCGCCGCTGAGTCTGGCACGATTACTTCAACAGTGTGTCATGTCAGCTTAGGGCTGACACAGGAAGGATCGGGAGACAGCAGCTAGTGAAGAATTGGAGCTAAGGTTACCACCCCCACCACCGGCCCTCTACTGTAGTTCAGTGATTCCCAATGAGGGGTTTGCAGGATTGTAGAGTAGCTCAACTAATTTGAGAAATACTGAAATTACGTTTAGAATAGAAAAAAAAAAATCCACATATTGAGTCAGCTGTAACACTGAACACAACGTATTGACATTGGGTGTGTGTGAAAACTAGCTAGCAAGCGAGCAGAGGGGTTAGCTAAATCAGTTAAACTGTTCAAGTAATGCATGCATGGTTGAAATAGATAGTTAAAAATAATGAATAAATGGTGAAATAGCTAATACTTGCTGTAAAGCTCAGCAAGTATACTTTATAAAAATATACTATGATTTTTTTTAAATATAGGTATATAATAGGTATAAGAGAATTAGTCATAGCACCTGTGTCCACTGACTCTCCCATAAAGCAGGACGTGAGCTCTGGCTGCCTAACGTACCCATTACTGGATCCATATATGTCCATGCTCGGTTAGTTTCACGCCCAGTGGAAAGGGTAGAGCCGGATAGACAAAGACAGTGGGATGAAGAGAAGAGTGCTACAGCGAGTCTGGCTTGTAGGTATTAAGAAACTCAGTGGTGATGCAGCAACAGGAAGAGAGACAGGGAAGAAAGAGAGAGGCTCAGTTTCTATGGTCCATCGCACAGGTGTTACTGTGGCAACTGGAACCGGCTCGCCAGCTAGCCATGCTGCGTCATCTTATTTTCTGCCTTTCCTCTCTTCTTTTATCCCAGTGTGTTGATCTCTCCACCTCTCTCCCCCTCTCTCTTTAGCCAGCTTTGTATCTCTCTCTCGCCATTTGTCAGGCAACCCTTCTCGCCAGCATTTTACTCCACATTTTGCATTCTCCTATCTCCTCACACCTACCTGCTCTTTCTCCCCAACTTTTTTTGTTCATTCCAATGCAATGGGAACTAGACTTGCAATATAGTTTGAAGGTCTGTGCTAACCCCCTGCTGTTTGGATTCCTCTTGCTGTCTTTGTGCGTGTGTGTGTGTAGGTGGACGTGGGAGTAGTTCACTTCACCCCTCTGGTTCAGCCTCAGATCCAGCAGCCCTTCAAGCTGGTGGAGAAACTCGTCAGGAACATTTTCCAGTTCCGCAGGAAGCACTGCCATAAAGGAGTAGAGTAAGCACAATTATACAACTTGATGTAGCTTGTAAAGCATCTATCCTCTCTTTCCCCCCTCTCTCTCTTTCTTTTTTACTTTTTAATCTTGTCTCATCCTCATCTATCATTCTCTCTACATTTTTCATTCTCTGTTTTCTGACAGCAGCGTCTTCATCTCATCATTAATTAGAATGGTTTTTGGTTTGCTTTTCTTTGTGACACACACCGCTCTGACAAAGACACAACTTTCGGGGCTTTGCGTAACTTAACAGAGCTGTGCTCAAACCCACTAGCAACAAACCCACACGCCCACATGCATGTGCACGCTGCCCATCACCCCCGTGCCTGTTAGAGAAGTGTATGTAGGCCCGGATAACAAAAGAACACTGGCTGTGTGAAAGAGAGCAGCAATTATGAGTCATTGAGGTGGCATAGGAAGACGAGGCAGCATTATGTAACTGCAGTGGGTTGGTGGCAGTGGTACCAAATTGGAGAGGAGGCACCAGCGCTGAAGCGTCTGAAAAGCATCTGTACTGTGGAGTGTGTGGAATTGGCTATTGCTCACCAACCTGCAGAGAAAGAATGCAGAAGAACATCTTAGGCAGGGAAATGTCTCTAAAAATAAATGGCTACCTCTGTGTTAAATATTCTGCGAGAGAGCTTTTCAGGGTGAGAGCCAGCAAAATAAATGAAAATTGGACATTAAAATTATAGCTCTTTATGTTGGAGAAGTTTGTGTCTGTGGGAGTTTTGTGTCAGTATCTACATCCCGTGACTATGAAGCATGGCAGTGGAGCAAATTAACAATTCATGAGCAGTTCTAGCCCTTTGTGTGATTTCAATTAACTTTACAGATTTGAAATAATTGCTGAGGGATAATTTCTTTCTGTTTTAACTTTACATGCCATTAAACTTGCATGATCATTAAGATATCAAAGCGACCTGAGTGTAGGAATCTGTACTTATCATGTATTGTATCATTTCTTCACGTTTTCTCTTCTTCCCTCACCCAACCCCCAGAAAGTTGTTCCCTGAGGCGTGTCGTGTTGAGCTGACACAGGAGATGATGCAGAAGGCAGATGTGGACCCCATTCTACGCCCGGCAGAACTCACCATACCCCAGATCAGGGCATTAGCGGATGCCTACGCTCATCTCTGTGCCCATGAACCCAGTCTCTTCAGCTATGAGTTCAGAGAGGACCTCAGGCTAAAGCATCTTGCCAGGCAAAGAAACAAACCAATGGACACATTTATGGACACGCCAACCGGCACACCACCAAGTTCTCAACATCCCTGCTGAAAAAAAAAGCACGAAAACCAAGAGAAGCCCACTGATAGCCTCTGTTAGCACAGGGAAACAACAGACTGCTCTTAGCCTTGACATTTCCACCTGGCATATGCATGCATTTTTAAAATGTTTTTTCCCTGCACCCAGGGAGGAATAGGTAACTTGGTATACATGAAATCCTGGGACAGAGACAAGGACCACAAGGCATATAAAGATCCTGGGTGGGTTGGATCTGCTCCAAGACCTTGTTCCAGGATGCGACAACTCAAAGCAGAGTTATGTGTTTTGGGGAGAATAAAAGAAAGCATGTTAGTTACCCACAGTAGCTCTTTGAGAGTGAGTATCTCTTTATGTCCCAATTCTTCCTTCAGCTCCAACTTGCATAACACCTTGTCCTGTGGGACCTAAAAGACATGTGAGAGTGTTTTCAGGGTGATTTGGAAAATGGGAGCAACATGGCAGCACCATATCCAGGCCATTTCTGCCTTCCACTATGTACTGTATTGCTTAGTCACTTGGGGGACAGAGCTTAAAGGGAGGAGGAAAGTGGTGGGAATTTGTCAGCTCCACAAAGACTCTGTATTAAAGGAAGAGGAATCCACTGTTAATGCCTGCATTAGAAAAAAAGGCAAATGAGCCAAATTAATCAAATCTAACCAGTGACTTTTAAAAAATTACATCATAAATGTTAGTGGAGGCACATCTTTTTGTTCAGAGTACATAATTCACTACATGTATGTTAAATAAATCCTGGTGTTGTTATTTAAGGGTTTATGTCAATAAAAGTGTTGTTACAAGTTTGAAATATTCCTCTTTGAATTCTAGAGCAGATTATCACCGACAGAACATGGCAGGGCTGTTGCCTGCCAGTGTGGCAGATGGTATGCTAAGGTTGACTTGCCAGAGGGAGACTTCACTCAGTTTTGATGATTGGTGGGTGCTAATCTCCAACCACAATCAGGATTTCATCAGATCTACATGGCAGATAGCAGGTATGCCATGTTGGCAGTCGCGATGCTGTGCGTTACATAGCTCAGTGACCCCAAAGAAACGTGGCTCTGCGTTATGAAAAGCTTTTATTTTGGAAGATTGTTGCACGTGCAGGAAGAGATTGGACTGACGTCACGCTCACGGGGAAGGTGATTAGCCGCTGATGAGAAACACGTTTTGCCACGCGGCGATGAAATTTGTTTGTTTGTACTGTCTAATATTTTTAAGCGTTGCCATCCGCATTTTACCTCTAAATAACACTTAAGCTGCTTAATGTACATCAGTTAAAGCCGGACAAGGCCTACTAACTACCGAGTCCAGTCCTGCAGCCACAGGTGAGTCAAAACTGGCTTCTTCACGTCAAACGTGAGTGTCAGATCCGTTGTTTCACAGGAGCCATATCCTGTGTTTTTAAGTTAAGCAATTGTTTTCACAAATTTAAAACGTCTTATTAAAGTGTCTTAAGATTAGTACCCCATGTATAGCCTACCTAAAAGCCACCAGTTCCTGTAACGAGAGTACATGCCATACTGCCTTATTCATATTCCTTACTTAAAAATAGTATCAATACTACAATGGAAAGAAACTAACAAGTCCAGCATTCAGAAATTTACATAAGTAAAAGTATTATCAACAAAATGTATCAGTATACAAGTAAACATACTCATTATTTAAATTTTCTTGTATATTTTAAAAATAGATTATAAGTGAGTCATGTTTATATGTATGTTTTGTACAAAATAGTTGTATAGTTTTGTTTAGAATATTAATATGCAAAGTAACTTTAGTTTTCAAATAAGTGCAGTGGAGTTAAAAGTATAATATGTCCCTCTGAAATATAGTGCAGAATAAATTAGAATGAAATACACTTTCCACCACTGTTGGTGTACAATGTACTGTTAATGTTTTTACGCATGTGACAACACATTTGTTGTAGCAGGCTATGTGTGGTCTGACAACTGCAATTCTAAGATGTGTCCAGACTCGAGAGGGAAAGACTGGTAGGCTAGAGGTGATTGGAGGACATTTTACATTTTCAGTCATTCCCAGACAAAATGCGTGTTAAGCATTCTGGCAAAAAGTAGCATAAATCAAGAATAATGACCCTCAGCCCCCCGCCTTTCAGAATGAACCTAAGATACCTCTTTAGTATGGTTTTCAAACCAGTAATCTGCCACAGCTGTCTGTCATTGCATGGCAACCTGATAAATCACACCAGACCTGAACCAGGCCAAACACCATCTTTCTAGCCAGTTGACGGCTCTCAGCCACCATCATGGCAGATTCACTCCTAGTGATTTGTCACAGATTGTGAAATGCAATGACTCTAAAGTAGTAAAAGAGCACAAGATGCTTCCCCTGTTACTCTGCCAACATTACCTGTCCACATATATTTAGATGCTTTATCATCATGCTTGGCTGTCTGGTAGTCCTCCACACCTGTTTACCATATCATGCAATAATCCTGTGTGTATGGAAGCCTATAGGAGACTATATTAAAATGATCATATAAACTTGAAAATGTAATTCCACAATAGCATTATAATTTCATGAAACATGGGAAGTTTGGGGCCTGTAGGACAATGTACAGTCCAGTTATAAACCACTTCCTGTTTGGCGGCGAAACACCTAACTTCCACGCATGCATGTTTAGGGCCTCAAAAGTGCGATTGAATTGGACAAAAAATAATAATTCCTTGAAATACAATAGGGTCCTCGCACAAGTTCGTGCTCGGGCCCTAATAAGCGAAACAGCGCCCCCAGTCTATTGCATTTACATTTACATGTCACCACGCTCTTTTGGTGTCAAAATGAAAATGTAATCTGTCAGTCCTCATCAAGGTGGGTCTTCAGTTAGGACGTCACTTCCTCCTTCAGTGACTTGGTTCATTAAAGTTCATTAAGTACTAACTGTAATAGTAGGAGATGAAGTACTTTAAGTAGTATTAAATGTAGCAGTAGTTGAAAGAAGTACTTAAAAGTAAAATATTTACTACCACTACATATTTACTTTTTAATTTCTTGATTATTATGGGACATTGACTGGTTTAAGCTTCAAATGTTCAAACTACTAGGCTACTACTGTGTCAATTACTTTACCTACTGCTTGAAATACTTAGTAGTTACTGATTCAGCTACATCAAATACTTAGTCTTCTTCAGCTACTGCCAAATTACTTCAACTACTGCTTCAACTATTTTAAGTACTACTTTAAGTACTGCTTCAATGACTACTTCTATTACATCAAATACTGCTTAAAATAGTTCTACATTTATTACTTTTAAGTGCTTCAACCCCTTCAACTACTACTACTAAATTTAGTACTACTTAAAGTACTTCAACTCCTACTTTTACAGTTAGTATTACTTAAAGTACTAAAACAGGCACACTCAAATTTTAATGAACCAAGTTACTGAACAAGGAAGTGACGTCCTAACTGACCCACCTTGATGAGGAGAGATTTCAATAGACTGTTTTGCTTATTGCATTTGAATATTGTCCACTGTACAGCAGATTAAGTCTTTGAAAACTGTTTTCATTTTCATTATAATCTTTGAAAATAAAATATCAAATGCCGTTTTCATTTTCAAATTGTTAGAAAATTGCATTTTAATTGTGACTTAAATATTGCTTGCATATTTGTACACAGTTTACAGCAAATGTTATACTGTATATAAGCATCATTTTAATTCAATTCACCTCCTATTTGGCTAGTGCCAAAATGTCAGCAGATGTCTCATAATAAAACAAACTATATAGCCATGCAGATAGTACTAGGGCTAAGTGAGAAAATGAATGAGACTTACAAAACATCCTTTAATTGATAATTTGGGTGTTTTCAGTCCACTGGCTTTAATAAGGAATAGAAAGACAAATTAATTGTCCTTGTGGAGATGTTATGTGCTCAGCTAATTGAAAATTTCCCAACATGGAGCTTGGCTAATTTCTCACATCCATATATAAAATCCAAGTCTTTCTTCATGCAACTGTGCCCCACTTCTGTCAGATAATTATGTATTCTATCGAGGATATACCTTTTCTTTCAATACCAGGATACCACTTCTGTTTCTTATGACAGCTAATCAAGGACTGGTGGCAAGGCAAGTCTAGTCCAGGGACCAAGCCTGAGATAAGACACTTATTTCCCAGCACTGCTTTACCTGTCAAAAGAACATAAAGGATATGTAAACCTGAACTGACAGACTTTGAAGGGCAAGTTGAAAGCATTGTTCTCCAGGCATCATTCACAGATAAAACTTTTATTTATAAAACAATTCCATAAGAAAGGGGCATTCACATTCATTGGTATGCTAGCATTAAAGCCATGGTAAAGTTGAGCTGAGAAGGTAAATAATGTAGTAGTGGTTTGCCTTTTTATAGTACCTCAACATGTACTTTATGCTATGGCAAACAAAATGTTTTACAAAAATATCAGCTGCATTTATTGCAAATTCCTGCCTTGTTTCTTACCTGTACAGTGTCAAGTATGTATAAGTAGAATACATAAATGTTTCAAAGATAGAAAAGATTATATATACAGGACACAAACAAAGAGAAACATTGGGGTTTAAACATTATTGCAGTTTAAATCATTCATTTAAGCAGCCCTATCTCAAAAACACTTGTACATTCCAATGCTTACGTTGGAAATTACAATCTTTAGCGAAAGACAACCAAAATCCAGTAGGCTACATTTAAAATGAAGTGGAAAAAATGTCAAGCTGTATTACATATTTTTTATTTACTAATGGACCAAATCTTTAGCCAACGGTTCAAGCCTTCACCCAAAAAGTTACTTTGCTAAGATATACATAATAAAACCAGTTAATAAATAAAAACAGCATTAATTACATTAAAACCTGTACAGATAAAAAATATTTAATATATAGGCAAACAGTGTACTTTAGTGCACAAAATACAGCAAAAAAGGCTTGGTTGCGAAAGTGAGTGAACTTCCCGTTTATTTAGGCCAACATCATCTCTTCTCAGGAAGTCTGACTTGACCATCGTAGATCTGGATCTTATTAGTCTGTGACAGCTTTCACTCAGTGCCTCCTTTCATCTCATTTTTAACGATAATGCAATTCGTAAGAAGCAGTGTTTGGTTCTATGAAACCAAATACAAATGAATACTTTACCAAGCCTGAACTCATGACCTCTGTGAAACAACATGTAGCGCAATAGACTCAACAATCTCAGAGACTTATTTCATCTCAGTATCCCGTGGCTCTATATGCACTATGGACTTCCCTCCTCTTTTAACATTTGGGACTGACAGACCAAGGACATTCTCCCCATTTCCTCAGAAAAGGTCAAAAACCAAATAAAAACTGCCAATCAGCATGAGCTGCAGGGGAAACTAGGATGGAATACGTCACTCAGACAGCTTGTTGGGAGGAGGCAAAACCCAGAGAGCTGAGGAGATCGCGGGAACGCATCAGTGCTTGGCAGATTCATTGCAGTCATTATCAATGGGACAGAAATCACCCCGCTTCGCCTCTCTAGGGGGGGAAACTGGGTCTGTCAGCCAAACAGCTTCCATCAGAACAGATCATTTACACCTAACGTTTAGCAGGAAGGTTTCGGCTTACTAAACAGACTTCCGAGGTTGAGGCACAGCTTCACCGCAGTGAGCCACAGGGTTTCCCCTCTTGTGAGGCAGGGGCTTTTGTCAGCGCCTCTCACCTTTTATGACCATTAACTTGTGGCTCTGGTACAGTATAGTTCTGCTTTGTCCATCCAGCCCCCTACGAGGAGGTGGTATTTCCAGAGTCAGTGGCACAGCTCTCAGCTGGGTCATAGAAACAGTCTTCATTCACTACAGAAGTCAAACTTTGGACGCTGAACTCTCTCTCCAGCAACGTGTTGAGGTCCACTACCCCTGTCGGTGAAGCTGCATCCGTCTGGCTGTCCAGTGACCTGCTGTGCGCCTTCATGTTCAACAGTGCACCCTGGCTCCTCCTGAAACTGTTGGGTTTCCTCTTAACGGCACTGAAGTGTCCTCGCATCAGTTTGGATTGGGTCTCTGGACTGTCCCCCACTCTCTCAGGTTGAACACAGGGAGCCAATGCACATTTTGACACAGCGTCCTCTGAGAGTTTAAGTTGGAGGAACTGAGCCTCAATGGCGCTAGTTGGGGAACTGCTGTCTCCACTGTCCCTCCTTGTTCCCCCCTCGCTAAAACCGTCATCGTCCTCGTCACTTAAAATATCAGACTCTTTCACAGCAGAGTTGGAGCGCGGTTGCGAGCTTGATCCAGGCGTCTGAGACCAGTTCTGCTGGACAGGCAGGATATGCGAGTCAGAGGAGGTGCAAGGTGGAGCAGCCCCAGACAAACTGTAGGTTCCACTGCTCAGGCTTCCCTCGTCTGAGTCTGGCCCCAGCTTCGGATTCCCAGCCTGTGGCTGCTTACACAACCAGGAAGCCCTGGAAGAACCTGGTAATGAATGTGAAGATTGAAGTCAGAAATGCCTCTCTTATCTGAGTACAACACTTCTAGCATTTTATGACCTAAAAAGTAAGATACGATCATCTCAAAAGTACAGGCATACTTAGTGTTACACAGTTGATGGTTTTCAAAGCCAAATGACCTTAAAGGCTAAATACCATCAAGAATCACTCCTATGCCTACATGTTTTTATAGGAAACTGTCACAGGAAGCAGTGACTGGTACTCAAAACAAAAGTCAAGTTTTGTTCATAGATCTTTATTTGAAAGAAAATATCTCCTCCATTAAAAAAAAAAAAACCCGAAGAATGCTTGTGAACGCTCACCTAGCCTGGCAGAGGAGGGCAGGGTGCTGCGCAGGGGGACCAGGCGCTCCTTATAGCCCCTCTCCATCGTGCCCTCGCTCCTCATGTTTCTCCTCACGTTCTCCCTGAGGATGGAGCGGATCACCTTGATGACATTGACCTTGCTCTCTGGCACACTGAGGAGGACACAGCAGAGATACCATAGTAACATGAGCACAGGGTATGTTAAACTTGATTTCAGAAGCTAAATATAGATTAAGGGGATTGGTGAGAGTTCCATTTGTGTCCCCAGTGAGATGGGTGATTTAATTCATTAGGAGTGATCCCAATTTCACAGTGTGTAATGAGAATTACCGATTTGGTCACAGGCTCCACTCTCACCACTATCCCCATGGTGACAGTTTATACCGTTAAATGCTAAAACAACAACAAACATAAGATCCATGTGAAGAAATACCAAGCTGATAGCTATACCCTAAAGGGTCTTCTTTGGGGACGATGATATGAAACAAAAAATGACTTAGATTATTATATTATAAATATTAGATTATTGAACTACATATTTAAAACTGCTACATGAATAGGGGACCAAATGAAACATTTGTATTTTCTAGTGGATAACAGTTTGTTTTACAGTTATGGGAAATATGAAGACAACAACATTCCAGTCTTCACGCTAAGATAAGCTGCAGCATATTTAACAGATAGATGTGAGTGGAATCATCGGCAAAAAAGAAAAAAAGCATATTTTCCAAATTGTTGCACCATTTAAGGCATTTATTATGATAAAATAAGCTTGATTGTTTTACTTAAGCTGGATTAGCAGCACCCACCCATTTTAATACTGGTTTACCTTGATGAGGTTGGAACAAAAGGGAATAACTACATTTTAAGTAGATTTGAAAAATATAATTCCAGTTTACCACAAGTTTGGTCTTTTATTTTGTAGCCTTGATCATCCATTCTATTTATGAGGGGTGGGAGTAACAAAATTTAATTGATAAAAATGGAGGTGATGAAAATGCATGTGAAATACAAAAATGCAGTGGTAAATTAAGTGATTTAATTAATTTAAGGGCGATTTGATTAAAACAGTTGTGATGATGAAAACAGCCATCTTTCATCATTTTCCCCATCTTACCGTCATCACAAAATTGCTGTTTATCATTTAAGGAAAGTGACCTCAAGGTTGGGAGTAACAACAAATAAGTGGAAAAACATGAAAGTGATAAATGCTTATGAATTAATAATGGAAGGAATGAAAAGCAGTCAGATGACCACAACTATGGCAATTACTGACATTATGACTTTGGTTTTTCCTCCAAATAAAGTGGGTTAGATAATCTGGCTAAACTGCTGGCTTGTTTACAACCTTTCTGACCACTTGTATTTCTTGCCCTGTTGGATCACTTTAGCAATGTAACCGTGTACCCACATCTCAGCAATTACATTGGTGAGTCCAATGTTATCATAACCAATAGAAATGGTGGCCAAAACTACAAAAATAAGACCAAAGTTGTAATAAACCTTCATTATCTTTAAAAAAAACAACAACCCAAATTCTGGTATGTGTAATGGGTAAAAAAGTGACTATGGAATCCATGAATGCATACCAGAATTAATCATCACTGATTCCACCTGCAAGTTTAATCTCTGACCTGCTACACAGCTGGAAGACGGTCTCCGGTCTGCCTTCCACTTCAGACCTGGAATGAATCAGCTCCCAGATGCAGCTGCTTTCCGTGCCTGGTCCTGGGAGAGCGAGGAAATAAAGGAGAGGCTTTTAATCACAGTCCAAATATGGTTTATGGTTTCAGAAGGAGATAAGGAGGTAGGGGGCTGAATAGAAATGCCAGAGGAGGTGTGTGTGGGCAAGGAGAATGAGCTTAGGGGTGTGTGAAGGGGGAGAAGGAACAAAAAGATTTAGTGGATGTACTTTGTGAGTGATTTAGTGGGGATAATGTGGCAGTGTGCCAGCTTCTTACCTGCAGTATTTCCCAATCTGACCTGCAGCGCAGAGAGCGGGATGAGCCAACGGAACTTAAAGGGGTCCGAATCTCCATGAGAAAGTGCTGAACGAGGGTTGGTCTGGTCATCACATAGAGAATGGCACAAAGGGGAAATGAGAAAAATGCTGTTTCATACCCAAGACACCATTTGTGGCATGTGAGAGTAAATGAGTGCAACAGACGCAATACTTACCATTTTCTTCTTCAGCTTGTTGTTTTCCCTGTAGACCAATATCACCGCTTTCTTGAACACTGGTGAGAGAGAACACATCAGCGGCTTAGTTTTGACTGCGAATGCCTCTTGGGGAAAGCCGACTGAAGGAGTGCAACCCACAGAAGCATTTTAGATGCCAGCTTGAAGCCTTAAAGCATATCAGCGCTACTGCTACGGATATTGAAATTCACTGAGATCTGTTTGAGTTCTACAGCAGACACAATCTTGTGCAGCTTTACAGCAAACCCAATACACTTGGTTTGTACTGATTAAACTTTTAACTGCAAACATCCATGGATGACATTAATAAATGGATTCAATATAAAAAATTGTCTTCTATTTGGTCGTTTGTGCCCAAAGTCTTTGAGACGAAACAGTATGTGGAGTTTGACAGGAATAGCAGCCAACGCCTTGCCAGAAACTTCTGGAGTCTGGCAAGGGTGTTGTGGTGTTGATAGGGAAATGTCAGGGACTCATTTTTTTCCCAGAATGCAACAGCAGTGGTAGCAGGGGCACTGTGCAGACTCACCAAACACAGTCATTTCTGGGTCTTTCCTCATGCGGCCCAACGATGGATGCGGGTTGAGCCAGACCACTGAGGAATGCATGAGAAACTCTCCCATAGAGATCTCTGTGACCTGAGAGACACACAGGAGACAGTTTAAAAGAGAGTGGGGACAGGAGGAGAAGAATAACAAGCCAGACTTTTAGCTTTTCACTGCTGTGAGATACATACTAATGTCTAAGAAAGGAGTTCCACAGACACTACAAACTAGTGTTTGCACATGGGATGAAAGCTGATTTTCTAGCAAACCTTTATCTGGTTTTTATACCTTTTACTTTTAATAGCCATTTAAATACATTGAAAACATACAGTACCCTAGACAACATTATTTAGCATTCACTTTGAATATTTATACTGCAGTGGTTACCAACTAAATATTCCATCACTTTGTAAATGTATTTAATCCCTAGAGGCAATGCACAGAAGACGGTGTAAACAACATAAGCTAAACAGCTCCACTCCGATGTACTGATAGTTGACTGGAGTGAAGTAGTTTAAACTGATTGTGAGAAGTATTTAGTATTTGTATATTGTAGCAGGTGTCCTGTAAAACTGTGTCATCAATGTACAGCTGTCGCTAAGGCAACTTTAAATATATGTACTATGCTTGATGATTAGAAATCTGATTCTGAAATGTGTATTTACCTCTTTATCGTGGCCAGTCTGCTCAGCAACTAGCTGATCAAACACAGAGCCGTAATCCTCGTAGATCTTCTGCATCTCATTGATGTGGCTGGCCACCTTCTCCATGGCTTTCAGAGCCTCTGCAGGGACAAGAACAGAATGAAGTGTTGACAGGGGATCAATTGCTGACTATATACAGTCTGTGGGTGCTTTGCATTACAGTAGCAGATTTTATTTGCTTTTTGTGTATGGGAAAAAAAATGCCTGTTCTTACGTGCCAAGATCTGTTAACTTAATGTCCCCATGCATGATAGCATGACACAGAAAAGTGTGAACATAGTCTATATTTTTAGCACACCTTCCCCGTGTGTGTGGGTGTGCATGCGTGTTTGTAAATGTATTTGTCTCCCTACCAGTGAGGTGGTAGTGCTCCTCGCTGTCAGCGTCAGTGAGGGAGACCAGCTCTCTGAGCAGCAGGGGGTACTTGAGCACCCTCTGCACCGGTTTAATCAGGTAGGACTCCAGAGTGGATGAGTGCTGCTTGGTGGGGTTCCTCGCATCCAGGAATTCCTTGAAGGCCTGATCTGTCTTAGCTGAAAAACACACACATACTGAATTAATATGAATCTTTCAGCAGTTTAGTATCTTTGTTTTTGGTGTTTGTTTCCTGATGTACTCTGATGGCCTCATGCATACACAGTGAGAGAGATGTTTGGCTATATTGTAAGCCAAACCCAGATCTGACATGAAAAACTGTGGTTGGCCAGTGCAGAATCCTGGTGCAATAAGCTGTCTCCAGCAGGGGGTAGTGTAGGCTTCTCCTCAACCTACCATGACCACTGCAGTATTAAAGTGTAAACATCTGCTAATGCACCCATTATACTCACATCACCTCTGAGTACCATAGTAAACTGAAGACAAGGTGTTTTCACTAAGCAAAAGTAAAAACCATCTAGCAGAACTTTGAGTTACTTAAATGCTAAAGCTGTCTTATTTACAACACGGTGGAAATGATCAAGTTGGAACTCCTTAGTTTACACTGAAGCCAACAGCGTAGTGTGAAATGGCAGGTATAATACAGAACAAGCCTTCTGTAAAGGTGATGACATTTTCCCTGAGCAGTATGCTTCCACATCGCGTACTGAGGGGGGCCATTAAAGTATTAATTATAGCACTCCCAGCCACAGACAGGCAGCCGCATCGACACCTCCCAGAGTAATTGGCAGGCAATTAACGAGTCGACAAATAAACAGAGAAACTAAGGCAACCCAGGGCCCTTGGCATGATGGGAAAGGGAGGGGGGTAATGAAGATGGCAGAGAAGGGCATATAATTACTTAAATGGTTGACAAACTCCCACAGATTTCTTCTCTGTGTCCTTGGATCAGCTGTTTGTGACCAGGCTGCACTGGGTGTTCTGTATCACGCTGAGCCGACTACATACTCTGCACTGTGCAACTATCACCTTGTTATACTTAGCTATTCTTATCTGTACTGTGCAATTATTGTGCTACATGTTCCAATATTAGCTTGTGTGCACTGTAATACTGTGTGTACACCCACCATTTTAAGCTTTGGTTAAAGAATAGGGTGTATAAACCCTGTAAGTAGAGTACTTTGAATCTGGCATCTTTTCCCTTCACTCAAGCATTTGGAGCCAGTTAGTGCCGAGTTGGCACAGACCGAAGGACTTAAGACTAATCACTATGCCAAGATCTCAGGTGCTTTTTGAAAAGGACAGTCAGTAATTTTTGACCATATAAATCTTAGGTGTAATGTAAAATGCCCCCCAAACATATATATTTACATTTGGTACATTAATATTATTATTTAAAAAAACTATTTTAAACTGATAGGGTCTTTGATTGGGTAGTGGGGTAACCCTTCTGTTTATATTTGGATCACAGATTTAGGTTTTTTAACAGTGCATCTCTAAAAGTAATAGGAGGATTTTCCTCAAAGGATTGTAGCAAAGGATCTTTTTATATCCTGGTGGTTGCATAATATATCATTAAACATAATTTTCATGATCAAAGTATTTAACACTGCAGAAAACTATTTCATGCACCAGTGTTGCTTTGATAAACATGTTTACCACACTTTATTCTCCTCTAGGTAATTCTGACCCATCAGAGACTTTTCTGTTTTTCTACTTCTAATCCTATTAAAAATCCATCCTGCTGTTTACTTCGAGGAATATCCCACACAATTCTAGTAATGGGGCAGATTTAAGCAGCACAGGGGGGTCAATTTGCCCACCCCATCCCCCCATGTCAGCAAAGAAGCCAATCTTCTTACATTTCTCTCTGTACTGGGCAGCATTCCCAAACAGTGACAGGAAGGCCGGCGTCTTAGCAGGCATAAATCAACGTTAAAATTTCTACTCTGTCAGACGCTGTGGAGTTATTAGGGCTCTTGAGTTGTCACGGTCACATATCTGCTAGTAGTGGACAAGGTTATGCAAAGTCTGTGTATTAATACATGTATTTGTTTAAACTTCATCTGCTTGTAAAACAGGTTATAGCTTCGAATGTTTAGAAACCGTAGATCACAAAATGAAAGGTGGAGAATTTTGCTTCTCACAACTCTAATATTCTGTGTGTGTGTGTGTGTCTGTGTATGATGTTGGAGAAGGAACAGGGCTTGCAATAAACTGCAGAGGCATCACTCACCTCTTTCATCCACTGTCTCACTCTGGGACATTTTACTTTCGTACATAACTGATTTGTTTCCCAAGAGAGGAGGCCAAACCTTCAACGGTGAATGCCGTGAGGTGTCTCTGATGCAACATGGGTGCAAGAAAGCTGAATTTAGCAGGGGTGTGGGACACTTTGGATTAGTATGTGTCTGCAGATGTATGTATTATATGCCACTTCTCAATCTCACCGTGCAGTAAGAGTGTATTGAGGCCATCATGTATTCTTAATGTGTTTAGGTGTGTGTCGTACCTCTCTCCAGGACTTTCTGGACCTTGATGTGGTTGGCACAGAAGCCGCTGTAGAGCTTGAAGTGGTCAGCATAGTAGAGGAAGGAACCCCCAAGAGAAAAGAGCAGCTTCTGTAAACGGAGAGGGTGTGAGAGAAAAACAAAGACAGGGGCTGAGCGTCACACACAGATGGAGAGAGAGAGAGAGTGAGTGATGCTACACAAAGCCAAATGAGTACACAGAGAGAGAGAAAGGATGAAAGAGTGCGAACATGTGAAGTCGTGACCAGACCACTCTGTCCCCCCCTCTCTTGGGAGACTATTCAATCGCCTCCTCTGTCCTCTCCCTCTCGCCTTACCTCTTGAGTACACTAGCTTTCAGCAGCTCACAATCCAACCAGTGAACCACTGTCTCGATCAATAGACCCCACACCTTGTCATGTCAAGCCTATAAATCAGCCGGCGATGCTCCTGTCACACCACCTCAATTATTTATAAACCTCTAGATCTCAAAGATCTTTGGAATAGTTGCTAACCTCACCTGGTTTGAGAATAATGTTGTTCTGTATACTCACACTCATGGAATCTACACTGAATCTTTGGACATTTAATCAATAATGTGATATGTTACTGTGTGTGCATCTCACCTTGAACTGTGAGGGGGTCTCCAGGGTGCTGAAGTCAGGCGAGGAGGCAATCCTCTCCTCCAGGGTCTGAAGGAAGACCCTCTGGAAGTCCAACATCTCTGGCAGGCTGCCAAACAGACTCTCCATCTGAGGAGGAGAACGGAGGTAGAGGGGTAGTGGGATAATAGACAGAAAGGGACGAAGAAAGGAGCGGTAGTGTGGAATTGTGGGAAGGTGATGGATAAAGATGTATGAGAGGAAAATGGCAGAGAAAGCGGTGGGAGGGGGAGAAGGGAGAGAGTGAAGGAATATGAGGTTACAAGAAAAAAAGAGCCAAGATAGCTTGTAATTCATAACAGTCCGTCAGACAGGCACCCTGGAGTGTTATAAAACCTCTCTGATGGCCCCATCTCTGACAAAGGCACTTAGGGACAAGCTATGGCCCTGCTACACATACAAACTTCTACTGTCTAACACCCTCTCCGACACACATACCCAAGTCAACACTTCCCTTCATTAAAAGCTGTTCGGGGCCTAACATGCCCTTGTCCATTTTGTGTCTGGACACGTCCCACTGTCCCATAATGGCCTTTTAATTTGCCCCGGTGCTCAGTGCCGTATCGACCAGTGTGTCTTGTGAGAGACGTCCTGTGTTTGAGGTCACGCCTGGCACAGCTCTGCGCACAGGGCTGGAAACTGCAGTGCTAAGGTCATTAGCATGCTGCAGCTACTACTATATGTTATCACAGGAACACACAATGACAGTTTAATTGAAGGTGTTTTAAAATAGAGAGAAAAACCCCACTTTCTTAATGAAAAAGGTGCACTGAAATTAGTGGACGGCTATACTGTTGTGTGTGAATCTGAGGTGAATACTTAAAGGGTGGGTTTACTCTTAAACTAGCCTTTATTGGTGTGTCCCTGTGGGACGCTAGAAGGTCAGTGTAGGGGAATGCTAATTTGTCCTCCAGGCAGTCTCAGTGGTAATGAGGGAGATTTGGCCTAGCAGAGTTCATCGGCGTCACCTCTGGGTAATAAACACTCAATGAATTCGACGTCCTATATAGCCTCGTCACCTCCCAGGACACGCCTCTGGACGCTACACCTCTCGTCATGTTTACACACACTCGCCACCTACCTCGTCCAGTGTGAGGAAGGTTTCATTCTGCAGGGGTTTCAGGTAGATCTCGAACAAACAGGCCAGGTCCTGCACACAAGGAATCAGTGACAAGGAATCAAACAACAATAGTAAACATTATCCCTTAACCTGCCTGTCCTTTAAAATCCTTTTCATCATCTAGATCAATACTTATTTCTCCCTTTATAACCTCCAACTGTCTCCCTCCCACAGTCCCTCACCTCATTCCTCCATTGTCTCCCTCTATCTACCCCCCACTACTTTAATGTGGCTGTAGCTTGTCTTGGTATCAGTGGGGATATTCTCATTAGGTTGATTTATGAGCTTCCTCCTCCTCCTCCTCTTCGTCCCCTCCCCAAGCTGCCTCAGTCGCTAGTGGTGCATGGATACAGGCAAGCAGGCCTGCATCAAGGCACTCTGGGAAGACAATCTCCTCCCTCAATTACAAATCAACAGCAGGTTGAAGAAGCGGGGTGCACAGGGAAAGATACTTAATGAAAAATGAGGAGATGAAGAAGAAAGGGACAAAAATGTCAGCCATGACAAGTGCTGCGGAGTCGAGAAGATCATGAATGCATCTCTTTATTGTAGGTCAGGAAGGAAAAGGTCATATTGGAAAACATGAGGGCAGCAAAATGATTGGGTGGGAGGAAGATAAATAAGGCTAGACAGGAGGAGAAGAGAAGGAGGAGCTCTAACTGACACAGGAAACAGCGTCTCTTTCAGTTCTTCTCTTGTTTTTGTATGTCCCACGTTACTCCTTAGCATATTATCTTATATTAAAAGGAATAGTTCAACATTTTGGGAAACACACTTATTCACTTTCTTGCTGAGAGTTAAAGGCGAAGTTCGGTACCATTCTCATGTCTACAGTAAATATGCAGATGGAACCAGGAGCCATTTAACTTAGCTTAGCACAAAGACTGGAAACGGGGAAACAGTTAGCCTGGCTCTGTCCAAAGGTAACAAAATCAATCTTCCAGCACCACTAAGACTCACTAATTGGCATGTTATATCTATTATTTCATTAACTTCCTGTTGTTTTAACTGCTCCTAGCCAAGAAATAGTTTGGCACATACAGTAACTCCCCATAAAACCACAACATGTAGTTGTTTTTGTACTTCACTTTTTGATTAAACAAACAAGATGTAGCTATGTTAATTAGTTAGCTTTAGAGGTGCTGGTAGGCAGCTTTTGTTACCAAAGGACAGAGCCAGGCTAGCTGTTTCCCCATTTCCAGTCTTTATGCTAAGCTAAGCGGCTGCTGGCTCCATATTTACCATACAGACATGTGAATGGTATAAATCTTCTCATTTAACTTTCAACAAGAAAACAAAAAAGCATATTTCTCAATACTGAATTCTTCCTTTAAGTGAAATTGTCAAATCAGGAGTTAGTTTCAAAAGATACTATGGTACTTTTTTTTGTCTTGGTAAAAAAAAAAAAGAAGGAAGAAAGTATATAATTTTATAACTGACAAGTAAAAATGGGACAGTGGAACAGATTTCTAAATCTTAAGAAAGTATGAGGATGAGTTTAATCAAATATTCATGTTAGCTTCTTATAAGAACTTTTAATATGACAGCAGTCAAAGCTTTGTAGTCTCACCTTCACATAGGACTTCTCTGTGTCCACCAGCTCCTGGATCACCTTGCGTAACCTCTCAGTGGCACTCATATGCTTGGGGCAAGGTCTGAGAAGAGTGGCCTCTCCCGAGGGACCCCCTCCCTGCCTCACTGGAGGTTCCTTGGTATCATCCATCAAACCCCCAGGGCCAGAGCCCGTCCCTTCCTGGAAGGACTGGTAGAGAGTGCACACTGTATCCACGCTCTGTAGGGGGCGACAGAGAGAAAGGGGTGTATTTAGGTTAGGCAGCTCAGGGATTATAACAGCCAGCTGGAGAAAATGAAGATTGTAGTAGAGGGAGTGGGGGAGGGGGTTAGAAGCATCTCATTTGCTAAATCTTGCTGATAATACCTCTGCTCATTCACAAAATGTATAATTTCCCCCAGCCTGCTTTGTACCTCTTTGATAGGTGGAACCCCATGAAGAACTTGGCGTCATACCATTTACAGAGGTGTTCAACGGAAACAGATAATCTGCATCACTTTATGTTGGACTGTATTGCCTGGGGTAGGGGAATTAACATCAGCCGTAGGCGCCATACTGCGAAGTCTTGCCTGTGGCGGGTACGTTTTTATAGTCTGTTAGCAACTGTGGCAGAAAATGAACTATTATCAGCCTCTCTGTTCTATTCCCTGGGACATAAAAAGAAGCAGTTAGGGAAAGACCTCTCCCTTGTCTCTATATTACACCATGGTTGCCACTGTATGGCATATGCTTTTCTAGCACTACAGTAAATGTATGTACACTTAATCAGAATCCATCCTAATTTCTTACCTGACAAGCTACTCAAACACTTGATCAGCTGCACCAAGCTTTGCTAGACTGTAGTGCGCAAGTCATCAATTATGATCTGAATTTTAGGTTATAAATAGCTTCATGATGACCAGCCCTCCTTTTTCCAAGTGAATGACATGATGTAGCATTATAATCTGTCGCCAGTCACTACAATCAGCACAGGATGGTAAGTGCCAGTAATAGCAGGTTCCAGTCCGCTGCACAGCAACACAGCACGGTGGGACGGCCACGATGCCAGGCAAAACAGCTGCTCAGCACTCTCCGCCTTCCTGTGTGTGGGTGTGGGTGGTTGGCGGGGGTGCTGGTATTTAAAATATCGCATGAGCAAGCATTCAAGTGCAGCTCACTACTAAAGACTGTGCAGCAACACACATGGATCGATAAACCCTTCATTCTGACACGCACACGTACACACAGCGTTCACACAAGCAGTGTGTGAAAGCTTGTCTGAGTCATTCTGCTGGTGTGAGCTACCACCCATACCACCCACCCACCCACTCACCCACTCCCAGGGAGCCCACAGACAATCAAGGCTTCCATTAATAAGCCTGCGACTCATCGGCTAGCTCATTATAGCATGGTCACTCAAGAGACGGCCCTCCAATGCTACAATATAGACTGTGTGAGAGAGAAAAGAAAGAGACAGAAGGGTGAAAATGCCTCTCTGTGTCCTCTATGTATGTCTGGGCTAAGCCTCTTTCAAGTGATCCACCACCCACAGCAGCGCTCCACTCTGGAGCTCTTTGAATGTGGGGTGGTAATTATGAGGGGACTTGATGTCTCCCTCTGCGCTGGTGGAGGGACCAATGTTCTGATTGGAGAGAGGAATACACACACATATACTGCAAATGGACATACCTGTGTATGGAAACACACACTGGCTGGGTTGACAATAAACACCATGTTCCATTAATGGTCAGAACAAGTCTACAGCAGCTCAGTAAGGCTGTACTCGGGTACAGCGGTGCTTTGAGTTAAATGCTAACATCAGCATTCTAACAAGCTCACAATAACAATGCTAACATGCTGATGTTTAGCAGGTATAATGTTGACCATGTTCACCATTTTAGTTTAGTTTGTTAGCATGCCAAGATTTGCCAATTAGCACTAAACACAAAGTACAGCAGACGCTGATGGGGATGTCATTAGTTTTGCAGGTATTTGGTCATAAACCAGTGTATTGGAACTATTGTACTATTGTAAGAGTATTGGACAAATTGAAATGTTGACCTGATGACGAAAATTAATCCTGTGGGGGGCATGAATGTCTGTACAAATATAATATTTTAGGCATGCCGCTAGAATGCCGTTTGTAAGTGAGTTGAAGGTTTATTTAGTATAAAAGTGCTACTTTCTCTGGTTGGAGTACATAATATATTTTAGCCTACAATCATCTACTTCAACGTCTGAGCTGACGGGAAACTACATTTATTCTGAATATGTGCATGTCAACATTCACGTAGCATGTCAACACTCAATTGGAACGAATTCAAAAGGAACCTAAGAATATCACCCATGTAACTACAGCTGCTGACACACACTATCCCATTAAACACCACAAAATACACTTCAGAAACTGATAATGCTGCCACACACAGCGCCAGTCAGCCTTCATTTACCGATACACACTCTGGGAAAACTCCATATTGCGCCAGGCAAGTGGACAGGGGGAGATTGCCTGAGGGAAACACAGAGGTTGAAGGATATCAGAGCGACATATTCATCAAATAGCCCACTGGTAGCTCCAGACAGGGGAGAGCAGCCTTGTGGAGACAGATAACAGTCATATCTGCCATTTATTTCAGCTACAGGCGCCCCGAGGAAAGGGGAGGCCTGCCCGGGTCTCTAGAAACATGTGTGTGCACCTGGTAGCACACACACCACCACTCAAGTGCTGACTTAATTCTCATCACACCCACACACTGTAAGGATATGGGCTCATATTCACCTTGCACACACACAAATGAGATGACGGAGGAGCCACAGAGGTGGGGAAAAGAACGTATATGCTTGATTGGACGCTCAGGAACGTGTGCACATGGAAACACACTTTTACCTATCACACAGCTTCCTATAACTAAGTAAGATTTTTAGTAACACTAAATGGCAGACACCCGCATTGGAGCGTGACAAGAAGAGGTGGGCAGAAAGAAAGAGAAGAAAAGGCTGGGTAGGTGGAAGGGGGGCTACACACCGTCATGACTCAGGAATTGCGATTGCCTCACAACAATCCAGCAACACAGCCTGACAGCTAGCCCAAATAACCAATTAAGAGCCGAGGACGGGAGCCAGCATAGGCGGGAGAAAAGCCCAGGAGCGCCAGGAAAGACGAGTGGATCTGACAGCGCTGCTGTGAATTCCTATTCAGGTTTACTCGCTGACAGCTGACAGCTCTGGATCATGCGTCTACCTCTTCTTGCCATGTGTGCTCTTTAGAAAAGAGGTCTTTGTCGACCATCAGGTTAAAAATAATTTAATGAATTGAGAGGATGTTGAGTTATTTTGTCTCCGTCTTCTCGATTTCCTTCCGACGGCATCCAGCAGCATTTCTTTTCATTTTCAGTCAGCTGCCATGTACATGATGTCCACATGCTAGATCCCCTAGATGTCAAAGCAAAGGGTTTCATCCCAAAATGCTGTACCCTTCAAGTCAAGTTAAATTCATTTTTATAAATCCACTCACATTTTTATTCCAAACTGGCCAAAAAATGACCATGACACAATAGCTAAACTTTAACGGCAGCCTTCTCCTCACACTAAAATTAAACCACATCTATATCAAATCACATTCAGGAGCAAGTGATACTTCAAAACACAGTGGAGAGCTGTGTCGTCTATCATCTCTTTTAATGAGGGCCCTTCAAAAACTGCATCAAATATTACAACAGAAACAGTTTTAATCTCTAAATATTCCCTCGCTCTCCCAGTCCTCTGCTCACCATGAAGAGCAGTCTGTAGAGCAGCCTCCATGCTGCTGTGGCCTGCCGCTGGGTCCTTCGGGCCAGCGAGCAGCCCTTCCTGCGCAGCCTGCCTCCCCTTGACACTGGCATGACGGCTCCAAAAATGGTGTGTGGTTGACAACTTGACCGAACTGGAGAAAATATCTGTGACAGAACTGAATAGTTGGCTTGACCGCCTTTGAGATCTCTATGTTCTCGCTCAGTCCACCTCTGGTTTTCATCCGATAGTCCGTCAATCCCCTTTTCCACTTTTTTTTTTAACCCTCCTCCTCCTTCCCTGCCCTCTCATTGGTGTCCACTGCTGCCCGTCTCTCTGCTAGGCCTGGGTCAGAAGCCTCAGTCTTGAGTACACCTATGCCTCTAAGGCAGAGTGGGCTTTGATGGGGATTGGGGGATTGAGCCATTGATCCTGCGTCCTGCCGTTCTGTGAGCGTAGGCAGAGAAAAAGTGCTTGCTGCTGGCTTGTTTTGCATATCAATCAGTAGTGGACAGTCTGGCCACTTTGCTAGTGGAAACAGAGGGGAGTTCTTCCCCTGGCAACTAATTCCTCTCTTACTGTCTGTCTCTTTCCATCAGCGCTGGTCTTCCTACATCTCTACTTTCACATCCTGCCATCAATCCTACTTCCCTCTGTCCATTTGTCTCCAGGTATCCCCATTCCTCCTTCCTCTTCCTCTGGTTCTTCCCCTCGTTTTCGGCTACATGTGACCTCGGTGTAATTTCCAGAGAGCTGAATGGAGAGGCCGAGGGCTGTATCTGTCCAGTCTCTCAATAGCAGCAGTACAATGCAGACTGTTCTGGCTTGTTACCTCCACACACAGAGGAATGGCTGACTCAAAAATGGGAGGCTCTGAGCTGATGGGGGTAACAGGGCAGGAATGTTAACTATGGCCTCGCACAAGAATAAAATGTTACATGTATCGCTCATTGCACAGGGTACTTTCATGTGGAATAAATAAACAGATGAAGGCTCTGCCTGTGAAAACTTAACTTGTTTTCCAAACTAGCTTTATTATAACCAAACTTTGAGCTCATTCCTTGTGAGGGTAGACAATTAATTGAAAGGATAATGATTCGGCAGGCAAGAGTTTGGCTACTTAATTGTCTGGTATCCTATAACGAGACAATGCAAGGTGTGTGTCAAGGTTCCTTCTACTGTTTCTCTACTTCCCTTCCTAATTTAAGAGAGAAACGGTAGAGAGAAGGCAGGAAACAAGGGGAGAGAGATAATGAGAGTGATATGTTACAGCCCCCAGCTGGACACGAACCAGGGACATTGCGGTTCATGGTCAAACAAACAAAATAGGTTGTACAATGTGTCGTCCAAAGGCATCTGTGTTTATGCCCAAAGGGCCACACTTGAAGGCGCAGCAAAAAGCCTGCCGTCACAGCCTCCTCAGAGCTGCATCCCACTACAGTACCTCCCCCGATCTCTCTCCGAGAATTCTGTGTCTTCATCATCTTTATTGTCTCAACGCGATGAATCGTACAAATTGCCAACGGAGCCCACTTTCTCGAAGGCATTTGTGGTGTTACATTTGATTGTGCACAGGAAAAGCGATGAAAGTAAGTATGTGAAGAACAAAAGAGAATCCTGCCTACTTTTACATGTCCACACAACTGGCCAATCACTGTGTAAAATGGGCATGATGGGGGTTCCAGACGCTGTTAGACAACCCAATAAGCACTTTGTTTGACGCATACTGTGGACCATGCTCATGATCCTCACTGTTAGCTGTAATCACATACACTTACCATGCAGGATTTTAGCCCCTCTTTTTGGCATATGCAAGCACTAAATATGATTCAGCCTCATTTGTGTCATATTTCAGTTTTTTTGGGGTTTTTTGCACAGTGTTGGGTGTAAACACTCACATAAAAAACACGGCTCAGCTCTGTCAGACTGGGAGGTTGCAGAGATAAACACTAAACACTGTCTCCATCTCCCTTTAACGCTCCAATGGAGTCATTATGTACAGAGCTCAGGCTGCTTTGCAGATGAAACGCTGCTCAAATCAAAGGAGAAGCCTTGCGCTTTACCAGCAGAGGCCCCATCTTAGCTGAAATAAACAAACAAAAGTGGGGAGGGAGAGGATAAAGAAGAGGGGATGAAATACAGGCGTGTCCCTGGGGCTGGCTTTCCCCATCCCTCACAGGAAACAGCCTTGTCATGACACTATGAGAGAGAGAGAGGCCACTGGGTACTGACCGGTAGGCAGGCCCAGTGATTCATTTGCCATGTTAGTGGGCTATAGTGCCACGATGCCATCTTCTTTTCAAAGCTCAATAAAAGAAAACGCATGCTCATAAATCAAACAGAGTAGAGGGGAGGAGAGAGGAAGATGAGAGGGAGGGCTGGTCCCGTCGCGCTCCACTCAAGCCCATTTACGCCTTTTATTATTCATCCTAAACAAATATTATTCCGCCAAGTCTCGGAGGACTTTGGGAGAGGAGTGTGTTTTAATAATGAAGCCAGCTTCAGATTAAAGCACCCATTGTACTGAGTCCCCTAGGCTATTCAGATCCACTCCACTGCATGACTGCCAGTACAAAGGCAAAGTAATGCTAGCACTATATGCTATTCTTACTCCACCAAGATGCCTAAAACTAAATGAAAGGTTAAGTGGAAATGCTTGTTGCCAATGTTGATGACAAATAAATCTGTGGAATAACTAATGGAAATCCCTGTGCTGCCCCCATTCCCCCTCCTGACCTGAAAACTCAATCTGGGTGATTCAGAAGCAACCACAGTACTCTGAACCATCCACACCATACAACTGCCAAAGATAACATGATACTAACAGATAATAGACGCACTAGGCACACAAGGTGACCGTTTGAGAGTGAATACACGCCCATAAAGCCATAAAGACTCTAACTGCTAGTCAAACCAATACACTTAATTCTAATAGAGCCCATCCTGCTGAGATAACATCATGGATAACAATAAAGGCAGGAGAGACAAAGCAAAAAGTAACATCATGACCTTTTGACCTGTTCCCATCTGCCTACACTATAAATCTTACATGTAAACAGTTCAAATAAAGATCACCAGGATAGAGTTGCTGGGACAAACTGGTGGAAAAAATACGAGAGTCTACAGCCACGCTAGCAACTTATTAGTTTTGCAGATATTTGGTCAAAAACCAAAGTATCGGACAATGTAGACTTCATTCTCTGGGCACCATGGGTATCTGTAACAAATGTCATAGCAATTCACCCCATAGTTTTTGAGATATTTCAGTCTAGACGGAAGTGGCGGACCAACCGACCGACCTTACAATCGCCATCCCTAGAGCCATGCCACTAGCATGGCTAAAAATGTAGCAAATAATGAATATACACTGTGCATGATACTGTAATTCATGAATTCTTAAAAATTGAAATGCTAACAAAATGCAAATGAAAGGCATATGAATAAGTAGTCCTGACTTGCATTCATGGAGATATTTTTAGCAAGTACACACAGACGGTTGTGGGAGTTGTGTGACAGTTTGCAGCTTAAGTGTGAAGACTCATAGTATCAGCTACCTCAGTTAAAACCTCCCACAAGCAAGGAGCACATCAGCCCATACAGTAGTTACCGGTTGTTTGTCCACTTTGACGTCTCTCTGGCAGGACAGGCAGGCAGCCATGTCCTGAGCCAGGCAGGCCAGCTTGTCTTTGAGGAACCGCCCCAAACTGAGCAGCACAGAGCCCAGGAACAGGTCCTTCTCCTCGGCCTCGCAGCCAGATGGCCAAAACCAGCACATGGCCAGGAGGGAGCACAGGGCCTGGGCAGGCGACTGGTCTGGCATAAAGAGCTCAATTAAGGTGGTGAGGTAGAGGCACGGCCGTGGATTTTCATCGTTCACCGTTGGGGCTGCAATTGGTATGGTCACTGCCATGGCTGCGCCAGGCACACATGGTGTGGTCATTCCAGCCAAATCTGGGTCATGTTGGATCCGGGTCCCTGTTGGTCCCTCCGTCGCTTCCGTTTAAGTTTTTATCTCCAGCTCTGTCTTTCCCAACTTGTTTACAGTGGAGTGGACTGACAAGAGCAGGCTAGCGTCAACTGCGCTGACAGCAGTAAGCCCAGATTATTAGCCTGCTCACGGCCAGATGGTGGCTGATGGGCTTAGTCATAACACACACACACACACCTCCCTAAATTACCCCCCATCTCCCATCCCACAGACAGACACGCACACCAGTCGGGTAAAGTAGATTCTCTAAAATTTGGGCAGCGGATGGTTGTAGCTCCAAGGAAGACGGGACCGTGTTTGAAGAAGATGATACAACCTAATATCCGCAGGCATCTACCATATCTTTTTGAAGTCAAGGGCCCATTATAAGAGAGGAGAATCCAAACTGAATAATTCAACTTTATATTAGTCACACATTTCTAAAAAGTGTCATAACTCCTCTCAGATTACTCTTGTCCAGTGAGACAAGTAAAAAAAAGATCGAGACCAGACGAAAAGAAGGCAGAGTAAAAGGAAGGAACAGCACACATGTTTGCAGTCTACTAATGTTTATGCCTTCATCTAATTCAGGAGGAGAAGCATAATAACATCACTACTTGAATCAAGTGAATTGAGCCAAATCTCTCTGTACTGACATCATAGCTCTCTTCATAAGTCCATTTAAATGCTCTTACTGAAATGTCTAGTCTGGACAAAAGCAAAGAGGCTTAATAAGTCTGTCCGCTGTTTAACCTTTGGTTTAATACAAGACATGAGCATAGGACTGCTATTTATAGAATAAAAAACATCACAGTTTTTACAACATAATGAAATTAGACATTAAAGTAACATGGCAAGCCATGGCCTGATTATATACAATACATAACAGAATTATGGGGTTCCACAACAATACAAGAACACATGAAACTAGGGCTGAAACTATTAGTTATTTTCATTATTGATTAATCTGGAGATTTTTTTCTCAATTAATCAAATAGTTGTTTGGTCAATGAAATTTTAAAAAAGTGAAAAATTCCCACCACTAATTCCCAGAGCCCAAGGTGAAATCTTCAAATGTCTTGATTTATCCAACCAACAGTCCAAAACCCAAAGATAATCAGTTTACCACTACAGAAGACATAAAACCCAGAAAATACTTGCATTTGAGAAGCTGAAACCAGTGTCATTTTAGCCAAAAAAATTACTTGAATGGAAAATAAATTATCAAAATTGTTCCTGTTTAATTTTCTAAATCGATTGACTAATCATAATCATACATCAAAGTAGGGCTACAACTAATGATTATTTTCATAATTGGCTAATCTGACTATTATTTTCTTGATCATTTGAATCATCATTTAAATATAAATAAAATCTAATTTTTTTAAATGAAAAATGTCCATCACAATTTCCTAAATCCCATGTTAACATATTCAAACAGTCCAAAAACTCAAAAGGTATTCAGCTTACTATCATAGCAGTCTAAGAAAAGTAGCAAATATTCCCATTTGAGAAGCTGGAACCAGTGACATTTTGGCATTTTTGCTTTAAAAAATGACTTAAACGATATAATGAACGAATAATCAAATATCATTTTCTATTAATTAGTCAACTAATTGGTTCAGCTCTGCATTAAAGCAGTGGATGAAAAGATTTTGTACTTTTAGCGATATGGGCCTTGAATATATCCTAGTATGTTTATCTCCATGTGCATGGACATGCATCTTTGAGTTCCCTGCAGTGGACTGGTGCCATGTGGTGAAACCAGACTATGCCAGCTTACTTCCCATGTCCTTCCATCTGTCTATTGGGATCGCCTGGTACGCTCAAGATCTGTGTTCACATGTGTGCGTGAGAATGTGTTGATGACCTGCCTGCCAGCAAATCCCTATTATGCTTCTACTCGAGCCTTTCAGTTGCTAAACTAGTGGAGATTAGGTGAGGCATGAATAAAACGGATGCAGCTATTCTGATTTTGCCCATACGCATCCTTACGACTGCATTGCTTCACTACAACACTGCAATGCATGTCAAATCAATTCAATCTGGGGTGCCTTGTGGGAGTTATCCCGGACCAATTCAGTTGTCTTCTGTAATCGATTGGTTGAGCTCATCATGGTACCACAACCAATTGTTGTTAAACCAATTGCTATGGCGTTCTATAGCCAAATGTATCATTAAGTAACTCACAGACACAGGACTCAAAATCATTATCCCAATGGTAAACAAAATTTTTAACTGTGTCTAGTAAGCACTTCACCTCAAAAACACACACACACACACACACACACACACACACAGATCTCTCGTGTAATAAGCGCAAATTGGAATGCAACGGACCAATTAATCATCAAACGTAGTCAGTCTAGTCAGGCAGCTGATTACAAGGTGTGACAAGAGCCCTGAAATTAGTCCTTCCCTTCCATCCATCTCTATTGACTTTCAGAACGTCGTGTGCACGCATGTGTGCACCTATATGCTGATACACGGCTGATTTTCTACCCGGTGACTCGATTTCTTTCTCCTCGCCCCAGAGAACAAACTGATGGCCATGCGGTGATTAAATTCCGCTCTTCGTGACAGCAAAAATCTGATTTACCAGCACCAATATCTCACCCTGTGATTGTTTTTTTTTTTTTTTTTTTAATCACCTTCACAGTGGCTGACTCTCCCTGATAGAGGCAGAGAGATTTTTCCCCTTTTGTGTCTCAAATGTGCACGTATACAGTGACATAAGCACACACATTCATAAACCTCCCTCCCTCCCTCCCACACACACAGACACACACACACACACATCTATCTTCCATTCATTCCTCAGTAAAAAAGACAAACGGCAGGGAGCTGAGCATCAGCAGCAGTGGTGCAGTGCAGATCCCAGCGCAGTGGGACTGACTCATGTCGCCGGGCAAACAAAAAGAGAGACGAATAGAGCCAGAATGGGAGAGAGAGAGATGAAGAGGGCAAGTTGTCCTCTCTAATCCACCTCCTGGCTGACCTCGGGTCAAATACTGCACAGCATCTTCTGACACAGGCAATTAGAATAAAGCCATGGCAGCCACGGCAATTAGCGATGCTTTCTGGATATTTGGCCTGGATTTACTATCAATGAATCATTGATGAAATGAACACGACTGCCTCTTACCTTTTGCATTTAGCCCATATTACATAATGAGCAGGTTGTTAAGTGGGCCAAACATGCACTCACATTGTTGACAACAACTACACATCTTAAATGGACACATAATATAAGCTGAATGATGCAAGACACAGTGAATATGCATGAACGCACACACATCCACTGTAAGGCTTCCTGCCATGTCGACATCATTAACACATGGCTTTCCGTGATGACCACACACACCAATTACTGCTCTCGATAAACATACGGCATACACACACTCTCCCGTATTACATTACCACAGCGCTGAGGCGTAATTCCCAACGGGATAGGCTCACGCTCAGTTTGATGACTTCAATAAAGTTGGTTTACATATCAAAAACCTGACCGGATATTCAACAACAGACAGAACAGAAATAGGCATGCAATCTGCCATAAATCACCAGGGACAACCATTTGGCATATTTAGAGAGGAGTTATTTATCTAAAACTGTTTAGAGAGGGAATTCAAGAGTATTAATTGCAGGGTAGCTATATTGTGTTTAAGACCAAAGGACTTAAAAGCACTAAAAGATAACTGCCTGATAAATATATTCACTAAATAAACTACTGTAGCTCTTAATATAATGATAGATGTGTATGTTTGAGAAAAGGTGAGGATGACAGAAGCATATCAGACACTTGTTTCTTGTGAGAGATGAGGCTTTGCCCTCGGGCATGCATGTCTTCATGTGCATGTATACAGTGTGTGTGTGTGTGCGTGCGTGTAGGAAGCAGTGGGAGTGTGACACAGCCTCTTCTCTCAGTCTGCATGACAGTAATAAGCTGTGTTTATACCGGTGGCTATGATGGAGCATCCTAATTATGGTAATGCTACGGATTGGTGCCAGTCTGGTTTCTGACAGCCCCGCAGCTGCCACTGTGAGTGGGCACAAACACACACACACGACAATGTGCACACTTTTATTCACACAAACAAACCTGGACAGAGGGGGAGAGGTACCGTATGTGGATGCCTACGAGACAATAGAAATACTTTTTAACTAGCACTCAGACACACACTCTAGCCCCTCCTACCTTGCTGTGCTGAACAGGTCTGTGTGCGCAGTGGGAGTGACCATTCTCCAGTCCTACACACGGGGACTCATCACCTTCAGCTGCAGTGCACACATCTGGAGAGAGAAAGAGAGAGAGGGGACAGTTTAAACAATAGGTTTAGTGTCACTCGGTGTGTGTGTATGTGATAGTGTTTTACACTGCATCTGCACAATAGTGGTTTTTGCTGAAGAACATCCTTCTACTGACCATAAAAACACAAACAATGCTGGCTGGTTACAGTCTAAAACCATCATGGGTGCCTGCCAGTCGCACAGAACTTAAAATATGTCTCCAGTCTAAAAACGGCAATGGCATTCAGTCATCCTAAAAAAAGAAAAAAAACCCACTTGGCAATCCTAATTAAAGACTCTGTTATGTCTTTCCTTGTTTGACTAAAAAGAAACTCCTTGAAGATAAAGCTCACCGTCGGTTTTCCTGAAAACCCCACCTAATAAATTGTATATTAGCACATTTACTGTCCGGTACTGGATGATATTATTATCAGATTTACTGAGTGTTTTGAAAACATTTTCCAGATTTTGGCTACTTCTCTTTAAATTCAAGGTCCTGAGGACAAACTCTCTAGCAGTTGGCACATGAAAAGACTTTATTCCTGATTGTAGCCTGGGAGGCAGGCCAATGTGACAGCAGGAAACAAAAGAAAACTTCTGGACCTCCTGTGGAGCTGAACTTCTGCTTCTTAAGCTGGCAATCATTGTCAATCAGTCATCTGAATCATCATCTCTTGTTTTATATGTTTGCATTAGGCTGAATGAATCGAGATGACAGACAGCTTCCTTCTAGGTATGCCATCATAAAAGTCAGACTCGTGTTAATTCCCCACTGTCGGCATTTACCTCCCTGCCTCCTTATCAGCCTGCCTGGGATCATATGCCCTCTAGAGACGGAGAAGAAAACTGCAGGCACTTTGATCACACCACTTACTGTAATGAGGCCTTCAAGTCATTAATCCCTTTGTGTTCAATTATGGCTGTAGTGGAGGAAACACTAATGAATGACTATCATTAAAATGATACTCAACATTTTCTCTGGAACTCACTGTATGTTTGGGCTGTTTTTTTGAATGCCAAACACTGAGAAAAGTCAATAAAAAAACATCAAATGTTCTGCACATTATGAAGAAAAATGTCAGTAGTACAGTTTTGGTAAATTCTCATGTATTTCACTCAAACAACAAAGCTGTTAAAAAGGTAATCCAGTGCATGAACCCGCAACATCCTGTGTTAAAGTGTGCAGGTCATATCTTCCCCTTTACTCAATTCACACTGACTCTTTTCACTGTGCCTTTTACATAAACACCGAAAGAAATAACCTTATACGATATTCCTGACCAATGTTAATGTGCTCATTAGTAATGAAATGGGAAATAGGTCATTTTTGTGCCTGATCTTCCCTGACAGCACCAAGACAAAATTACACAACTATGGTTTAAATTGAGGTTGTGATCTGAGAACATATCAAATCTTTACGAAAAAGAAAGAACTGTACCAAATCTTAAATTTGATGATACCAGAGATGATTTTCTTAGGTTGAGTTAAACTGCCCTTACCTTTAGCGTGAGGCTTTAACCAACAGACAAATGTATGTCTACCAGCTGGGTATCAGCTGTGTTTGTCCGGCGACATGGATGACCTTACTTTTCAGTTCTGACACCTCGCTTCTGCAGTGAGATTAAACCAAGCTGACAGGATGCTATACATTCAGAGCGATAATGAGCCCTCTGCGGTCAAAAGCCCCTCGTGGCCTTTCCTCTCCCACAGGATCCACAGAGCTGTGAAACATCATCTGGAGCTTTATCTACTACTTTTCTTCTTTCGATTTTTGACAGCGAACGGGTGAAGTGAACGGGTCTCTTTTGAGGAAGTATAGATCTGAACGAGATCTTAACTGGAACGGAAGTGTAGTGGCTGTTTTGTGGTTTAGACGACAAAACTACCTACTTTCTCAGCAAATGCTGCCAATGTGAGCAACTGCCCATTGAATAACTTTTAGGTTGACATAAATGCCGCTTCCTTACAAAGTACAGATCACAAGACCATCACAAAGACAAACCTACCTGGATATGACTAATAATAATACAACAAAAAGATGCAATACACCAACAAAACAGAAAAGAAAAATTGGACGGGTAACTTTAACTTGCACTGGCAGATCCAGGCTGTTCACAGGTAGAAAGACACAGCGTGCATACAGAGAAAACTGTTGGAAAACTGGCTCCTTCACATGTACACAGAACTGAGAAAGTGCTACCCTGGTGGGTGTGCCAAGCATTTTGCAGCAGCTAAAATTTCTCTCTCTTTTTGTGTGTCTCTTTCTCTCTCTCACCATCTGTCACACACAAGGGACACAAACAAACTGAAACTAAAGGGTATCAATATCATCTTCACTTTCAAATTATACTGTTAAGTATTTCCATTAAGTAAAAATCTATAGCCTCTTAGTGCAAATACATTCTCACTCATGACTAGATCTACACCTTTTTAAGCTGGTTTGAGGATTTGTGTGTGGTTTAATGTCATATGGATCTAAGCACCTGAGGAGGACTTGGCTCGGTGGTGCTTGCTGCGAACCTCCTGGTTGTGTCTGAGAGGAGGGGCCGGGTGGTTGGAGGCCACGGTTGGCGGCAGGGGCCTGTCCCGCCTCAGGCTCAGGTGCAGGGTCTGTTCAGCAAACAGCGTCTGGATCAGCGCCAGGTCCAGGCCCGACACACACTGGCCGTTCAGCACCAGGATCTCATCACCTGGACGCAGACCTGGGAACACAGACAAGCGTGTTTCAGAAAACAGGTGGTAAAAGCCACACAGATCCAACATGTGGTATCCTTATTGGTGGTTTCAGGATTATTTCTGAAGTGAGTAGGCACCTTCATTGAATGCCAGTCCATCAGGAAGCACTTCACTGACAAAAATCCTGCTGTTTCTCTGGCTGTCGATGTGTCCTGTTACTGCAAAACCTTGTCGGAGGAAGAGAAACAAAGATGGAGACAAATAGAGACAAACAAAGAAAGTTAGATTGACAGACGGATTACATAAAGGATCATGAAGTGTAGATGAAATTGCAGACAACTAAATCAGTCCACATATGGCCGACTCACCAAAGTCACCACTGCCACTCGGCCTGCTCATGTGCAGCGTAAACACATTAATTGGGACCACCTCCAGCTGATCATTGACCTACAGGGTGATATCAAACAAATCGATGCATATTAAATAAAGAGCAGATGATGAAGAGCACTCTGTATCTATGTGAGATTTAGCCTTCCTCACCACATCGCGGAGGAGCTCCCCAGGAGCCACGTATCGAACCTCCACGTCCTGCCCCGCTCGTCTGTGCAGTCGGAGGCAGTGCAGGCTCGGGTCCAGCTGTTTCACCTGTTTACACAAGAGTCCCTTAATGTTCAGCAGCCTGTGTGCACAAATGCATCCGACATATTTCATGCACCAACGCTTAGTCAGACAGCTGCTGTACGGCCGAGGCGTGAATTATTCACCGACTTTACACTTAGTGATGAGAAATTTGCGGTAAACAAAAAAGCTTCGCCCAAGGGACCACAACGGTGTGTTTGTGTGTGTGTCCATCTATCTGCAGTCATTCTTAGGGGACTGTGTGAAGTCAGATGCTGGATGAATGGGTGTGTTATTTCAAGCCCTTGGGAGCATAATACAACCGGACCCGCTGCTACAGATTCTTCAACAAAGACTGTTTGACCATTAACAGGACCACAACTAACAAAGTTGAACATTTCTATAACATTAACTTTGTATTCACATGTGATCATGTGACCAAACATTACAGGACAAATACACATTCTCACCATTAAGAATGAATGGTAGGATTATGTAAAATTCTACTAGACAACTAAATCCGAATGACATCACTGCTTTTGCTTTGTTTTTTATGTGGTGACATGTCATCATTTCTCTGCAACTAGCCGCCAACCCAACCTTGCAGGCTGCAGAGAGAAGGTCAGCGGCTGTCTGGTCTCTTCTGACGGGAACTTGGACTGTCAGGCCGCCTGGCATGTAGACACACATCAGCACGTCTGTGGCACCGCTGATGTCGTCCCACACACCGCCCTCAGGGGGCGACATGGAGTAGATACTGGTCAGCACATCGAGCCTCTGTGAGAGAGGAAAGGAGGGTAAGAGGGCAAAGAAAGATAAAAGGAAGAGGGCGAGCAGCATTAGATGGAGGAGAGAGTGAGCAGAAAAGGGGAAGAAGGAGGTGAACAGAGAGAGGGAGGGAGCGGGTGAGAGAGAGGTAGACTTTGAGTAACAGCACACAAATCAATACAGTTCCATTAGTTTAAATGCTTGGCTGTGGATCAAGCAGCGGATCAAAGATGTCATACAATTAGCCTTTCAGAAATTCATTTGACAACATAGACGGCAGTTGCTCCACATAATAGTCATCGTAATGACCGTGTACACAAGATGATTGGCAAGGGTCGACCAGCAGGTCTAGACGTCCAGATGATAACTGTGCAGTTCTCCACAACTTATTTGGTTTGAAAAGCCACAAGAGTAATTTTGACCCAAGTGATATACAGGGACAATTTGTTTCAAAATCAGTCAAACTTTCACATCAGCCCTTTGAAGGTAATTATTTGTTGGTGGCAATAACAGTGAGGTTTTGAGTTAGGTATTAAGGCTGGGGGGTTAGCCCACCGCTCAGCCTCACAGGCAGCCATTTGGAGGTTTTGGTTGCGACTCTGTGTCTCTGGAGGGAAAAGCGCCACTGCTGCATTGAGGGTCTGTGGGAGACGCCACACTGCAGCCTAAGACCGTAATTATCAAGGCCCACGATCTTGAGGAATGGTTCAATCACACCAAATATACTGAAACTCATGGGTTGAAGAAGCCAGTGATTCAGCACTTCTGACAAAAACGATATGGCTTCTCGGTTAAACTGAGACACGGGACCAAGAGGGATAATTGCATAAGCAAATAGGTCTGGGTATATAGCAGTGTTTTAAATGCATTATGGGATCACAAAAATGGAGAGTGGTGTGTGTAAGTGTGTGTCTCTGAGGCTTTCTGTCTGAAGTGTGTGTGTGTGTGTGTGTCTGTTTCAGAAGCAGGCTGCCTGCTTTTGATGCATCACCTCAAGAGGAAAAAGACCTTTTTCCCTGCCAGACAAAAAGCCTACAGGGACAGCCTCTGATTCAGAGCATCACTTAGCTCCACACACACACACACAAATGCACACAAGTTGCTTTCTTAGTGTAGCTCAGATAAACACACGCACACAGACAAACATTTGCCTAATTTTCCATCTAAATATCCCCTTGAGTCGTCTACTTCAGGAATCAGTGCCAATATAAAGGCCACCAATGTTCTTAGTGTTCCCCTAACCTGTTGGGATGGAGGAACACAAGGTGCCACTTGAACACCCACCTCTGCCCGCCGATGTGAGGTCATGCTTTCACACAGAGGACGAAAAAACAAGCCGTCATGGCAACTGGTTGCATAACCGGCCTGTTTGTGTCCCAGCAACATGGTGTGACCGGAAAACTAAGATTTGGTTGCCTACGCTTACCTGACCAGCGGCTGACTAACACTGCACACTCATCATGGTCAGAGAGGGTTGTAACGGGCCGACAGTTGCCTGGTCAACGTTCCATGAACAACTGCCAAGAGTCTGCTCCAGGCACGTGCTGGACTTCAACAAGTGCTCTGTGTGGTGAGAGTGTGTACTCTATTTACATTCGGCCAAATAATTCAAACCAATACTTCAGTCTTTCCCCTCAAGTGTGGAAATTATTTCCAAGCAAGCCATCCTCCACCCTGGAGCTTCTAAAGATGGAATGTGGAGTAACGGACGGTTTAGTGGCCGCTGCGCAAATACACCCTTTCTGTTCCACTTAGCAACTGGACAACACAAATATTACAGTGCTGCCTCAAATAGATATGGTGACCATGAGGAAGAAACAGAAGAGCAGTTGAAGACAATTTGAGCCAATTTCCCTCTATTACATCTATTAAAAGGGTATTACTCTTCATTTCCTCAAAGCTCCACCCAAGATTCCTCTTTCCACCGCTGTGACACACATTTCCACACACTCACACACACAAGGTGGCAATAATGACCAGCCGTACAGGCTAGCACTGGTGCTTGTTCCTCAGCGATGACTTCAAAGTTAAAGCGGAGGTGTGTATCCGTGGGTGGTGGAGTGTGGTGAGACGTGGTGACACAGAAAGAGGGATCAGTGTGTCATGGACAAGAGGTGGGATTGTGATCACCAGCCAGTAAAAACACTTGTCTCAGGTGTTATTTCATGTCCGGAGAAGAGAAACGTGAAAGGAAAGGGAGCTAAACTTGAATCTTAACCCTTAACCATTTTTCCATAACCCTGATCTCAACTGAATACTCAACAGAAGCAGGCATTTGTATAGATTTTAAATATGTGAATTGCTCAAAAATGAGTGTGAGTATGCAGCATTAAGTTAGAAGAATCTCTGTGTAAGTAACATAAGGCAAGCATTGATGTCTCTTTTTCTAGCAGTCAAAACATATTCACTCACTCCGCTGCTGACAGAAGGAATGGGTGGATGGAGGATCTGAAGAGCAAAACTACGCCAGTCAATGTGAAGGCAGCCTCCATATTACTGACAGGTTCATCCCATATAGATGTTTACAGTCACAACCTGCAGCTAGACAGTGTCAGCAGCACATCCTCAGCCAAAAATAGCCAGTCAAAATAGCCGTTTGGTTAAAATCGTGTAGAAAGGACAGTAACCACATGCATAAACACACACGGACAGTCACACGCCAAACTACAATGAAGCCTGGGCACACACATACAAACATACCCTTCACTTGACTTCACTTCAGAGGATTAGTGGAAGATGACTGCTTATTGGAGTAATTCAAGGGATTTCAAATCCAAGTAGGACAACAGGCCCAAAGTCATCAAGACAGAGATGAAGAACTGTATGTGTCGACAAAAATCAATACAGCTGTGCTATCCTCTCTCGCTCTTTCCCTACTTCCCACCCTGAAGGGTCTTAATCCCCACTAAATCAAACGGATTGTAGTAACGAGCTGTTTTCCACATCCATGTCCAAAAATCTAGAAAAGACGGGAACACTCAACCGAGGGGAGGCTGCAGCATTTTAAGAAACATTAAAGCATCGACCCAATGAAGGCCATTATTGTTTCCCCAAACCACTTCCTGTTCTGAGTCCATTTCAAGGCCCTTAATGGGGGCAGTTTTAACACTCGCCACATTCACCACAGACTCATACTGTGAATCATTGCATCCTGTGGAACAGCGATCTTCATAACACTCGTCCTGCTCTGTCTCAAAGTGTCCATTATGCTCATATGTCAGCGCCAAACTTCATCGTCCACAACTTCGTCCAGGCTTTGATAAGACTTTATTTGAAGGGACAGCAAATTATTATATTTATAAAATGTATAATTATAAAACATATTGTATTTATAAAACAGTATCTTATGGATACTTGTAAAGAAATTCATATTTTCTTGCTTCCTTTTCATATGGACAGAACACAGGCTCAGATGCAGAACAGCTCCATTTGAAGTTATTAGGTATTTAGTTACATGCTCAAAAGACACTTCAGAGCCTTGTCAACAGGTGAGCTTCAGCCAAAACCATTCTCTATTAAAGGAATGGTTCGATATTTTGGGCAATATTCTTATCTGCTTTCTTGCCGAGAGTTAGGTGAGAAGATTGATACCACTGTCTGTTGGTTAAATATGAAGCTACGTCCAGCAGATGGTTAGCTTAGCTTAGCATAAAGACTGGAAGCAGGGGGAAACAGCTAGCCTGGCTCTAGTCGAAGGTAAGGTATCCATACAAAAACCAGAGGGGGGTTCTGCGTTGGACTATTGGACTATGGGCGCAGTGACTTCCTTGAGTCTTGCCCTCACTGTGCCCAGCCAAGAAATTGGCACATAACCCCTATAAAATGGCAAGTTGTTGTGATTCTAGTCTTTATGCTAAGCTAAGCTAAGCTACGCTTCTGTTGGCTGTAGCTTCGTATTTAACAGACAGACATGAGAATGATATTGCTCCTCTCATCTAACTCTCGGCAAGAAAGAAACAACTAAAATATTCCTTGAAAGGATAATTCTGGTTTATTGCAACCTGGGTCTTATTTCCAAATTGTTGTCCTTTATTCCTATTAGTAATGTGAGCATAACTTTATCATAACCGACAGAAACGATGGCCAAAACTACAAGAATAAGACTCAACTTGTAATGAAGGTAATTAAAGGGCAGTCTCATTAACCACAAACACCCCCTACTGTCCAGCTGCTGAAGAAGGGAATGAAAAAGCTTGACAAAGAGGACGAAGATGTGGAAGCTTGACGACAGCGAGGTTTGGAGCAGAAGCTTACAGCAATATTTCACACTTCCTTCATCTAGGCATGCAACCACTCAATAACCTGTTAATGCTTCAGTTCCAACGTCTGGCTGCTCAGATGGCCAGAATTCACACTCAATCATTCACCACTTTTACTATAAACCCATACACTCACACTTTCAATCAGCGGTTCTGGTCAGCACTTCAACTCAACACTCCCCATTAACTCAATTATGCTGTGAATCGGAGCCCTGTCCACACCAGACTTTAACACGGTTCTACCACTGTAGATCTCCATCTTTCAGACACCAGCAGATCAACATGAAAGGACTCTCTGCTTTGAAGTAATATACACAGGCAGACACACACCCTTTCTGGCCCCCTCTCACTCACACACACACACACACACACACACACACACACACACACACACACACACACACACTATGTGTAAAAATATCTTTACACAGCCCACTATCAAAGCCACAAAAGACAGCAGAGGTCAAAAGTAACAGTGGCCCCGCTTCTGCCACGGCTACTTCACGCTGAAACTGATAATTCAGCACATAAAACGGTACCCACAGGATGGATGTGACAGATGGCAGTGGAATTTTTAAAAGATATATCAAAGATCCACAAACCGTAAAAGTTACTGAACGCTATGACTCACCTCAGTGCTCCTGGGAGGTAGGGCGTACGTTTGACCTCCAGCGTCGCTCTCAAAGATCTGAAATTAAGGGACAGACAGTTAGAAGTACAGACAGAGGGGCACCACACTGATTGACTCATAAGCGATTAAGTGCCCAGCCACTTCGGCAGCACAATATTAGACACACACAGTGCTATTATGTAGTTAATTAAAAACTACGTGTGGCGAGTGCAGCGCTTTGATACTGCTTCCAAACGGGGTCTGTAGCCTTTGAAGGTGCAATGGTGGAAATATGCTCCGCGTGTGTGGATGTGTGTGAGTGGAGGGGGTGTGTATGGTCACTGAGTGGTTTCTGTGTAGCAGAGAGATGAAAGGGGGAAACAGTCCAGTTACAGACGAGGAGGACAAGCACTCCCCCCCTCTCCATCTCCACATCCATCCCTCAGTGTCGAAATCTCTCCATTCTTGATCCATTCTATCTTCGTCAGCCTCTCCTCTCCAGGAGAGGACTCCCTGGCTGGTGGTTGTAAGGCATGTTGTGTCAGGCCAAGCCAGGTGCTGAAGGTGACTCTGCAGCCTCAGAGGGCTTTAATAACTCTATAATACAGTAGTGACACAGAGCCATCGGTTATGTGAATCTGTACCTCCAGTCCTCACTCAAATGGGCTGCAGTTACCAGGTTTTCTTGAGATACTTTGTCACCAGGCAGGAGAGACATGATAGGTGGCATAACTGGTGACAGAAATGGGGCATTTCTTTTCTCAAAATGGGTCTGACAAAAGTTCAAAAAGTTCCTGTATTTTGCTGTAAAATTAACTGAGTTGAAGCTGAATTTCCTGCAAAATTCCCTCTGATAGTATACACACTACACTTAAGAATTCGTGTACGGAAGTGACTTGCATCAACTATCCCTTTTTCTAAGGATAAGGATTACTCTTCTCCAAAAACAATCCCAAGAAGTTTCCTTTACAAAATCAGAAAAACTCTCTGGCTCCTGTTATGGTAATAAGAACCCTCATCTGACCTCTGAGCAGCAGAGTACAGTAACTCTCCCTCCCCAACATGAGTACATTAATAAAGTGGCTGTAAACAGTGCTGCTTCGCCATAAACTGACTAATTTTAGAAAGCTTTACCAACTCTCCCACAAATCCTTAGACCTTTCTGGCCTACTTCCCACAGCCGACTGCCGGCCAGCTCCTTACTGTATACATAGCTCTCCTAAGACGGATGAGAGATGAGAAAGCGAGAGGGAAGGAGATGGGGGGAGAGCATGACTTTGGGGCAAGGTTGTCGAGTGCGGCGTCGCAGTGGTAAATGGGATTTAGACTTAGTCAACACAGATGAGTCAGTGTGGAAACTGTGGGAGAAGGACCGCCGGCTAACGCTCTGATGTTTATGCTCTGAGAAACAGGGGTTTTCAGAGAGAGGACGAGGCCGAAGGGAAAAAAGGAAAGACAAATGGTGAGAGAAATTGGGGGAGAGAGTGAGATGAAACTCTAGGTTTAAGAGATTAAATAAGCAGGATAGAGATAGAGGCAAAAAAAGATAAATGGAGAGCAAAAGGGAGGAAAAGCACCGAAAACCTTGGAGAAAGCACGGTGTGTAAACCTGAGAAGGTAACAACAAATGAAGTGCATGGTGGAGAGTTTGACCCCTCAGACGGCCTCGCTGTCCAAATCCATCTCTAGCAAACACGTGTCTCGTCGGTACCACATGAAAGAACAACCCAGGAGCTGAGGATGTTATTTAAAATGACCAAGACTGAATTTCCCACAAGTCACAGAGAACAACAGAAAACCGAAAATAACACTACAATGATCTTTCACTCTTGCAAAAAAAAAGGAAAACACAAAAACAGCAGATGTCCAGGAAAACCCAGCACTCCAAGAAACCCTTCAAGCACTTAACAGCCATATTCTGTTCCTTATTAGCCTCTATGTAAAGAACAAAAATACCCGAAAAGCACTAAAATGAGCTTGTAAGAGAAGTGGGACCTGGGGAAAAAAATAAAGGGAGGTTGTTTAATATTTAGCATCTTTACACCAACCATCTGCTGGTGTCTGCGGGGCTGGGGAAAGAGTGGAGAATGCCATCTACCACATATGGCTTTTAATAATTCATGTGTGTGCTGCAGCGCCACCTCGGCCTTCTGCACTGCGAAATGGAACTGGGCCTCATTAGGCTGGCCGGCTGGAGTTCCCCGGAAAAATAATAACACATGCACACACACACCTAGTCGCTGACAGACGTGCGCAAATGCACAAACATAAATATCACAGAGCAGGTGGTGGGATGGATGAGCTAGATAAGAGCAAGCAACAGGACAGGGAACATTTTGTAAGCAGTCAGGAGTCAGGGCTCACCTACTAGAGAACATGATTGGCTCTTAGCTGTGCTAACTCCAAAACAATAGGCTTCCATATTGACTTCACAGCATACAGAAAGATGAAGGTAGATTGCCGTTAATAAAAACCACACTCCTCTCCCTTCCTATGCTCTCCACTAATGAACAGAGGTCTATAAAAGACTTGAGCAAATGAGTGTTTCCTGTGGCGATTCTTAAAATAGACCACCAAGATTAGAGTATTCTCCAGGGCCGTACCTTCAGGGTACAGAGTGGTGGATTTCTGTATCAATAAAAACCCAGCTTGCATGAGTCTAATTACTAACCTGAGAGGATTTAGACTCCTCCCCTCTGCACCTGGGTGAGGAATGCTCCTCTGTGTTTATGTTGATGGCAGGTGTGCACTCAAACTTACCAGGACGCAGGGGGGGACTTGAGCTTATGTGCTTCTAATTAATAAAATCTCCTTAGGGGGAAAATGTGCTGAAAGCCCTCCATGACTGTAACAATCTCTTGCTTTCTTTCATGTCAACACAGGCATGGCTTTTACATGCGAGTGAGCAATAAGGAAACATGTTTTCAGGCCGTTTCATTAACGAATATGCACAATGTGCACTGAGGGTGTAAGTATCAAGACACAGCAACACGTCCCAAGAGACTGCGTGTGCCCACAAACATGCATGTGCGGTGTACCTCAACACTGTGTGCACGCAACGCATGCTTATGAATTCTGCATGCTCATGTTATGCGTGTATGTGGGTAGTTTTCCCTGCTGAATGCATGAAGTGGGTGATCCTGCATTAAGAATCTGCTAATCCAGACCACCTGAAGAGTTTCATTACTCTGGGATTCAATGGAGATTATTTAGTGTCACTTCAGGGTCTAAGTGCTGCTGTTCGGCTTTCAACACCGACAAGAACACAAGAATACTGACATAAAGTTCATTATGTAATCTTTCATCGTATTTCCATATCTGTTTTTTGATTTAAGTGCTCACAGGCTCGCACATGTGAAAATCTTGTCTCCCCATCACTTCACTGATATCTTTTGGTTTGATCTAAGTACAAAATGTCACAGAGACAGAGCACAGTAATCTTTGTGACAGGAATATAAGTACAGCCAACACCTTGAACCTAAATTAAGCACAATGTAAAGCCCAATTTTATCCACCGGTGAGAGAGCTGTACTGTGTTTGACTACAAGGACAAACAATTTGCATTTAACATGTATGCATAGAAAATGTTGAATACTCAATGTTCCTGAAAAACTTTAAATATTTTAAGTAATAAGATATCTAATACTTTTGATTCTTTTTAAACAGTAAAACTGCATTAAGAAGTAATGACCACTTTGCTACAGCCTTTAACTTTAACCAACTTTAACAAAGACACAATCAATACCTTAAGATTTTACATGTAGGAACTGAAATATAAATTCTTTCATTAAAGAAATATTCTTTAAATAATTCCCAGATCTGCCTGTGTGTGTGTGTTCAGCAGTACCTGTGATGCAGAGGGCCTCTTGTCCTGGCCTCTCTTCGTAAGGTTGTCGAGGCCTTTGAGCGAGGAGAAAAGGCCTCTCTTGCGCTGTCTGTGAGTCAGGGACAATGAGCGCCTTCTGAGTGTGGCCTCATCTCTGGAACAGATCTGAACAGATGCACATTATCAGAACTGCAATCATTTAGCTCAACAAAAAAATCCATCTAATCAGACCACCTTAATTAGGTTTATTTTCCTCCAGTAATGCATAAAGGGAGTGTTCGCAGGATGCTTTCAAGGTTACTGTTAGGCATCAAGTTAATTAAAAATGAAGTATCATATACAAAAAGGAATGTTAAAAAGCATCTAAACAGGACACAGTGCTGGCCCGCTGGATTCTGTATTGTGCTTTTATTCATTAGTCATTCATCTTTGCCTTCCCAAGGCCAGGCTTCCTCACCAGTGCATGGAAGGAGGAGACAGAGAAGACTCCCAGGCGTCCCAGGGTGGTTTTAGTGGGACGGCTGGCAATTGCCAGCAGGCTCTTTGGGTTGGGCAGCTCTCCACCCTGTAGACTGGCCAGGTAGCAGCGCATCCTAAAGAGGTCCATGTTAAACCTCTCCAGGTTCTGCTCCCACTGCTGGATCTGAAGGAAAAGGAAGATTATTACTTTGGTAGGTCTGGTGGAGGTTCTGAATGTGAATTTTGTGATAGATTTTGGGTGGTGGCTGAGAAAAGAGAGTCGAGGGGAGGTAAAGGAGGGGGGGCTAGGAGAGGGGAGTAGGAGGGGAGGCAGAAAAGGGAGAGACAAAGAGGGAGATGCAGGGTCAGTGGAGTGCTTTCCATCAAGCTGCAATTGCTTGCAGATGTTGGTGCAGGATGAGGGCACAAACTGGTGGAGGTTTGATAATGGGGGGGGGGACTGCATATCTAGCAGAGGAGTGAGTGTGGGTGCAGTAAATCCTAATGCCCATTTTTTATGTAAGTCTAGAGAGGGTGGTGATGTTGCACAGACCACCCATTAAACCTCCACCCTGCGCACACACTGTGTACATACACACAGTTTACAGTTGCCTTCCCCCTAACCCTGTTTGCACTATGTAAGCTATGAGAAAGTGCTTATTTTGTTGGCTGGAGACTGGTTTTAATGAGAACACTCAAGTTAAACAACCCTCTATAACAACTGACTTTAATAGCTCTCGTCTGCACTATGAGTTAATTTACAATAACGCACCCTATGGCGTTGTCCAATTAGGTCCCATTCACATTGACGGCATTCTTTAGAATTAGGAACACACTGAGGAGTGACAGGAGGGTGGTGTTTAATAAACCAAAGAACTTGCACAGAAATCACCATAGGACCATGCTGGGCTATGTCATGTGCTAAACCCATGAAAACGCCTATGTATGTGCAGGTGGCCTCGGTTAACAAGCCTTGAGTAAAGGACATTCAGCCATTATTCTCATTCCAGACTTGGACCATGAGGACAACTGCTAGGAATCCACATGCTTTGGTTAAAAAATGACCTCGCACTTAACTTATTTCAATAATTGGAAAAACGATCAAACACTAGAGAAAACTTTTAGCTTTTAGTGGCTATTGTTAGCTAATGTTAGCAAACTTTAGAGAGATCTTTCTGTACAACAAACATTACTAAAATCAGTTTGCTAACTTGATAACTCTTCCTCACTTGTGTTACTGTTACACTATGTTTAAGCATTATCCCATAATTGCCACTTGTGGTCACCGTTGTTGCAGGTCAGCAAAAGTTGGACTATAGAGAGACTGTAGGTAACTACCCTCATCTAAAATGTGATATGTAGTGATATAAAATGTGACAAAACAACTTTTTACAACTTAAACTTGGGTTTTCTTATTTGGGTAATTGTCACATATGGCATTAGCATGGTTAGCTTGGAGCACCGAAGCTAATGATTTACAGGGACTTTTGTGTCTGTGTTCTCATCACTTAATAGGCAACATGTATTCCTTTCTCATTTTTCACTTGTCTAAAGTCCTTCCCGCTGTCAGTTCTAATTCTTGGCTGAACCTGAACTCAAAGACCTTGTACATAAATCCTTTGATAGTAAGTAAGTGAGCAAAGCACGTTTATTTATCCTGCTATTCTTGCGCCATTATATATATATAACACGGTGTTCTGGAGGAACTGTGAATTAATTACACTGAGTAGTTTGATGACTTTAGACTTAAGATGGAAAGGGAGGTATTACTGAGTAAATCAGATAAGCTCCTTCCTAAAAAGCAAAGACGAATGTAGGAGAGATGCTGCTTTGGAAAAAACCCATGTCTATGTATAACTGTCACACAAGATCCTAGCATGCTTCTGATTTACACGCCATCTGGATCTGTTTATCAACAGTCAAATATCCGTGTCTTCATTCAGGGATGTTCTAAAATAGTCCTGTGCATAAAATTCGATTTGATGATTCATGCCGGGGTGCATCACTGATGAACAGAATTTTTTTTGATAAAGGCCTATATGCAGTCTATTGCTTCTTGCATCTAGCAGGCTTGAATCAGTGCAGTGAGACAATCAACCAACATCAGTGAAAAGCAAGGCATGTTTGGGCCCATCTGGCCTGCGTGCACAACTTATTTACATCCATTTCAGAGCCATTAAGCTCGGCAGTCATAATCCTTTCTTTGAACAGATTCTCATCTTTTCTTATTTCCCCTCTTTAACATCTGCCCCTGGCTCTCTGTAAAAGCCCTAATGCATAATAAGTCTTTCAATGCAACTTGATCGCAGTGTGTGCATGTGTACGTGAGCTTGTGTGTGTCAAAGGGGGCAAAGGCAGTCTTCAAAAGAGGTCTACTGGCACTGATTTCAGTAGACATGGGTGGGGGTGGGGTACATCAAAGTAGTGCCCTGTTGGTGCTAGACAACCCCACCGAAACCTTAAATCTATCATCAGCCTTGGGGCGCCTGTATCAGAGTCCTGTCCCATACCCCTCTGACCCTATCATTGACTCCAGCCCCATCTGTCTTTGTCTACTCTGAGGTGGCATACTGGCTAATTGGAAACAGATACAAGCACGCAGTCAGTCAGTCTCGCAGTCAGGCAGGGACATCTCCATTGCGGTGAGTCTATCCAGCTTCTATCTTGCTTGTTCTTCATAATAACATACTCGTGTTTCCACTCACCACCACAGTCACAAAATCAGGAAAATCAAGCATCTTCCAAAATGGACAGCTAAAGCAGCAAAAGTATAAGTGTCCAATTTGCTTTCTAGCACATAAGCAGTCAGCTCACAAAACGCAAACCCTTATGGCTACGAATACGCAGAAAGTAAACATCTGCTTTAAGAGGCACTAAAAGTCACTGACCACCTGAGTCACAGGTAAAAAAAAACAACAACAAAAAAAAGCAGCTGGATATTCCCGCATTCCCCAACAAACACCATTTTCTAGTAAAAGTATTTGGGTTCTTGCTAAGCTATAGGTTATGGGCTTTTTATACCCATCAGTAATCTTCTGTATATAGGCTACAGCACAGTGCTGGGTGCTTTGGATTCTCCCCCAGGCTGTGAGGAGGAGGAAGAGGATAATGCATGTTGAGAGCCCATTACCAGGAAACATCTGGAATCCCAATCTGATGCTCGGGGAGCGAGCTGCTCCCCTGGGCCCCTGACGATGCATTTGGGGACTGATGCATTTAGGCCACTTCACCCACCAACAGACAAAAATAAAGCACAGGCTTGTCACCGCAGTCACAAAACTATCATGTGGAATAATGACACACAGAGGAGTCTGAAAATTCAAAACTTAGCATGAAAAGAACATACGTTACACCCCCCGATCTATCAGTGCTGTAAAGTAATCCATCAGATTTTCTGTGAAATTTGTCTCAAGGGTATGAAATATATAATGCAGTGTAAAATGTGATAAAGGCCTCTGATATTGTCAGTGATGCTGGTATTAATCCCAGCTAATTCAGTAAATGTCTCACTATCAGTATCATTATCACCACCTCACCTGGTTCTCAATAGCCTTGCGGTTCTTGGGGTCGCTGACCACTGTCAGCTGCAGCTCGGCCATCTTCTTCATCTTCCCATCCATGTCGATCTTCTGCAGCAGGCCGCGGACCTGGCTCCGCAGTAGGCGCACCGTATCCTCCTTCCCCTGACGCTTGGCCAGCAGCGAGGCACTGGCAGAATGGATGGCTGTCACCCAGTTCTCCAGGTCGGTCTGGTTGCTGGCCTAGAAGGGCAAGGGGGGAAAGGGAGTTCGATTTGATGAAGTAGCAAGGCCAATATTCCCGTTAGAAGCTGGATTCAGAGGTGCGACGGCTGATAAATCTGCTAGGATTGCCAATGCACTGCTATTGTGTTATTGTACCATATATCACAATAAAATCATTGTGTGGCAAGCCGGGCTCTGCTGGATCAATAAAAGAAAACTTGATTAATGGTGCCTCTACGAGAAAGCACAGGTTATGAACTGTTGCTGAAATCAAACATACATTATCCCTGTTAATAAGCCATTTAATGATCATCACTCTTTATAAGGTGATTAGCTCGGAAGCAGCATGTTGGACCTCCTTTAGAGTGAGAATGACTTCTGCTTAACAGGCCAAGTGAGTGGAAACAAAAGGATGAAACCCAGGCTGTCTTCATGTTACAGAGCTTATTTTCTCTCTGCTTGCCTCTGGGGCCATGTCAGCTCCACACAGAACTATTTTATTAGATGTAGGTCTGGACACCGCTACATACTGTAGTCTGGGAAGCTTATAATCTTAAGTGGAGGAAGCTACGCGGAAAGAGCCACGGCTAGGCATGAATTTGGTAGTTATATGTAGGTCAGTACGCACAACGGGCAAATAGGATGTGCTCTCAGACCCCTTAGCTGGAAAGTTTGGGCACTTTGCTTGAAGTCCCTCACATGCCAAAATTGGTCATTTCATATGCTACACTCGAGGGAAGGGGAGCTAAAATGTGTATGTCTGGCATAATTCAACTACAACCATGTACTGCAACAGTGCAGAAATGCTCTATCAGGGGCAGTGTGTCAACTGATGTGCTTCACCTGGAAGAGGTAGACGTCTCCATATGAGTTGCTGAGGCAGAAAATATTCTCCTTTTTGGGGTGCTCCGGAACGGCCTGGACGATGCTGTCCTCGGCCAGGAGAGCGTAGCGAGGCGATAGCTCCTGCTCTGGAGAGCCTCTACCATAAGTCTCGTAGAACAGCAATGTGCATCCTGGAAAAGAGGAAGTAGGAACACAGACACGAAGACAGAGAGGCAGACACAAATTTGCATGAGTAAGCGATGCAGAAAACAACCAATTGTTCATCATCAAGCCATGTTTCTCCAGACTGTAAGAGCTTGGGGGTTTTACAGCGGTCACATTATGTTTTACAAACAAAACGTCCTTGTAAAAACATCTAACAAATGAAGATCTGCAGGACTGGGGAACATAAAAGCGCAAACGTTTAACATACTCCCAAAAGGGCACTTGGAATCATAAAAATGATAAGACTGTCCTTGCTTATACCTTTAATTTTTTGTAACTTCCAAGAGGTGCTCTTCAGTAAATACTTAAAGACATACCATTTGGTGGCCTGAATTGTATCCATTTGGCCAACAGCATAATTATCTAAGCTTTTAGGGTAGGAGGGAAACACAATCACTCAATGTCAAGTGTGATGCCGTGGTCAAGGACACGACTGACTGCTATTAAGAGGAAAACCATGAGAACAAAGAGGAACCCACCCACTCCCCAAAACTGAATTATAGAACTAAAATTTGGATAATCTACTTAACTTTGAATTATTTTAAAACTACATGTCAGCACATTCTTTGACTCAATTTTAGAAAGGTGCATAATTGTTTCCCTCACTTGCGCTCCTCCTCCCAGCTTCTAGCTCACCTTTCAGGGTCACCCAGTAATGCTTCCACTTGCGGCGGGTCACCAGCTCCAGCTTCCTGTCCTTGTGCAGGGTGACGAGGGGTTTGAAAGAAAGCCAGCCAGCCCGCCTGACCACCCCCTGCTCCTTTTCAAACAGTAGGTCAAGCTGCTCCAGGGACCCCTCAGCCGACTCACTGCTGCTCTCCCCCTCTTCGGTGCCCGTGGATGGGTCTCTTCTGTCACCACCTCCCCCTCCACCCTGTCCGGTGCCTGTCTCCAGCTCCCTCATGAAGTTCTCATAGATATTCTGGCGGACGGCGTCGCTGGCTGTTTGGTGAATGGCTCCTGATGACTGGGCCCTGGAAGCTCCAGGGAACCAGAGGAGGCTAGAGACCTGGGAGGGGGAGCTGGTGTCTGCAGTCAGGCCATCAACCCCACTGTCAAAGGCATCGCTCAGGTCCTTGTACCTGTTCTCCTGATAAGGCACAAAAAGTGGAGAAAAGGTGAGGAGCATGAGAGGCAAGAGGATGAAAGACAGACCATGTGGGGAAAGAGGAGATTTTCATGACAACAAAATATCCATACAGTCTGATTGATTAGTCACCATTGGAGGTGTTGGACTGGTTGGGAAATTTCTACTGTTTACTGTTCCCACCTATATTTATGCAAAAACACACCACATTCGCCCCTCTGTATGTACAGCAGACCTTACATTGGGACAAAAATTTAACTGTGCTCTTTTCAATAAGCCCCAAGGCGCTGCAAAATTGAAGGAGAAACTTTTGAAAAAATCTAGTCAAACCACTCGAACCTACTTCAAAGTCTGCATTACAGTCTAAATCTTTTGCTAGGCTGAGAAAGTGGGACAAATTTCCTGTGATGGCACCTGGGAGGTTGGAACCCTCCAGGCTTAGACAATTTCACGTCATTTGAGGTCTGCTGTAGCTTCCCAATTCCCCAAATGAACACTTGATGGAATTGCACTCTTTCATATCTAATGACATCCTACCTACACTTGACTAGATTGCAGCATTGATTCTGCCCCTGGCAACAGAGTGGAGTGCTCTCAACATGCAGACACACAGTATGTGCCGTCGTGCCAGAGCTCATCCTCCGTCTTTGTTTGTTCCTGTGTCTCACTGAGCTTAATCCATGTCTTCTCCATTCTTACTCATGATATTCCTATTGTTGATATTTAGCAAACAATTCAAATTTGCCCAAATCATCAGCAAAATACCTGTAACCAGACAGCTCAGAGCTCATGTTTAGCTACAGGGCAGCAATGAACCCTTTGAATTCACAGTGCTTAGTTGAGGACAGACTTTGTTTAACCACTACGTCGACCTGCCACCATGAAAGACACAGTATTTGTATAGTATAGCCGTAGGAAAATGTGTACTGAGCACAGGGTGGGTCTTTTTCAGGTTTTCCTAGTTTCCTTTAGCCGGCACAGCCCAGTGCTCCTCCAGCTGCTTTTCATTACAAACAGGTTCTTGGCCTTTGGCATCAGGGCTGTGGTGTGACCTTTAAACCCACAACAGAGCCCTGGAGCCCAGGTGGAGGGGTACCAGAGCTGGAGGTGCTCCTGATTTTGGTTGACCTGCTTGAAAGGAGGCACTGTGACCAGCCCTTGCAGATATATGCCACGGAGGTTCGGAAGTCAACAAAATGGCCCCCGAAGAACAGAGGAAATTGAAGCACCTCAGTGACTTTAACATGAACTTGTTGCAGGCCTTGTCAGTCACTAAGAAATAGAACCCCAGGCATTAATCACTGATTCTTTTTTTGCCTGAATGGTCCCCAATAAAACAACATCAAGCTTCAATGGATCTTCTTATCATTTATCTCTAAAAAAAAAAAAAGAAAAAGAAAAAAGAAAAAAGAGCCCTGCGTGTTATAATTTGTCACCAATACTTGGTGGTGGAAATGGATTATATTTTCTTTGAGTAACCACACCTCATTTAAAACTGTCTGCATGCAAAAACAGCCATCTATCAGCTTGATTTCTAGATAACAAAGACTGAAGTAAATATGTAATAGTCAAGTGCCACCACACAGTTCATAGATCAGCATGGCGTTATGGCAAGCAGGAGATTTAGAGGCAGACGTTACTAATGTAAAGTGAAAGCTGTGTAACACTTAAAATGAATGCTGTCAGTCTACTGCCATTTGTCACTACAGGGTGGAGTGACAGTGTCAAGGCAAAGTATCTCATATATTTCACTTAGCATTATCTGCTGTTTAAGCACAAGGAGAAGCTCACAAATTCTTACTCTAGCAAAGAAGAAAATGCCATCTGAGCACAATGATTGTTCTATTTTGTCCTTTGGTTTGTTGTCAGAACCAACTGACTGAACACCAATCCCTATTAACAGATTTACTCTCTAAGGACCGCGAGCGGAGCCCAGAAAATCTGCACCACACAACAGCCAGAACAACCATAAGTCATTCATTAACATTAGAGGAGGGGTGGGGTTAAATCTTCAGCAAGGATTTAGTTTCACTCTAACAGAGCCTCTCAAAGGCTTACAGCTATTCTCTTGGCAATGCCCAAACAGCGTTCTTAAAACTTTTACAAGGCAAAGCTAAACGAATTAATGCAGAAACAATTGCTTTTAAGCCTCAAAGACAGAGAGGGACATGAGTTCAGGCACAGTTTCAACAAATGTTTTATGTCAAATTAAAGCTATTAAGAACATAGTCTTTGTATGACAAAATCACATGGATCTTAAAATGATGTGAAGGCAACATGCAGACAAGCTGTGGTTATTTCCAACCTCTCCTCTGACCCATGCCTGTATGGTACAAGTATCATTTTACTACTGGGAAAATGTATCAGCTGTCTGCGCTGCATTTCATATGCTAGTATTTCACTGTAGCATCCTGCTCCATTCCCACATTTCTATGCACTTCCATCAGTTAGCTTGAAAACATCAAAACCTTTTTAATTAAAATGCAATTCTTGGGCTAATGACCACTAAGGCTAAAAAAAACCCACTTAATATCATTTGGTTAGATCAACACCCTAACAGCCTACATGTACATCTGACAGCAAAGAAAAGAGCTAAAAACATGCGACAAGTACTGTACATTCAACAACAAATCACAAACAATCAGTATGCAATAATACGTCAGATGTACCCACCCAGATACAGTCATCATGACATCTGTACATCAGCCCCAAACTTCTCTTCCTCTGAGGATCAGCCATGTCTTACATTATAATAGGAAGTATCTCTCATCCTTGTTCCATCCTCACAAAAACAAGACCAAGTGCTGGCTGCCTTACAAATTTCATTTTCTGCCGCCCCACTGTGCCCTGTCCTCAGACAGCTGGTGTTGTGGTGCTAAGGACCAGAGGACGGTGGTTGGTTCCTGGCCATGCCAGGGCCACCGCTGTGGCTCACGATCAAATAAACCTTGCCAGTCAGGAAACAGTTTGTGTGTGGCTGTTACTGATGCTCTCTCCTGTCTAATAAGCTGTAGCACTAAGGCTAGCAGTGAGGCAACTACTGACAAACACAGCAAGAGGGTGATACATTTATCTACTGCTAGTGCTATTAGTTATGGGGTGACTACGGACACCACATCTATGAAACCTATTGTTTTACATACCGTGTAAATAAGATCCCTGTATGAACCCTGTGAGTGATAAAGGAGTGTAAATCATTAAAAAATGCTGAGCACAAGACTAAATCAATGTGATCCCCAAAACCACTCCAGGCCAAACTTACCTGAGACTTCCTCTTCTTGCGGCTGAGGCTGCCTGTCCAGTCACTGAGGCGTCTGATGCGGTTTTTGATGGAGTCTTTCTTATGGAAGCTAAAATCAGGTCCAGCCTGCTCCTGGTGCTGTTCCTGGTCAGGATAGTGGTCCAGATCCTCGCTCATGGTGTGGGCTTTGGGCCTGCGACAGGGCAGGGTGTATGATGAGTACTGGAGAGCCTCAGGGCATTCTTCCTCCAATGGAACATCCAGAACTGATGCAAAAGAGGCTTGGTGTGGCCTCTGGCCTGGTGGAGGCTCTTGTAACTGGGAGGACAGGTCCCTGGCTGTGGGAAAGGTAGCAGCCATTGTGGAGTCCTTATAAAGGTCTGTGATGGACACAGGAGGAGACTGTTCAATGAAGGTGTCCAGCTGGTGGACGGGGGAGTGGACTAGTGTCCTGCTGGCAGAGCAGGGTTGGTCCTGCTCACACAGCTCTGTGCTGTGCCCCCACGGAGAGTCATACCAGGATCCATCAGAGCTCAGTGAGCTTCCCTTGCTGGTCCTGGCCGTGGAGGAGGTTGAGGCTGGCGGTGGACCGCTGCGGTGGCTGTCCTGCCTACTACCACTTGAACCAGGCAGACTGGGAGTGGAGGCAGACTCCAGGTTGGGAGAGAACTTGAGGAGTTGTACAGGGCCAGAAGCCTCGTCCAGGACGAGGGGATTGGCCGAGGTGTTTGTGAACTCTACCCTGAGACTGCCATCCTTCTTGATCACCACCCGTGGGCTGCTCTGTTCCTCTAAAGCCTCATGCTCATCACTGTGTCCATTCAGCGTGTGCCCATTAAGCTCAGCCCCATATGGATTATCTCCATAGTTATCTGACATATGCAGCCTTCCTATACCACATCCAGGTGATCGAGGCCAGCGTATCTCACTTGGGCTGCCCCTTGTTCCCTTTGAGACGTAGTCATAGTGCCTAGCGGAGTAAGGCTGCCGGCTTTTAGGAGGGGACAGACAGCCACGGCCAACACACCTGGCCTTGTATCCTGAGCCCACTGGGGCACTTTTCCACCACGTATGGGGCGACAGAGCGTTGTCTTTGGCTGAGCGGAGTTTCAGTGGCTTCGGTTTCCCAGGGAAGACAAAGCTGGTGCCTTTGGGGCCCTGGATGCTATATTGGCTCTCTGAATTTCCCATCACTGCCTGAAAAAAAAAAAAACAAGGAAACAAAACTATGTCACTGGCATTATGCTACTGGAAAATTCATGGTACTCACGCATAAGGCAGTGTAATATATATGACATGGTGTGACATAATGCCAGCTCATCAGAGACATAAAATTAACTTATTACTCATAAACAATAATGACTACACTCCTGTAAAACCATACCATACACACACAATCGTTTAATTTGCAGTGGCTTTTTTCCAGAGTAAAACAGCAGCAGGTCTAATATCTTCCTTATGCCTTTCAAAGAGAATAGCTTTAAGTAATTCTATCACATCTGGTCATTAACCTGTATAGTCTACCCCCCTCTCATTTTACTACATTCTTCAATTCTTTCTATAGAAAAGTCAAGTCAGATGAACAGGCTTTAGGCTGCCATGGTTGTTATGTGTGACAGAGTGCAGGACAATGAAAAATCACTTCCAGACTGTCCACAACATTCCTACATTAGTGACGGAGAGCTGTGACCACACAGACATTTCATTACAGGGTTGATGCTATAGCACATAAACGGCTGGGACTGTAGGAGACAGTACTGTATCTGCTGCTGTCTGTGATGTGATTACATAATAGGTAAGACTAAATACCTTCAACAGTGTTCAAGACTTTGAATTAACACACCAAGTAGATTAGGAACTAAAACAAACCTCTCTACAACATGTGGAAGAAATATAACACCTTTTTTTTTTTTAAACAGTTTAGGTACAGACCATAGGTGAAGGTGCTATAACAAAAAATCCAGATTTAAATAATGGCCATTTTAAAGGACCAATACATTTGAAGAGGAAGGAACATCCATCCATAGTTGTATGCTATTGTGAAAAGAGAACTGACAGATTTAAATATGGACACAGTTTAAATTCAGGGTTATATATGATCAAGTATAATAATATTGACAACCCAGATATGAAGGCCACAGTTCTTAGACTCACCTGTCTGAAAGTCTCTTCTCAGGTTGGAGCTCCTATGTGCAAGGTTCTCTCCGCCTCATTTCTCAAAATAAACTCATTCCTTTGTCGTCTGGCTCATCTGAAACACACAGAGAGAAGTTGACTTAGTGCTTAGTCTCTCTACAGGACTGTAATTTACCACGTGTGCTGAGCTCCATGTTTGATAACAGGTGTGCCAGTTAAAGAGTAGACCTAATCCCCAGCATTCGGGAGAGGACAGTGTTTGGTAGGCAGCACTACTTGTTTCTCACTGGGATAAACAAAGCCGGTGCAATACTGAAACACCATCTGAGACTGTCTTACTTGTGGTAGTTTGAGATTTTCTGTATATGGAAAAAAAGGCATTGTTCTTATTGGCAGGTTTGCAAAAAATGATTCAGCCAACATCCCGGAGACGAAAACATTTCCTCTCAAAAACTATGCAGCCCTAAACTAGTGAACAAGTCCAATGAAGTTCCCAGTTGTATCACATCAACCAAGCTTTGTGCTATACAAGACAGCACAGTACTGTAGTGCCACCCTGGCGTTACAGTATGACTAGTTTAAAAATTCACTCCACCCCCGAAATCTAACTCTCCTCAATTAGCCATCCAAACCAAACATTAGTAGCATTTTTCCACCTCCCCACAAGTAAATGACGTTGTCTTTGATCGGGGTTGGGAAAGTTTTTGAAAGCCGGCTACAGTTTACCCATCTGTTTATTTTTAAACCTTGGAATCCTTGCTTGCTCCTTTTTTTTCACTTGTCGTCGCCAAATTTGTCCATGGGTAGGATCCAAAACCAGAAACGGCTGAGGAGTGTTCTTTGTGGAGGCACCGGGCATCTTTGGAGAAGGAGTGTGGCTCTTACATGCGTGTAGCACACACTCCAGAAAGGCTTTCAAATAGTGCTAACTCCACTAAGCCTTGCAGCACACGTACAGCATGTGTAAGGTTACAGTGTAAACACCCCCTGCCAAAAGCCCTAACCTTGAGGATTAAGTGATCTGCAGCATTAAGAGTTTATCTGCTCCTGCTAAGATGCACCTTGATTGTGAGGTGAGATTAAATTGGCTGACTGAGTAAATGGACTACTGTAAAAGAGTTGAAGAGTTGAAAGGGAAATTCCAGGGGACTTAAACATTTTATGTATAGCACATGAGGCGCTATATCCCAAAGTTCAAGGACAGGGCAAAGATCCAGACTAATGTTACAAAAAAATCAAACATAACAAGGAGCCACACAAGGACATTATTCTCTCCTTCTTTAAACTGTTTAGAATGAGTGTGAAAAAGTAGCACTTGAAAGCACAGCGGAAACTTGGCTGGAGACATGTATGCCTGATAATGAACTTGAACCATTACTCTGAGCTGATCAGAGGATTAACCAAACACGGGCTTTATTCGTCATGAGTTAAAGGGTGAACCAGGGGGAGAAGATATGGAATAAAAGCAGTACTGATACTGAGAGGTGGTCTTGTCACTATAACCCTGAACCTACCTACCCAAGTTGCTTTCTGCCAGTAACACACAAATTATTTCCAGCTTTGTCATGCTAGTTGAACTGGGGCCATGGTTTACATGGACCCTCGGCAAAGCCAAGCCATTAGTGCTTATGGATGCATGGTCAACTGCACATGACTGGTCCAACTCTAGGCATGCGAGTCCCCTTCATTAACCTAGGACCTTGTGGTTTTACTCAATTCCCCATTTCCCCTTTAGTCTAAAACTCTCACTATGCACACACCACCTGACCACTGGCGTCTGTTAGCATCACTAGTTCGCAATGAGCCTAGCAAGCAAAAGAATATTTTGGAGTTTGTCTTGCATCCAGAAGCTAGAAAGTGAAGATAAACGGATTTTAAATCCCTCTACATGAATGGAGAGTAACTAAACAATGCTCTCTCTGGGGTAAAGACCAAGAAAGCAGCTGCGGACAACACTACAAGTCAGCATAAAGCTGGTTGTCGAACTTGTCACAATGACTGCCTTCTTTTAACACCACGACTGACGCTTTTCTTGCAAAGTTTATTCACACAGAGCAGGATTGTGGGTATGAAAGGCCTAAAAGGCGTGCCAACACACAAACCTAAAGACACACACGTTTGCCTTCTGCTGTGGCTTGAACCAGAGTATTGTGCTGCAACTGTTTTGGGAGAACAACAAGACAAGTCTTTCTTTTAGCTGCAAACCACTGCGCCCAGTCTGAACTCTCCCTCCCTCTTCCCCTTCAGTCCTCTGTTCTCGTCAATAGGCTTCCTACAGGCCATCTGCTCAGGGGCCAGGGGACCACTGCCACCCTAACGCTCCTCGACACACCCCATGACCTGGCATTCTTCTCAGGCTGCCCCTGGGTGACTCCCACGTAAGCTTCATGTTTAGTCTGGGACTATGTGTGTCTTGGGTCTGGAGCTCTTGCGAACAATGAGGAATGGGCCACACCTTGACGTGGAATAAACACAGTAGGTACATGGAGGTAGTGTGTTGAGGAAGTCACTGTCTTTTTCCTACAATGAAGACCACCGTGCATTTGTTGAACAGGTGCTACAACCTCCCTCTCCCTCACAAACACAGAGTCTGGAGAACCAAGTCTGCAATTCTGACCCCCATGTCCTTGAATCTAAACTTGAGGAACAAAGCAGGAGGAACAAACTATTGACACAGCAGTGTGAAACATGGAGTGATTCCCCAGAGAACTAACACAGTAATAACATGATGCTGTTAGTGCAGTTTTTTTTAAACCTAGTCTGCCATGAAACCTTGGAGATACAGAAATCTTACTGGACCTTTTCAATGGTTTCCCAAAAGAGTGCATTCAGTAGAGCAATAATGCTGAAAACACAGGATTACCACATGCTTAGTTAAAAACACAGCTTCTGATGGAAGAAATCATAAATCAACAATGCAAATAACAAATTAAGTGGCCAAAATAATCTCATCCAAAATAAAGTACTAACAGGGTCTCATGTTTGTTTGTTTTTTGTGAATTAGGAACTGTGAGGTCATTTGTTATTGGTAGTGACTGTTAACACAATCTCACTGCCTTCCTCCTGTCAAATCACAGCCCATGGGACTCGTCTCTTATCACTTTCCTCTGGCGCTGTGACAACTGAGCTCTTAAAAAGGAGCAGTGTGCTTAAAGCCTCACTCTTTCAGACACAGCTTCAATTCAAACGTATGCAAAACAACCCCAAAAGCTCGTTCAGTAGAAAAACAACAACAGGAAGTGAAGAAGAGAAAATTGTGGAGCCAAAGACCAGGCCGTCTCCTGCTGAGTTTTTGTCATATGAACGAGATTTAAAGTATCCTGTGGTTCTTCGCTTATGAGGAGACATGTCTATCTATGAATCACCAGCTGAAAGCCCATATTACTGTGTGGTGGATTCAGCCAAAGCCACCAAACATCCATCACAGTGCTTGTTAAGTGTCTTTCGGACTTTTTCATTACACATTTAGAAGCTCTGCGCCTGGCTCCTGACCAAAAATGACATGGCAGCCTTCTGAAAGATTTATACACGTATGCCACTGCCATTCCAGAGCGATGCCAAGAAAATGAAAACGTTTCCAAACACTTTCATACAATGTTCTACCACTGAGCAAGCATGCAGCAACTTCAGCGTGAGGTACAAATTTTAGACAAGGTGGTAAGTTTGTCAAACTCAGTTATTCTCATGAGTGAATGCGAGTCATGCATAAAATGCTGACAACCCTGAAACACACGGCAGCAGAAGTGATAAAAGGGTCACGGTGTTGTATCTTCATTTACAAGGCTACATGTTGCAGGCTTACACAGCAAGGTAGACCATACACTAGAGATAAACACTAAAGCACAAACTGCTATCTAACAGATACAGGTGGAATCTTAACAGCACTCACACATGCAAACACACAGTATAACCCACACCTGTGGATCTGGACAAAAGGTAACAATGCAACCCCTTCACCCCAGCCTTCCCTTAATCCAGTAAATAGGAGAAACAAAGGGAGAGAAGGATAAAACACAGAGCCCATAACATCCCTTACCTCTGTGGCCCGGGCTTTAATCTAAGAGCTCTTTGAACAGCTTGCAAAGGAGAAATCTAGCTGGTGTTCTCTGATCTCAAAGTGGATTCTCCCTGTGAAGGCTCGTTGAGTGTTAAAGCAACATACACACCGCATCTGACTCACTCACCAAGACACACTGGAGGACACGTGGAAACTCCCTCCCGGCTTCGGAGCAGCAGCAAATCACAATCCTCCCTGGGTAACCCTGGGTAACGGAGCGCCAAGAGGAAAAGCAGGAGAGCTGGGAGGAAAAAGTGAAAAGTTCTCAACAGAAGAGCTCTCTCAGAAAGAGAAGCAAGGATGTTTTATAGCTCTCATTCATTTAGAGTCTCCACTGCAAAAAGGCTCCACTACTCCACAGTGTTGTTTTTCCTATATCCTGCTTTTCCGTTGGCTAGGAGGAGGATGCAGGGCTTGTTACAGCCAAGGCGGTTTTCCATCGCCGCTTGAGGTGATTGGGCCAGACAAGCTGGCGTAAACTGACTGCAGCGCTGCCTGGGAGGCACTGGGGAGGGCTCAATGACTGGAGCTCTTGTCTGACCCTAAATACCACAATGACCCCAGGAGGAGACCAGGGAGGCAGCCAGCTACTGGAAAGACAGAAAGAGAGTGTGTGTGTGTGTGTGTGTATGTGTGTGTGTGTGTGTGTGTATGCATGAGTGAGTGTGAGCCAGAGAATAAGAAAAAAGTCTAGTGAGTGAAGACAGAGGCTTGGTGTGAAAAAGAGCTAGCAACATGGCTAAGCTGTTTAAAAGTTTCTTAGGGCCAGAGGGGCCAAATGTGCATCTCATTTTGAGGAGCAAATTAAAAAAACGCATGAAAATGAGTCAAAATCTTCCCTGGAATTAGAATTTCTGAAACGCACTCAAAGTGTTGTGACTAAGCCTTATCCCAGCGGAGACGAACTTGAGACCGCCGTCGGTCTAAAAACACACACATGCCTCCATTTGTCTATGGTTCACATAACTGTGGTCACACAGTCAAACTGGACCCATTCAGAAACCCACACCAGAACACAACACAGCAACTGGACGAAGAGTGCCAGACTGCTCCCAACTCTCTCGCGAGCCAGTTGTTTATTCCAGAGGAACTGAATGAATATTATTGGTGTTCCGAGACATGTCACACCACTCCTACAAATGGAAAACATGAGAGCCCTATGAAAGAATGCTCAATCGGGCTCTTCTGTAGAAATTCATCTTGGGTCTGAATAGCTATTCAAAGTCATCACCATGCCACGCTGTATGAGCAGCTGTGGAATAGTCTTCCATCAGCCTGCTGCTTGACATAGAGACATCAGCTCCGGGACACAATATTAGCAGCGTTCACTGGGGCTAAACAACATTGTTAACAACACAATAGTCCTCGTGGCCTAGTCTGAGCTCCTCTCAAAGCCCTTTGTCCGGCTATAGATGGAGGCAGCTAAAAGGTTGGTCAACAACACGCTTGGAGAGACTGCGAGGCATGAAAAGAGCGAGAAAGAAAGAGAAGGGAGGGAGGACTGCTGTGATGCATATTCATACAGAGCAGGTGCTGGGTCTAATTCCACACGGCCAAATGGTCTGACCCCTAATTAAGACCAATTAAGGCCCCTACAAGCTCTCCAGAGCCAAATTAAATCCCTCTATATTCAAGCTCTGGGCAACTGACTCATGCTCACATCTCAACGTAATTTCCATTCACACGTCTTCAACTGCTGAACCAATGCTGAACTTGGTAGTGGAAGCTGAAGGTCACTTTGCAGCACGGCATTAAGTACTGATACTGATATGTCATTCTTCCTGTGTACCTTACTCAGGAGTAACCAAGTGCAGCACAGCAAATACAGGGGAAAAGGCCTGTCTAACAGGCTTACACATGGAGGAAATCGGGAGTACTTCTGTTCTGTGCACAGTGACACAGGTTTCAAAGAGTTTATCAGCAGAGCTTTGCTTTGGGATAAAGCTTTCAAACACCAAGAATCCCCACTGATACTGAGGACTCGAGGACCCCTGATGGCCTTTCTGTCACTCTGCCCAATAATGGCAGAGTCATAAAGCATTAAGTCATAAAGCAACTTCCATAATGGCTGATAGTAAAAAGGTAGTGAGTCCAACCTCAGGGTTTAGAAAGCCCAGAGTGCTTCCATTATCTTTCTGCATATCCAAACCTTCCACCTGTACGAATCTGAGAAAGAAGCTAGTGGTATGGCTTTATGGATGTCTGTCGGATGGTCGATCACTTTAGTCCAAACTGAAATATCTCAACAATTATTGGATGGATTGCCCTTAAACTTTTGTACAGTCATTCATGGTCCCCAGAAGATGAATCTTACTTACTTCTGTGATCCCCTGGCTTTTCCTCTAGCACCACCATGAAGTTCACATTTGTGTTTTTTGTGAAATGTCTCAACAACTATTGGATGGATTGCCATAAAATGTGCTGTGCAAATTCCCCCCTTTTTTTTGACATTTTACGAACTAAATGACGAATCAAAAATATAAGTGTTTTACTTTTCATTGCCCTTTTAAAGACAAATTAAAGCATTAAATAGAGAGAAACTCCACATGTATCCAGCACATTGGCTGCACTGAGAGGGGTTGACACCTTAACTTTCCATGTAAATGATTCCTTTTATGTAAAATACATAAATTATGTCACATTAAATCTCAGAAGGATTACTTGCAATAATCCAACTCTGAAGAAAAACTCACACTGGTCGAGTGATGCTCATAGCCTGACGAATGGGGCGGAGGAGGAGAGTGTAGGGAGAGTGGGGAGAAATATGAGTTTTCCGTCAGCATGCTAATATTTCTCTTAAACAGCATGATGGAGCCACTCTCATGGCTGGAGGCCGTTTATGGTTTGATGCCACAGATTATCCTCCTCACTGGGGACCGCAGTCTGCAGCAATTTGTGAACGAAAGGTCCGTTGGGAGGAAATAAATTTATCTTAATTGCTCATTTTAGCAGAGATTGCATTAGAAATTATAACTAGATGGTTGGAGGATTGGGGGTGTACACTGAATTTACTTAAGCTGGGATGCTTTAAGTCAGGGTGAAAGGTCAAGTCTTTTGTTTGGTGGTTGGCCTCCCCTCTCAAACCACTCCGCCTCTTTAACAATTCAACTATCTGGGTTTATCTTGAGGAGGAATCCAAATATTTTCTGAAACGGAACATCTTTATAAAAAATAAATAAATAAAGGCCGCCATGATTATAAACTCACTCACATTAAGGAGTTTACTTTTGACAGGTGTTTTTCCAAAAAATGCACTCCTACATCTAAAACGTGAAAAGCTTAAAACAAATAAATTAATACAAATTAAAAATGTGTCTCTCATGTTCTGTGACATTCAAATTATCCAAAGGCTACCCCCCCCCACTATCTATCCTCTATTCCTCCTTCTCCGCCTCCTCACCCCTCTGACCCAAACAGTGAAATCTCTATTTTCTGTCAGCCTGACCCCTGCTAGACACAAACACAGAGAGTCTGACACAACTTTAAATTAACCAGGGTGAGTCGGCACATGCAGGCTCTCTGCTAACAAAAGAGGGGTGATGTGTGCCTGTGTGTGTTGAGTTAGTGTGTGTGTATGGGAGGACAACACCAGAGAGAGGGGGGGGGGTTCTTCTCTGCTGAAAGTGGCAGTGGAAAAAATCTAAAATGAGCAACGTGGTGCAAACATCTCCTGATGCTTTGTTTAGGGGAGACACTGACTGGGAACATCCTCAAGGGGGTGTCAGTATCCATCTGCTGTCTGATGGTGTGTATGTGCACTTGCACTTTTACTGTACATGACAGACGGAGGAATAGGTTAATAGCTCTCGTAAAAAGATGTGTGTTTGTGTGTGTGAGATCCAGCAAACAGCTGGAAAACTGCGGGTGCAAATCAGCTTTCCATCAGCTTCTCTGCTAATTAAGCAGCTTAATGGACAGAAGAAGGTCGTTTTGAGGGTTAAATCTGTGAAGGAAAAAGGCACCGACCTGCGCACACACTCAGCGTGTACTTGAATTTGATCCAGAGCTACAGTATCTGACTTTCAGACTGACTGATATTCCCACAATTTAGCTGAATTGATTTTCGGGTGCAGTCATTATGCTCTTGCACACACCTCAGCAGAACATCTCAGCCAAGTTGTTTATTCAGCTTCCTGCCATGTAGCAGAGCACACTTTAAGCTGTAGAGTTATAGAGAAAATGCCTGGAGGTGATGGTAAAAGTAATAGAATGAGTGACAGGCGGTGCATACGAAAGAGTCTTTAGCAACCACAGGGTCAGATAAGACACCCCGAGTCTCCTGGGAAAACAAGCGCACACCCAGCCTTGCCCAGGAAGACGGGGCAAAGCGCGACAGCTTCCTCGCACAAAGGGGAAGGAGAGATACTTAATTATCTCCCCGCCGATTAGAGATAGGGAAAGAAAAGTGCCTTTGAGGTGGAAGAGGGAAAAGAACGACATTAGTTGTTAACCTTCAGGTTTGAATCTCAGGCATCATCACTAAAGACAAAAGCTTTTTCTCCTCCTCAGCTTTTTGCAAAGGTTCACAGTGACTTTGTATATTTTGCGCATACGGATGCGAACGCCTGCATAATACACCTGCATTAAACCTCTTCGCAAACTGTATTATCTCCACTGGAACTGACTGTGGCTGTCCTTAGAGCGCAGCAGGATAATCTGTCATACGCTCCGTGGTGTGAGCTCTAGTGATTAATACGATCAGCCCGCAACTCACTCACTCATTACCATAGCAATCGCCACTGTAGTGTACTGCGGCAGTCATGTGAGACACACTCCAAGCTCCCTAAGGTGATCCATCAGAGATCATTGACCACTGCAGTACAATATCAGTCACACAGAGCCAGCTGCTAGAGGTCACACGGAATCACCAGAGGTTTCGTGGAAACAATGAGGTACTGGGGATTTGGGAGCAGGTAGACGTGTGCATGTACAGTAATCGATGGTCTCGTCCAGAAAGCAGACGTCACACACATCCAAAACCACAAACGCACACATGCAGCAACAATCACTGGACTCAACAGGAAAGAAAAAACCTATTGAGGGAGCCAAAATCGATTAATCTGCAATTTGGAAAGGACAAAGCAAATCGCTCAAAGTGCCCCAGACGTGAACTAGCGTGATGAAAACTGTGCCTTCCACTCATGACATGCGGCTGATGAATACAGCTCTATCTGGGGTAGTAGGGCAAACAACCAAGTCTGGCTTTGTCCCAGCAGACACACAGAAACACACAAACCACACACACCTGCTAAGCTGGCGCGTACTGCTGCAGGGGAGGGCCAAACAAGTCTGCATCCAGATGCTCTTTGGGTATATATCTGCGTGTGTGTGCGCGTGTGCGTGTGTGTGTGTGTCTCCTAGTCTCATCCATCTCTGCCACAGACATGCATTAATCCCCCTCTGCATTCTTGAGGAGCCCTGACGCCAGAGGGAGTTTGCCCTTGTGGCCTCCCCCACCCTGGGTGTGGAGCACCACTCGCGGCCTCTGGAGCCACTTTTGCCCGCTGCAAGTCCAAAACTTTATTCAGAATTCTGTAGGCACTGTGTGAGCTGATGGATCACTAGCATGTGATTTAAGCTCAGAAAGCCAGAGGACAGGTTGACGTTAATGGATATGGTAATTCAAATGTTATCTCCCTATGCCAAGGCGAGCCATATGTTCATGGTAAACTAGCGCTCCAACTGGCAATGTCTCTGCTTTTATGGCCTATTAAGGGCCACAGTGCAGATCACAGTCAGGCCAAACAGAACATGAATCAATCAGCTCGCTCTGATCGAATTCGTGAGCATTATTCTCTTAACCGTACAGGTCAGAAGACCATCTGACTGATAACACAAGAAAACAAACCAATGAAAATGATAAGTAGGTAGTAGGTAATTGTTGGTACTAGCTCAGCACTTTCTCCGCCGTTTACACATCACTGTCATGTCTGCTAAAGCCGTAAACTGTGACTAACTGACAGGCGAAAGCCAAGATGATGCTTTAAGTCTATTAGAGGTGGTTCAACTAGTCTGGGCCTGTCTGGTTGGTTTGCTCATCTTGGTCAAGGTTAAGATAGATAACAAAAGGAGCTGATCTTCAGCTAGCCATTAAGGGCCATTACCTGTGGAAATTACAGTCCGTATTAAAGCCTTTCTTTTACCACATTGGCAGGTCTGAAAGATTGCCCCTGTTAAGTGCTCAGGATGGATTTTACCTGGTGGGAACATCATCTAAATGTGGCAGTGTGGCGTAAAAATGTCCATGTTAGCATGACAGAATTCAGGGACCATCAACTTGCTTATCATGAATCAAACTTCTCCAGTTATCCATTTTATTCTGCCTTTGTTATTCTGTTTTTAAAATACTGACACTTAAAGCGAAGCCTGAAACAGGTGAAACTGAACTACAAACACAGGATTATCCCTCCCCACCAGAATGGAGGATTAACTTATTTCAGGACTGCATTGCTTATTAGGAATGACCTTTTTTTTCTGCAGCAGCGAATCCAAACCACATCATAAATGCATTAGACAACACAGGAAGGCAATTTTGTTCTGTTTAAACTAAAAAAAAATACTGTGATGATTCACCAGAAAAGCTTTAGTATTCTCCTCACACTGTTGAGCCTGTGTGAGACAAGTATACATCCTCTAGCTGAGCTGAGTGGAGCCAGCCTGTAGATGGTAGGATAAAGCGTTGGGGTTGTCAGCATCAGGTCGTGGACCTACATCAGAGCCCTGTAAACAGAGGACCACAGTCTGGACGGCTAAATAAACCATCTATCAAGTGAAATCACAGCTGTTTAGACACGTCCTGCTGTACCTGGAGCCTATATGCATGCATGTTTACATACGTGCAGTGTATAAATGTCCTTAAACATTTGTGCAGCCTCTAAAAGAGAAGTATCCCACTTATAGTACAGCTTTAGTAAACAGTTGTGAGCTCACAGGCAGGGAAAGCTCATGTAAAGCTCCACACAGAGTAACCACCCTCTGACGTAAAGCTGCTCAAAGCCACTGGCTCTCTACAGAAGTGGGAGAATAACTAATATTCTCTTCTGAGCTGGCTGATGATTGGTAAATTCCCGAAGCAATAAACAGGTCATGAAATAAGACCAGCTTAGTGCAATCTCACTTTTACAGGAAAGCAGAAACGTTATTGCTGCTGTTATCATTAACCAAAACTATTTGTTTTATTGCAGCTTCAAGCCCAGCTGGCCATAATATACAGTATCTGTCACTGTCCAGAGGAGACTTCCAGCACAGATAAGAGGAGAGAAATCTGAGCTAGACTGTCTGCTCAGCTCAGCTGAAAGCACTGATGATGGGTGAGACAGCTGGTGAGGAGCCAGGCGCAAACACACACACACACACACACACACAGAAATGTTACTCATCACCAAAGCCACCAGGTCTGGATGTCTGAGGCGACTGTGCATGCAGCATCTGCGTAGGATGTACAGGCAGGCAACAATGTACACATATGAGCTTCATGCAGACAAAGTCAGAGCCAAGCATTTATTTATATACATGTGTCATTTGATTAAAGCCAATCCAATTTATAAACACCAGACCACAGACTTGGAACAATTTTGACAACAAACAACCACACCTGCATAAAAACCACGAGTGACCATTAAGCGTCAAGCTATGGCGAGCAGTGTGTGTCTGTTTGTGGAGACATGGGCGTTTTTTTAAGTGTGAGAAACAAGGCCACACCGGACACATCATGCAGAGGAGAGCTAAACACTCACCTGCGGTGAGTCTGTGTGTGTGTGTGGACACAACTTTGCCTGTCTTCTTGCCTCTTTTCCAGCAGATGTTTAGTCAGTGCACAACCCATGACCTAGTTTCCGTCGCCAAACTGTGTCATAGGTTAACATGCAATTCATTGGGGTATATAGAATGTTGTGTGAAACCTGTTAGAAAAGAAATTTGTTTGGTAATGCATGTGAGCGTGCGTGTTAAAGTGTGTATGTGTGAAGTTGGGGCCTTTTTGTCCGACTCCTTTTCAGTTCAAGTAGAAACAGATTTGGACTCTAAACAATTCTACAAAGCTCGCTCTACAAGGATCCCAAATGGCAAAGGTGAGATTAGATTTCACCGTTGAATTATCACAAGAAATTAGCTGGAAGCCGTTATCGACCTATAATCCACAACAGGTGCTCGACAAAGCACTCAAGCAGCACTGGGTTTAACTGGGAGAGCTAAATAAACGCAACAACAAAGACTGACCTGGGCTGGCTGCAGGAAAAACATAGAAACCAGTTTCTCCAGTCACACGGACGCAGAGGCACGTGAGCTCATTCAATTGCCGTGGAAAAAAGTCACAAATCTTTGCAAAACAAACTCCTTTGTCCGGCTCTGAAAAGCCTTTTCACTAAGGAATGTGGTTCATAAAGACTGATATCACAGTAACGAGCCAATGCGGGCACCGAATGGCACCTCATCTAAGGGCACGGCAAGACTCGGCTAAGCGCTAGCAGCTGTGCCACATGTGCACCGCTTTTACCGACAAGATTAAATTAAGGCCCCTGCCAAACTCATTATTATCCCATCCATATAGGGAGGCTCAAGAATGTCAATGAGGATCACGCTCATTATGCAGTCGTCATGCACAGTGCACAGAGAGAAACATATACTTTCACACGATTACAGACTGTCAGTCAACAGCATATTCAAGCTGACACACACTCCTTTTGTGAAAAATTGTAGGCCAGTCCTTAATTTTTATTCTGCAAAATAAATTCCTCGACCAATTGAATTACTGCTCACAGGCAGATGTGACAGTGCGGCGATGTCCCATAGGACGGGCTGGTGGAATCGACAGACAGATGCTCCAACCAGCAGAGGTCACGGAAGGTCAAGCTGTTCCATTATGAGAGGACAAGGGTGGTATTTATTCACAGCCTTCCCCTCCTAACCAGGGGTGGGCTTAGAGGGAATGGAGATGGATACTTAACCCTTGAGGCAAACGGCTGACTACAAACCATCCACTGTTTCTCTCATTACTGGTGGAGATACAGCAACTGTTCCACCCACACCCACTGAGAGGAAGGTATGAAAAAAAGAGGATAAAAGGCAGAAAGAAAGTTGCTGGAGAAAGCCAGAAATTCACAGATTATCCAACCTGTGTGAAAGCGCTGCCACCCAGGCTAGATAATCACGAAGGAATAGGGAATGGGGTGTTCTGACAATACACACAGCAAACCACTTTAAACAGCAATAATGACCACAGGGGCATATAAGGTTTAAATAATCTAACCTGATCTGACTTGTCTGCAGAGTCTGTGAGGCTGTTTTGTCTGAGACTACATCAAAGTGGCTCTGATGTACCCCTGCATACAGCATATAGAAGAGATGGTACTCAACATTTTTCATGCTATGTATGAATGTATCTTGGCCTTGGACTCCTGTGGCTAGCCAAAGCGTTCTGCATGGCTTGCCAAAAAGCCCAGACATTAAGCATGATGATATGGATGCTGGTAAAAGATCGGAAAGAATGAGTGCAGTCTTCCAGCTTGTTAAAATACTTGTTGGCTTAGAAAAAAGCCTGTGGCACTGTATGATAGCATGATTAGCAAAGGCAGCAGGCATGTCTGGGACCAAACATGAACACACACAGACAAACCCCCTTTAGACACAAACACAATCATCATTTCAGAAAAGCTGCCCACTGACTAATGGCCTATTTTCTCTTAGGCCACACTAAAAGGCCAATTAAGTGTTGTGCATGAAAATGTAAAACAAAAGGTTGAAATGCGTTAATTAAGGTTTCCACTACTTAATTCAAAATCAAAATCAGCTACAGGACAAATGAACATATGATTCATCGGGGAAAAGGAAAAAGCACAGAGAGAAATGATACATGAGGCTAATAATACAACATGGCTGTGTAAGTACAGCTTTCACTCAGCTCCTTGAACTGTAAAAATCATCTTAACTGTCAGGAAACCCCAGTTCCTGGCGTTTCTTGATATTGTTATTATTAGTTTAAGCATTGAGCATGCCAGTACGAACTTGTGCACTGTATAATATTGTTATTAGTATCAAAAAAAAAAAAAAAAAAGGCAACCGCAAGTTTCCAGTGAGGCCGATTTCTCCACGCGAGCAGACCACAGGGCTTGCCGCTGGAGAGAAAACCGCTCGCTCGCACACACACACATGAAATTACTACTGAGGAGCAGGACGAGCGCCTAAAGAGACAAGAATGATTTTCAAAATAATTACAAGACAATATCACAGTTATTAAAGTCATTCTTTTACAGTTCAGAGTCTTTGCCAGGCAGAAACAGACATTTGGACTGAGGAAATTGGCAAGCGCTGATGAAAACTATCATGCTGTATCCAAGTCGGAGCATAGACACCTAAGGCAAAAAAAAGTGAAATTAAGCTTTCTTGTACTTGTTTGTATTGGCAGAGAAGATGAATTGTAATAACCTAGACACCAAAGTGTATCCAGTGCATGTCAGTTGGTTGAGTGACACAACATCAGCCACCTATTAGTCACCAGTCAGGGCGTGCTCCTTGGATCACTAACCTCATGAGACTGTGAATAAATGATTTCACCCTCCAAAAGGGGAAATAATTTATAATGAATGACTTCACTGCTGTACGCATTCACTTTACACCAGATGCTGTCACGTGCAAGGCGAATATTAATGAATACATAAAGGGGCGGTTGCTGGATGTAGAGAAATGCAACACGTTTCTTTTTTCTTTGATATGCTAACAGAAGGATTCCTGCCATGTAAGCAGATGAGATTGAGATCAAAACTTTCACCCTGTTAAAGCCAACAGGCGGTTCACACACAGCCACTTCATCAACATGGATGATGAAGGCTTTGAGAGAGTTATACTGTGTAACACAGAGTTCTTGTTATTCAGCTCGAAAGAATGCAAGAAGAAGAGCTGCTATACAACATGTGCGTTGCAGTGGCCCCACATACTTCAGCAGTGATTTTCTCATATGCACACACACATACACACCGCACACACACACAGGATATGCACATCCCTTGTAGCTGTGAGTCAGTCGTTCCCCAATTTACCGCAGAGAGACAGTCTAAACTGTAGACACTGCGCGCTCACACATCCTCCACATCCAGGGAGATCCATCTGGAAAAGCCAACAATGGTCCTGTTGAGTGGCTCAAACCACAAGGGAGGTTTGAGGGGTTGAGTGAGATGACCCACACTGTCTTAGCCATGGCATAAAGTGTCATGGCTAGGACATAGAGAGAGGTGGGTTCACTGTGCAGCAAAGCTCACAAAGTCTAACCAAGGAGTCATGACCATCTGAAGGCTGCTTTGATTTTGCAGTATTCAGAGTCCTATTTTATGTGCAAATGTGTTTTGCTTCCACAAATATCCCAGGTAGCTGTGGTTATAATAATATCTACCCCTTTAGAAAGGAACAGTTCAACATTTTGGCAAATATGCTTATTTGCTTTCGTGCCTAGAGTTTGATTGATACCACTCTCATGTCTGTATGGTAAATATGAAGCTGGAGCCAGGAGACAGGCAGGGGGAAACAGCTAGCCTTGCTCTGTCAAAAGATAAAAGAAAAAACTTGCTGTAGTGTTGCTTAGACCCTCTGATAACCTTCTTTGGATCAAAGTAGTAGTGCTTGGACAGAGGGACCAGGACCAGATCAGTGGGAGTCTATATACCAAGCAGTTCACTGTCTTGGCTACTGCACCTTTAATAACATTAGGATCGAGCTGAAGACAAATTAGGAGTCAGCTTCTCCAATGACAGTTGAATGTCAAATACCATTAATAGCCTCTGGTATCCCCCGTACACACAGCACAAACGGTGTGTGTCTGCAGCAGCAGCCTGGTGAACTGGTTGTCCTCCATCTCCTCTCCAAAATCACACCGTAAGGTTCAGAGATTCAGTCTACATCCACACTAATACCTTTTCATTTTAAAACTGTTTTAAAACGAAAACAATCTCCGTACACACGAGCGTTTTATCACTGTATCACAAATAATCTCCGTCCATACTACATGCCTGAAACGCATATCACATGACCATTCATGCGCACTAGGCATGTGTGTGCCGGTGTAAACAGGAAGCAGATTGTCTACTCTGCGATTGGTTGCTTATAGTTGCAGAAAATACTTCGAACAAAGAACAGCAATGGAGAAAAGTAAGACCAGAAATTTCTGTGTGTAATTACTTATCCATGTGGAATTACCCGCTGGTAGTCAAGGCTGATGTCGCTTCTTTTCTTCCGGAAAAGGGTCATATGATAGGGGTGTGATGAATCAGGGAAGGACACATCGTGGCTGATAAGACTAAATCAGGAAGCAAACGTGGGTGTCTGCGTCATCGTTTTAAAAAGTCTCTGTTTCCGCCCATCCTCACTAAAACTCAATCCCGGAGTTTTCCAACTTAAACGGGGTCAGCAGCGTTTTCAAAAGTCTCCGTTTTAGGATTTCGAATACGCTGGAGTAGTGTGCATTTTATAACAAAAACGTATTAGTGTGGATGTAGCCTCAATAACATTGCATTGAGCTTCTGTGAGTGGCAAGCTTTAATAATCCTTTGACATGACCGTGAACCCACTTTGGCTCGACTGCTTAAACCTTTAAAAAGCAGCATTTATGAGAGCCCGGTGGCATCTGCTGTAACACCGTTTGAGGACGTATTAATATTGCAGGACTGTCCCAGGTTGCAACAAGCCAAGCAGCAACCTGCACTCTGCGTAATCTGCTTGACTATGCATCAACCCATGGAGAAACCTACCAGCGATAAGACTGACCTTCTTGACTTTGTATAAATGCTGTGCCCTTGTGTATTTTGTTGGCGGTGAGTTGATGGCATGATTGGTGGCAAAAATCTGCCTGAACTGGGAAATGATACACTCCTAAAATGAACACAAAGTGGAAAAAGTCCTTCTGCTTTTCTGAAAATGTTTCTCTTCTCAACATTGGTTTGTACAAAAATTGCCAGGTAGAAAAGACAGTCCTTTGCACCTGCCTTTGCACCTGTGCTCATCAACTGTGAAAAACACCTGAGCCGTGGACTGTGCGGCCGGGGTGGGCATGGAGAGCTTGCCAGGTAGTGTGAGCAAGTTGTTCCCCCTGGGCCAGAGAGAGCGAACCCTGGGTTAAACAGCTCTTATGTAACAGCCAAGCCGAGATCATGTCTTGGCGCTAGCAGAGCAGAGAAAAGTGAAGTTGGAAGTTTCTGGGCGATGAGGAAACCCAAGTCAACCATAGTGAGAAATGGAGAACGGCTAGTCAATCTTTGGGCATCCAGAGGGTGCCATAAAAACAAGCAAGCCCACACACAGGCTTTCCTACTGCAGCCTGGCCTGTACACCACTTGGCTTCCCCCTTACATTGAGGATGTGATGCATATTATACTGTTTTGCTGCCATTTTACAGAGGCGTAGACTGCAAAAACTGATGAAACTGATAAAATGATCCTACAACTACCGTTTCCTTGCTCTTACCTTGACATGCACTACATTGAGCTCCTTCACTCACATATCCCTTTCTTTCTGACAGCTGAGGCCTGTCATACAAATAAGCCTTGACGATGATATCACCCCAGGAAACAGGTTATTTGGATACATTTACCTCTTTGGAGAAAAGAATTTTCAAGAAAGCTTTAATTGAGCGTGTTCACTGAGTGGATGCCAGGATTGTCGGTGACCTGAAGCAATCAGGGCCCTGTCTCTGTTTACACTGGCCAGACGCCAAATGACTGAACCAACATGACAAAGCCTGGTGACCGAAAAGTGGAGAAAAGAGCTTATCTTGCTCGGAGATCAAACCACCGACTGCTAAAGCGGGGAGGGGGCTGGACAGGGAGAGGAGCGCTAATGAGCCTGAAAATGTTCCTCAACATAACACGAACACAACGGCTGCCAAAGACCCTCCAAAGCACTTCACGTCTGTCACAAAGTCCAGGAAACTGTGCAGATAAGGGCACGTCATGCCCTACGCTGTTCAGTGGAGCGAGCTACTGAGCAAGCAAAAGATGGGAAACAACATCAATATCTTGTAAGACTGCAGTTATAGCAATTTTTGTGTTGTGATGAGTGATATATGGGTGCTAAAGGTAGACTATGATGAATGGACTATTGGACAGAGTTGGATCCATGTGTGGTCAGTGATGGATTTGTACACATCACAACACTCTTTCCCCATCTGCTCTTTATAACTTTGTGGTACCAAGTTTATCATTTTTCATCTTTCAGAAGAATGACATTGTGATGGGATACTGATCATGCTACGGTGATGCAGAGATGTGTTATCTAAATTAACTAGAAAAAGCAAAGAGATCTGAAACAATTAATACCACGCAGTTCAAAGAGATGAACACAGCTTTGATTAATTAACAGATTATTCTGAATATGTTAGCAGAACCAGTCGCCTAGCTTGAGGTGCTGTACAAATACATCAGAAGAGGGTGGTCTTCCAAGCATTCATCAAAGACAATAAGATAGTCAGTCTCCACCCACTGATGAGCAGGTGGGATGTGCTGGAGTAAATGTGTACCCAGAACTCGCTCCATCCATCATGGGGGCAACACAAGACACATGGCGCCAACTGAACATCCAAGCACCGAGCACTTTGGCCTATAGCACCAGCTGTGTTTGCCTTTCCAATAAGGTAAGGATAGTAAGTGAGACCTTATGGCTACTGGACCGAGGCAGGCAAGATCAATCACAATTTCTATTGTTATAAGGATTGACCGGTAAGCAGGCTTAGAGCCAATGAGATGGGGGTGCAGAATGGGGTATTTCCATTCAAATAGGGCTGTTGATTGCCTGAAGAATGTGCCAAGACGCACTGTCTTTTGAAGAAGGTATCAGAAACACAAATCATGTACATACAGACTACTGCACAGACTCTGCTGCAGCAGAGACATGATGCAACTTGACTGTTTCCAGCTTGAAATCGTAATCAAAAGTTCAAACAATATTTTACACACACACAGCATAAAAGATCACACACACAAGCCAATGGGGCTCTCCATAGCAGCTGGATTGTCAAGATATCAAGACCCATACGCAGATCAATACACCAGCAAACAGCTTCTGTACTCAATACTCCTCTCCACCTTATTGTTCATACATTTTGATAATCAAACTACTTCTTGTATATCTGCGGCTTGTAAATCACTTGGTCGGGTTCAAAGTGCTGAGACGGCACCTTTTCCAGACTGAAATATTGTATGCCGTCTGGTAAGCTTACAGGAATTACATGCACTACTCAACTGCTGCCATGGGGGCTTTTTGCCTCATGTACACCACTCGCAATATGATTTATATGACCATCAATAAAAGAATGGTAATGGCCTGTCTTGCAGTTATTTCTTTGGGGTTAATGAACGCGTCTTGATCACAAATGAAGAGTCGTCTGGCCCTTCTTCACCTACACCCCGATCACCTGCACGGTAACTCTTAATCTGATACCTCGTTTGACACATTGTTAAAGCGCCCGCCACCATTAAATCTTCATTTTCTTTGCAAACCTTACAAGCCATTCTTTAGCAGGTGACCCAGAAGAAGTGCAATTCAATTTAGACCTATGCATTAATCTCCACACGGGCCCGGGAGTTGTGGCTGTTAAGAGGAGCATGAATAGGCGCATCGGTTCAGCTGGATGAGACCACATCGCTCTGCTGAGCTGGACAGAAGGTTCCTGTTTGTGCAGCAGAGCAGGGGATCTCGTGTTGGAGCAGATACACAAAGTGCAGCTGACTGAACAAATCCCTCAAAGTGGATGGATGTGTGTGTGTGTGTGTGTGTGTGTGTGTGTGTGTGTGTGTGTGTGTGTGTGTGTGTCCGCCAGCCCAGCAGCCACAGCAAAACGAGTTAAATTCAGAATCACTGAATTATGCAGTACACAAGGCACAAAGCATCTCTTTCCGGCTGTTTTTTAGTCACAGGGTTCAGTTATTATTTTTGTCCAACCTGCCACTAAAAGACAGGACTGGTAATGTCAATGTTGTGTTGGCGATAGCTCTTCGACCTGTAGCTGTGCGCACCAGGAAGGGGTCAAAGGAAGCCATGTGTCTTTTGGTTGGCGTTCTGATGAGTGCGGTAGCAAATGAGAAGCCTCAGCCAAGATGCTGTCAACACCAGCTTTTAGTTCACCTGCTTTTTATAGCAACCACTCCAGACGCTGCTGGCCGTACACTACCAGCAAACACTTTGAAAGCCAAATATAATCTCAACCACAGAAGTAAGAAATAGAAACATACAGGCCACCATTATGCTTGCCTGACTGGACTGTCTGCACTGAAACAGTCCTGACAGGACATTTCACTGTAATCGAGGGGGTTAATGTTCCAAGAAACTGACCAAAAGAGAAAGTGTTTGTTGATTTCAATTTGATCGATTTCAAATCCTTTTGTCTAGAAGACACACTAGTCATGTGGAGCCCCTGTGGTTTCCCCCTGCAGTGCCTCTCAGTGACAGAGACAGTAAAAGGCCTTCATCCCGTGTGACAATAAGCACAGATGTTACCCATGCCTGATAAGTCACATGCACGCCACCTTATATGGAGAAAAATGTGCAGGGGAGAAGACATGAAACATTGGCGTTTCTCGGCCAGTGTGCTAGCACTTCAGAATTAACGGGCACTCACACACAACCGTCCAAATGGCCCGCGGAGAGGAGAGCCATTCCAAGTTTCTCACTTGACGAAAGTTGCTGTTCACACAGACTGTCAAAGTATCAATGACAACAAGAGTAATTTCTCCACAACAGTCAAATTGTTCCTCTTTACATAACTCCATAAAGTTACCAACTTCAAAACAGATTGTTTCATGAGGGAAGTTCCTGTGGTAATGATGTCACCATGATACTGAGCCCTTCAACTTAAATTAGACAAGAGATGAGCTGTGAAGCAGCTCTGTGCCACCCAGAGAGGGGGGAGCATTAGGCTACATCTCCCTTTTGTCACTGGTAAACAACTCTGACAACTGACAGTCCTGCCGGCTGAAAGGCATAACTCACAGCTCGTGTCACAATGGGAAAGAGTGAACAAGCAAAATGATCACGTTTTCCCACTAAAAAGGAAATTACTGGCCACATTCAATCAGTATCACTCTGGTTCAAGACCCCGTCCGAACCCGGGGGAAAAAAAGAATAGTAAAAACATAAATGTTCCTTGTGGTTGAGGATTTCCTTTTCCCGCAAGAATGTGCCACGGCTTCTGACCCGGACATTTTTCTACTGATCTCCACATATGAGAACAACAGCAATTAAGTAAGTAAATGATAATTTCTGTGTAGTCCATTCAACAGGCAGGGAGGGCTGAAAGGCCAGGTGAAATATAAACCAATCACACAGTATGATTCCCCCTCCAGAAAAATAAACTGAAGACATTCTTTTCTCTTGTGCTCATGTTGGGCTGAGCCTAATTCCTGGTTAAAAACAATCCAAGTAAATGATTAGTATCCATTTACAGTGCGTCCAATTATATAATCCATCATTCAATAATCATCAATTACATTAATTCCCATTAAAATATAATACTTCAAGATTGAACTTCACCAAGATAAGGCTGCATGAATATTGTACAGACAGAGCCTTCAGACAGATCAACGACCAGGCCAGCCAGCCTCTGTAAGTCAAACATTAGCCTGTGTTTTATTATTACAACCCTCCTCGGCGGCGTGCTGAGGTAGCAGGACAGTCAGACTGACACTTTCACGTGTGGGTTTCCATGACAGAGGACCCACACATGCCCGGCCCTTCCCTCCTGCTCCTTGGGACTGTTTGCTCTGGGCGGGCCCTTCACTCCAGGGGTCCCGGGGCCCTTTTGTTACCTCTGTATGTGACTAGAGAGCCCTTCCACCCCAGCACACGGCCAAACAACAATACAAGCGGAGGGTAAATCACATCCAAACACAACGGCAGAACATGACCCAGCATTTAGTGGAATGACCAATGCTCCCAATCTCTCGGTTCATAAATCACAAGGAAGAAAGAGAAGTAATAAGCAGCCTCTCTGCTGTGGGTTACATGTTGAACATCTCCACACTCAAGTGATCTATTGTTTCAATGGAATGATACCCAAATACCTTCTTTATGGAGTTTTTAATTAATTTCCAAGGCTGAGCCTGCTGACAGGATGCAATTTATTTTATTTATCATACCAAACTATGTTTCACACGGCATGAAAGGCTTAATAACGGATACTACATTCTAATGAGGAAAGTGACAGTTTTAATATCTGGTGATTATAAATATAAAAGGGAGAGGTCATTCTCTGTCTCTTTGGAACAATACACACGGATGAATAACTACACTGCACTTTTTTAATACAGTGGCCCATGATTTGCCCTCACAATAAAACGCCTTTCACCATGAATCAATTACAATCACTGACGTCGACAATTACATGTGTTTGCAGGAAAATGATTTCAGTCACAGCTGCTGCAGCGAGATTTACAACTCACTCAACAACAAATGAGAAGCCACTGGCGAAATTAACGCCGAATATTACACAAGCATCAACAAACTTTTGGTTAACAGACAAACTTTGTGCGAATATCCCGATTAAAGATGCGTTTAGGTGTCGCAGCGGACAAAGCGCACGTACAGAAAATGAACGGAGTCCTTTTAAATCAACGTGAGCGTAAAATAAGTTCCCTCGCAACTTACCGGCTAGTGTTTCCTCTGATAAAACATACTTCTCGCAGTATTCACGTGTTCCCCTCTTCGCATGCGCTAAATATAACGTTGTTGCATTTAACAGAAACATAAAAATCGGATTTTCTTGGAGCGTACTTCCACGATTCCTCTGTTTCCAGACCTAATGTTCCTGGGACGGAGAGCCAAGAGACTGCGGACTCCTCCCAGACAATGTGGGGTTAAACTCCTCCTTCCCACGGACACACAGAGAGGGGGCGGCCGTGTTCTTGATACAACATGGAATACCGGGGCATTAATGAAAAGTATATCTAAATGTATAATAAAACACGGTAAATCAGCAGTTCCCAAACAGTGGTTCGTGGACCTCTAGGGGTCCTCAGCAAAATAAAATAAAGCTTAATTATATGACTATTTCACTTAAATTAAAGGCCTGAGACTTGATATGTTTAATAGAAAACCACCTGTACAAACTGGAGCTGTGGGGTTTGAAAGAAGAAGCAGGGGATGCATCAAGTTGCATTATGGGAAATGTAATCTTGAGCTACACTAAAGACTAAAAATCAGGATATCTCAGCCTCTGCTGCTTCAATTTTAACCATTCTTTTTAAAATCTGTCTCTTGTTAGTGCCCCAAATTTATGGAGGTGCAACTAAATAGCTGAAGTACCCCTTTAAAACAATTAAGGCGCAGATTAAGTCCAGAAACGGAATAATTATAGGCTACCGCATTGGATTGAGTGTTCATACATATTGGTTGGTGCGGACAAATTTTATGTCACATGGAAACTGGTGGACACACAGTTGTGGAAACTATAAATTAAACTTTAGACATTGTTCTGTATGGCATCACAGGTTTCACAGCACCAAATAAGGTGTGGTATTTTCATTGTGACATGAGGAAGGGTTTAACTTCTTTTTAATCAGGTTTTACTGTTTTACCCACCGTACATGCATCTAATTCTAGATTAATTCAGCTTCCTTGGAACAAACTCTTATTGAATTTGGATCTGGAGTCCTATGAGGATCTATTTGGCACCCCTTGACCTGAAAAGTTTCCTGCCCTTAGGTTCTCAGCCAGCTGTTTTGCTGGAAGGGTGAACAAGGCGAGCATATTTTGCATAACACTAACAAGCCTGTTTGTCACATGGACTAATGAACTGATATCAGCCTGATAGGAAACAGGTTTGGTCTCCTCTGACAATAAAACAGCATGCCAGTGAAAAGAACTGTCATTGTTATTCTTCCACCTATCTTTTAAGTATTCATCCCTCCCTTCCATTTACTCTCTATCATTCTCACTCATCCACATCCAAATACCTCCTCCACCTGATAACACAGTTGCAATGACCAGACCATCCTTCCTGGAATCTCCCTCGCAATGCTCGTAAACCACAATCTGGCCTTGTGTTTCGTAATGTGGTTCTTTGGCCAGGCGTGTCGGGCCAGCCAGACCCATCTAATCTGCATATCAGCCTCTTTACAGCTGCTACAGTGAGGTCCAAATGGAGATGCCCATCTCTCTGCTGCCCATTGTAGCTGCAGATACTGTAAAGCTCTGCTCTTTTCATCTCAGATCAGTATAGATCTGTCTACACAACAAGCAGCCTTTCATCCCCCTTTACTTGTATTTAGCCACGGGTTATTCAACTCCAGTTAGCCAAGCATATTGTTTTGAAATCAACATATCTTATTATGCATCTTCAGCAGTGTCAAAGGATCAAGACAAACAAGGTTGTGAGAGGATTCAAGTGGAGATGTGTTCTTGACCAATTCAAACCCTGATGTAACCCGGGATTCTGATCTTTTTATTTGTCCAGAAGAACCATTATGTTGAACCATGCTTACTGCAATAATCCACTGAGCAAATGTCATCAGTGTTTCCAGTGATGTGCTGCAGATCCCCACCCAGTATGTAATGTTGTTCAGTGCAGCATTCTGGATATATTCTGGCCATATAGAGGCTCTGTGTGTCATCTGGCAGCTTTCAGGAGCTCTGGTCACTCCGCATCTCATTAAACATAATTGGCTCTGACGGACATCCTGCCACCCGCCACCCCTTTCTGCCTGTCTGTCGGTCTGACACAAGACAATAACCCTGCCCGGGCCTTTCACATGAACTCACAGAAGAACTGGTAGAGGACCAGTGATGGCTGAAATATTGGTATTGCCAGTTTATTGCTTTAAAACACAACAGGGAGCAGAAAAACAGTGAGCAGTGAGCTCATTTTCCTTTTTTTTTTCTGCTGACACATAACAAATATTCTACAGATAGGCAGGCAGGTATGGGCTCACACACATATACACACACACTTATCAACACCTCAGCGCCTTCTCCTTCTCTTAAATGAGGCTTCTCAACACCCCCAGTCCAGCCATCCTGATTGTCACCACTTTGTTCTGCCATTATATCCACTCTAATAGGGTCATCATAGTAATTGTATGTGTATGTGAGTGTGTGTTACTGTATGTGAGAGAAGGGGACAGGGGCGGCAGATCCCCTGCTAAGTGATTTTCTCACTCTTCTCACTGCTGCCCATTGTACGATGTGATTCGGCCATTGTTACCACTGTATGAGGGCTGGCCTGCATGTTCAGTGCCCACATGCTATTACCACGCTCATTTGTCATGTAGCATTTAATGACTCGCTGTGGCTGGGAGAAAATTGTCTCGTACAGTTGTTTCAAAGGCTGGCAGGCTGGTGTGGAAGGTGCTCTGCGGTTGTCTGGAGAGGAAGACGGTTTTTGTGCGAGACGGCGTCCAGAAACACAAGGAAAGGGGTTGTCATGAGGTGTGTGTGTGAGACAGAGGGAGGGCTATAATCAGAGACAATCACGCCACACCCTCAAACAGCTCCTTACTTGTTTTCTAAATACAGCAGCAGACATTAAAGCATCCACAACCACAAAGAGGCGACCACAGCAGATCACACAATAGACAAAGAAAGTATTCGCGCATGGAAGGCGATAGAAGGGGCACGAGTGAAGAGAAGGTATGAAAAACACACGCCATTTTGGAAAGGCTTTTAATTGAACGCGACAGGTCTGATCTAAGTGATAGCTTGCAGACTCCTGAGGGCCTAACTAATGAGAAATCAATGGTGACAACGAGTGAACTGTGTGTCACAGCAGCCAACCTCTCACGCCAGTGTTATTCTGGTCTTCAAAGGACACATGGAGCACTTAAAGCCCCTGATTTACCTTCCTGTACATGTGATATCATTAGCATTAGATAAAAACCTCAGACCTTCCTGTAATTCTGTAAAAAGGAGTCTTACACAAAGGCCTTTTGAATTAATTCCTTGAACTGTAGACCTGTGAAAATTACTCAGCAGAAACGTCACCTACAGATTTTGTGCAGAAATAAATCCAGCAGTAGGAGTTATAGGTGATGGCTGATGGAGCAGGTAGATGTCTGATAGAGCAGCCTGTGCCTGCTATCGGAGGATATACAAACCTGTATGGATGTATTTGAGTGGGAAACCACACGCGTGATGGATCTGTCCCCCACACGTTGCATCATTTGTCTGTCTGACTGCCTGTCTGCCACACAGATAAGTCATTACTGAGAGGAGAGAGCAACAGAGAGCAGGGAAGGGGGCTGGCTGTGCCTGAGCTGTTGATTACTTGAGTTCTAGGTGAAGAAACTATCACAAGGGTGTGACAGAGTGAGGAGCTGAATTAGGTTTTTGTGTCCCTGTGTGTGGAGAAAAGATTGAGACAGCCATTTGATGAATGGGAGGAAGGGACTGTAAAACAAAGATAGAGCTAAAAAAGAAAAATAGGCTGCACCTGTGGAAAATAAATTCTGGTGCAGGTAAATAAAAGACCACATTAGCACCTGAGGCCTCATTGTCTGTGTGTTGAAAATCTGTTGCTGTAGTCAAAAGCTTACTGTATATACTGCACCTCCATTTTCTCTCTCTCTGGCTGATTGCCTGTTTCCATCTCAAATCATTTCAAGGTAAGCTCACTGAGGTTGTTAGAGGATATCCGCACCTCTCCTGACAAATCAAGACAACATCATGGTATCAATCAGTCATCATGGTCCTTTTCTGGAGAGAAATCCCAAACATGTTCAGCGTAGATGATCCCAGATTGTGCAGCATCGCTTAAAGACGTTCAACACAAGAAGCTGATGAAAGCAAGAAACAAAAGGAAAGGGAGAAGTTGCCAAAATGGTTTCCAAATTGTTCAGCATGAATGCAGTAGTTCCAAGCCTAGGAGTCAGGAACCCCCTAAAGGGTCACAAGATAAACCTGAGGGATCAGGCAACAATCAATAAGATAACACAGCAGAAATGCTTTTCAGCTACATAATATTTAGATTTTTTTTATATTTCCCATTCATCTTTGTTTTGTCAAGAAATTAAATCTGACAAGAAAAAAAAACAGTCTTTGGTTTGACTGGTTGCAACCCAAAGACAAATGCAACGTCCTGTCGAGGGGTCTTTGTTTTAAGGGGTTGGAAAACAGTGTACATTAAAAGTTTACTGTACTGCCATGTTACAGTAGGTGAGAATGATATGTGGGAATGAAAGTGATTGCTGCCCTGTAGTGACACTATTCCACAACACCTTGCAGGCAATTTTTGCACATCATAATTCACACTTTTTATGCTAAATGCCCACAAGTGTCGCCAGATCAGCACCAACAAGAATAAAATCACATTAGAATTAGGCAATAGTTCTATTCCCATTCATTTAGCTGCTTTTGGATGAATGTGCATTTATATACCTTCACTGACAGCCTTTTTTCATGTTTCATGCAGTACATGAACCAGGATGTGCATTTATTTTTACATATCCAGTTTATGGTATAACTCAATGCTTGCTCGCTCAGAGAAGCTTTGTGGATTCATATGAGCATCTGTTGTGTGAAATAGTGAAATCTGTTCTATAGTTTCACCAAATCTCTTAAGGATACAGCGCTACACAAAGTAAAAAACTCAGTGATCAACAGTCTTTTCTTTATCCCTTTAAGCCCCTAGGTTTTATCTGCACTGAATCTCCACCTTTTACCAATTCCTCTCAGGCAACATTGCCCACCTACATTAGCTCAAAAACATCCAGCAGCCTGGATTTTCTCTTGGGCTATTACAGCGAGTGACTCTGCAGCGGCTGACAAGAAAATTGCTTATCCTAAAAAACCATGTTTGTCTTCCCATCAGGCCGTGTCAAGTCTGGCACATGATGGCACTGCACCATGTCCAAACATGGAAAGAGAAAATATGACTGATGGACTGATGCTGGACTGCTCCACGTGCGGTCAGCATGACATCAGACCACGATCTAAAACTGCACCCAAGAAAGCACACGAGTGCCCATTTTTACATCTTCTTTAACTGAATGTAGGGCAGATTTGACAAAGACAAAGCTGAGAGTATGTAAGTAGCCAAATATATCCCTCATGAAAGAGAGGAAAGGATATAAATGATTGAGAGGCTGTGGGGAGATTACTTTATGAAAGAAAGATCAGGACTGGACAAGCCTTGTCTTTTATAGACTCACAGAAAGAGAATAAGGAAGCAGTCTGCAGTTCTGGGCTGGAGTGACAATTTAAGCTGCTTCAAATCTCTTCAACTCCTGGTCGAATGACTACAACCACAGCCCAGCAGCCAGAGGCCAGTGGAGGGGAATCCAGAGCAAACACATGGACACTTGATCGAGTTATCATAAGCTAAAATTGAGTCTAATGAGAATAACATATTACAAGGCAACAAACATACATTGAAAATCAAAAGCTCTATTCAGTAGAAAATGGCAAAGGCTGATTCCAATGAGCCAAACGCAATCATTCACTCTGAAGTGTAATGTGATTTGTATTGGGCTGTGCTGAAGCTAAATTCTGCTCATCCTAATTCAATAAGGGCAACAGACAAACTGAAAACAAGCCACACAATTCAGACACAAACAATTGCAACAATATTCAACCACACAATTCCTTTTTCCCCAATTAATGTAGCTGTGACGGTTATATTGCTGGCCTGCGTGGATCCCCAGTATAATATCGAAAGTGTTAGAAACAAATGGGCTGTTACTGCTGCTCTAGGACTCTGATTGTCCCTCCGCCGGCCCACTAAAGTAGTGTTCCCACACCCATTACCTCCTGGCTCCCCACTGAGAAACACTTTCACACCCATGTGAAGGGAGCAGAGCACAGGGCTGTTAAAATTACCTTGTTAAAAATCCGCTCATTTCACTTTCTTAATTAGAAACACTCACGCTGCTCTGGGTCTTTCCCACAAAATCATCACCTACCATGTACGACGCAGAGTAACAGAAAGCACCAAACCCGAGCGAGGTGGTTGTCTGTCTGGCAGCTCAGGTTTTAAACAAAGTAGGAAATGAATGACCTGGAGCTGTTAATGGAAATCTGATACTTCCCCCCCAAACTGTCTGGACTGGTTTGTTTACAGGCTCTGTGGAAGCATGCATGGCAACGATGGATTAGTTTGTGTGCTGGTAAGCTTACATTTCCACATTTGTGTCTGTGTTTTAGGCTCATAAGCAGTTATTAATGTCTCCTTGGGGATAAACTTCAGCTATTATGGCAGGTGTGTCAAGCTTTCAGTTGCAAGCGATACTCAACACAGTTTGGAGAGCGGTGTCTTTTTTTTTTTAGCCTTTGCAAAAAACAAGAACAAAAGTATAAGGAACGGATCAAACAGTGTGTTTAACTGCTCTAATGTAAGCCACAGTTGTTATCATGTCTGGCTAACTAGATTACCACCTGTAGAAGTAACCAAACATTACTTCCGAGGCCAAGGAGGTCATCATTAGCTTACTACATTAGTTTGTGGGGTTGCAGGTTCACACGACTAGCACACCCTCTGTGTTGTACACTGCCTGCAAGCCAGTCCTGGGTGCTATGAAAGTTAATGCTAATGTTAGCAACACTGTCCTCCTCTTAATTGGATTTGGGGAGGTTTGCACACCAGCAACCCCAGCCAGTGTTACCCGAGATAGCATTACGTTTGCCAAACACATCAGTTAGTCTTCATCCTAAAAGCCTTGTCTTTGTGTTAAAAATGAAAACATACTGTTTGAAAATATGAACAAATGGTTTGATCTTACATTTTTCCTTATAATACTTATAATACTAGGACTAACTATAAAGACTATAAAAGTGCTGTTTCTTTATTTCAATGTCTTCTAAATGGAGCATGAACTGGTGAGTCTTTAAGCGCAATACGACGTGTGTAGCCATCAAGAGTATATTTGGGACAGGGTTCTCCTTTTAAAACAAGCCAGCTGGAAAGACAAGTCACCTGGAGACACTGTCTTTAACCAGCTGATGGAGCTCAAAGTAGCTTAATTAGCTAGCTAGTTGCAGCTGATAAAATCTGCCAGAGTCATTTTTCATTTCAGCCTATAAAATATTATACAGTAAAATAAAATATAGTAATTGCAATAAATTTTGAGTGGCAAAGTTTGGGTTATCACTGTAAACTGCATATGTGCCGGGCGAGTGTAGCAACAGAACAGCTGCAGACCTGGTCCATGTGACCAGGCTTTAAAAACAACCCACCACGGAAATTATAGAATTGAAACGTTAAATATCACTAGAGCTTCTAAGGCACTGAGTTAAAGTGAGATTAGTATGTAGTTATTTAAGTCCATCTTAAAAGGCGTGCTTCTTGGACTGTGTATTCACGTGGAAGAGCTGTGAACAAAAGAAAAGCACTCAACACGTTTCCATTTTGTAGCAGCAGGTCTCCCCTGGTGTTTGTGTTTTCTACTGAAGCCCTTTGTGTGTGTGTGTGTGTGTGTGTGTTTACCTATTAGCCTATTTAGCTAATAATAGCTAATGGATGTGTGCATGTGACACTCTTATCATTTGGGCTGTGAAATAGGATTAGTTCCTCTGTGTGCTGTGATGTGTGTGTGTGTGAATGAGCACGTGTGTTTGATTTGACAACAAAGTGTGTGTATGAAGGTAAACAGAGCACCCACTATTCAGGAGACAACTGGGAGGGTGTGTTTGCGTGTATCAGTAGTGGACAAAATAACTGAAACACCAAATTGTATATGATGTGAAGTATAGCGTTCCCCTTCAAAAGAGCTTCATGTCGTCTTTGTGCTGCTGTTGTACAAATCCTGAACCGTGGGTAACAAGATATTGGAGCTTTCTATAAGAAGCATGGGAAGCATTTGAGTTCATGCTGATGCAACCAACTGGGCAAAGCAGGGAACTGCTGCAGGGCCCAGGACCTAGTTTAGTTTTGTACTTGCATATTTCTAAATTAATGTAATTTCACAGAGAGTGGGAGGAATGGGGGGTATATAGGGGCCCACAGCAGGTTAATCCAGCCATGATCATTACAGATGAACAACATTCTTTTTTTCTTGTCAGGGCTCCAGGCTTGGCCTGCTTTTATTCTTAACTAATAACCCTTAAATTATTCTCTAGCACAGATTTACATTTTTTTTTTATCAATTGATTTATTCCCATTGATGAAGCTTGACTTGTGTCAGTGGATCTTTTTTAGCAGTTTGACTTTTGGCAGTTTAACCGGAGGTTTATTTACCAGTCAAATTATATGCCTCTAAGACTCCAGTGCTCTATGTTAATGCTTTAGCATAGTGTTGTTTCAATGTGCATAACAGGACATATCAGTGAAAAAATTAGAATTTCTAACAGCTCTGATACTAAAAGAAAATATTTTCATATTCCATGCAGACAAGTCTTTTAGTTTTGTGTAGATGCAAATAATGTTTGGAACAATCTTAGCCCTGTTTGTGTAGAGACTGGAGTGAACAGCAGATGAGTATAGTTTCTCATATAAACGGTGGCTACATCAGATATAAACGGTGGCTACATCAGCTATATTAGGCTAATATTAAAATTTAAAAATGTATGAATCCACATCCCATATAATTTAAACCACAAAGCATTCATTATACTGTCAGGCCTTTTTTACAGCTGACACACACCACTAATTGGTACATTGGTTACTTTGCCTGTGTAGCTGAGCTTGTAATTATGATGATGAAAGTTATTTGTTTCATATGAAATGTTTCTGTTATTTTGTCCACCTCCTGTGTTTATGCGTATGTACACTCGCTCCCACCTGCTCACTGTTGGCACATCAGCAAAACTATGAAAATAAGACCCAAGTTGTAATAAAGTGGAATTATCCTTTAATTGGTGCACGTGAAAGCCAGATCCACCACTTCTTGTTCCTCTCCCCTTCTTTTCTTTTCCCTTCCTCCCTCCTCTGTTCACTCCCTGGCAGCTTGCCAAATAGGAGCAGTCTCTTTTACCCTCTCTACCTCCACCACTTTACACCCCATCCCGGCCCAGAATGCTCTGGTCTGACCAGGATCACCTTCCTAACACAGTAGCTCTTACACTCGAGATGAGTGCCAGATTCATGTTTCTCATTTTCTCCCTGGAGTCCCACGTGACACTCAGGGTATGGGGTTGGGGAGGGGGTGGAGATAAGATGGTGGAGAAAGAAAGGACAGAGAAAGAGAGAACGGGTGGAGGCCAAACAGGCTGGCAGAGAGAGGAGCAGACTGTTTGCTTACTCATTAGCAACGACTCCCTCCTTCACCCTATCAAACCTTCTGACCCTCCTCTGCCTTCCCCACCGAGGTCATTACTGGGTCCTGTTCTGAATTTAACTTCCATTTCAAGTTTAGTTTGAATTGCACTTTGACGCGGTTTAGTTTGATTTCTAATTCTTATTTCAGTGTTGCATTACTTGTCTGACTCAAACCAAACAAAAAAAAAAAATTTTTTTTTAAATTGAACAAAATACCATTAAAACACAATTATGTATATATACTCAGCTAGCCAGGCCACCTCAGATGCAACCACACATTTAGAAGTACACAAAAATAGAGAAAGTAGTCCCCCACTTTTATCAAATGTTCTGCATAAAACAGATTAAAAATGACTTAGATTTTTCTTTACAGCTACTGAAATGTCTGTTTTTCACTTTTTGTCTTTTATGCACAACATACAAAAGTGTTACGAGTGGTTCGACCAAGGACACATGGTAATTTTATATTTTATAGTCTATGCTCTCATTTTATCAAGTTGAGGAGCAACTAACTGGTGATTTCCCTCTAAAAGGGGGAATTCATTTAAGGTGAATTCCCTCCAGTTTGAAGGGTAATTTACTGCTCTCTCTGGCCTCTCTGGACATGATGGAAATGAAACCTAAAAATAACCTTGGAGTTCCTTTTTAAACTGCATTTTTACTTTTGTGAGCCAGGCAGTATAGCTCCCATTGAGAGGCTCAGTTAGCAGGGAATCTGCCCAGACACGCTTCATTGGGGAGTAAAAAAAAAAAAGGCAACTAGGAGAGGATAGAGGAGGCTAACGGTCGGAGGAATAAAAAAGGATAAGTGGAGGAAGAAGAGCGAAAGAATCAGCAGCATCAGCACTCCTCTGCTCATCACTCATTTGTCATTTCATTTGCAGAGGCTGTGGGGCAAAGCATGTATAGTTTTTGTATCACATCAAAAGAGGACAAAGGGACAAAGGATAAAGGATTACAGATTTTATTTTATAATAATAATTATTATAGAAAGATCAGCTACCGTTGGTCCTGTTTACCCACCTGTCTATTTACAACTACATCTAGGACTAAAAGGAACAGGAAGAGAGTGTGAGAGAATAGAGAGCATTTCCTCTACACCTTCTCCAGGTCATGCACTTCTCAACCCTGATTACAGACACACACACTCTCTCTCTCTCTCACACACACTGGGGTGACATCTGCTGTGGATAGGCCCTGTCACACTGCAGTCTCTGCTGGGGCCGGCCATCACAGATGTTCTCAGCGAGGTCCTCAATCCATCCCTCCACCCCTGGGAGAGTTCAGAACGGCAGTCCAGAGAGACACGGAGACAGGAAATCTGTTCTTTTTCTAGTTAACGGGCCAGTGGATCCATATTACACACACACACACACACACACACACACACACACACTTCAGACCTTACTATAAACAACAGGAAGCCAGACGAGGGAGATTTATTCAGGAGTGTGTGTTTCACGAATTTACTGTAGCTTTTTCATAGGCAGTGAGTGTGTGTGGAGGTGCAAGTGTGTAGGTGTATGAGATCAAGAGAGAAAGTGGGTCTGTGTATCTGATATGTGTGGGTGGGATAATAGGAAGAGGTTGTGTGTGCGTGAAGGAGACGAAGATTGTGTAGGTGTATGAGAGAAAAGTGCAAATGTGTGTGGTTTAAAAAAGACAAAAATTGTGCGTATTTGCTTGTGTGTGTGTGTGTGTGTGACAGCCTGGAGATCCCTCATGCCTGCTGGTCATTAATAAACATGATCATGAATGTTTAATCCCCATCAGCGGGAACCCTCGTGGGTGATATTGACAAAGTCACACATACATACACACACACACTCAACAGATTGGAGGAGCGGCAGGTGGGAGGTTTGAAGCGCTCAACACGGGGTTAACTACTCGTGAGCAGGACATTGGCTCTCTTCTTCTGTGTTAATATGTGTAGAAAAAATGAGAATCTTTGTTTTTCACACAAACTTCGAATTAATCTCAAAATAAAGGACTTTCTGTATGTCTAAAGATAGTGCTGTCCAACTATAAAGAACCAATTCATAACAAATATGTATAATGAACTGTCAGATTTAGCCACTGGGACTCTGGGAGGAAACAAGAATATACTGCGTAAATGGGCCAGGGGTGGGATAATTCCACTCGGCCACAGCAAAGTTTCCCCTCATTTCAGGAATTTTCTAAGAATGAGCATCATGAAACAAGACAGAAAAAAGTAGATCTCTGCACTCGAATTAAGAAAATGGCGCTTCATTGAAGAAACACTATGAAACAAGTTGATTTGTATTGGAAACACAAGAAAATCTGATTTCTGGGACTCAGTAATATATAAAGTGACGTATTAAGATGAAAATGTTTTGCAGTGCAATTATTTTTTCCCAAATTACGGTATTAAGAATTAGGCTGATAAAATATACATTTTCCAATGTTTGCCTTGTATTTAAAAATGCTGTTATGAGCCACTAATATGATATTTCTGCATGGATTCTTGGATAAGGAAACTGCACAGCCTATTGGAATGGGAACTAACAGGAAGATTATACTGTGGTTTTACCCTTTCCAAATTTTGGATTCTTCAAAATCAATAAATTTCAGCTATCAGGATCAAAACCAGTGTGTCTTTAGAAAAGGGTCTTCAACAAGTTGATGTTCCAACTCCCAAAATGACAGCACTGCAGCATGATGCCACTCTTTTTGCTTTGGTTTCAATATTATGCATGTAAGAGGAGATTTAATATAAAAGCACAATAATATTTTTTAAACAGGTGAATGGTAAGATGAAGAACTTGTGAACAAGGCAAAAAAAAGTCCAGCTAATGAGACTAAAACAATTTCTTTAGTTTGAGATGTTGGCACATGACCGTCTCTATTCTGTTCCAGAGGCTTTGGCATTATGTCTGCATATATAACTTAAAGGATCAGTTCACGCTCACTGTGATCAGTTTGTTATTAGAACTAATTTCCACTTAAATAGTCTGTTGACAATGTGTTCTGTGGATAACCCAAAGTACATGAGACATTGTTTCTGGAAATAGACGATGCAAGTCATTTTTCAATTCTGTGAGTGTGAATTCCATTCATCTCCAATTCTCAAAATCTGTGCAAATAAAACCCAAACTACAGAGGTAAAAGTAGAGGTAAATGAGGAGAGGAGGGTTTTTTTTTAAAGATTTTGTATAATATTGGCCTAAAATGGTGGCAGCTTTATTCAAAAGAACTTTAATATCCGCCTTCAAAACACCCAAGTCAGTCCAACTCTATTTCAAACATCTGAAATGATCCCATTTAGATGTAAGAGATAAACACGGTCCAAAAACATCAGTAAAAGACACCACCAGGTTTGATCACAGTACCTTGATCCTTACAAATCTGTCGACTCCCACCTATCCCCCTCCCCCTGCATGATTCTGGTGAGTCAGGAATTTCCCATCTCTTTAATTTGACATCATCTGCTCCGTCTCTTGCGCACACTTCTGAGTGATGCCTCCGACTCTCAGGAGGGAATCTGCTACTAAACGTCGTAAACAAACAGGCAGACGACAAGGAGGTCTTCAGGACTAATTAGTAGCTAGCTGCTGCACCATGCTAACAAACAGCACCGGGGGCGAACAAATAGAGTCACATGTGTGGGCAGGTAGACACACACACAAACACACACACTAGAGTAATGGAAACAATGAGGCTTGTTTTGGCGGTTGATGAACCAGGTGTCACATCTGCAGGAAGAAGCTGAGTCAGCCTTTAATAACCAGCTTTATAAGGTCTTCTCTCCAAATGATGACAGACATGTGAATGCAGGTGACAGATACTGCATGAGAACAAAGTGGATAAATAATGTCTGCTGTGTGAATGTGTGTGTTGAGGCGTGCAAAAATGAGAGACTACATAATCAGAAGATTAATGTAAATGCTGTGGGAGTTGGTCAAACGAGTGTGTGTGACTGCAATATGTGCATGTATGCAGCCACTCTAATGAGAGCCACATTGATGTAAGACTGACAGCAGGTGGCTGCAGCCTGTACCTGCCTGTCTTTACTGATATATTTCATGTTTCCATATCTCCCCCATTTCCAGGCACAATGTGCTGCGCTGTCAAACGCTTGCTCCGCTTGCTCAGCATCTCAGCACACCTCCCTCCCTGCTTACCCCTCCTCGCCCCCAAGCACACACACCATATTCCTCGTTTGTGTTGGCAGATTTAATAAGCTCCCCTGTCACCCAGATTATACACAAACACACAACACCCCGCCTGCCGTGAATCATGACTGGATCCTCTCTGAAAATCAGGGAAGGTGTTTGTTGCTCATTGTTGTCTCCTTGACTATCCTCTCCCGCATTTTCCCAGATTCCTCCCTGTATCTCTCCAACAGCGGCGACCTTTAACCTCCTATACCCCGATGACCCCACACTCACCCCACAACAAGTTTGATACGAGACACAGAAGTGCCAACAGAGCTTTTCTACTGAGACAGAGACTGCCACTTCGGCAAAACAGACATTTTTGGGCAGATAGTCCCATGTAAACAGACAATGTATGTTTACTGATATTTGTGTTTTGAAATGGGGCCACTAACAGGAAAGATTAGGGACTAACAATGTTAACAGAGACAAGACTTGTATACATCAATCTTAAAATGCGAATGTACTGTCTCTGCCTGTGTAAACCATGTTTGCACTAATTGGTTTAATTCTAGCTGCATTGTGGCACCGCTGACACACTGCCAATACACACACAGTTAGTTATGTGTGTAGGAAAAGGTATTCAGTGACAGACACGTAGACCACTTATAACGCACACACACCTCCTCAGTATGCAAATACACACTGACTTGGCAAACACAGGCTTTCTCTCCTCCTGCTCCTGGCATGCCGTGAAAAAGAAAACACTTGCCACAGATTTTTTTTTATTCGCCCCAAGAGAGGATGAAATGAAATATCCTCATGACAGTTGAGGAGAAAATGAGACAAGCTGCTACCTTCAAAAACAAAAGTGGAGCAACACACAACATGCATTATCTAGAAATAAGTCTGGATTTGATGAACCTCTGCCGCCTATCACTGGGGTGCCTCAGAAAGAAACATCTACATATATGTCAATAAGACTAATCAAGTCAAGAGTCTGCAGCCACGCTAGCAGTTCTGTGAGGATGTAATGCTCATTGTAGAAAAAACAAGTGTTAGTTGACGTTTAGCATTTGTTGTCAAGTAAATGTAATAACTGGCCACAGGGTGGTGTCAAAATAAAGGTCTTTGGAAACCTATATCAGGAGGGTTTATCATGTTGTGAGCGTGAAAGTGCCATGGCACGTGTGTGGCAGCATTACATGTTTTATTTGTGTGAGGATGGTAATGTCAACGTGTTAAGTCACTTGTGGGTTTTTGTGTATTGTGAGCAAAGATGTGAAAATGAGGTAGATAGAACTACACTTTTTTTTTAGCCATGCTAGCAGCATGTCTCTAGGGATGGCAGTACTAGTCTTTCAGCTGGTCTGTGTCTACCACTTTGTTCCAGACTGAAATATCACAACAACTATCTAATGGGAAATGTTCATTCATGGTCCTCAGAGGATGAATCCTAATGACTTTGTTGATCCTCTGACTTTTGACCTAGTGCCACCAGTAGGTCAAAGTTTTCACTTATCGGATGAAATATCTTACTGTATCTACTGGATGGATTGGCACAAAATATTGCACAGTCATGGTCCCCAGATGCTGTATTTTAATGGCTTCTGTGATCCCCTGACTTTTCCCTTAGCACCACTATGAGGTTCACATTTGTGCTTTTTAGTGAAAACACTTATTAGATGGATTGACACAAAATTTGGTACAGACATTTGTGCCCCTGTCAAGATGAACTGTAATAAGTTTGGTGATCTTCTGACTTTTCATTTAGTGCCACGATCAGGTCAAAAAATTTAATTTGTCCAATACTTTGTTTTCTGACTAAATCCTCACAAAACTAATGACATTCACACCAGCCTCAACTGTACTTTGTGTTTAGTGCTAAATAGCAAATATTAGCATGCTAACACGATAAACTAAGATGGTGAAACACAATATTTGTTATGTTAAACATCAGCATGTTAGCATTTAGCTCAAAGCTCTACTGTACAGCCTCACAGAGTCAATAGCATGGCTGTAGACTCTTAGTCTTGTTTCTTAACATGTAGGACAGAACTACATATAACATGTATGGTACTACTTCTCATTTCTGTACAGTTTAAAATTGTCAGCGTTTTCATCAATGCAAAATAGTACTAAACACTAAGTACTGTAAAGAAGGATGGGGATGTGATTCATTTTTGAATGTCTGCACCAAATTGCATGGTAAGCCACCCAACTGGTGCTGAGAGAGATGTCTAGACCAAAGTGGCAAATTAAAAAAGACACAATAAAAATAAACTCCTCTGATGGACATCAGACCAAAACTAAGGGAACTAAAGAGGTGTTACATTACCATTATACAGTACAGTTACAGAAACCACCAGACAGCAGAAAAGTGGAAAACAAAGTGTGTATACAGGCCTCTCTATCAAGAAAAAGGCTGTTTTGGGTGTGTCCATTAAAAAATACAGAACAAGAACACAGAATAGACATTCAATACACATGCAAATGAATGAATGTCAATCACCAGTTACTTATTCATTTCCTCTGTTTTCTGTCTCTATATTTGATGAAGGCCATCATGGCCACAACAACAGCTTCATATTTTCCTGCAGAGTGAGTGCTGTGCCTTCTTTCTCTTATTTTAAAAAGTAAAAAATAAACTCCCTCTGGCTGCATGAATTAAAATTCCTACTGAAGCTTAAAAGAGCAGCAAGTAAGAAGACTTCTGTTTAAGCCCGAATGTTGGCAAGTACACACCCTGTTAAAGTGCCCTTGAGCAAGCCACTGAATGCCTACCAACAAGCCCCAGGGCTGCTGCTCTAACTTCCTGCACTCACACTTCCCTGTGGTGTGGGGGGACAACTCTGTGACCTTGCCGCCTCTCTCAGCCAATTTGCAGCAGGGTGCGGCCTGCAGCAGTGGTTAACTCCTGACGAGGCTAAGTTCCTGGGTAAAAGGAACTTTGGACACCTCTGCCCAGTCTCGAAGAGTCTGCTGGCTCTGATAACGGGGAGCCAGGCAGAGGAAACTTACACACACTCCCACAGTGGTGAGTAATTTCTGTGGCTGCCGAGTGTGAGCCGAGATAGGGGATCCCTCTCCTGCATAACTATGTGGACGGAAGATAGATGGCTCTGTTTTTTTTGCTCTAACTCAATCTCTCGTGCTCATTTATTCGTGTGAGCAGCCACACCAACACAGACACTGTCTCTCTCCGCTTTGCACAAACTCCACCGTTTGCAAATATGATATCTGGGTATCTGGCTACGGCAGATAGAGGCTGATTTTAGTCTGGAGGCTTTGGGAGGCCTAATCAATAGCTTTAATCAATTAAGAATGCAGCAACTGAGAAGCTGTAGAAACGGGCCAAGTCTCACACTAAATGGACCTCATTCCATTTATCACACCGCTCCTGTATCGATCTGAAAAAGGTATGGAAAGAGGTATCTGATGAATTCATTTCGGTACGCTGGCACCATGAAGATTCTGCATGGCAGCAATTTTCTATGCCCTTATCCTCACGCTGAGCCTGTTGTTGTTTCAAAGGAGGGGATTTCATGTGTAGATATACTTCGCCATGGCACTGGTGGGCTTTTTCTTTGTCTCGGTGAGAGAGAAGCACGTAAGGTAAGAGAGGTGAGCACTGCAGATTTTGAGCTGCAGCACTCCAAGAACCCAGACAGCACAGAGCACACTCCTCTGTCTGCCATAATGAAGAGAGCAGAAGTACCACACTGACCTCAAATGGTCAGACATGGTACTGACACTACAGATACACACACTGAGATCCTTTTAATGGCAACAGGAGAACAATATCTGTTATGGAAATTAACCGTTAGTCTTCAATATAACCAAAACTAATTAAAAATGCTCATTATAGGGTAAATTATGCCTTGACGTTGGGCAACTTCAGTCCATATCAGACTAGGAGATTTCTGATTTCCCCGCGTCATATGAAAACCCATTTACAAGCTAAATCTTAACCCTCATCTCCCTAATTGACTTTTTTACAGCAGGGAACTTCTCTGTCTCTGACCTACAGTAAAAACAACACAGTTATCCCATGCCATTACAGTTTAGGTGCTCTCATTAGTTGTCCATGCTGGGGTAATCCTCATCTAAAGGTCAGGCCCACTTTGCTTTGTTCCCATGGGCTTGGCTAAGGGTTTATATGGAGTATAACATGGCAATGATGTGCAAATGGATTGGCACAGGACCACCATTAGGCTCAGGCTGAGTCGGGCCTGTGCCTGTTGGTTATACTGGCTTTAATGTAAGGGCTGCAGAGAAAGAAATGCACAAAATCAGACCCTAATCCATCCCGGTGCCCTATTTGAAAGCCAGATCCATTTTATCATGATTCCTAATTAGAACAACCTACATCAGCAAACATGCCCTTTATTCTGCTACAGATAAATAACTGATGCTGGCCCTCCGAAGAGTGAGAATTTATTTTCATTGCTGTCCAAGGGAGAGCTAGCCAACTCCTGTGTACATGTACGTCTGTTTCAGGGCAGATAGTGGTTGATTCAAAGTCTCAGCAGGTCAAATCTTTCTGTGGGGAGGTCAGCAGGAGGCTGGACCTGGCTGACTGCCCAGGCCTTTGAGAGCAAGGTGGGAGCTAGGAATATGTTGACTGAGTCATACTAGGAGACACTCAACTGGATATGTCCAGCTCGGCTTTATCGTCTAACAGGTCTCTAGATGCTAAATCCAGAGCCAAACTATGAAATTTTTTGTTTCTGTGGATTAGCAGGCTGAGCTCAGGTGTAATTGGAGGTAAAGGCATTATGCAGCACATTCAGCTGCTCTTCTCCCATTGTTTTTTCTCTATAAAAATAAAAAGCGCTGAAATGGCATCAGTAGACACCATGTCGGCGACTGTTTAAATAAATTCTCTAGCTTGTGTTTTCTGACACTAGCCGGGCCATAAATGAGTACAGAGAGGAGCTCGGCACTAGCGTGTGCTGAGTTAGCACTTCCTCCAGCTGTAGCAGCCGGGTGGGGGGGTGGAGGGGCAAAGCGGCGGCCAGCATCTTCTCCTACTTCCTCCTCCACATCTCCCTTGTTTGTATATTCCCCCCTTACCCTTTTGTTCTGTTGAGGTAAGTGCCAGATGGCTGCTATATAAGAACTGCTTTGCTTGGATTCAGTAAATAATTCGACTGCTTTAATAAGAGAGCATTTGTTAAGTATCTACACCTTTATTGCTAGGTGTGAAATACAGTATATTGCAGTGTTTTGACAGTGTGGAATTGGCCTTTGTTCAGCATCTCAGGTCTCATGGGAGTTTGTCTCAGGATATAAGTATGTTTTTCGATTGCTGGCCTCTACACTTGCCTGAGAGTAAGTGAACTAAAAAAGTATCTAAAAATAGAAATATAGTTATGTGAACCTGGTATACTAGATATATATGTCCCATAATCTCTTTGCATTTTCATTGGTTGAAACTACTAACGTGTCTCAGTTTGAAGCTTCAGTGTTGATGTGTGTGCAAGAGTTCATCTGATCGGCCTGAGTCAGGATTCATGACAATAAGAGGGGTAAAAATCTGATGCACCTTCAACTTTTATTCAACATCACAACTCCTGTAGTAGACATTTGGTCTGAGAGAACAGCAGACTATGGATTTCTAGTAGTATGTCTCAACAGAAAAGCACTACAAGTATGAAATGAACAAGAGACAGGAAGGTTAAAACATGGCTACAGGCCTGCATGCACAGAACGATGGAGTATATAGACTTGTTCTCCTCTAGGTGAGTGCTGTACAAACTGCCCAGCTACATTTCAAACGGTAGGCCAGTCAATTTCTGTGCAGGTAGCATTGAGTTCATAGAGCTGTCTGAAACTGAGTTGCACGCACAGTCTGGTGTACATCACATAGTGTGTTGGGTAGCATCATGAACGACAAATCCATTCAAAAAGGCACAATCCCATCCTCAACAGTCACCCAGCAAAAGCTTAGGGGAAACATACAGGCTGAAGTCATCCGAAACTAAAAACTACAAGTCCCACGGTTGCATCCAACAAAGTGCTCTGTGGATGGATGGTATAGCAGCAACTTGAGTTACGAGAACATCAAATCGACTGAAGTGACAGCACACAATGTGTACAAGTCTGTAAAGCAGTCTTAGTTTCCACTGGTCCTGGGTCAGAAAACAGTCCTAAAGCATGTGTTTTAAACAGACAAAGCATGTTTATTTCAAACTAAAACAATATGTACCCAACATCAGACATCCCTCTGTTTGTTTTCTTTTTCTTCCCCCTGGCATGTAAATTTCTGTTTGTGTTCACTGTATAATTGGAAACAAATTACAGACATTTATTTTGGGGATACAACATTTTCATGTTTTCATTTAAAAAAATGTTCCTTTTTTTCCCAATTATAAGCAGCTGTACTGGTCTCACTGTATGCGGGCTATTTGTTCTGCTTAGAAACAGAAAGCATTGCAGGACACCACAAAAGCATTCATTGAAAACTTTGCAGCAGCATTTTAAAAGAAGAGGAGACAGAAATGGAGCCAGCAACTGCCATTTTCAAGTATTGTGTGTATTGTATTCAATCCATTGTCGAACAGCCAGGATTTCTTACTCTCTTCCATAGGAAGGTCAAAGCTCATTTTCCCCATATACATATCCCCGAAACATTTTGGTAGGCAATTTAATAAAATTCGCCCAGCTTAGATTAATTAAAATGGGTGGGGTGGCAATACAACTTAAAAAAGGAAAAAGGAAATAAAACACAAACAAAATTGTCTATCAATAAATCAGCTAACGAGCCTTCTATTTAAGTACACTGGTATTTGTGAGAGATAAAATCATTTGTTATTGTTATCAGACAATAACTGATGTGAGTCAGTATTCGCCATGTCCCATGTGGTGGTGGTGGTGGTTTGCTGACATGAGTACAGAGAAGAAGAGACAACTTTACAAAATGATCTTTTACCTACTGAGTGATGATTATGTCCCCTCAGTGTCTGTGACAGTGTCTACCACTGGCTGACTCGCAGCTTCCTCCATGGGCTCACTCTGTTCATTGTCTACGTCCTGAGGAGAGTCGAGCTCCTCCTGCTGCTGCTCTGGTTCACTTTCAGGAAGCGCAGAATCGGGTGAGGCTTCTTGAGTGTGCTCAGGAGAGGGCTCAGGAGAGGGCTCAGGAGAGGGCTCAGGTGTGGGTTCAGCCACAGTGCTATTGTCCATCCCAGGTCCATTGCCCCACCGGGGTTGGGATGAGGAGGCTCTCTCTTGTGACTCCTCCTCATCCTTCTGTGGGCTTTCCTGCTCCTCCAGAGAGTGAGTCGTCTCTTCAGGGGGGCTGGCAGCTTGTGTGAAGGCCACAGGTGAGTCCTGGGATGAGGCCTCCACCAGGGGTGAGGCTTGGCTTGGGGTCTCGCTGTCTGGAGAAGAAGTGGTTTTGGAGGGGGACTGGGGAGTAGGCTGGGATGGCGATTCTGTTTGTGAAGGGGTCTCAGTTTGTGGTGATGACTCTGCCTGGGTGGGAGCGTCAGTCAACGGGCTCTGACCCTTGCTGTCAGATGATGGCTCAGGTGATTGGGCTAAGTGTGGTGACTGTGTCTGAGCTGTCTCAGACGGAGGTGGGGTTTCTGACTGGGGCTCAGGCACTGCTGCTTGGCTCTGTGATGGAGGTGGAGACTTAACCTGAACCTGAGGCAGCGGCTGATTCAGACCCAAGAGAGAGGGCTTGGCCTGAGCTTGAGGCAGGAGAGGGGACTGGAATCGTGGCTGCATTTGGGGGTTCAATTTGAGTGGTGCAAGCAGTTTGCCTTGGTTCAGGGACAGGTTGGGATTAAGAGGTGGAGTTGGAAGCAGAGGTGTAGGTAGAGGGAGAAGAGGGGTCCAGCCCCCACGTTCACGTTCCCTTTCACGGTCTCTCTCTTTGTCACGGTCTTTTTCGCGTTCATGCTCTCTTGGGCGGTCTCGGCCTCGCTCCCGGTCTCTCTCCCTCTCTCTTTCTCGGCTGTGGCGGTTACCATTCATCTCCCTCCGGAAGTCAAAATCTCTTTCATCTCTGTCTCTTTGCCTGTCCCACGGGCGTCTTCGGTCATCTAGGTCTTGATGAAGTTCACTGTCAAAAGGCGCTGTGGCACCACCACTACGGTTCCAGGCCTGTGGCCCCCCAGCAGCTCCAGCATTTCCTGGAACTCCAGCTGCTCCTCCTGCTGTCCCAGGACGGCTATCAAAGCGGTTGGGGAAGTTCTGCACAGGTGTGGGGCGCTCCTCCTGGAAACCTTTTGGACCGCCTGGGGCCTGTAGGCCTCCTCGCATGCCATCTCGTTCATCAAAGTCCCCTCTGGTCTGGTTCCAGCGGTTATCAGGAGTGAAGCCTGCAAGAGCCTGCAGACGTCCCACTAGGCTGGTTCTGGCTGGCTGGGTCCCTGGGGTCTGGAGCAAGGGAGGCCTGCCTCCTCCACCACTTGCTGCTCCACCACCACCTCCAAGGGGCTCCCTGTGCTCTGGTGGAGGGGTCCTCAGCAGGCCTGTGCTCTGCTTTTCCATTGGAGGGAAGCGGTAGTCCTGGTCTTTGCCCTCATCAGCCCCAGAGGAAGACTCATCTTCTGTCTTGGATACATTTTCATTGGTAAGGTTGGGGGCCCTGTTGAAGGGGTCCAGCTGAGTGAAGGGAGCCCTGGCACGGGCTTGAGCCTGGAGGGCACTGTCGAGTAGGCCAGCAGCTTGCTGGGTGGGGCCCTGCTGCATGAGGAGTGGGAAGCGGGCGGCTACCCCAGGTTGGAGGAGGTTAGGTCGCACATCCAGAGGCAGCAGGCCAGGCATTCTCTGTCCAACCAGACCAGACTGATGCAGCGGGTGGGTGAGGGAAGCTGTGGGGTGCATGCCAAGAAGACCCATCCCACTGCGGACTGCATTCTGCATGCCTGGGGACAAAACACAATGACAGAAAGAAATGATAAAATTCTTCTTGGCCAAACACAAATAACCTTTATAACCACAAATAAAAAACACTCTAAATATGCTACAAGATATGATCAAAGTGTCCACCTGAAAAAATCTATTAGTCTCTTTCATGTAAGAACATGTTAGCATTGCTTCACCTTGCAGTGTAAGCTCTGCAGCAGCATCCATACCCTCTGCAGACTGCGCTGTTTTTTCATTTGTGGCGTGATGACTTTGGACTCCTACTGGGTTGAACACACCAGCTCCAGGGATGGCAGAGGCCATAAAGCTACCAGGGATGGTGCTGGTCGGAGGAATCATAGCACTGAATGGTGATTCCTTGACAGCTTCTTGGCTGGTTGCCACTGAAGACTGCACTAGAGCTATAGGTGGGTACAGGAGAAACAATTCATTAAAACCAAGCCGAAACAATTCCAACTAAATGCCTTGAAAGGACACGTGAATTTTCAAAACTATATGCATGTCGCAAATACTCACAAGTAGTGGCTGAGGCCATGCCTGCTGTCTGTGCCGCCTGCATAAAACCTGCACAACAGAAAATCATTTTGTGTAAGCTTGTGAATTTCTGTAGGTCTGATCTTTATATGGCCTGTTTGAGTCATTTACCTGGCGGAGGCTGTGAGGTATTGAAGCCAGCCCGTATGAAGGGTGGTGGCGGCCCGTAGCCTGGTGGCGGTATGCCCATTGTAACAGGGAAGGAAGGAGGAACCAAACCTACTGCACTGGGAACAGCCTGGGCCACTGGCAGCTGAATGAGAGAGGTATGAGAGACCACATGGAAAAGTTAATAGTGTAATGGGCTTAAAGTTACATGGTACAAAAGTTCCTGTCATGTCCCAGTGGTTGCCAAAGCCTCTATCAAAGTCTTTGAAAAAACCCACTGCTCTCTGGATGTTAAACTAATCAAAATAGACCAACTTATTGCAAACAAAGATGCACTGTCACCATTGTCATCCCCCGATCAAAAATAAATAAATTAATAAATAAAACAAGATGTGTGGGGACATCAAATCTGGGTTGAAATCTGTTACACCGTTCTGCTCTTTTTACAAACTACTTTTTGTTGAAAATTGCCAATAATCAAAACAGTGAGCCCTATGTGCACTGTACTGTTTACATTCTATCCACAGAGTCAGACAGACCCTCTTCAGTACCTGTACAGGCATCATGGTGACCTGCTGAGCGTAGGTCTCAGTCTGGGTGTTAGATGCTGCTGTGGTCTCGGCACTCACTGGCTGACTTGTAACTTCCTTGGCTGGCTCAGAATTCTTGGCTGCTTCCCATTCTGCAGACAAAAGGCAAAGACAAAGTTATAAACCATCATCCAATTCTTTGTTTGGATTTGGGGGTTTAGCTGGGGGTTTTTTCAAATCACTTTTCTATCCCGGTGGGGGGTTCCCGATGGGATGTTTTAAAGGATTTTGGGCATTAACATAACAAAACAAACAACTGAGGGACTGGGGTAGAAAACAAATCCACTTACATGATCAAATGCTACCAAGTGCCTGTGTTTGAATATCTGCGTTATGCTTTCATCATTTGTGTACAAACTTGCCTGTGTATCCTACTTCTATTTAAACTAGCACTGATACCAAGTCATCAGACTTAGTACTTAGCCAAAGAAAGAAGTGAATAATTTGATGTGTTTCTTTTCACCATCATTAACAGTCTCCTGGTCAATGATTCCTCCTTCAGAAAAGCCATCCAGGTCATCCAGCTTCACCTTCTCCCAAGGTATGTAGGTGATGCCCTGGTCCACATCCCAAAACAGCTTGTACTCCTGCTTTACCCCTTTGTTCAGAGCCCATGCAATCTGGATCCGATACAAACACACACACATGGCCAAGGTCAAGAAACAGCATTTTTCAACGTCATTTCTGGGAGCATACAAGGAGACTGTCTCTGCAGTTCCACCATTGGAGGTCAACGGAAAATTACATTAGAAGAAACTACAAGAAGAATGAGAACACAATCAATTACATTACAAAGGTAATGTGTACCTTGATAGTTTTGGAGCCAAGCTTAAAGGAGCCGTTCATGAGCTTCTGGCGGGCGCGGTACGCATCCTGTCTGTGGACCATACAGACGTAGGCACAGCCTCTGGGAGGGATCATCTGCAGAGACACACACACACACACACACACACACACACACACACACACACACACACACACAGATTACATTATATAGGACATGGGAAGGTTAAACAACAAGACATAACCATACAGTGGAGAATAACAATAGACTTTGATGTGTAATTGATGAGAAATGACAAAATGAGAGAGTGCAAATGTATAGCATAGAGGAATGACAAAGAAATAAAAAATATGGGGGGATTGTAATAGAAATATAGCAGACAGTTAACGGCAGCTTAAGGTCAATATATGGTAATGACAAATTAAAGTCCATATGACAGATATCACTTTAAGATTTTATCTAACATGCTATAACTAAATTAGAGGGTTAGAAGGGGTAGAGGTCTACTTACATTGATTGACTCAACCTGGCCAAACTCTTCAAATAAGTTGGTGAGGTCTTGCTGAGTGGCCTTTTTGTCCACCTGGCCAACCCACAGAGTCGTGCTGCACACTAGGTACAGGTAGAGGGGAAAACAATTATTACTCATCAGAAAAGCACCAACAGCAAAAATAAAATATTCTGAAACAATGACTTCCACTTACCACTAAGAGTCTTGGATCGTATGGGAGGCAGTCCTTTCTTCTGCCGCTCCTTCTCTCGCTCTCGGGCACGTCTTTCACTTGAGTAAGACCGTGACGACTTCCTCTTGCGGTCTCTGGAGCGTGAGCGTGACCGCTTGCGGTGTTTACGTTTACGTGAGCCGGAGCGGGACCTGGACCTTCTCCTCTTGGGAGACCTACAGTGAGAAAACAAAACTTTTGGAAATGCTTTCTAGGCTGACTTTTTGTCATGTTTACTGTAACACCACAGGCACGCTCCTTTTGAGCACCAACAGCTGTTTCCACAGTTCATAATTGTATTGAACATTTGTCCAATTTACAAATGCACTACTGTGAGCTACTATCCAGTGTTTGAAATTAAAAGGACTACGGCAGCCTAATATTACAAGCTTGTATAGGCAAATAATTACTGCTCACATTGACTCCTCTATTCATATATAATTAATTTAAGCCCATTCTTTCGAGTTTACAACAACCTTTGACTGAAGTAGACACAATCCAGATTTAGTACCCATATGGCTTCTTGATATAAATGTGATGAATAAAAACACTCTGGTTAGTCTCTGATGTCTTGTATGAAATGTATTCATTTCTCAGGCCCATGGAGGAAACACAGGAGGTTATGTGAATCTTCTTGTAAGACAGTAAAAGCAGTACTACATAGAGTAAGCTAGACAGAGACAAAAGGTTATGGGGCAGTAGAATTATCAGTATGTTTTGGTAATAATCCTTTATACATAAACATATTCCAGTCAGAACCAGTTCCATACAGTTCTCTTGTGACAGTACTGCATCTTCTGACCTTCAGGGCAACAGTCAGCACTTTTCTAACAAGGTTAAAAGATCATAGCTTCCTTCAACTTATACAACATACAATTCAGCAATATTCCAGACACATTTAGAAAATCTTGCCACAAAATGAGATTTCAGAAATAAGTGGGACTGACCTAGAGCGTGACCTTGAGCGTGTTCTAGAGCGTGTGCTTGCAATCTTCTTCTCCTCTGCCTCAAAAATTTCCTCCTCCATACCATCGGGGCCCTCGTCCAGATCCATGTCCTAAAAAAGACAGGGTCATTTCAACACATCTCTACACAGAAATACAAGGTGACACAAGGTGCAGTAATTACTATCAGATCTAGGTCTAGGGATAAATAAACATTACTTGTGTTGAGGCATTCATTCCATTAACAAAAGAAAATAAATACATCCAATGTATAAATGACTATGAAAACTAGTGCTGGGCGATATAGCTGAAAAACGATTTCACGATAAAATTGCTGATCATTTTTAATGACCTATTTTTAATAAAGACCAGGAAAAACTTTACTTTGAATTTGCCATACTGGCGAGCTGACCTGTCTTTTTTTTTTTTAATTTAACAATTTCCTCACCGTCTGCAGTCAGTTTCTCTCGTTAAATGATTGGCTGTTGTGTGTCCATTATCAAGGGATATGATAGCCTGTTTAGGAGCCAGGGTGTATTCATTATGTGCTTTCATGGCGGTTTGCATTTAAGTAAAACTATCGAACATTATATGAAACACTTTCCTTATTGCTACTGATTAAGTGTTTATCGCTGATACACATCGCTATTGTTTTATCGCCCAGGCCTAATGAGAACACATTTTGGTAATGGCACACTGGTCAGACATACCTGCTGTTGGTTGTCCATGGAGTCATCCAACTTGTTCTCTGGCTCAGGAAGCTGTGCCTGGCTGCTGCTCTGAGCAGTTGCAACTGAGTTCTCCTGCCCAAAGATTGAGTCTGGCCCTTCTATGCTCATTGCCTGGAAGAATAAAAAGTACCTATTATGTGCCCTTTATGAACAAGGCATCTACATGGGCAAGTCTAGGTATATTTATCCATGATCATGATGATTATTTCATTTTCTATAACTGAGGCCTTTCTGAGGAGCTTGCAGATCTTAATGTGTGTGAGGGACATAGTGAGGTGTCATTGGCTGCTGGGGTCCTCCAGGCAAGTACTAGAGCCTACTGGATGACAAGCAGCTCTGACTGCATATATTTGTTTCATCGATTTGCAGAGCTGAACATTATTTCATTTGTAAAGCAACTTAAGGCTATTTACTATCCGGTACTGACATGGAGCAATGTGGGAGGTAAAAATATGTATCTGTTAAACCACGACAAGCTTGGTTACATCATCAGTTCTGAAAAAACTTCTTTGTGAAACAGTGATCTGTGTGTACAGTGTGTGTACCTACCTTCTGTTGGTGTTGCTGGTGCTCTAAAAGCTGCTTCTGAAACTGCTCCAGGTTCTGCTGTTGTAGCTGCTCAGCCAGTTGATGGAACAGGGAGCTGTTGATGGGCTCCGACACCATGGGCCTGAAAGTGGTCAGCAGCTCGATTAGATCAGTGGAGGTGGTTGACACAGTGAAAAGACTTTGGTTTTAGTGTGAGGTAAGTAATAGCCTGATCGTAAAACCCACTGAACTCACAGTTGAGATGATGAGGTGTCCTTTTTAGATTCTTCACCACGTTCAGAATCATTCCCAAAATCAAAAGGACCCAGAAGCTTCTGCAAGAAACAAACAGCAACGTCACATTAGGAGGCATCAGGTGAAGTGAGGAATAAGAAACGTTTGGTTGCTGACTGCAGCATTACCTTATTAAAAGAGGAGACTCTCTGTTCCAGGGGATTGAGGCTGTTGGCAGTAGCGGCGGCAGTGAGTTGAGCTGTCAGAGCTTGCAACTGCACCACCAGGCCAGCATCCAAAGCCTGCAGAAGGGACGGCTGGGGCTTCTGCTGCTGCATCTGTAGGCTCTGTACCAGCTGCTGCAGCTAAAACAGGTGATAATACAGAATATTTGACACTTTTTCAACACCAACAATAAACTGCAGAGGCTACTCAAGGTAAAGGTCAAAGTATTGTTTTACTGGACATAAAAATTCTTAAGGATTATTATTTACTCATAATAACCAAACATTTGCAGTTAAATAGTTTATTAACTGAGATGCTGGATGGACATTTCACTAACCTGTTGTCCCTGGGGACTTTGTAGGATCTGTGCCACAGCAGCCACAGTGTCAGTGTTGGTAATCTGGGAAGCCCAATCAGGCAGACCCTGGACAATGTTAGCTGGGGTAGCCGGTGTAGCTGGGGTACCTGGACGCACAGAGACAGGGGCTGTTGTTGTAATATGAACCATCAAACAAGTTATCTGGCCACATTATCAGAGTGTATGGATATGTGTGTTACACTCTACTTGTGTGTACTCTGACTGACCAGGTGTAGTGTTATTGACTGGGGCAGCACTGCTGGGCATGACAGGTGTGACGCTGGGAGGGGGAATCCCTGCTGCCATGTCCAACAAAGGCTGGATGATATCACTCTTGAAGACTGCATTCTTCTGCCACAGGTTCAGGACTCGCACTATCTTACTCTGGAAAAACCAATAAAGACAGCAAAAGCAACTGTGACATAACAGTAAAATCCAACAATTACTTTGTTGTGGGAAAGGTGCAGCCTAAAAAAGTGCTGAAATGATAAAAGAAAACTGCTGGACTCTCAAGGCCAAAAATTGACAACTTATTTAAAATCAAAGGCACAATGTTTTGGTCTTGCAACCTTTATCAGTTATCTGATTTTTTGAACATACATTCAATTTGACCTTTAGAGAGTTGCATCTTTCCTTTGGAATAAAGGTTAAAATGTGTCCTTTTCACTAGTTCATTAATAATTCCTCATTTTTTTCCATGACGATGTGGGACAAACACAAACTGCCCTGAACACATTGAGTGATGATTGACTCACTTACTCAGTCGCAACAATACAATAAAGTGAGCCCATTGCCAATCCCTGATCTATTCCTCAAAATACCCATTCCTGTAAAACTGAGGGCATATATCAAGAAGTCTAATATCAACTCTCGTGAAACCATGACAAGCCACAAAAATGAAAAGCTGCAGAGATGAACAGAAAACCTATTAAAAACTGTCTGACCTTATCATCTGATGGGCAGCGGTAGAGGTGCTGGAACGTTGCAATGATATTCTTGCTGAAGCGTGGTGCAAAAACATCCTTCTCCGTGCCAAACTGGTGTCGCGACTGTCTGACAATTGAGTCGATGACGTACAGCCCTGGGACCTTGTATTCTGGTTTGCACTGCCGATACAGAAACAGACATTTATTTTTATAACAGTGAAACAATCTATGAAGTTAATGTCTGGGGCCTTTTATGCATTACTGAAGTGATGAATAAACCTATTTACAGTGGCTATACTAACACTTCAAACTATTTGTGAAATTGAGAACACATTGACATTAAAAAAAAGGAACTTTCAAAAGTATAGACACTGCATTTACACTGAATATATCAATTATTAGAATCGTCTCCCTGCCATGTCCTTTGTCACTGGTTAAGGAAAATCCAACTTTTGCCTGAATTCACCTCATCATCATAATTACTGAAAAGTCCAATTGTCCTGAAACATTTTGTACATTCAGTATGGGTGTGACTCCCAAAATAGGTGACAATCCTTATTTCAAATTTATACCGGTAACTCACCTTTTGGATGAACTTCTCCACACTCTGCACAACATGCTTGTAGAACTGGAAGAGAAGCAAAGGAAAGGAAAGATTTTGAGTGACTTGAGCAGCAGTATTTCTGAGCAGTGTTTCAGAAAATGCAGCAGTGGAGATGAAACTAAACCAGCAGCAGCTTTGGTTAGTTAAAACCTGAGAAAGGAACATTACTTTTTTAAACTGATTTTTTTTTGTTGGAACATTTCTCCAGTTGCCCGACCCGTGCACTACCCACCCCTCATTACTGACATCAAAGACATAGGGATCAGTGATGACAACAGCAGTTTGGTCTCCTGGCAGTTTTACAAACGTTTAGAAATATAAAATTTGCTGTAATATCGTTTCATCTTCCAAGCTGTTTTATCCTCGTTTAGAGAGGCTTGTAAAGGACATATCATAAATTATGAAGGTAAATTGTCAATTTTGGAGGGTGTAACAGAAAGATGCAAAGAATCACTGTCCAAGTAAGAAAAAAAACATTTTTTAAGTATAGTAGATATTCCTCTACAAGTATAGAGGAACATCGGTAGCATTTATAGTAGAGTGTCGTATGCAGGAGCTTTCAGAAAAATGTTAAGAAACAGGAACCAACAGGACATTCTAAAGTTTCCAGTAGCCAGTCACATAAGAAAAGCAGTCTGCTAAGTGAGGCTTGCTCCAACAAGACCTTTTTTCTGGTCATTGTTGCCAATTAATAAACACACATGTAAGCAAACTGAACTACAGAAAATAAACATTTAACTCTGATGCTGAATTCATGCCAAAACATGAACATTCATACTCTGAAACATGTAAGTTGTGTACATTAAAATAAGTGGAGAGGAAACCTCTAGACCAGAATGCCTGACACAAATGATCCCTTTCAGTGTGCTGTTCAGTCTACACTTTCAGTGTGCTGTTCAGTCTACAGCCTTGCTAGAGTCAGTCTGTGTACTCAAATAGGGCCATTACAACGTAAAAGGTAGCCAGCCAGCAAGAGGTGAGTAGACAGCTATTAACTGACAGCTGGCAGTTTGGGATCTCTCCAGATACTGGCTGTGTCTGTTCACAGCATTAAGTGTTTATGACAGTTTGGCTCGGCCATACATTACAGACTGTTTACCTTGCGTATCGATGACCTACTTAAAAATGTATAGTGTTGTTGCGGGGCATGACAGGGAGTGAGAAGGAAAAAGCAGTACAGGTCACACCAAGTTCAAGTTCAAAAATCATAAATTATAATGAAGCTTTTTCTAATGGCCAAATCTCGTTTCCTTGTGGCCTGGGGGTTGGGAACCTTTGGGAAAATTATACCACAGTAAATCAAGAAAGGATAATATACATTTATGTAGTTCACATGATTTTGGAGATGTTTATTTAGGTTTGACAGCTATACTGAAACTGCACTGTTAGGCTTTGTTTACTACTAATATCTACCATAGAGCTAAAAGACAAGGCGTGACACACCTGTGCAGCCAAAGTCTATAAAAGATTTGTCATTGTCAGGAAATGTATATTCCTACTATGTGCTGTGAACTGGTAAATATAACGATGCCAATCACAACCAGGCCTATCAGTGATCTCCATACCTCTATGGCTATCTACACGAGAGAGATGAGCGAGAGATGATGCTAAACCCTGCAACAGCGCCACCTTGGCTGCTGTGCACAGCTACAACTGTCTGTGCCCCTGCTGCTAATATTTGACCTTCAAAGTGTGTCCAAAGACAATGGTGGATGAGAAAAGTATTTGCTGAAGCTTTATACATTAAAACATAGGCAATGAGACACAAGTGAAAGATTACAGATTTACCAAATAATTAAAATAGTTGTACAGCCTTTTTTCCTCCTTTGTTTGCAAATCCATATCTGGAAGAACTCTGAACAAGAGGGCTGAAGGACTATGCATTTGGATTTAAGGAAATAAAACAATGCGTCTTCAGCCACACCAATTTATGCCGACTGGTGTGGCAGCATTTTTTAATTAAAAGCTCAAGTTCTACAATCAGCCAGTAGATGGAGTCAAAGTACAGGAGACTGAGTGGCCAGAGTTTATGGTTCTTTATCACAGGGACCAAATAGAGGATTACGGTAATTTCAATTAAATAGAAAAGTTCAAAAGCAACAGATAAAAAGTCTGTCAAGCAACTGCAAACATGCTCACAGTATATTATGTAAGGCTAGGATCACATATAGGCAGAGGCAAAGTTCACATAATTAAAAGATAGTGTTGTATGATTTTGTTGCAAACGCATTCCAACTGTCAAATAGTTAGCATTTTTACTAACTGTGCACAGAAATGACATGAGTTAAGTTACACAAATGCCATTTTGTTGGAGAGCTCTAAAAGCGTTTGTCAAAAAAAAAGTCTGTTGAAATTTGTTGTCAGTGAGTTGCAAGGAAAATATTTCTCTAATCGATACCCTTGTCAAATAAATGTCCATATAAACACATCTAAAACACCTTGCACAGATCTCTGTAGTTGAAACAATTAAAAATAATAACAATAAGATTTCAACTATGCAAACTCAAGGAAAACAGATGAGCTCAAACAAGAGCAGGACAAATGTTCAGGAAAACATGATAATGGTGGCACTGAAAACTTACAAACACCAGACTGTTGCAATACACCATTCATAGAATCAAACATAAACTCTATGTTGATTTTTACTTTATATTTAGAAAACGAACACGTAATCCAGCCTAAAAACAATGAAAGCATATCCATCATATCTATTTAACTCAGAGCCAGCTGTGTGTGTCCAGTAAGCCTTGCAGTGGTTGAAAATGAACAGTGTGAAACTGATTTGTCAAGACACTTAGCAATAAAATACTGGAAATAAAAGTGTCCGTAGCACCAGCCAACTTGCTAGTAAGCAGTAGCCTTACTAAAGCCTGAACTGTTGTCAGTCACTAAAAAAGATCTGATATTGAGACCAATAACTTGAGGACAGATGCCTGCTTCTTCAAAAAACCCAAATCATAACATTAGCAACGTGAGAAAGTAAACCCATCTAAACACAAAGGAGATAAAAGTAAATAGGACCAAAGTGTATCAGTAGTCCCAGGGAGACAATTACGTTATTCAACACTGACCAACGTTAAAGGAAAAACAAGATAGCTTGAGAAAGAAAACAGGGGCTTGACATGACACATGCATTAATTAAAAAGAGCAAATCACAATAATTATTTTGGGGTTGAAAGTGATTTGAAAAGCCAACCCAATCTAGTCCGGGGATGGGGTATAAAGAATCATCCTAACAATTAATAATAATGTTTTTATAAGGTCACAACCCCCCTTAGATAATTAGCCGGCTAAGAAGGTCAATTGTGCAGCCTTGTTTAGCAAAATAAAAGGAGAGGTAAGTTGCTGTGCCTGTGTGCTGTGTATATTTACAGTCAGGGCACATGAAATTGGCTGAAAGGTAAGGAGGAGGTGACTGGTGATACCATCATCAAAAGCCCACATTATGAAATAAAATATGACATGAAATACTGGATAAAATGCCATTATGAAATAAAAACATACTTCTTGAAGAGGGCATTTTAATAGATATTCTATGATGAAATAAAAATGAACTCTCAAGTCTTTTATTATGAAAATAATAATTTTAGTAAAAAAAATAAATGTGCATGTAAAGATGATGTAAACAATTAAGTGAGAAAAGCAGTGAATGCTGACCAGGGAACACCTATTAGCCACACTACACTCACAGGTTCATTAACCATACAGTAACCCTACTGAGCACAGGCGTGCCTTTCTCGCAGGCAGATAAAACACATGCTCATACACTAGCTGCTGCAGTGTGGACCAGTCTCTAGGCAACTGATCTAGCATACTGCAGAGCCTGATTAAGTGTGCAGGGGATAAGAGCAACATTGCAACATTTACTCTAGTCTAGTCTTATTTTTAAGTATATCTGACATATGATTATGAAAAATAGATTCACATCCAGCAATGTTTTCACCCTTAGAAACCAATAGACTCATAGGCTACCTTATACAAACTTGTGGTTAGGTACATTTAAGTCACTGTTACGACCAATTGGGTGTGAAAAAAGCACATGAAAGGGAAAAAAGACAGATGATATAGCAGCACAGGTAACAGCCAGCCAAATGACATCACTTCAGGCATGGGTGGGATCCTTCCTCAACCAAACAAGTGGGATTCTCCCTAATCTGGAGACTGGGCTGATGTGTGAAAGGATTTTTATATGCAAAGTCTACCCAAGGCACCACTTTTAGTTTAAACAACTAAGGGTTTTATATAGCCGATATAACAGTACATCAAATGCAATATGCAGTTTGTAGCCTCAACAACAGCTCAAAAAATAGGACCTGATTCCTGAATGCTCAAAGAAAAACACTAAGACTTGTTTCATGTTGGGAGATGTTGATCGATACAAATAAGTCTTGGAGTATGCTACTTTTGAGTATGGCCACAAAATAAAACTACAAAATTTTAGACCCACTTGGTACTAACTGAAAATGCAAAGGGTCCATTTCAGTTTGACAAGTTATACATCTTATACACATTACCAAACTGTGTTCAGCATGGTGCGATAACCAGGGATTGTTTAAATTATATTCTGTTCTAAATTGTTGGTGTGCATTCAAAATCTAAGAGACCATTAAAAAAAAGATCAAATCTACATTCATCAGCTGCTGTTTTATGTTTTATAGAGGTGTAATAATTAAATTTCTTTGAGCACAAGGAGTTGTATGACAAGCAGGACAGGACAGTGTGTGTGTTATAACATCCGCATACTACATCCGTAGTACCAATATTCTCTTTGCAGTGAAGGAGGTTTAAAGACATTGGGGGAAACTCTTATATTTATATAAGGACAAAGAGAGCAACATGATACTAAAAGCGGGCAGGCAGCAGGAGAGGAAAAAATACATGAAAGCTGTGAAGTTCAGAAGGAGGTATGTTGGGAGGTTTCACATTTTTCTGCTGCAAAATATTTCTGAAAAAAGTTTTCAGGCTTTTTACCTCAGATTTCACACTGATGCCAAAAGCAAACTAATTCATAGTGCATAAAGACCTTAAAGCACACAAACAGGTTATTCTGGCGAATAGGTCCTCTGCTCAGGTTGAAATTGGGCACAGCTTTGCTGCAGGGTGCAAAACTAACTTTGGCTAACAAATGTTCAATTTTTACCAGCCCTTCAATAGATTACCATTGTTTTATTTTTTTGGCTGAGTGAAGCAAATCTATTGGTCACTTGCTTATTTCACCAGCATTTGTCTGGTGCTAATTTTGTGCCCTGCTTTGCGGTAAATTACAATCACCAAACTCTAATGAGGATGATAAAGGTGTGAGGCATCCCTCCTATGTCAATCAAGCACAACTGGTACATGCCCACACAGTCCTGAGAAGAGGTCTAATCAGGCCAAGTGAAAACACCTGTGTGTGTGTATTTCTATTTGACCACAACATAAATTACAAGCATTTTCAAAACCACAATATCCACTTTAATAATTTCAAACAACTTAAAACACCCTCACAGGTGTTAAGTTATTCTGGCTGATTAGACCTCTGCTCAGGCTGTAGGTTGGTGGAACTATGCTGAGAATTATGTCATGTCCCCAGCAGACATCATGCACTAATAAGACCAAGAAAGATGTAATATTTCTGGCCCAAAAGGCATGGTCGGACCTGGTTTTACCCAGCAAAATGTACTCAGGTGGTGTGGTGAAAAGCAGCCGGAACAGGAAACCGTGTGGGTAGGGCTGTAGACATTAATTGCGGGAGTTAGCCTGGCTAGCAGGCCATCAACAGCAGTCCACAATCTTGTAAAACATGCAGTTTCTTATCAAAAACTTTACTTTCATTAACCTCTATCATTGTCCTTGACTCACTGCAGCCAAGCAGCACCCCTCCTTCTCTGCTGCCTGTATTATTCTGTCGAGCAGTCACATAAACATGGATATAAATAACAGGCCTTTTTCACAGCAGACAGTTTGACTTGTCATAGTAGGAAAAGCACAGGTGTTACAAATAACATTAAACAATGCCTTTGTTCAATAAATCTAAGTGCCCGAGTAAGCCACGACAGTGAGCCAGCATGCAAAATACCAGGACGCTGAAACTGAAGCAGCTAAATGGAATTCAGCCATCATTCATTTTATTATTTACACCTGTGCTTTTCCTACTGTTACATGTCAAAATGTCTTCTGTGAAAAGGGCCTATCAATATTTCCCGAATGAGAGGTCAATCCCAACCTCCTTTCAAACTGGCTGGACACTGGAGAGCCTTGTGATCTCGCGTGTCAAAGTGACTAACAAAGTGAAAGAGGCAGCTCAATTAGTGACGAACATGTTGAATATGTCTCGCCTCGCTAACAGGAGAGTCAGAAAGATGACAATAAATCAGTCTGTACATGCTCACACAGTCCTGAGACGAGGACTCGTCGGCCTAAATACATGTGGTGTGGGTGTACAATGGGTGTGCAGCGCCTTTATCTTCCTACTATAGACTAATGTAATAATTAGTATTTGTCAAGAATATGGGAACGCATTGCTATTTATCTTATGGTACAAAAAATAATTACAAAAATCCAGGTTTAAAAATTCATTTTTTATTTTAATTTATTTACTTTGAAGGACTCTGGTGCATAATCTGGTGGTCATTTGCACTTTACCGCTCTATTTATCCCTTCATTTTCTATCACTGTTAGCATACTCTGAGCTGTTCTTGCAGCAAGAGGATCTCATTTACTCTATAATGTCTTAAGCCTTGTTGTGGTGTCTTCTACGAGCATGAGACACTACTTTTGGATGCACAGGATCTACATCTATTTGAGTGCGTCTTAAGAGCTCCATTTAATACATTATCACAGAGAACTAGTAATTCCCTGTCAATCATCAATAATTGCTCTCACGAATTTAGTCAATAAAAGTCACATGGCTTTTTAAGTTTTGGCAATAAATGGCATAAGACAAAAGACCAGATGCCCCTCATCCCTGCTGACAGCTGATGTCGTAATGCTGCCGCTATGGTACGGTCATGGCTGTCATTGTCCTTTATGTTCTGGGTCGTTTCCACATATACATGATTTGATTCCTGACTTACAAACTACTTATTTTAATAGGAAATATGTTTGGGAGCTTCTAATGTACAAAGAACCTACATTTAGGTTAATTTAATCTCATTGTACAGATCAATTACAGACTATTTACATGTAGGTCAAAGTAATAATGGTTGTTACCAAATGTACTGTGTATCAGGACAAAGGGAGACTTCTTCCTAAAATCTGAGCGAATATACTAATAATGCAGAGGAAATTAGAAATAACGGCCTATAATAAAAATTTTGATTCTCTCTTCAATTGAGCTCAATAAAGGCAATGACCACCACTATTTGAGAATTTGTGGTAATGATCTTATCTTTCTAACTTGAGGATAATGTTTATTGTAAATTAAACAAAAGGTTACTGTAGAGATGGACACATTATGCTGCATTTATCAAGTATCAAGCGGAGGAGCACTAATCTTGGAATCACTGACCAAGTTCCTTTCACCATTTATATCAATTATGAAAAAAAAGACATAACCGGTCCTAGATTAGTTCTACTACTCTGACACTTGATGAATGCGAGTCACTGAGTGCCACGGTTGTCTCACTATCGAAGGTATCGAGCCAAAGATAAAAAGGGACAGGCTGAATATGTTATAAATTCCACCAAGTAAATCTTAGTGGAGAATTGTGGCATTTGACAAATGCACAAACTACTCAGTGAAGCAACAAGTATAAATCATCACTTGAAAAATGAATCCCATTTTACCATGTACATTCACACTATCAACAACAGCCATTACCAGGGGAAGAAATGTGTCTGAACAGTAACTATTGCTGGTAATTTAGTTGTAATAATTTACTAGAAGTTGTTGTAATAAAGATTTTAACATTCTGTTAGAGGCTGCCGTTTCATCAAAAATGCATATCTCAACCTTCGGTAGGCTAATCTTCATTCTTTTGGCAGTATTTACATATAGTAAACCAAAGGTACATTTGGGAGTGTATGTTAAATAACTTTATAAGACCTCATACTATTTTATAATTTGTCATCACGGTTGTCCTGCTAGCTCAACTTGTATTTCCTACCAAGGCATACAATACCTTAATAAACATTTAGTCTGACACATTTTGCAACAATCTGTCACAGGACATATTTGATCCTAAAAAGGTGCACAAACCACAAAACACAGCACAGACTGGGGTTGCTGCAAGTCACACATAAGATTTCAAGGACTGTTTGCAAGATTGTTATTATCACAGCCCTCCTCTTTCCATTTGGGGAAAAGAGGGAAGATGCATACAATATAGACAACGGACCAGACACACACACAAAGAAAAGAGACAGCCATCTTCAGCTGAAAAGATGTTAGTAGGCACTGCATCTGGGATCACAAATGTCAGCAGACACAGTGTAAGGTGTAAGCCCAGCAAAGCCTAGTTTACTGTTGCCTTGTCAGTAGCTGTGTACTGATGTCAGCCCAAGAGAGTTTAAGTAATAACTGTTGGATAATTAAGAGCATCAACACTTAGCACAAACCTTTTAAGCCCAGGCGTAAAAGTGAAAATTATTAATCATGTTTGACTCTGTCAGATTGGTTAAACTGAGAAAAACGCATAGCCTGCCTAGCCTTATACCCTTACAGCTAACACAAGTCCTGACAATAGAGTGCAGTCCACTGCCACATCTTTCCTCTGACTTAGAATTGACCATCCAGATCTGTTATAGGGCTCACTTTTTATTCAATATATTTATATTTATTTATTTAAATGTCCCGACTCAAAATTCACAGTGTGTAATCGCAACAGGCTGTGCATTGCGCTCCAGCAGGGGGGTGCATCTGTAAAATGCACTGCCACTCTCATCTACTGTCCCGTTGCCCTATCAGTAAACTAGTCTATTGTTCTCTTCGCTAACGCAAAATGGAGGGAATGAGCGAGGCATGCTCAATGGATAATCATGACACCAAACCTTCAAAGAAGTCATGTGTGAAAGCATTGTGGATTCGACACCATAGATGGACAAATCGTGGATGAAGGTAAGGCTGTTTGCTGCTTTAAAATGTTTTTAAAAAACATTGCAATGACAACAAATCTAAAGTAATCCGTTGACTTGTCTCTCAGGTGAGGCAGCAGAGGTACAGTGAATGAATACTCTATTACTGCAGGATTAGGCTACATGGGTTTCCATTGGAATTAGTTAAAAGGAGTTACATGTTAGTTCTCATTCATTCAAACTTTTTTTTTTGGAAAAAGTTACAGTCCTAATTTGTTGTTAAAATCAGCACTTAAATTGTATCTTAAATACCAAGACCAGATGAGCAGAGTAGACATCTTCAAGTTCCTTCATACTATATGTGCCAACATGAAAAATACAGCCACACAGTGTGTGCAGAAGACACAAATCACTGCTGCTCTGTCAAAACAAACATTAATGGTTTATGCACTGTGAAACAGACAACCCTCAGGGATGAATCAAATTACAATGTTATTGAATACTGTCATATTACTGCTGAATGACTACAAAGGTGTAATTTATGAAGAACACCCAAATATAATATATCCATCTCAGACTACTCTACCCTCACCAGCCTGTCATGTTAAAATCTAGTGTAATTACTGAAACTATGTGTTAAAGCAGCAGTTTTTTTTCAAGAATTTGGATCCAACCCAAAGGTCAACATTTTATAAATAGACTATCTGCATTCTCACAACTGCTGAATTTAATCCCCACACCAACTAATGATCACTTAAGCTCCATCAATATTCAGTATGAAGCAACACAGAAAATGTTCTGACTTGACTACCAAGAAAGAAAGGTGCATCAACTAGACCACAATACAAATATTGTCATTAGACAATTCAAGAAGAAAATTAACTAGATTGCACCTTCAACTCCCCAACAAACTCAAGAGCTCAAAGTCAACATCGACCAACGTAAGACAACCAGAGAGGGAGTAGCTCACAACTGTGGCTACAGCAAAATCCCCACTTCTCTGGGTGTGTGGAAGCAAATTAAGTTGAAATGATTTAGTCTTCTTCCATCTTCCTTGTGAAACAACCCATACTCCTACCTAAGCTGGTTAGGGATTCTCTTATCTCTTTGTAACTCTCTCCACCCCATCCTCCTGCTTCACTTTCAGTGCTTTGGGGGAGCTGGGAGAGCTGCTGAGGGAAGGGGAAACGGGTGTTATTCACAAGCAACATGAGGCACAGCAATTCCTTTAGAAACAAGTGTTCAAACAGGACAAGGAAACATTATCAGATGATTTATCGTTAAGGACTGGTGTCCTGGACTTGTGCTCTCAGGCCTTGAAATCTTCAATTAATTCACGTTGTTGTAATAATAACAATAATAATTTGTTAAGAAAAAATATCTTCACTCTTGGCCTGTATCCCTTCAGCATCTCAGAAAAAAATGTTTTGCATTACAACCCCAGATGGTCACAGGGAACTTTTTCTGCGAGAGGCTTTTAGGCCTCTGTGTCACATCTGTCTGACAGAACAGATAGGCTTCTATTTTAAATCAATATAGCGGTCTACGCAGACCGCCTCGCCTAACAGCTCGCATTTCACCTGATTTGCATACGTAACCACCAGCCCAAGTGTCTTTTTAGGCTTCAAGTCTATTTTCTTCTATTTTACAAGCGTAGTGTTTGAGTATAAGGCACTGGGTGCTACCAAAACATGGGTGACGACACAGCAGTACTGTGACTGAACATGCCCAGTGTAGATACTGGCAGAGGACTGAAGCTGCTGCTGTATAGACACATGGTGTTAAAATACTTGCAAATAAACTGCGTCTAGACATACTGTTTCAGCGTCAAAGATTTTTTACCACTCATAGTAACACTCGCATGTACAAACATTTCCACTGTTGTTCTTTTGTCTGTTTGGATACAATTGGACCTGTATGAAATCAACCAGTCAGTCCTAACATAACACTGAGTCTCTAACATGGCTTCCAATCAGAGTAGTAGCTCATCAAACTCCACTCAAAACAATTAGAAAGAATCACTGAGATCTGACATGTCCCAGTAGGAAAAGCATAAGTGTAAATAATAAAATCAGTGATGGCTGAAATACATTTAGCTGCTTTAGTTTCAGGGTCCTCGTATTGTGTATGCTGGCTCACTGTCCTGACTTACTGGGACACTTGAATAAAACGGAGCCAACATTGATGTTATTAGAAACATCTGTGCTTTCCCTACAATGACAAGTGCAAATATCTGCTGCTATATCTTCAGCTAATGGATTTATACTTATGGTCCAAGAGGTAACATTCATTTGCTTTTTCAATTATTGAAATTACAAAGTAATCTTTGTATACAAGTTCCATGTTTATACTATTTAATGCAATCCAAGTCCAAATACATTTTTTTGGCATTAACCAATTATTCTTATTGGTGAATATCCAGGTTTTATTTTTCAACAGCATAGCTTATAAATTAATTTTTGTGCAGCAGCAGACTCTCCTGAATGTTAGATGTGAATATGCCAGACGAGCGGACATTTCAGAGTGATGTGAGCTTCAACTGCATCGCCATGCACTGATAACGTAACTTTAACAAGAATTTAAAAAAAAATGAATTTTAGAACCCCAATCTTAAACTTTTCCTATGTCTCTATACTATAACGTATAGTATAGACTATATATACAGTCTATACTATACCAATATTACTGGAAAACAACAGCTACGCAGAAGAAAAACTTTTCATTTTGGGTGGAGGGGGGATAGTGGCCTGCTCACCAATGGCTTTGGCAGTGGAAACTGTTAAATATAATAAATGTAACTGCTGTGTTCTGGTTTAGCTTTCTGATTTTTGTATACTTAAAAAAACACAACCACAAAATTGCTAAAACCCATACATAAGAGTCTGACTTTGTTGATACTGTCAAGCCCCCTAGATTTTTTTTGTCCTTAACCATCCAGTCCATAGTTAATATGGAGTCCCACAGGTTCTCAATCCTGCAGCAGCCTTCTACCTCATGCCTGCAACATGCCTCTGCTCATGGGCCAGCTTAGCATGGGTGTCCCATATGGAAATTTGGAATTTGCAAAACCATAAGGTACATAGGCTCATATGCCTCACGCTAACATGTTTTGGCTTGCTCTTCTCATCTAAATTCCTTCCACTAACTCAATGATGCTGCTGCACTGCCTGCCTTATTTATGAACCTACCAACTACATGTTGGTGTGACGTGAGTCTTAGCCTTAAGGCTTTACAGAAAACATAAAGAGGTACCCAAAGAACAACAGATGTCTTCGTACTATTTTTAGGTGATACAATTTCCCAGGCATTTGTCCAAGGATATAGTCATAAGAAGTTGAAAAGAAGCTTATACAAGCCCTTCACAGTCTCATACACGACTGCATAATTTAAGTTATTAAAAAAACGGAATAACATAATTAGAATATTATATTCACAAGGGTAAATATGATGTCAAAATCAACGTACTAGGTTGTGTGGATGAGTTTACTTGATCTGACAATGCTTAGTAATGGATCGAATCAGTGCTATAAGGAGATCAGCTGCTTGTAAGAGCGCAATGAGAGCATACAGCCACTCAAATCATGATTTTAGTGTTGCTGTATAACTGATATCAGCCCACAGCGTCTACATTTGCATTTTCATCTTTGGGAATTTATCCTTGTTTCTTTTAGCTTGAAATTAGTCTTTTGGATTTCATCAACCTCAAATTAGCCATTATTTAATAAAATAGTATTTAGATGTTTAACAGTCTGTTTTACACTAATTAACTGACATACTGTAATGCAGTTTGTGGCTGAAACAGACGCATCTTTGTTGGAAATAAAAAGTTGATATCTGTTCCACATATTGCTTACTGCTTGTTTTCTCATTCATAACTCTAAAATCATGAATGGCCGCTTGCCTATAATGTGTTGGGGCCTGAAATTGCAACGTACTACATATTCAAAAACGGTCGTGGAGGTAATTTTACCTAGGTTTATACATAAAAACTTGAAAAACCAAGCTCATAGCTGGATGGTTAAACATAGATATTTGTCTTAACATAAGAACTGGAGAGCATTTCCCTTTCATGACCATTTTTCCCCCATTCCCCATTACCTGCCTCATCCTTTAATAACTACATACTTACTTTTATAGCCTTGATTCCAGACTTGGTGATCTGGGTCATCTTGGCCTTGGAGATGGGCGGCTTGTACTCATTCAATGAGTACAACTGGAAAATGAAACGAGACAACAGAGAACAGCTTTTGTCACACGATGTAACTACTAAAGCATAACGTTAACAGTCATTCGGGGACTACATGAACAAGCAGTAGTCCAAAGCATCATCCCTTCTCGTCTGCAAGCTTTGTTCACCATTTGCAAAACCTTCATTTTGGATGCGTTTGTGGTCAGAGAGCCACCAAGTTCATAATGAGACGATGTAGTGGGCTTGCCTCTGACTCGGGTCATCTGTTTTGATGCCATCATTAAAACAAAATAACCATTCACAATGTAATTGCTGTCAACTGTGGAATGCAATTCGTATTGGCCGCTAACAAAGTGGATCGAGAGGTCGGCATTTACACCGATTATGCCAAAGGACAGGCAGACTTTAGTGTCAATGCAGACAAATGGTCGCGCTACTAGCTGAGCCCCCTGATAGCTGGCCGTTAACCTAGCTGTCTAAATGTGCTAGGCTAGGTTACCCCAAGTCATTTATATTCTGTGCAGCTGCACACCAGGAAGCTAGTGCTAATTCAGTCACAATTACATGGCAACAATTATCTGGCGAAGTGGCAGTGGGTGCCAGGTATTTCACCCTCGTCCACGTTAGTTGGTTAGCCAGCTAGCTAACCAAGTTATCGCGTAGCCGAGGCGGTGTTGCTACCTTGTTAGCTATCTAGCTAGTTACCGTTAGCACCAGACTGTGGAAAATCTTTGCTCATAGCCTGGCAACCGAGCACGGCGTGTGTTCAGAAACATACTCCCTTCACGGCAATAGTCCGGACAGTCAACACGAATTAGACAGCGACTAACTTAACATTATCGCTGTATCGTTGTGCACAGCCAGCGGCCTTGTGCGGGGCTATATACCCTCCTCTCATTTTCTGCTACATGATGCTAACGGTAGCCAACTAGTTACCGCAAATGTGAATTAAGACATTTTCTACTCTCAACGCGTTCAGGGTTTTGCAAGGGATTCAGACTAACCTCATTGTTAAACGCCTTTACGGCCTCCATAGTGTTGTATTTCGGCTCGCTGGTGACTGTAAATATTTACAGATGTCTCCTCATTAACCGGTTTGAGACGTGCATGCTCGACGTTTGGTGAGATGGAGGAGACTGCCAATATGGCGCATAACCTCAGTGGGAAATCTGCAGTGAGACCGGCGCCTCCTAGCGTCAACGTCGGGACATTACAACTTGTACCAAACTGTCCCCTCCTGTTTTCTTTTTGTAGGGTTGCTGTAGTGTGCACAAACACACAGTCGTCTACGGCAACATTAACCACCCAAGTCAAAACGGAGCCGCGGTGGATAACGTTCAGTCTTGTTACAATACTTTATTTCCCTGTATACAAACAGGCAAACTTTCATACCAGAATCGAGATCAAAGATAATTAACATCACACATCCATGTACAGCTATTTACACTGAGTTAATATTTAACATGCACAACAGATTAATTCAGAAAAAAAAACGCATCTTTGTGCCTGGAGCTTGGTTGGGCCCTTACCAGTAGGCCCCTGCTTGGCATGAGTTCCCTATAAATTCCCTATACATCTGTTGCTCTCTGGATCTGTAGCTGTCAAATAATGCCTGATATCTGTACCTGTAGGACCTCCTGATCATCTGTTTATTTGTACTAGTACATGGTTTTGGTCTGCTGGACTAGTTTGTAAGGGCCAGGGGGAGAGGGGGTCTGCTTTAACAAACAATATTAATAACAATAAGAGTTTTTTCCTGAGAATCGTCCACCGTGCATCCCGTGTTTAAATGCAAATGAATGCTGCTACATCCTCCAATAGACTATATAAACAGTTGATAGTGGTTAACAATAAGGTCTTAATCACATTTGCAATAAAATACAAATTGTCTGTTACTGTCAATGTTTGTGGTAAGAAACAAACAAACTCCAAAGCATGTTTGCATTAAGTTTGGAATTCTTCATTTCAAAAATAGTCTGTTTTGGTTTAGCAGAATACATAATTACACAGCCTTTTCTGCTGAAAATAAGGTGGTTTCTTATATCTTGGCTTTCAATTATATTGTAATAACAATGATTTGACACTTTGACTCTAAAAAATTAAAATCTGAAATTATCATGATTCGTGACCAACATTTATTCTGTTAGTGCAGGCCCAGGTGTTCAGTCTGGAAAGTCCTCATAGTAAGTATGACAATATAATTTCTAGGGCGAACAACACACATCACTCGTTCAAAACAGTTGCTGTAAAACATGTGTAACAGGCAGTGATGGTGCATGGCACCAATAATTGACTGAAAACAGTTCACTACTGATGAAATCAAAGCAGATAAAACATACTGTAAAAACAAGTGTTTCCATGAAGAGAACAATGGATCCATTATTTCAACATACTCCATCATTTCGAATATTAAAACAATTTATGCATAGGTTCACAGACTTACAACATAAAAACAATCATCTGTAAAATGAGCTAATCTTACAAATCAAACAGTAAAAGTAATACTAAGACACATTTCACATTTTAATGTGACCTGCTAATCATATAAGGTCTGTTCCATCTCCATTTAAGAACTAAAAACACTCTTCTTCATTGATCCAGTTACTTGTTGAATAGCACTTAAAGACCACTGATATGAAACAGTAGTATCAACTGAAAACAGCAGTGTGTGTGTGTGTGTGTGTGTGTGTGTGTGTGTGTGTGTGTGTGTGTGTGTGCATCCAAAGTATGTGAGTGTGAAGTCCTCCGAGGCCAGACACAGTAAAACCAGTAAAACCAGTCATGAGAAGTCTTTATAAACTGGTCTCAACCACTGGAGCAGCAATGACTGATGCTGCAGCTTTTGTGGCCTTTGATGCCATCTGCTGGTGCTGTTGAACACAGATCTCCTGCACCAAGGGTGCATTGGCCTCCTTCCACTCTCTGAACTTGTCTGAGGTAAGCTCCGGGTCCAACAACACCTGTTCTATTGCCTGTAGGTCTGCCTCCTTTGACTGTGCCAGAAAAGAGCAAAGAAAGTAGGCAAAATTAAATAATAGCAAAAGCTCTCCAAATTCTAAAAAACAAAAAACCAACATTCTTTTTGCAATTCACACACTAGCTGCACTGTAAGGGTGTAATGTAAAATCAAAAGTGGAGAAACAGCAGAAAAGCAGTGGTAAAACAGACTATGTAACAGAAAATGTACCTTTAATGTGCTGTTGAGAGTCCTGATAAGGTGCAGCCTGTCGTTGACAGTCTGGTTTTTACAGCGTTTTATGAAGGAGGCCCTGAATTCCCTTTTTGTGGATGGTTTACGATCTCCTATTGGCGAGAGGCTGGCTTGTTTTAGATGAATATACAGCTTCTCCATCTCATCTGAACTGTTCCCATGAACTCCTGCAACAACATATGGTTATATTGTATCATCAGCATACAAATCACAAGGATTACATTGACTAACTGCATGTTCTGCAGGGATGACAGGTTCCCCAAGTCACAGAGAAAGCAAAAAAACAAATACATTAACTAACATATCTTCCTTTGAGCACGGGTGTTAACCAAAGGTGTAAGAAATAGGAAATATTCTCTGATAGCACGTTTTCTCACAACTGGAAATGATATAGCAGAAATCTAAAATACAGTGTCCTTTATTTCAAATGAAAGTTTGCTCAAAAACAGAACCAATCGATTTAATGATATTAATGATAAGACAGTCTTTAGTTTTAAAACTTACAAAACCACAACCAATTAAAGGAGTAAAATAAAGTCTCACCTTCTTCTTCAGCGCCTGAAGCGACACTCTGTGCCTCTCCCTCCACCACAGGGCTTTCCTCATTTGACCCCGTTTCCGAGATGTCCTCGTGAGACGAGCTCTTCAACACCTGGGGGTCATCCTCATCCTCCATCTCCTCTTGCGGAGGTTGACGTGAGTGGACCTGAGCTGAGCACACCACTGCTGTTTCCCCAGTGGGAGGAGATGCCTGTGAGACCAGGTCCAACCAGGACCGCCGGTGCTTGGCGAGCGAGGAGGAGGAGCTCTGTGATGTCATCGTACTGACCGGAGACGAGAGGGAACCGTTGGCTTCACTGGGGACTGCGGAGGAGTATGGGGGAGGAAGGGTACCCTGAAAGACAAATACACCATGATCAGACGTCATAATCTACCATAAATTAAAAAGGGTTTTGTTCAGTTGAAAACGGCAGTTTTATTACATTTGGAAAGAAATAAATCATGTGCATTTTAAAACAAAATTACCAGCTCGACCAGAGCAAACATACTATAACAAGTGAATTCAGTATCTACAATATTGAGTGAATGGCAGCCTCCTGTATAGTTGTAACTGATGATGCAGTGTTGACCGTATGTAGCCAGAGGCATGACTGACCTGATGTGTGCTCCCAGGTGGACCGGATGCATCCACAGAGTCCCGCAGGGTTTGTTCAGAGTATGGTGGCGGGGGAATCTCCGTGCTTTCAGCTTCTTCATGGTCACTGGCTTCACTGTAACACTCTGCATGGGAGACACACACACACACACACACACACACACACACACACACACACACACAAACAAACAAAGTCAGAATTCATACAATGACACACACAACCAGATTTAAATGATTATTTTAGCCCTGAAATCACAGGAAATGATCAATGCTGCTGCTGAGTGCAGAGCACATCTGTTGGTGTTAAAAAAAGTTGTCATGTTGCAAAAGGTAACAGAAATACATTTCTGATTGTAATGGGTGCTCACCGGCTGCATTGTTTCGTTCTGTTGGCTCATACCGAATGGAGGCTAGCCCAAGCTTATTCAACCATCTGGAGGAAAGGAAAAAAATAAAATAAATAATACTCAACTCAACAACATCTGATAAAACAAGACAATACCTTTTCCAAAAATAATACAGTGTTGTACTTTCATGTGACTTACAAGTTCATCTCCTCGTGGCTCTCAGCAGCAAAGTAAAACATCATGACTTGTGGGTGGCAAGCTTTGATCGCGCTGCACGAGGAAAAGTAAGTGGAGAGCGGTTAAGACGGGATCATCACAAAAAGAGCAGCGTTTCTACAGCATGAACAGAAGTTTCTGCTGGAATTTATGAAAACTGTGAGTTAAACTCAATGTTCAGTCTACTTCATTGATCATTTTCAGATAGTTTCAAGACTATACACTTCCTATCACTGTGTGTGGGAACACTTTCTATATCATTCATGTCCCACAATAGATATAGATAGGTCCTTTTTTTTTTATTCAAACCACTGATGGTGGGTGGTTTACAAAAAAACTATCTGATTGAGATGATCCAGAAACTGAATAGAGTATAACTATGAGCTTACTGTTTCTTCTTGCACTCTATGGCTCTGTCAATCATGAAGTTGGTGAGGTCAATGTAGCCTTCAGCCTTTTCTGCCTGCAACACATAGAGATTGAACAGCGAGCGTTAAAACAAACCACCACTTCCTGACGATGACACCTGCCGCTGAATTGCACTACGGCTACTTCTTCTATTTTCTCCAGCTATGTGATGGTGACATACAGTAGATCTGATTGAAGCCATGGTGCCAGTAAATCGGGCATGTCAGGTACGTATGCCTGTATCAGAGTCTGACGGGCCATTAGTAACACCATCACATTCAGAAAACACAATGACACTGCTTGGCGGTTCCTGCAGCGACAGGCTGCCAGGGAGACTGTGGCAGAAACAAGTATGACTCATCTGCAGCCGCTGGTTCCTCACACTGCATCTGACTCAAAATGTGTTAAGAAAAAGATGACTGCTGTAGTAAGATTTAGCTTTATTTAGTCCTTGTTCTAGTTTGCAAACACAACTAAAGCAAAAATATCTTTCTTAGGAAATACTAGAACTGAAGTGGGGCTGCAGCTTTGTTTTTATTTTTTTGCTCAATGTTGCATATGAATCACTACAGCACTTTAAACATATGTAAATAAAACGCACCACAACAAACTGTGTGCAGATTCACAGTGATTCATTATAACTAATGCAGACTGACACAGTGACTGTGTCTGGCTTTGGTGAACAAAAGTCTCATTTTTGTTTAAAGTTAGTAACATTTAACCATGACTTTAACTTGTACATACAGCTTAAAGGATAAGTCTAGTGATATTCTATATTTTTCATATTGTCAAAACATCCAATAAAAATTTAAAAAAAGACCAAAACCAACAATGAATTGATAGAGGTTGTGTAGCCAAAGCCTGTTTTTCCCTCTGCCCTGCCCCTCAATTGTTTCCCAAAAACTATTACAAACACATAAATGATGCACACCGTTGCACTGGGTGACATGTTCCTTCATTACAATAAACATGGGCACTGTAGTTTATTTTGAGCCAATCCCACAAACATCTTCCTGCTGCCGTAATCCTCACTAGAGCACCAAATGTGTATACACCAGCTGCTGAATAAGTCACGCACAAATGCACTAATTACTCCAGTTTGAGTAATGTTTGCCAAAAACTACAAAAAAGTATATTTTCGTGTTTTTAAAGATTTACATCTTTAGTAGGAACAAATCGGCTTAGGACTGAGTACAGACATGCTGGGCAAGCCCAAAGTATTGAGAGACCGACTAAGGCATTGTTGGTTTGGGTGTTTTCATGGGATTTGGTGACATTAACAAAAATATATGAATATCCCCAGCCTTGTTCTTTAAATGGGCACTGTAGGGAGAGGGAGAATATGTCACAGCCTGATGGAAAACCAGCAGATAAACACATGAAACTCCTCTGAAATCATCCTTGTTTTCTACACATTTTCTGATTCTCACCATTGTATTCAATTGTTACACTCTACCATATATTCTTTTGATGATTTGTTTAAAAAAATCATTTTTCTTTCATTATAGTACACTACCTAGTAATGTGCCAACCACTAGTTTTTCCCCTTACACTCTGAATTTAACATTTGAACTTGTGAGCAAAGCAATCAGATCGAGAAACAGAAACTTAACTATATTTGGTATTTTGAGTAATTCTGTGTAGCTCAGGGTTTGGGTTTCTGTGAACAGTGGTTAATGGCTCAGACATATGTACATCATAAATGGGTCTCCTGATGAAAGGGTGTTTTACTCACCAGCTGGTTGGTGTACCAGTAGAGAGCCGTCTTCTTCAGCACAAACCAGTACTTCTTCCATTTCATACCCAGGAAGCCTTTGCTCTCTTTCTTCCTGTACAGCCAGCCCTGGTGGTCTGGCTGACCCAGCTCTTTGACCGAGATCCGTCTTCTGCTCATTGTACCATTGCCTGTGCACAGAAAACACATGCACATGAATGCATTGAGAGACCTCCTCCCCCTTTGGTCCACACAGAGAAGTGAATGAAGTACGGCATTAGAAGTCCTGACAGCCAAAACATTTCCATTCGAGTAGAAATAGGTTGCTGCGTTCAGTCAATAACCAAATAAATTCTAAAAATAACACTCAACAAACCCATACAGCATTCAGAACAGTGCTATGTTACATTCAGCCTACCTGTTCCAGTAATGACTCAGTCAGCAATAACACAAAAATTCTGAACTCGAGTTAGCTTCTCAGAAGAATCCAAGACACTGCCACTTAGAGCTAAAATAACTCAAGTGAAAGCAGCCGAGCTGCGTCTAAAAGCCCTCTGCACACACTAATTGCCCTGCCACTTCACGCACGCCCACTGAGGGGTCCAAATTACAGCTGAGGGGCAAAGTGATGAGAGCTCATGGGGTGACAACTTACCTCCTCGGCTCTTCTTCTTGGATTTGTGTCGGAGGGAGACCTTTGGGGGGCAGAGGAGGGAAACGTTAGGTCAGAGAGTCAGGACAAAAGAGGAACACAGCAGCAGTCTCAGACCCCAGAGCTGAGAAGAGGTAGAACATCCTGTTTCTCACACCGAGTGTCACGTGCATTTTCTCTCTGCTGTTCTCTCCATCTCCACACACACACATTTACACACACCCTCTCCTCTCTAACATCCTTATCTGTGACTTGACTTTCTGTCTTGCGCTTTGTCTCTCTCTGTTCTTTAGTCTCTTTTCGCTCTCAACTCTTTTTTGCTAACTCGCGAATTAAACTAAAACACTAAGACAAACCATTCTACACCATAACTAGCTAACCACCCGGTGGAGTATAAACCAATGTTTAACTTTATCATGATATAATAGGAGAAGTAGTTCCAACATTAAAATGGAGAGCAGGGTTTCCATTTCATTATTAGCGAGAACAAGGCAACCTCTGCCTGAGTTAATGTCATACACACACACACAAAAAAAGGAAGAAACACTTACAGGGTTGTAGTCATCAGCAGCCATAGAAGGGGGCACAGATATGGGGAAGGCAGCCTGTTGAAAGGAACCAAAAAAATACACCTTATCCACAGATGCGTAGGTTGACACTATTACTACCTACAGATAAATGGGCAGAAATGAGCAATTTTCTGCTCCAGCGTGACAACAGGAAGTGATGTCATGGGCAGAGTATGTTTCTCAATTTGAGGAGTTTTTTGTTCTTCTTTTTTTTTTGCAGAGTGAAAAAAAAACATAAATGTGAATTGAAAGTGGGTCAAAAAAGCAGACTTTATCCTTCTATGGAAAAGGAAGCGGAGTCAGAAAAAGGACTGAAAAAAATTTGAAAAGTGAATATTCACGAACAGCACTGACTCACAGCTTATGTGTCACAATGGTCACTGTCAGGAGGAAAGCTTCTTTCCGGTGTCACACACCCCAAAAATAGCTTTTTAGCAGTGTCAAGCACAAAGAAATAAAATTTACATTTTGAAATGCACCAACCTAAATGAACAGTGACATGAAAGATATTGAGAAATCCATGTTGCCATTATTGACTAACTTCCTCTGCATGCTTAAGTTCCTTATTCGTAAAGTGACACCACGGCCTGACAGGGACAGAGAGAATATCACCGACACACAATACCAAACATTTAACAACTTGCCTCTGTTGAAAAGCCTTTCATGATCCAATACAGCAAAAATCTGGGTGTGATTTTACAGAAAGCAAGAATCTCACCCACCCATTAGTCTTTCTTGTAGATCTGAAATAACTCTCCGAGAGTGTATTCATCATATAACTTTAACATTACACCTTGTCAGATTGAGGGCGACACAGGAAAACCTGCCTTGAGGTCAGGAAATGTAAAAGCACAGGTGGCGGTCTGGTAACCGGGTCCTGAGTTCAAGTACTGCTGCAGCTGTTCGCATTCAATCACTCACCACAAACTCAATCTAAAAATGTCCCCAGTGAGAACAACAAAAAGAAGAGAGAAGACTCATACCTGGTACTCTTACTCCACAGGTTCACCTCAAGTCCAAACACCTTAGCTAAGTAGCAGTTCCTCTGTTACTCTAAAAGCTCACACAATGACAGCAAACCATTGCTGACAGCTCTCATCTAAACTAAACAGCTGTGTATCAGTGTATATGTGTGTGTGTCTCTGTCTTGCACAACACAAGTGCATCATATCTTGTTTTCCGGGTGTTCAAGTTAACTGGCTGCCTGTGGGAGCTAGATGATGATCACCACACAAACCACAGCACAAGCCTGACTGAGGATGTGTGTGTATGTTTCAGTAACCAAGTTCCTGTGGGAATTTTTTTTGCAGATGTGAAAGGTTGCATGTTACATGATTTACATGTAATCTTTGACTGGAGTGAGCAGTAGAGACCAATAAACGTATACCTTTCTAGCTTCAATCAGTTCAGTTGGAAGCTATCTGCCAACCACATACTATATGCACCTATTATCTGTTTTTTTTTCTTTTTTAATCTCTTCAAAGGCGAAATGAATGAAGCTCTTCAGAAAAAGTAAGTTAGGTAAGAACTGAAGCTTAACATTTTGGTTGTGAATGTGAAATTCTGGGCCAAATTTTGGTTACTGCACCAAATAAATGTGAAATGAGACTTGGAATTTATATACAAAAAAAAGAAAAGAAAAAACATACAAATGCTAACCCTAACAGTAAAACTATTAGGTAAAAATGCATTTTACAAACTCAAAATGTGTAAAAGGTGTTTAAAATAGAACATCTGGGACATAACCACATCTCCATTGCATTGTAGGTTCATTTTAAGTAGATTTTGAAAACCTAAAACACATTTTCCTACATGTTAAATGAGGTATGTTCACCATATTTCTGAAAAATTCAAATAATCTGTAATTTAACCACTCAAAGTGCACTTTCAACGACCGTCACCAATATTCAAATACAGTTTTGCCAGAGTTGATAAAAGGTTAAAAAGAATCCTTAAAAATATCACGTAGTCTGGCCGGTGTTAGTGTCAAACGCAGCCTGTTTTTGTTCTAGTGGCTTAGCTAGCCAAAAAACGTCGCCTGCGAGCAAATCCGTTTCAGACAGTTTTAACAAACGATATAATGTTACTGTACCTTCCACCATGACCTCAACGAAAGTAGCTTGGCCCGAAAGCTCTGCTCAAAGTCTGACCAAACCTTTGCGAACATGTCGGGAAAAGACTAAAGAAGAAATTCAAAGAAGGCTGGGCTGGTTTCAGGTGAGTTCAGGTCCTCTTTGGGTGTTACCCTCTTTCTTCACCTCAAAGAGGGTAACACCCAAACTCAAACGGAAGAGACAAAAATTGTGAGGGCACATGTTTTAGTTTAATGCAGCAACGACTTTTGAGCTGTTGTTGCATCGTTATTGTGTTACACTCAGGCGAAATTAATAGTTTATCTCAGGACGTCCTCGCAGTTCCCCATCATGACCACTAGGTGTCGCTAAGTTACTGCTATGTAACAGCCTTATATGCCACCAAAAACAATGCCAAAAACTGGACATTAAGCGGACACAGAGGCATAGCAGATAGTGGCGAGGGTTTAACATTTTGTTTAACCCTTCAAAAAAAGTTTATGTGTTTAAGCGACTTACACGGGGCTGATACTATTTGCTATAGCTAATGTCACTAAGTAACACAAGTTAAGAAATTTAGACTGGACTGAGCTCTACTTTTCTATTTGGGTAATCCAAAAAGTGATCTGTTATCACCTGCAAAAAGATACACCACCACTTCAAATTGCCGTCAGATACCTGGATGTGCCATTCACAGAGAAACTCATAAAGAGTGCACCTACTGAATAAGTTTAATTTCACATATCACTAATGTGAAAGGAGTGTTAAGGTCAGGACCCAGCTAGATGAGTGCTACAATTTCCTTCTTCCTTTTACTGTGGTTTCCTCCAGAAAGAAGGAGAAAAATAAGTGTTTCATGTTACAGAGTCCACTCGTGGCTCTGGGAGGCTGCGGCCTGGCTATCAACACCCTTCACTGTCTCGGTGGGGAGCTGGGTTTGTAGCCATAACATCACTGCTCCAGCTGTATCTGTGCAGAAGCTTGGATGTTGTGGCCTTTGTTGGCCTGAGCTGGGATGGCGGTAAACCAGCAGACACATTCCTGAGTCCCGCGTTATTATAGCCTCCATCTCATTTCTGCTTAAATAGACAGGGGCCTCTTCTCTCTTTCCACTTGCTATTGTACTGCAGCGAGTGGAATGAAGTGACTATGAAGAGACTCCCCCTCCCTTTACATCTCTCACATTCTCGCACTGTAGCTTCCTCTTTGCCTTCCCTTCCATTTGTCACCCTATCTTTCTCATCCATGGCAAGTAACTTCCTTGTGTTTCCCCTGTGCCCCCTCCAAAAGCCCCCCATTTAACGTTTCAATTAAATGTGTTTAATAAAATAAAAGATTTCGACACAATTCACACTCTTTTCATTTCTGTGATGAGGTCTCAGCATGCCACCTTGGGGTGATTTAAAGGGGCATTTCGCTGAATCTGTGTTTGAGTGGAAGTGAGGTAATCTTGCCTGTGACTCATGTCAAAGGGCCGAAGGATTCACGGGAATGCAGATTGGTCACACCATTGTAGCACTCAATCTCCCATCACGATCCATGCTGAGAATTGTCACGGCACTTAGCTAATGTCCCCCCCCCCCTGCCCACACACTCCCACCCAGAAACTGTGTGAGTGTGTGAGGGAGAGAAATGAGAGAGGGGGCTAACAGAGTGGCTATTATTCAGCAGGGGAATCTCTCACAGTGTGAAGGGGGAAGGGTGCAGGGCTGGAAATGATATCAAATTCTAGCTTGCTCAGTTTGATGGCGCTGCATGCCCCTCGCTTGCTGTTGGTAGTAACTGCCCAGTTGCCCTGGCACTGGTCACCACCTCAGTTTAGATATAGCTGCATGTGTGCTCACTGAGTCATTTATAGCTCTAAATGCAGTATTGAATGACAGTTACTGAGGATTTGGTTTGAAATGAATTTGCTTTCTTCTGTGAAGCCGATGCATCCGTTTAGGTGTACGCACAAATAATCCAAAGTGAAGCAGATGACGGGAACAAAAGCAGTAAAACACTCCATTCATCCCTGCATTCCTCCTTCTATCCTATATAGACGCTGACAGCAGGGTCAAGGTTTTCTTTTTTTGGTGCAACAACAAGTCGCCATTGGACCATAAATCTGTACAAATGTGATTTGTTCACATGCCACTACTGACTATGTGCCTAATCCATCTGACCCCTGTGAAGGTGTATGTGCCACTAAGGTATTGACAGTAAGTCATGGCACTGTGGTATATGGCCTCTGTGTGTGTGGAAAGACAGCAAAGCGATCCTTGTTTACCCTTGTGGTCATTTCATTGCCACATCTTCCACAGACATTAGATGCTTGATCAATTTCCCCTTGTTCAATGAGGAACAAGACAAAGAGTGCCTCTGTGAGGCAGTGCTTTGAGCTAAATGCTAATGCCAACATGCTAACACGATGGCAATGCTAACATGCTGATGTTTAGCAGGTATAGTGTGTACCATTTTCACCATCTTAGTTTAGCGTGTTAGCATGCTAAGATTTGCTAATTAGCACCAAATACAAAGTAAAGCTAAGACTTTGGATTGATATGATTGATAATGGTGCCAGATTAAAAGTTAAGGGATCCCCACAGTTTTCATAATTTATCCTGAGGGCGACATGAATGGCTGCACCATATTTCATGGCCATCCACCCACTAGTCATTGAAACATTTCACGCAAAATGTGAACCTGAAGGTGGCGCTAGAAGAAAAGTCAGGGGACCACCAAAGTCATTGGGCTTAATCGCCTGGGGACCATGGAGGTCTGTACAAAATTTCATGGCAATACATCCAATACTTCTTGAGATATTTGTCCAAAAAAGGAAGAGTTTTATGGTGTGGATTCAGACTGACAGAGGTCACATGATCTGCATGTTGCATTGCTGTGTACTGGTCTGGTGGTTTGTGTTTGATAGAGAGCGCAAGAGAAAATGTGTGTGTTGTCTTATCTTGGTGTGAAATGTAATGGGCCTGTAATTAAGGCTTTCAGTTTCACCTCCTCCTGCCAAGGCTGAGGCCAGCGGCATTCCTCACATTGCAAAGTGGATCAACTCACGCATGTATGCACACACATGCTGTATGACCACATACACACCATTCTTTCGTCAGTGGGATTGATAGCGTTTGCGTTTAGGCAGACTGACCCAATACAATATACTTACTGCTTGAGAGAAGGACCAGGATCGTATTTGTGGTTGATTATACCTGTAAGAACAAAGTAGAGACAATGAAAGTCAACACTTAATGGTTTGAAACAGACCACTAAAGCTGATGTCAAGCATTACTTAACAGTAAAGTTGTCTTGTACACTAAGAAGCTTTATCTAACCATCATAGTTTAGATCAGACCATTTCCTACACAGAGTTACTGCATCATGATCTTTACCTGTGTTCCCATGCGGCTTACTTTGATATAGGCTGTACAAAACAGATCCCATTGAGACTGTTTAAGGGTTGGCATTTAGTTGGTGTGCCTGTGGTTCTGATAATACATTTGGCAACCAGCCACAGCAGCATGGGCAGACAAGAAACTTGTTCCCAATGTTCAAAATACTCGATTTACCTCAGCCGGGGCCTCACCCTGCAATTTCAGGGTATGAAATTGTCTCCGGCTTGTTTTTCCTGCCTTTCGATTGCTAACATTTTCGGTGCTCTCCTCCTCCTGTCATCCATAAATCATCCATACATTTTCGCATCTTTGTCTCTTGTCTCCAGTTTGCTAAAGGGGATACTGATGATTTTTTTTTTGCAGGTGTTGCCACTTCAGATACTTCTGTAGACATGCTCTGCTCTCCCACCCACACAGAATGGCCCTCACTTTTTTTTTGTACATAACCAAATTGATGGTTTTGATAATTTACAGAGAAATAAAATTGATGCACCATCACATTTTATGCTTTGTCATGAGGGAAAACCGGTCTATTTTTACAGATAAACAAGCCAAAATTAATATGACACTTGATTAAATCCACCGTCAATCAAATTCCATTGCCTGCATCAGTGTCACATGTTTAGAAACCTCCACCAACGGTGAGTCAACTGCTTATCTGCAAGATTTACTATAGCATCTCTCCATATATTCTAAATGTGAGTAATGTGTTTTGATCGAGCGTGCAAACAAACCTGACGCGATGTGTTTGTGCATGGTTCTTAGAATAGAACTGCCAGGAAGGGTGGGGGGTGGGGGTGTATTGTGTGAGGCGTTTAGTCATCGATCACGGTGTTAATGTGGGGAGTCACACCTCCTCAGGCCCTACATCCAAGACCAGAGGAAGTACAGAGGGCCACGAATGAGGAGATGGGGGAACAGCAATCCTCGGATGTCGTCATGCATTGCGCAGTGGGATTATTTATTTTAAATATTTATTTATTTATAGCGCAGAAGAATCAGGATTTGTCATAATGGTGACATTTCTAAAGACTCTCCGGCATGTGAAGGTGTCTTGGGGGTGGATGGCGAACGATGGACACATTGGTGTGTGGGACATGTTGGAACATGCCTAGTGGAGGTCCTGAGAGATAACAATGTCTCAAAAACACAGAAATGTATCTGCCCATTTAATAATGAGCTCTAAATTGATTTAGCATTCAAATGAGTGAACGGGTTGGTACTGCTCCAACAAAATGACCATAAATGATCTGCAGGGGTTTGATAAGGTGGAGATTTCTTCAGTTTTAATACTTTAAGCTGTGCTCACAAGCCAAAAAAGCAAATAAAAAAAGTTTTGAGCACATTTCACCTCTGCATCAGTCACATTTGAGGATTCTTTGCTTTGATTAGATAGGGAAATCTAATGGGGAATAATTCTTTATTTTTTATTGTCAGGCTGAAGCAGAGCAGTGATACTTTGACAAAATGTGTGGAGGAGGGAACAGTCCTAACCCTGCTGTTGCAGTTCCTAATAGCTTCACAGGCACAAATTGATTAAGCTTACTTCATATCCTACCATTAAACAATTGATGTGCAGTCACACTTGGATAGTAACTCCATGTTTTTTGCCCTACAGCTGTCACCATCAATTTGTCTGTCTCTCTCCGCCCTGTATGAATCTTAGCCTGGTTGTCTATGGCATATTTTCCCTGTTCATAAAAGCAGCCCACCCACTGACCCACTGTTTTAAAAAGATTCCACAGCCTGCTGACTGTCACTCCCTGTAGGAACATTAGACCCACCCTGTTCTTATGTTTCTCATGTGACCTATGGACTACATGTATATATGCGTGCGTGGGAAGAGAGTGAGGAACTCACCGGTTGAGGAAGTCACTGCTAGAGTGCCAGTCAGGTCCCTGTGATACATAAAGATTCATGTGTTAACGCACGTTGGAGATGGAGTCAACCACTCTGAAATAGTTGCTCTTTAAAGCCTCAGCTCGTTTGAGATATGCTAACATAGCCTCAAAGCTACTGTTGATCAGCACTCATTTTAAGATTATTTTGGTGCTTTTGCTTGTAGTCAACATCCAACATATGACTTTATGTGGAAACACTTAAATGTTCACTGTAAAACTGCAGCATCTTCTCTTGCATGCAGCTAAATTACAGACAAATTTAATAGCATGTAGCCTTGAATCTCGATTACAAGCTATTTATTTTGCTAATTCTGACTTGTGGCTAAATGGAACAAGAAAAAAAAAAAGATGGAGAACAAAACGTTCATCACATTCATGTGTCTCCGTCTGCGATTGATTTATGTGATCAGTTAACAAAAAATTATTCCACATGCACATTCTACAAGTAATTCAGCATTCCCATGTAACCATTTGTGATGTGCAGGCATAACATGTTAGTGGTTAGCGAACTTAGCAGTGGGTTAAACAGAGTGCAGGTAGTATTTAGGCAGACCACAGGTTTTCAGAAAGTGCAAATTAGTGAGGACCGCAGGCGACTACAGCTTGGCAAGATTGGGCAGAGCAAGACATGGGGAAGAATAAGTGGAGCAGAGATAAGGAAAGAGGCCCATCTTTCAGTAAACTCATGCACAGAGAAACACAGGCAAAGGGGAAAGAGGTGAGAGTGGCAGGTCGTTCTTGACAGAAGTCAGATCTTCAGTCCCATGATGAAAGCTGCTGATCCTTCCCAGGCAAAACACTTCCTTCAAATCAATAAGGATGGCGAAAGCTGTCAGGCAAAGTAATCCTAACCTGGCGTTTAAATGTTTAAAAGGCAACATATGTGCAGGATTAAGATCCCCTGATGGAAAAACCTGCTCCGACCATATGGTCTCCCAGCTGGAATTTAAAGTTCATCCAAGAGGGAAGTAGTTACATAAGCATCACCATCGGAGACAGAGAAAAGGTAACTTGACATTAGCTATCCTGTTTCACGACATGCTTAAAAAACAGAAGCAGGGTTCACCTCAAAGGTCAAAGCAGGTTAGAAAGCAGGCCGGCTCAAGAGTGGAAGTTAATAATGACTAAAGCTGACCTTCACTGACAGATTGTTGTGATAAAATGTCATTTTTTTCAGTATGTAAACTGATACTAGAACAACATAGTTTAGCAGTGTAGTTTAAAAGAGAAATATCATCCCACACGCTAAATTATAGTTACACATTAAGCAGTAATTCCACACCCAATGGTAAAATAAAGACAATACAAAAGATTACTGACATGAGCTGCAATTTTTAATAAAACGCTATTCAAAACTTACAAAAGGCAGATAAAGCAACAATAGACACTTCTTCCCTGGATTTTCTTAAATAATACTGTCATTCTGTTTCTTGTGATCTGTGGTCTTTCCACAGCATGAGCTAACAGAAGGCCATGTGACCTGTGTGTCCTAAAAGATTGGTTCAAAACACTGGCTTCCAAAGGCCATTTATTACCGTCAACCAGCTGTATGTATAGGCCCTTTAGGTGGGTAATTGCAGAGTAAACTGAAACACAGGATATAAAAGTTTACTGAATAGAGTGCATAGCTTTTAAACCAGCACAAATATTTGCTAGAGACAAGATATAAACATCCTTGTACCAACCAATGCAGCATTGTCAACTAAAGTGACTAAAAACCTTTCTCAAGTATATGCATAGCTTACAAGAGGCAACTTTTGGCAGAGAGTAATGTAACTGGTCACAAAAGAGTATTTTGAAAAAGAAAAATAGCAACATGTATAGTTAAAGCACAGTTTTACTAACAAAATATGCAGTTTGTTTCATTTTTATAACTTATTTATGCAGATAAAATAAGCAAATAGCTGAAGTCATATCAGGCAAGTTTACTGAAGTATTAAATAATGGTACCAGAGAGCATTTCAACTGAAACATGACATAAATTAATATGTACAGAGGAGTCCATAGACGGCACACAAGGCCAATGTGTCCTAAACCTGAACAAACTGTATCCTCTTGAGGCAGAGATGGGACTTGTAGTCAGAGATGAGGGAGGGTTGTTGTGGGCAGTGTTAAAGGGGTGATGACGTAATGTAGTGAGTACTACAAAAGCAAGTTTGGTTGACGAGTAGTAGTTGGTAGTAGTAGTAACACCAGGGAAATATGGAGGTTGGGGGAGAGAGGAGTGTGAGAAAGCCCAAAGCTGCCAAAAAAAACCCCAGCTGGACGTTAAAAATCAAAGGCACTGAGGAAGGACACAAGACAGGAACAGGAAGCCCCGGACAGGAAGCGCATCATCAGTGAGTCAATAGCTTAAGCCGCGTGATCCAACTGACCAGTAGTGAGCGTTCTGCCGTTGTGCGCTTGGAGGCGGGGGCTACGGGGGCCTTTCTCACGTCCTCCTGGTAGGGGATGGTGGCGCTGTTGTGGAGGTCTGAGTTGGAGTAGTAGCGGCTGCCCCTGATGTGGTCCACCCTGATGAGGTGACGTTCCCCCGCGGGCCTGTAGGGTGGAGACACTGAGGGCACCTCCTCTGCAATGGTGGGGATCCTCTCATTGCTCAGGTATCTGTACAGGAGGTCTTCACCTAAAGCAGAGACACAATGAGAAGTCAGCTTATCAACGGCATTAATTGTAAATATATTGATAACAGAGCTATAAGTCAAGTAAAATAAATAAATAAATAAAAATCAACCAGCAAATTATCGGGTCACATGCTTCCAGCACAATATGTAATCCTTCAAGTGAGGTTTAAACATGAAACCTGGAATTCCAGGGGCTTCACCTGTAAGTGAAAGCATGCTATTACATACCTTTCCTTCCCTGTGTCCAGGGCTTAGCGTAGGGATCTACCACTCCAACGCAGGTGTCCGCTGGCATGGAGAGGGGCCGGGGCTTCCCTAGAGGCAAGAGTTAAATATTTAACAAATGCATTCTTTTTATTTTATTTTTCAGTCTCCATTCGTGGAGTCTGTTTATAAGCTTCGCTGACTGACAAAATACTGACCACGCGAGGGCTTGCGCTCTCTCATTCTGGGCTGGATCACGTTGGCCTCGATGGGACAGCCAACGCTCAGCTTGTCGTAATCGGCAATGGTGCAGCGCCTTCTGCTCTCCTGGTCCAGATAGGAGTTGGGTGACTCAGAGCCCTTTGGTCTTTTACTAATGCTGCAGAAGGTTTCTGTCCTCCCCTCTCTGCGTGGAGAAGCAAATGCTCATTTATTTATTACAACACAACATGCCGCTCCACAGTTCACAGTATAAAGCAGTATACCACGATTAGGATGATTTGTAAGCAAATGTTATGTTGCTGTAATTCCAGTTAAATCAACATGACAGAGCTACAAACGTCAGGTTAAAATTCGGTCTCTAGCATTTTAAGTGAACATGAGTATGTTCCGTCATCTTCCTGGAGGTGGAAGATGAAACAGCCGTTGCATAAGGACTATGGTGGGACTGGTGGGAGCAGAGTGGGCTGAAGACAAGCAGAACAGAATGTGCAGTAGGATGGGAAGGAGGTAAGGCGATCACGTGTCCGGGACACACTCATTATCCACCTGCCTCAAAGGCCTGGATGAGGAAATGTGGCATAGGTTGACTAGAGGTGAAGGGATTGTTCACTGCAGGGTGGCAGCTGGTCTATCTCCTTCTCGCTGCTAGTTCTTTTGAGTTGTTTCATGGCTTGTGTTTTATGCTCAACTTAAAAAACTAAACCTCATGAAATAATGAGCTTGGCGGGTGAAATGGGGCAGCTCACCGTGGCGTGTATGGCATTGGAGGAGGAGGGGGGATATACAAGTCCAGGATAGCCGGCTTGGTTGATCCGTTAGCTGAGCCGCAGGGAGACTGGGTTCTGATCAAGGAGGAATTGTTCTGGAAAAATACAGCGCAATAATTTAGTCAATACCATTAACTTCACATACATGAATTAATCAGTGATACTCTCTTAACTCAATTATGCTTCTCATGTATGTATGCAGTATATCAGTTTACTGATGAAAACAAATGAAGTCATTGCTTGCTGTTTCTGCTTTTTTGTTTTTTATTATCCCAAATTAAGACTAAATATGACTTGCTGGCAACTGGGAGGAGTTTACCACATGTGGTGAGACATTTAAGTGCTTGTGTGTGTCTCCCTGAGTATAAACCTTCTTGTTTGAGGTATGGAAAGATTGTAAGTGAAGTCCAAAATAGCCTGTGAGACATGTACTTAAAACTGTACTCATTTACCACAGTTATGTTTCCCAACACTCAACAACATTGTGCCCTTGACTACATGTACGACTCTTATTCACCGCCATTCTCATCAGACCTAAATGATACGTCTTGATGATACAGTGTAGTAGATGTGATGTATTAATGACAAACTAAACATCCGATTCGGGATCTCATGAATCACCCCTCCGCTTTCCTTCACCAAATAGTTCCCATGTGTACAAATGATACACTATTACAGAGCCAGTGTCACTCATTCCTGAATCAGGGTGTATGATTTGTCTCTGTTTTGCCTTCTGGAGCCTTATTATCACAGATAAACTGAGATGGCTAACGCTGATACGCTTGACTACTTGTTAAAACAAGATGCTGTTGGACATGTTGACATTGGCCACCTTTGTGTTAAGAGGCTCTTTGTTGTTGTAGAGAAACCCAGTCTTATCTGGTATCGTCTCATCTTGCCTTCTCAGGCGATAAAACAGGCTACGCGTGATAAGACAAATGCCAGAGCCTGAAATTTGGTAGTCTTAGTTTACAACAAGCTTATTGTCTCCCTGTCTGTTAAAGAGGACTCAGGTGGCGGAGATGTGGTTAAAAGCTAAGTTAAGCCTAATGTGTTCACATGAGGGAGAACAGCAAATTGCATTACAGTCACATAACCTTATTAGTATAATATTTATGGGCTACCTCTGAACAATAGACATTTGGGGGGGTTTCTCTTGAAGAAAAGATAATTACAGAAAACAACATGAATTCTTGTAAGTCCTATTGTCTTCTTTTGATGGCAACATCTGGGCTATTTGCTTCTAATAAACCAGATACAATCTAACCAGACTCCAGTACTATAGACTGGCAGCTTTATCTCCTAGACTGAATGACATCATGGGACTTCCCTGGTTTGCCTCTGTTGCTGTGCATGAAGAAAAAAACTCAATGTTCTATTCAATTCAGCCGACAGCACTTTCAGGGTGGCACTGTGACACTTGTCTGAACTTGCTGTTTTGGAACCAGCTCCCTAAAAGGCTGATAATTGGTTGACAATGACTAGACGCACAGGCTTTTGTTGATCTACCATAATGAAAGGAGGAGGTGTGGGAGCTTGTGTGCATGTACCTGTGGTACTGGGGGCTTCCAGCGCATGTTCTTGAGTGGGGCAGGGGTGAAACCTGTTGTGCCTGTGGGCCTCTTCTTAAGGAGTAGAACCACACCTTTGGGGTCCTCTCTCAGTTTGATAACCAGGTTTTTCAGCTGCCAGCCCACCTGGTTAACAGGATGAGAACAAACGCAAAAACACACACACCATTAATATTTATAGTGTGTACTCAAATTGACAGTATGTAAGGTCAAATTTGTAGATATATCTAAGGACAAAAAAGGTTCTTACCACTGTCTGCTGGTTAACCTGGATCACCTCATCACCAGCATGGATCTTCCTGGTCAGGTCTGCAGGTGACTAAAGAACAAACAAAGTGAAGGTCAAAGCCTGATGAACCACTTTTATAAAACACTGACACTGACACATAACCTTGTTGAAATCTGAGCTACTTTATATTGATTTCAACTGTGTCTGCCTTTGAAAAAGCAAATATCTGATGAACAAACACTCCAAGTTCAAATAGTGACAAAACACAAACACTCTCTGCGTGTGTGAATATCAGTTGAATTGTTTTGCATGTCACATGGATGTCAAACGGGATTAACTAGTCATTACTGGTGATGATTCAGGTTCTGATTCACAATTAAGGACCGGAGACAAGAGGATCCGACCGTGGCAGTGATGCTGGTGTATTAGTCATGGACTGGTTGTCTCAGTGTGGGGAAAGGTAGGACTTCATTTTGTGGAGGCTGTTTGTGATATTTACTGGTTACTGGAGTGCAGAAATAAACAATTCCCTTTACGGAAGAGCAGTTCTTAACTCCTTCAGATAACTCAGTGTGCCCTCAGCAGAGGAGGAGGAGAATGAAGAGGAAGATGAGGAGGAGGATGAGAGCGAGGTGGTTTTTTTCAACTAATATCAGAAGCTTGTTCTTAAGAGTGAGGTGCAAAAGAACTGCAGTAATAAAGGAATTTCAAAGTAAGGCCGTATAAAATGAGAAAAAACGAAGACATGGGACATATATGACGGGCAGCAGTGCAAATAGCCAGTGCTTCATCTGGACTACAACCAGTCTCTGTCACTGTATTTTCAATGGTTAAAATAATTCCAGCATGGAAAGGGGCTGAATGTGTTCTTGTGGTCAACATATTGTCAAACTTACATGTTCTGTGGTTCCCGTGATGACATGTAACCCATCATACGTAGACTTGATGTACATCCCCTAAGGCAAAACAAACAAACAAACAAAAAATACTGACAACTTATTTATGGTTTCAGTAAAAATACAATATTCCCAAATGTATGACAGACATGTGAGGGACACAATTTAGGGCTAAAAAAAAACTTTTTTTAAAAAGACGAGAGACAAAAAAAAAGAAAAAACAAAAAATCTCCCAGCATTCCTTACCAGACCCTCTCCCGGTTTGATATTGGTCAGCTGGACTTCCTCCAAGCAGGCCGACTGGCTCATCAGGGGGTCAGAGGTGGTTCTCACGGTCTGATCACAGATGCTGTTCAAAATCTTAGACTGCAGAGGAAAAGCCAAAACAAAATGCAGAAATTAATAAAACAATAAGCACAACACTCTACTGGGATTATAAGTGGTGTGCTAAATTCTCTGATGGTGTATCGTGCCTTTAATAACCAGGAGGTGATGTGTGTTTTACAGGTTAGAACAAGTCAGGTTACACTGCTACTCGTGACGCAAAGACCTTATCCTTCATCAGTTAGTTATCTTCCTCCCCATGTACATGCCTGTGTGTGTGTTCATGTTCATGTTTAGTGCAAGGCTTAATGGGCTAAAAGGGACCATTAGTGTGCTATTAACTGGACGTACCAGTGCACACACAACACTGAAATCAGTCCTGTGCGCACCACCCTTCTTTCTGCTTCGTCCCTTGCTTGTTTCAGGACAAAAACAGTCATTTGTCATCATTAGAGGGGTATTTTCTGTGACGTCTCTTCTCAGGCACACACATTTTGTTTTAAACACATGGTGTACACGTTACGTAGAGTTGAGCTTATGAAGAAAGAAGACATATTGAAATGAGAGTGATAAAGACAGAAAATGAGGAAAATAAAAGGCAGTACAAGCAGAACAAGCAAAAGAAGGCAACAAAAAGCTGGGAACAAAAGATGAGAGCAGACAAGAGCAAGGGAATGCAAAATTGTATGAAACAAAGAAATGGACAAAGAGAAACTCAGCTCTAATGTGGACTTCGCTTGAGGTTGTCTGAGAGAGAGACAGAGTGCTAGAGGAAGCACAGAGTTAGCCCAAGGGGTCTGGAGAGTGTCAGCAACAGGAAACACTGATTGATAGTCGGGGCGTATTACAGCCGCCTCCTCTGCTGGCAATTCTATAGACCCCGTCTGCTTTATTCACGCAGAAAACTGACCTTGCTGCTGAGAGCATGTCACACAATCTCTATGTAAGAAGACATTTACCCAAACGATCAACCAGACCTTTCCCGCCTATATGGGAACTTCATTTAGTTTACATTATGGGAAACAAAAAGAAGAGATACAGTATACTTACAACTTCCAGGATCTTCTCTTCCATCTCGTAAACACTGCAGTCCTGTTACACAGAAGACAGTGATGACAGATTAGAGGAAGAGGTTATTCACTGGCTAGATTGAGAAAAAGTATAGGGGTTGGGTAAATACGATATAATCAGCATTCCAAATATAGAACTGAGAAAAATGGTCAACAGCCACAAATAAACAGCTTTTAGATTTAAATTGCCTATTTGCCTAAATTCTGGGGAAACTATAATTGCATAATGCCCTGTGTGGTTCAGTAAACTATACTGGAACGTAAATACCATACTAACACTCATGTAGTAACAATGTGCAGATGACATGGTGGGGAACAATTGGGGAACATGTCATGATGTTCAGAAAGCCCTCATCCAAACAGTGCTTTGGTTTTCTGCAAGCATTTGGATGCATCACTGCACTCCACAGTTGAAAGTGGGTGGGCTAGTGGAGGCAGGGGTGTCTGGAAGTCAAATAAGACACAGTAGCCGTTTGAGTGAAGGAGCCAACAATAAAATTTGCAAAGTCAGCTGGGAGACTGACCAGCATCCCCTCCAAGTGTCCCAACACAGCACTCAAACTGCAGCTGGACTGGACACAGCTGAGGCAACAGCCTCCCCTGACAACTGTGTTGTTGGTGGTGAAAGGGCCCCTGGTTAGGCAGGGGGGGTTCACAGTGCATGTGGGGGGGATGTTTATAGAATTGGCTCTATGTTGGGAATGCCCCAAGGGAAGCCATCCATCAAAACACAGGTAAAATGCTTCTGTCAAAACTAGAGAGCACATCAAATCTTTCAACAAGTCTCTTATTTCTGGAGAGCCCTCACAAACCTTTGTCAATGCAAAATAAAGGGAAGCTGGTGTTGTGGCCCTCACAGTATCAGGGACACGCATAGGCATGTGCCATGTACAAAGCCAGCTCTGTTACTCTTTGTAAATCCATTGTGCAGACAGCGAATGGGGGTCGAGCAAGTTTTTCCATATTTCCATAGCTTGCACATTCCACTGGGCAAAAGGGGAGCAACTGTTTTCAAATGCACTCAGCTTGTCATACTGTTGGTTTGTTTGCATTGACAAGATTTGCATGACTGTCTGTGGCCATGAGCGATGGCTTCACATCTAAATATTATTTTGGATCTGTGTTTGGGTTCCTGTTTGAAGGACTAAACTCTTTTGGTAAAGTACATGTGATACGATACATGTGACTTTGCCACATTTCCCTTACTTGGGGGAAAATGAAAAGCCAATATAAACATTTAGTAGAAAAAAAACACAATCATAATAGGTTTCATTGGACACATATTGGTCCCCAAATCATGTTTCCATACAATATATTTTCTTAAGTCAGCCAAGAACATATGGTGGTTTTCGAAAGAATTTGGCTATGCTTGCGTAAACATGCAACTGCATATTTCTGTCAGAGACTGGTCCATGTTTGGATGACTACGCTGTTGACTGAGCCAAGAAGAATGAGCTAAAAATACATATTTCAATGTTTAGAGGTCGTGAAACAAAACAGTATCATTATGTGCTGCAGACATGGCTTGGCACATCTCCCATGAAGCTTTAATATTTATGGAACATTTCTCTTGTTTCATAGTACCATCAAATCATGTAAATACAAATATCACAAATAATCCCTCCAAGATGTGTATGTGATATCCGAATTAATCCCATATCTTTGTCAAAATCATAACTAAGCGGTGAGAGAGGCTGAGGGACAATTCCCTGGGTGTACTGATCCCTCACGTTATGGACTTGATCCCACAGCCAGTGAGGATCAGATGACTCTCTGTGTGCTGCTCTCCGGGCCTTTGATCTGCCACAAGAGCGGATTTGCATGGTCGAGCAATGAAGTGGCCGAGAGAGAGGAGTGCTGGCACACTGCAAGAACCTGGAGTGTAGCACCGGAGTGAAATAAAGTCCATGGACTGCAAAACTTTAGACCTGGTGTGTGATGGATCTATCTGTTAAAGTTCAGTGTTTGGCCTACATAATGGAATCTGTTTTGTTTCTCCTAAAAATAGAGAGAAATAAACGTATATCTGGTCCAACAATTCAGGAGTGGGAAGCATGGATAAAAGACACGGGAGATCGATGAAAAATGCGTTCTTTGAAAGAGAATGACCTCCACACCGACGGGTCAGCCAAGATTGGCGATGCGTTTACAGTTTTATGGCCGTTTCCCATTGTGTGTGTACACACAGGCTTCATTCAGGCAGAACACATAAATTGTGTGATCTGAAAAGCCCTAATTCTTGGCTGAAGTTCATGAACGAGCTGGGCAAACCTCACGCCGTCCTCCCCCATCATAAAACTAATCACTGCGGCAGTCTCCTGTGCAACCTATTTTATTGACCAGCGGCTCATACTCTGGCCTGCAAAAAACAAAAGGGAGTCTAAATGGTACAAAGAAATGAGAAAGGAAGACAAGAGTCCTCTAACTCTGAGTGCAATTTGTGTGCAAGTGTAGATACTTAAATTATGTGATGAGTTGGAAAAAAGCCTCCTCATCAGTTTTTCTGCAGTTACATGCGTTGCTATGAGCTGATTTTAAACTAACAGAGAACCAAACTGCATCTCTCCTGCACTTGTTGGAGGAAACTAATCTCTCCAGTCTTACAAGACTCTTTCAGCACCTATCAGGAGTTTATTCTACACCATAACCTCTACACTTCACATGGCAGTGTGGGAAATGTATACCCCCACTTCTCCTGGACGACCATGACCGAGACACCCACACTAAATCACCAGAGGCGCTGAAATCCCAGACTCTGGTGAGGAAATAGGAACTCTGGGAAAGGAATTTATTTTGATGCAATAACCCTCTAAAAGTGACACCTGCAGTCTCAGCAGCCACTTTCACTGGCAGTGTAAAATGAGTTGCTCACCAGGCTATGCTTAAGTCAAACCCTTTAGGGAGAACAAACATACAAGGGAATGGCTTTGATAAGAAAAGGCCACTCACCAGCTCCCTTTGTTTAAGACATGTATGACGAACCACTACTGGTTGTATGAAACTCACAGAAATAGACCCAATTGTATCATGATGCAACGCTACAGCAATTCTCTGCAAAAAGTTGGGAAATATAGTGGATGTATGCTGATGCTCTGTTTTAACCGTTAGCCATCTATCTAGCAGTCAGATGGACCACCTCCTCATCCCTGCATTAAACCTACAAACAGGAAGCGCTTTCAGACAGTTTGGTCTCCCACTGCGAGCATCTTGGAGAAGCAAAAACAGGAACCACATGGCTGAGGGAGTACGGCAGCCTGGGGTATGTTGGCAGCCACCTTTAAAAAAAGAGCCAGTGGGTTTTATGAACCTGGAAACACAAAAGCGACGTTTACCATTAAACATTCCCGCACTAAGGGGGTCTTCTCATTAGCCAGCAGGAGGAAGAAAAGATCCCAAAAACAACATCAGCATTTGCAATAACGTGCTCAGACTGTTGGCTTCAGCCTTATGTCATGGCTGCCAGACCACATTTCCCATAACTCTCTTCTCCTACACTTTATCCTGCCTGTCTATGCCCCTGGGCTGGTATGTGCTCAGTGGAAAAAGCTGGTGTGCGTTTCTGTGTGTGTATGTTTCCCAGGGGCTAGCTACACGTGTGCTGTTGAGCTAACTAGCGTGCAGACCTGTTGAACTGTGGTGGTGAGCTCCAGGCACAGCTGAATGATCTTGTTCTTGGTGGCTGTGAAGTCACTGATCCCTGTAAGAGGCGTCCTGCAAACAGACAAAGAAGGAAAGGGAGAACATTTAGGAACCAGTGCTGGACTGCAGAGTTGTGTTGAGACTTGGTTCGCTCATTCAAACCGCATGACCGCAAAATTTAAAACGAAGCATATGACAACAATGTTTGATATTTATCGCAAAACTGTCAAGTAATAAAAATGCTTAAAACAGAAACACTGGATATACACTCAGTGGCCACTTTATTAGGTACACCTTTAAAATCTAATGTAATCCAATACAGCAGCTCAGTCATAAATTCTGCCTTTACAAAGATAATAACACTCAGTTTTGATTGACGCTGCCAGAGAGGTATTAATTTAACTATATGTTTATTATTGAGGTTGAAGTTTGCAGTGGTGACGAAGAAGAACATCATTTCAATATAATGCAGTTCTGTATAACACTACCACTAACTTCAGTAATAAGCATATAGTTGAATTAACACCTCTTGGAAAATTTGAACAAAAACTGGCCATTATAGGCTTCATAAAGAAAGAATATGTGGCAGAGCTGTTGTACTGGATTACATTAGATTGTACAGGTGTACCTAATAAAGTAGCCTGGGAGCATATGTCTACAGTGAGTTACTTTATAAAAGACTCAGTGAACCTTGCTCTGATTACTGTGTTTGGGTGACTGGCCACAGACAGACTTGGTTGTAACTCAAGAATGTCACCGTTCTGGTGCCATTTCATCTCCTTTTCTGGCTCTTTTTCTCCCTGACTCCATCTAAAACATATGCTTATGAACTCCTAAACAGCTACCCATACATCAGCCCCCAACCCACCATGCAGTCCTAAGTATGTCACTGTGGCTCATCATATCAAATTATGTCTAAAGAAAACCTTTAGTAAAACATCCACAGAGCAGCAGGATGTCCTGAGGAGTCTGAGCAGAGACCATCAGCTAGCATAACACTAAGTCAGAAGACAGTACAAATATATTGGTGAAAATGATCTCATTGTTTTGACAGACAATTACTAAAATAAGATGAAAATCTATACACCGTATTTACAAACATTTTTTTGTACATTTCTTAATAAAACATGCATAAATGTGACCTTCACATATGTAATTTAATATTTAGCCTAGCACTTTTAAAGACTGTCATACTGCTTTCATCTCAACATCACAACTACCATTTATATCATGACGTCACCTTACCCACTTTAGCCAAGCCTGCCACAAAAAGAGAAACTTAATTTCAGCCAGCCAACACTTAATCCTGGCAACCTGCTTAAAATGCTCTTCTTTTATGGTGTGATGCTTTTTGGAGCAGGTCACCAGGAGAGCAGAGGGGACTCTAGAGTCTTAACTTGGCCAACAGCATGGATTATGTGCGGCTACCGCTAACTTTTCGTTAATGTCGTTGCTTGCCAAAGATGAATGCCTGCATCTGCTTGGCCATCATACCAACTTAAGTAATTTATATCCTGTGCCAAGTCTAGATTAAATATTGTAGGAGCACCAAAAGTCATACCCCAATTGTTAAAACAATGTTTTTAATACAAAAATATAATATATCAATATAACCCTGCACTACACTCTGTGACAGAGGCTGAATCCCATTGGTGTCCATCAAGAGCCACAAAACATTTCTATGTAGGTCTAAAATCTAAAGTTTTTCTATGTGTATGTACAGTGCTCTTATGGCTTATCTTATCTGATCTGATTCAGAGTGCACAGATAGGTGGTGGTTATAAAAATGTTGTTACCTGTCAAGCCAAGCCAGGAGGCTCTTTGCAGCACCGATCAGCTCCACCACAGAGGTAAGGAAGTCGTTGGGCGGCTTGCGTGGGATGCTGCCATCGAAAGCTGGGCTTTTCCTGCGGTCAGATGTGGCCATGTGTAGACTGTTGGTGGCAGCTCTCATCCTCACAACCAGATTCTTCAAGTTGTCTGTCTCTACCCCATAGTTCTGAAAAGTTAATAAGTTAATACACAATTTAAACTAGGTTGAACAAAAATGAGAAAGGCACACACTCGTGATTGGAGCAGAAATTATAAATAAATAAATAAGTAAATAAATAACGCACACTCAAGATCAAAGCAAACAACCCTTCTACACAGTCTAGACCTGGGAGATACTTGCTTTTTTTTTTAACAACAGTGGAGTCTTATTACCAGAGAAACATGGTGTTTCCTGTACAATGAGGGGCTATAATGATTTCTTTGACAGATATGATATGATCATGACTTGTCTGTGAGGACAGCTCTGGCATGAAATCTCCCCTCCAGTCTCCAGGTTTGTCCCAGGGCGTGCAGGGTGTGCACACACCATCACCTGATTCCTATCAAGTGGAGCAAAGTTTGCATTCTCGAGCCTGGGTTGTTTCCTGCGTTTGCATTCCTCTAATTTATAGGTTATTCACGTGCACAAAGCAGTGTGTCTTCAAGGGTCATTAGGTACAGTACAGACAAGCTATGAACTGAACTACTGCAGGGTACAGAGCTGCAACAGCATGCACCTTTTTTTTTCTTGGAGGGTAACGTGTGTGTCTGAGACTGAGCATGACCACTTGTCAAATATTTTAAAGTGTTTGCAATGTTTTGATTGAATAAATGGGTTTGGAATAATGTGTTGGTTAAAGGTAAGCAGTGAAAGGGTAGCCTGGCTCCTGTCCTGGCAAATATCAGCTTACATGGTGTTGCATCGCTGCCAGCAATGCTGCTGTATGTGTGATGTGCCAGTAGCTAAATATGCTTTGCAAGGAGTAAAACGGCACGTGTTTGGGAAACAACGAAGGAGATCTGCAAGTGGTTAGTGTCTACTTTTATTCCACTGCCTCTCTCCAACGTGAGCTCGAAAAACATACAAATCATTTCTCTCGTGTCAGTCCCCGAGGAATCACTGGAATATTTGAACTAGTCAAACAGTAGCTGTAGGCAGCCTTAGTCATGTGACACTTGACATGAAATGGATTGTTGAAACATGATAAAAAATATGCAAACGTACTCAGGGAATACACAGAAAAAAGGAAAGAAATGTTTTGGTTTCTCACTCAGGCACTCGCACGGTGGAAGTGGATCTGTAGCACAAAGGAAGTGCGAGCATTTTTCAGATCAAACGTCTCTCCTGGCTTTTTCATTAGCAGGCTAATCACACAGTCACAGCACTTCTAACTGGCCCACAGATGTCCAGCGAGCTTTTGTCCCGCACTGCCAGCTGAGCTAAAAACCACGTTGGAGCAAAATCTGTGGTTCTAGTCAAATGCAATTTTTCATTCTCAGAAGTAACAACATTTCAAGCCAAATTTACATTCTTTCACTGCCTTTTTATAGACATTCAGTTAATCTAGAATCAAGATGGCAGAAGCTTTTTTGTGTAGGCTCTAGTTGAGGCTCTTTGAAGGGACTATATACTGGTATAAGTGTCCTGGGGAGCAATGAAAAACGGCTATCACAACACAGTGCTTCCTGCCCTCGCCACAGGCATCACATGGATCTGACTTGACTATAAAAGAAAGATACAAATGCCTGGGGGCTAGACAGAGTGTGTGTGTCTGTTGCCTTAATGTGCCATCTAAGGCTGCGTGTTACATTATACACCTTGGGACAGATACATCCCTAGGCAATGGTAAAATACATTTACAGCAGCTCTGCAGCTCATGACCAGGCCAGATCATCTGTCATATACTATATGTTCAATGGCTGCTGGAGAAAACTAATGTGTGTGTGAATATCCTGCAGTGCTGGTCTTTGAGTGGGTCACTGGGGTCTGAGAACAAATAAAGTGGTGTTAGGTTTCAACACTGACTCTGCAGAAGACATCATGGCTCAGAGAAGTCCAGTAAAATTAATTGAAATGTTCTCTCTCTCTCCATAGACAGCAGTTTGCTCTTGATAGCTTTTAGGTGGGAGAGAAGCATGAGTATGAATGTTTCCTGAAGGGCTGTGGGGCTGTATGTTAGGCCATCAGTCATCATGATTTAGGTTTGAAACTGCCAACAGGACAGCTCAGGTTCCTGATGTATAAAATGTACTATGATAAGGAGAAATCTTTATTATGCGTGAACATGCTTAAACATTTTAAATTCAAGAGCAAAGCCTAGTAGCAAAGTGTCACTAAGACGAATGTGACTGCATCGACAGGAAGTGTCTGACCTACCAGTAAACAAAGAGAGAGAAAGTGGGGGGAGAGTGTGAGAGTGTGTGGGGGTGTCGGGTGTTGGTGGCCTGCGTTCCTCTCGGTAGCAGTGACCTTGCCTCAGTTAAAGCTAATTGAATCGGGGGCCTCACTTCCTCCCATGGGGCCTGTGGAAGGCCAAGGCCTCATTCTTAATAAGGAAACCCCTAACGGACAAAAAAACATTTAGCCGGACTGCTTCAGTCAGAGGTGAAAGGTTTCTGAGAGTCCAGCATTCCTGGCCCTAAACTGCCTTACTAAATTGCATTAAGACTATAGAGTGCATGCAAACACACACAGATGCAGTATTACAAAATAACAGCAAATTCTGAAGGGAGGATGAAGATCACATGCAAGGAAAAGGGTTCACTTAAAATAAAAAAACCATGCTGAGGAAGCACTTTGGAGGACAAATTTATGAATCTGCTCGAGAGGAAAATTACTTGAGATTTCACTGCCTCGATGTCAAGGTTCTAGGGGTGAACAAAAATCTGGGCCTGATTACTGTGATGGTACAAGAGGTTATGGACCACAGGATGTAGCATATGGTACATATTCCATGATGAGTAAATCTATCAAACCAAAAAGGTGTGGTATGTGCCTGGTAAGTGCTTCCAGGTGTCCACTTCAGTGGTTACAGGTAGAGGACAGGTTGCTTAGCTTAGCATTTTGCAGAATGAGAAACACTGCAAGAGTGTATTGATTGGGTGAAGGATGGTTCTAAGGGAAGAGATGAATCAAATCTGAATGTCCTTGTTCCAATTAAACCTGTACACTGTCTGGTTTGACCTTGGTCATCAGAAGATATCCCAGCAGAGGTTTCAAGGTTACAAGCTGCCATGTAGACTGTATATCATACTAGCTGAAGTGATAATGAGATGCGAGCCAAGTGATGAGAGTTGTTTGCTAACCACACACTAAATCACACGTGCCTGCTTCACGCATGATGCTAGAAAACCCATCCATAGCTTCGGTGTGATGAGCTGGTGGAACACAGACAAAGAAATCTTTTTGATCCATCGAATGTGTGGATCCAACCCTATCTGACCCACAGCCTTCAGATTAGCATCAATGCAAGATGCAGCCTCATGTGGGAGAGAGGAGATTGAACTTTTAAGTTTCTTCAGGGTAAAAATAACCATGCCCCAAACGATTAATGTACAGCATTTTAAGAGAGCATAAAGACAGAAATGCTGACACTGATCAAAATGCAGGGACCACAATCTGGGACTTTTATGGCACAGGAAGTGATAAAACTCCAAATCGATCCCATCTGCTGGAAAACCTGGTTCTCTTTCAGTTGGAGCATGGGCGGTTTTTATCGCTCTTTTCATGCTCACTAGTTGAAGGCAGAGACATTTTTGTTGGCAGTTCTTGTGGGAGCTGTGATGACAGACAGAAGGTCAGCTGGTTCACTCCCAGGGTGGCTAATAAGAGCCAAACCGGGGAAGAGATGGCTCAGGTGAGTAGACGGCTGCAACAGTAAGAATGACCTAATACGACATATCCGTTAGTTTGTTTTAGAGAACAGAGATCAAAAAACAAATATAGCTTGAGTGTGTGTGCATTTTGTGTGTGAAGGAGACTTCACATGTAAGGGAGAGTGGCAAGAGAGCTCTCATCTTATCTATCAAACAGATCAAACTGTCACTCGTCGCTACGTGATTACCATTAACTGCCTGTAACTCACACAGCTTCAAACGGCCAAATCCAGCCCAAGGCCCCTCCGACCCGATCTCTCGTCTTCCCTGAGTGACACTGCTGTTCCCCAATGTCCTCAGGCTGATTCTTGTGTTGTGGTGCCTCCACACCCCGCTGAGCTGTGTGGGAAATGATGAGCCTTTCTGCATCGCTGGTTCCTTTAGCTGCCCAACCAGAAACTACAGGCTGGGGTTTTAGTGAATGTGGACACTGAGAGCGAGGGGGAGGAACAGTGACCAAAAGAGAGAGCCCCTGCTTTGTTACAAATCCTTCCTGAAGTCACTGTCACGTCCCACAATTATGCTTTCACCTGTAATATCCCTGCTACTGTATTTGGACACATCTCCATATCCACACACACACTCGCAGCAAAGATCTACTGACCAGAGCACAGAGTAGATCGACAGCCTCCAGGACCAGCTCCTGGTGTCCGATCCTGGCCACGCCAAGCTCCTCCAGGTCTTGATGTGTGATCTTCAGCAGCTGCTCTCCGCTGATCTTCTCCCGCTCAAAGTTGCTCACATACTGCTGCAGGCTGTCATCCAAACCTGGATGCACAAGATGAAAAAGGCAAATAGAGGGACTCATTAGACAAACATTAAAAATACAGTCTGCTACTTTAGAACGGTTAACTTCAACCATCATTTGCAAGAGCTCTTTGCACCGATGCAAAACCAAAAATAGTGCCAACTTCAACTGAACTACTGTATAGATAAGAAACAGGTGTGACTGCTATCTTTGCTAGACAAACACACCATAAACAGAGTAACGGTTGAGTATGTTGGGCCGGTAAAACAATGGATGGCTATATTTGTGAGTGTATGGATGTGTGTGTATGCGGGTGTGGGTGTAATAAACGTACCAGTGTCAGGGGCGTCCCCTTGTTACTATTTGGAGCACCAATAACAAATGAGATGGACTGTTGCGCTACCAGCTGCTCTGGTCATTGAACACACATGAATAGACTGTGTACTGTAGTGCACTGCAACAGGCTCTTCTGATACTGTAGAATAAGTTATATACAGTAGATTGCCATAAACAAACTCACAAACATGCCTGCCCTATGCACGCAATGTGTCCCTCAGTGGATCTTCAAGTAGTGTTGAGACAACATAGTAAAGAACAAGCCTTTGTGTGTGTGTGTGTGTGTGTGTGTGTGCGTGTGTGTGTATCTAGCTGTGGTGTATAAGTAAACGCCATCTTTCTCCCCATCAAAGAGCGCACAGAGAGGGGGCAGCTGCAGCTACATGGCCCTGCGCCCTGCTTTTCTGAAAGACCCGTCAGCTGAAAGACACACTCGCGCTCTCTAACCGTACCGCACACACACACACACACACACTCACTCACACATATTATTCAGTACCAGATGGGATTGGGCAGATGCGTTTTCAGTTTGACATTCAAGTCAAAAAAAGCTTTACTTTTTTAGGAACATGCAACTTAGCAGCAGATAACTGCATCCTTATAAAACATAGAGCATGTAGTAATGAGTAAAGACCCACTGGGTGTGTTCTGTGGTCACTGAGCCATTTTTGTGAATGGCACCTCATATCTTCATGCCTCTGTGACACTCAGTCTGTACATGTGTTGCAGAGAGTATGCATAAGGGAAAGAAGCTGACACTGTATGTGTGTGTGTATCATGGTAGCATCAGAGTATACATAAAGGGTACACACTATACATACTGCCTCAACATGATGAACACATATAACCTGAAAACATATGTTTTTTGCTGATATACATCTATTATCCAATATAAATAGCACAAATCCTATATTCTGCATTGAAAAATGTTTTGATCTGCTGACTAAAAAAGCATGGAAAAAATACAAATAAAAATGTTTAGACAAACTGTTATTAGGCTTTAAAGGCCCTGAAAACCTATTTTCTCCATCAGTTTCTAACTGAGTGATGGGATCCTACATGAACATAATGTTTCCTGCCAAAGTTGGAACGGTTTTGATTGTTTCATATTAGAGATTTCTGCATTTCTGCTTTTCTCTGTGCTCTTTTCACCGGTTTGAAGTGGGCGTGGCTCAGTTAAAAGAATATGTCACATACTTCCGTCTGCCAATCAACATTTAGCAACATTTGAATCAGGATCTGATGGCAGTTGGTGGGTTGTTTGATCACTGTCAAACATGTCTGATCAAACCACACCCACACAGTCCTCATGAGGCAATTAGTTGGGTTTTTGAGTGTTTAACTCTTCATAAATAATACGTAAAGATCTTTTTTTTAACTTTGTTGCTTATTTAGTCATAAATATTTAATGTTATAGAGAAAGACTTAATATTTGAAGACAATTTCAGGGGCTATAAGTTTGCATTCTGTTTCATCAGACTTCCAGGACAGAGGGCTGTTTACTGTGAAGCAGCTGCGGACACACTATGTACACAGATGTTTTTCAGCTAACCTGGAACGCTAACTCGTTACTTGATAAAAGCTGGCGTTCACTTCTAGTATGTACATTTTTGGCACTTTTTTGTTAGATCAAACTGAAATAATTGCACAGGATGAACAGACCTCAGTAGAGTGCTAACAAAGTTAAACAAAGAGCAGGAGCCACTTCCTTTATGATCCCTTGATATTCCGGTATTGCAGCCCTCTGAGATATGTTGATTGTAGAAATTGACATCACAATAACACCACACATCAGAATATGCTACATTGTGTAGCCCTTGGGCTCAGACTACCTACAGAGGACTCCCTTCAAGGCCATTAAAATTCCATTATAGCATCAAAGTTCACTTATGAAAGCATTTTCAATCCTTGAGAAAATATCTGAGAGCTCAAGTCACCTCCACGGAATCAAAGGGAAATTCCATCATGACTTGTTAACCATTAGCCTCCGCACACGTCAAGTCCAGTTAGGTTCATTAGATTTTCCTCATTCCCTGACATGCTAATTCTGAGCCAAGACTTTTAAGCTTAACCCCTGACTGGCCAGTAGTCTCCAAGGGAATCCATTTCACATTGCAAGGCTTAGAAGGGATTGAGCACTGGCCTGAACCCACAACAGCCCAAACACAAGCCAAACACAAACACTGGGCCAGTCACTTATTCCATCAGATGAAAACAAAGACTTGGATCTGAGGGGGCAAAGTTTCTCCTTCCTGCTGTGTTAAAAAGGCGTTTCCTGTGGAATGGTGCCACTCTCCTCACAAACCAGAAGAAGAAAGGGCACATGGGAAACTTGTGGTTCAGCTAACAATAAGACTTGCTGAGGCTTTTTTAGCTTGGTTGTTCTAAAACCACCCAATATTGTCCAGACTGACTAGATATGGGAAAACAGCCTGGAAAGAAATGGTGGGAGGAATGAATCTGCATACGCTAGTTGATGAATAAAGGGCCTATCCTCTTCTCTCCTCTCCTCTCCTCTAGGCTGTTTTCACTTTCATTCATTCATTGGCAAGTGTTTCAGCAATCTCCCCCTCTGGACTCAACCATCGACACCTTCTGAGTAAAAGAGGGGGTGTCCTTACAGTGGGGCTTATAAAACATTTATTGGGCCTCGATCAATGGCAGCTGGGGTGTGCATATGTGTGTGAGACTATCAATTTTCATTAAAGGTAGAGTAACCAGTAAAGGAGATAGTGTGTCACGTTATTGTGAATTGAGCGAAGGGGGAGGCACAAGGGAGGACTGTGTGAATGCTTTTCAAAAGCCTTTGCGGGATGAAACGCTTTGGAGTTTTATGGCCACTGTGAACCACTTGGCAAGTGTCCTCAAACCAGAGCAAGTGGGTGTAACTGTGTAGCAGATGAACAGACGCACAGCACCAACATTAAATGCAATCACACTGCCAAAAAGCTAGACAAACATTCATTGCCCTCCAAAATTAATTGTCATTACAAGTTGACTGAAATGATTCAAAGTGGATTGAAATATCAATACTCATGACAAATTATCATGACACTACACATGAAAGCCTGGTGTAATGTTGCAATGTTGCAAGTTTGAGTTGACAGTTTCTTGAATGATTTTAGGGCGGTATTTTCGTAAAACTGCAAAAGATAAAAGCGCAAACTAAAAAACACTCAAAGGCTGCAGAACCCTCTTAATGTTGTTGTTTTAATAGTGAAAATATGATAATTGGATAATTAGGTCATTTATCAAGCACAAATGCCTTTCTATCAAATTTCACAAAAAAAAAATCAGTTAATACTTTTACTAACAGAAAAACACATTAACAGGAGTCAAAAAATGAACATCAAATCCCACTACATAAAAAAAATTGTATTAAGAATGGGCTGACAGTAGCATTGTACATAAGAAACTGTTGTAATCTATAAATAAACATATGGTTAAAAAGACCTTCCCCGTATGAGGAAGAAGAGGGCATCTGTCAAAGTCTGTGACCAATAAACAAACACAGAATAGGAGGTGACTGGCAAATGCCAGTCTGTGTGTCCCAGTATGGCACCTGCTGTTTACTGTGGGGTCTTTCTTGCCACCCACCTCCTCCCATTCAGTAAACACTGATTATGTGTGTAGAACAGGTTATCAACGCAACAGTTTCAGTGTATAGATGCATACTCGTGTGCACACACAGGCATATTTCTGGACAGCTGGGAAAGCAAGAAGCCCAGATACTCCAGTCTGGATGCAACAAGTGGAACCAGACCCTGTTGGAGGCCTTTGAGCTGTGCAGCCTACTTAAAGGCTGTGTAAGCACACATTTTTGGCAATGTAAACAACAGAACCCTTCCGCTTGCAAATGGCAGGGCTATTCTTGTCATAATCTCAACATTTCCCATCCGTACAGAAGCACAAAAACAGCAGATTGTGTTTAATGTGGCCAAGTACATGATAGCTCAGGACCAATTATGTGAAAAAGTCATTAGAACAGCAAGTTCAGTGGTCTGTCTTCAGAAAAATGTTGATCAATTTTGATCAACAATGCTTTCAATGCAGCTTTTGGTTACTAACTTTTCGTTCTCAGGGGTTTGATTACACCAGAAAAGAGCGTAGAGTCTTTCACCTCCTACAGAAAGAACGAAACTAGCTCCCTCCTCCTCACCACCCCCATCTTTCAACCCCTCCCTGTGCTCCCAGTGGGAGCTGTAGCCACCCTGTAACACACACACATAAACAGGGACACACACAAACACAAACCAATATCCCCACTGGGGCGGCCAGTGGGAAAGCTACTGGGTGTAGAATAGCAGAGCCACTGTAACTCTGCTGTCTTTATTTGTTAGCCCGGCCTCTGAACCTGCGGGGAACGGTCAGGAATTTGACTCATTGTTCTCTGCTGAGCAGCTCTATTGTGGGAATTCACAGCACTCTGGCACAATGGTCTCTGGCAGGACCAGGCCGTGCTGTAATTAGAAAGAAAGAAAAAGCTCCTCTTGCCGACTGCTAAGCTATCCTAATGCATGACTTCACAGGACAACAACAAAGCCTGTACACACACACACACACACACACACACACACACACACAGGGCTGGCATTTCCATTGGGAACTGGAGATAGGAGGTATACAATGGTACCCCACATCTCTCCATCGGGCATGTTGTGTCCTCATCTGAGAACAGTGTAAAATGTCACAGCTTTCTATGGGAAACTTCACTAAAAAACTAATTGTAGGACAAAGGTCTGCCTTATTGTGCCATGTTTGAAGATACTGACATTTGTTTTTAAGATATTCGTGCAACAACTGTAACGGCACTGGAGACAGGTTTGGATACTGAGAATGAATATCAGATTAAGTGAGATCTTGAATGTTTGCCGCGCTGAAAACATTCAGGCTGGTTTATCCCCAAGGACAGCATTTTGCTCTCTGACAGCTTAACTGGCTATGACCCTGTGCGACCCATGTTTTAATCTTATCATTGCTTCCTTCAGCTAACAAAGAGTGTTTCACTTCATGTACCCTAATCTTAAACACAGACAACTACAAAATGGCAGTGACATGTCCCAAGTGGACTTCCTAAGAGTGAAAAAGCAGCTGAGGCTAGTCCGTCCACAGGCAGACAAAAGCAGCTCTGTCTCTTACAGGGTGATGGATGATGACTGATGACGGAAGAGGGGGTCAAAGTTCACGGGGCTGTCGTTCTTGAGGCACCTCAGCAACTATGAGTGCCAGCCCAAGGGCTCAGTTAATCCTCACCTCTAGCAGAACACAACCGCAGTCACATTGCTGGTGCCTCGTCAAATTTCCAAGTTTGAGGTTGGACGGCTCAGTTAATACTGACTGGAGCGAGGTGAGAGGTGGCGTCTGCAGGCGTTGCAGATCAGAGCGCATGACTTCTGGTCACATGCAGATCAGAGGACAGAAGAAAAACAAGATGGAGTAAGAGAGATAAGGCAGGCTGCTGCAGGCACATTAGCGAGTGTCTTTGCAAACCTGCAGTCACCAAAACAGTTGCTGCTTAAGCTAAGGGCGTGGAAAAAAACTGAAAAACTGGTTGCTGGGTCACCGAGTTTGCACCTGAAACAGGATTTAGTTTTCTGTTGTCTTCCTTCACGTACAATTTCTTAACGCCAAACATGTGGACTGTAATCTGATAATAAACACGCAGTTCTTCCACAGGGTCTGCACTTCCTTGCACGCATGCATTCCCTTAAAATTGAGGATTCTCAGGTAATCTGAGTAAGCCAATAACAGCTTATATCCCGTTAGCAAGAAACCTGGATAACAAATTCCAATATTATCCATGCTACTGACCAGTGTAAACATGTTCACCTGTCAGTGCTTGCAATAGACCTTTTTCATGGCAGACATTTTAACTTGTCATTTAGGGAAATATGATTATTTGCTTTCTGGGAGTTACATGAGAAGATTGATCCCACTCTCATATTTGTCTGTTAAATATAAGGCGGTTAGCTTAGCCTAGCACAAAGACTTGAAGCAGGGGGAAACAGCTAGACTGTCTCAGATGGTAACACAATTGTAACTATTTCTTGGCTCTGAGCAGTTGCTAGGCAACCAGCAGAGACTCCAGGAAGTAACTGGTTTGCGGCCAATAAATAGTCTGACACATAACCCCCGTAAAACAGTAATTTGTCAGTTTTGTACTGATTAAGCAAATGAGATTAGTTAATTAGTGAGCTTTAGAGGTGCTGGTAGGCAGATTTTGTTACAAGCTGACAGAGGCAGGCTAACTGTTTCCCCCCATTTCCAGTCTTTGTGCTAAGCTAAGCCAACTATTCTTTTAATATGGGCTCTGTTCCATTAAGGTGATTCATTAAGCCATGCCAATGAGCCAGCATGCACAATACCAGCGAACTGGAAGTGAAAACCTAACTGTAATGCAGCCCTAATTAAGGATATTACTAACACCTGTGCTCTTCCTGCTATGTCATGTCAAAATGTCTGCTGTACAATCTCCCCATGTATTGTCTTCATGTAGCCGTGACACATATACTACAGATATTGGACTTATGTGCAGGTAAGTGTTGCTGGTGTGTTTGACAGGCACAGGAGCAGGGGTTGGAGCAATAACCTCTCAGGCCAACATAAACTGCCATCACTCTCCAGCCAGTCGGCCGCCCGGCCACACTGCAGCTCGTTACCACTAGAATAAACACCCACTAAAGAAAGCAACAAAGACCTCAAAAATGTCTCAGACCCCCCCTCTCCTCCTTCTCTGCTCAGTCCTGTTCCTGCTCCTCCACCCACCACAATCTTTCGTTTTTTTCCTGGCCCCTCCAACATTCATATTGTTGTGGTTCTGCCTGTTGACAAGCATCCCAAGATAGTCACAGTCTTTGTGTCTTGAAAGTGCACAATACAATAGAGAGTGTCACTTTTGGAATTTGCGAATAGTCTAGTGTTTTCCAGATTTAATCACAATAGGTGTTAGAAAGCAATAAGGACACTAACTCTGTGTGGCCTTAGAGTCACTGCTGAATATGGGATGTTGCATAACAGACTGCACTGTTTGTGTGTCAACAGGACTTCTAAAGCACTCACTTTGCTACAACATATACATCACTTCCCTAAAACAAAACTATAATTAAAGACTGCCGTTCTTTGCAAGGAGACAGAAATGGAGGGAAAGAGGCAAAAAGCAGGGCAACAAAAGGCAGAGACTGAAAAAGACAAGGAAAGACAAAAAAGAATATGACCACCTTTAAGAGGCGACATCCCCCATCAAACTTAACCCTGGGTTCAAAGTCATACCCAATGAGACACAAACAGGTCATAGAAAAAAAACACGGGGAACTCAGTTTAGTGCTTTTATCCCATCACATGTATGGTGTATGATCAGGGTGGCCCTGTATACTGATTACAGAGCAATTTACCAGCAACATAATAGCTGCCTATGGAAACCACAATAAAGATGAACAAGGTTTGGGGGGAGATAATGTGCCCCACTCATTTAGTTTGCCATGGGAAAGCAGTCAGACTAGCACTGCATGCGGGCATATTCTTTTGCAGAGCCAAACTTAACTTTGCATCCATTGTGCTATTATGTTGTATTATAATGCTTTTATGAAACAGAAAGATATGACAGACAGAAAGAAGCCTTTAATTAAACTAAAGATAGCACCATATTGCCCCTGTGGCTGGCTCGTATATGGTTGAGTGTAGTACTTGCTCGGTTCCTAATGTGGATCCCCATAAGCATCTTTGGATAAGAACCTGCTAATTGCCATAAATCTCCCCCCCCCAAATCTTGTTAAAAAGCCAGGCTGAAAAAGCAGAAAGAAAGATTCCGCTGTCAAGCCAAGCAGAAGATTTACTCGATCAAAACCGACAGCGGGTCCATCTCTGACCCTGGCACAGTGGAGTTCCATTCCTCAGCCTCGCCTGTCCACACGCAAATCTCAGCTCGCTGCCTGCTTTCTACCCGGCTAAACCCTGCAGGAGCACTTCGCCCTGGCAGTGCAAAGTTACGCAAAGCTACTGGTGGTCACCCCCTCGGCCACAAGGGCTGCCAACAAAGAGCTGAAGCATTGGCTGGAGCTGTAAATAAAATTAAGGTTACTATAGTGACAGAGGAAGTGGGAAGAGGTTGGGGGGAACGGAGGTTTGGGGAAGTTGAAGGAGGCTGAAGTGAAGAGAGGAAGAGGAGGGAGAGGAGAGGGGCGTGTGACCACAATCCAACGATTTACATCTGGCTTGTGTCCTGGGTCAGAGGAGGAGGAGATGGGGGCCATCTATCCTCTCTGTAGAGGATCAATAAAAACAACAAAAACACACAGACTCCATTCAAAACACACATCAACAAGTAATTGGCTTTCCCCAAAAACGCAATGACTAATTTCTCTTAACAGGACAGAGAGGAGTGAAAATAATGAACACTTGAATGAATTATGCAACATAAGACATCACTACGCAGCCTACAGGCCGTGGGCTGCTGATCCCGTTCTCCCTGCTGAGAGAGAGAGAGGGGTGTGGGTGAGTGTGAGTCATCTTCCATGAAAGGTAGCGGTGAGCGACAGTGTGTGACCCGCAGGCCAGGCACCATTGACGCAGCCATTCACACACACATTCACACACTGCATGTTGTGCTGTGGTTACTCTACTGACTCTCTGGCTTTGGTGTTTAAAGACGTGTCCCCCCACATTTTGTTTTTATGCTCTAAACCAATGATGAATTCTTCATGATCACACACACACGCGAATATCTCTCACCACTAAAACACACTCCGCCCATTTCCAGGTGAGGTTTGTTTGTGCTCTTGCTGGCACCTGTTGTGGGTCTCCCTCACAGCCGTGACAGATTAAGACAGGGACAGGCGTGTTCCTATAAATGATAAACGCACTGTTGACTGGAAAGAGTGCCACGCACAAACAGAGACGAAGGGCAGGTGAGAGGCTTTTCCCATGTGTCTGCACCAATGGAAACAAAAGGAAGGATCAACAGAATCCCCCATAATTGTTTCTGCAGGTCCAGAATTTCCTCAAAGAGGAGCCACCACTCCCTGCTTAAACAAATTCAAAACCCACATTTTACTCTATATGGTTTGTACAACCTATTGAATTGAGATCAAGGGAACAAAATTGTTTTGTTGGAAACTTTCTGACGTCAAGATTTGCTGAGACATGACATGAGATTTGTCAAGTTCCAGCGTCTGGCAAAAACAAAGATGATTTTTAGTTCAGTAGGTTGAGAGATTTCACAACAAAAAAATCCAAAATGACAAAGCACGTCAGGCTGGATCTGTCACGGCTGAACTGTATTCTCATAAGTTACCTGCATGTTAGATGCTTTTACTGTTGGGAGAGAATAAGGATATAGCCTAAGCAACAAATGGGTGTTTTTCTTGAAGGTTAGGGACCTGTGATGGGGAAGTCCAGAGGAAGATGGACAATAAGTGAAAGAGATCCTCCAGAAAGGCACAGTATGAATGACTTCACTGCTCTGCGCTCGTGGAATTTTCTGTGGACTCCCTAGGTGACTTTCAGCCATAACCAAACGAAAACAGAAGCTTGGCACAGTTGTGTCCCTTTATCAGCTTTGTGACCTTTCCACAATAGAGTAATATGCGCCTTTGTGTGCATGGAAAACCGCACATAAAAATAACCACAGAGAAAGTATGGGGCTTCCCTTTAATCGTCCAGGTGTTTTTTTATTTTAGTTTCCTGGTTAAAACAAACACTTCACTCCATCCATCCAGTCAGGCTACATGGAGACATGCTGATAGTGGGCATCAGGGCTCATCAAAGCACCGTCGATACTGTGAAAACACAGACTAACCCATTACAGCTGACTTATCTATCAGCACTCTCTAATGTACCAAGTCAACAGGAGAGTTGACAGACTCAGAGACGTGTCACAGCAAGTGAAAACACGAACACAAGCATGGAGACCTACAAACAACAGACTCCATGTTATTATGCAAATATAAACAGAATGGACTGCAGAATGAAAGTCAGTAGATTCTCTTAAAGTTTAACCATAAGATTGGGTTTCCTACAGGGAGGCCAAATTTCAACTGTGTGAATAGCGAGACAGGAATTCAGTGAGTCTCTGTGGAGGACTGGGAAAATATGGACTAGTCTCGACATGCTCTGAACAAGCCCTGATCTGGCATCCACCCAAGTGCCCGGCTAAACCCAGAAGTGGGTAACAGTTCATAAAACTACAGATCACTTCATAATCATAATGACATTACACTCCATTACAGTGTAAGCTGGTGGCAGGATGAAAGAGCTTTGTGTGTATTTGGTCAGCGAGCGGGGACCATCAACCCGACTGAGTTCAGCATTTTAAATCCGTTAAAAGCAACTGGTGGCCCCAAATGCAACAAAAGGATGTGTGACCTGTTTTGACAGCTCATTCGCAGAGCTGCTTGTTTGGTAGGGGAAAAAACAGCAGTTGACTGCATTCCTCTCATGTTCTGTGGTTGTTTGAGCATAACTGCATTAGCAGTGTTTTTACAGCAATACCAACACAGCCATTCACTTCCTTTTTCCTTCCCTGCACAAGTCCGAATCACCATACAAGCACAGATCTGGTGCAGTAGCAATTTGAGACTTTTATCAAAAAAACTTCAGTCACGTCACTGTGAGAGTGAGCCTTCAGGTACAATCATGACACGCAATAAACCAGCGAGCGTGGGCATGCGCACGCACTTGACATCTCTGCACGAGAGGTCATTCAGCATGTGACCCGCATTTGCACTTGCACCCGCTGTGCCACCTCAGGTTGGAGCTTTTATTCTCATGGCTTAAGCATGGAATCTCACAGGCCAATGCTCTTATGGCAGAGCAGGGCCAAATAGCTTGCATGTCTTGCTAAGCTGAGATCATCTGGGAGATTTGCAATGCACATTTTAGATTTGAATGAAAAGCAAACTGGTCTAGGCCAGGTTGGCAGGCATTCGAGCTGACACTTGGTCTCCTCTCCTGGCACTGAGAGAAGAACCGTTGGATGTACATGCAAATGCAAACTGATTTTTGTCATCATCACCCTTGTAAAGTGCTGTACACATGAAGAATCATTACTGTCCAAACACAATATCAAAGCTGAAAGCACTGTCTTGAAGCTCTGGCAACTTTCAACCACTATGTGAAGACCTTTAAATTAATTAAAACACAGAGTCTTTGTCTCCTCATCACCAGATTAGAACAGAGACATTAACTATTGATGATTTCTCTAGAAGCCCCCATATGTTAGAGCTCCTGAGGCTATGAGGCTGGGACACCGGGCCATGTGAGAAGCAGGCCGTGGAGGGGCCGACAGGAACGAAACCAAGGCAATCCCTTTCAGTCACCTCTCCCCAGGGGGAATCCTCTTACAGCACTTCCCCTGAACTCTAAAGGCCATTTTGTATGGAAAGGTAACATGGTTATCTGCCCATCAATGGAACACAATAGGTCGATTTTAAAAGCTGAGTGGCTGGATGACTAGAAACTAGTAAATGACAATGCCTGGAGTTTTAACTTTAGAGGATGTCAGAGGAAGAATGACTTTCGGTTGAATAAATTGGTTGAATAAATTATTTCACTTTGTTACTTCCTTGTATAAGTGAGGCCACCAGAAGGGGCATACAGATTTCCGCTGTTCTTACAGCCTGTGTTTGGATTAATTTAACACCTGTCCTCCCTGATGCATATACACACATCCTACAGTGTAAGTGTAGCTAAAACGGATTAATGATGCATGTGGAGGCTATCCAAACATAGACCTCCACTTGTCCGATACAGCCGGCACTAAAACAGAGGCTGTGGATGTCTTAATAAGGGTGAGGTGTCTGCACAACGTCTGTTCACGCTCCGGTTTAGGAAGTAGCCATGGGCCATCATTGCCCACATCCTCACTATCATCTCTAAAGATAAGGGTGCTGAAGGAACCAATCACTGGAGTCATTCAGCGTGTGCAGAGTCAGACACAAACGCTGTTTTTTTCCCCCGATCGCAAACTTGGTCAAAGACAAAAGCGCATTCAGCACATGTTTGCCACCTCTCTGACAAGCTAATTGCCTTCTTGGCACTCTGGTGCTATTTGAGAGGCTGGATACAGCCACACAGCCACACACACACACACACACACACACACACACACACACACACACACACACACACATACTCCTATGTTTGCATCCACATGGCATCAAACAAACTCACTGTATGCCACGTGTTTAACCTGCATCTGTCCATTTATATCAGACTTTTTGTTATGGGTAATGTTCACACACAAGACGCACATCTGCAACTGTAGCTCCACACACATCACTGATAAGCTAATAGTGCCAGGCCTTGTATAGATGTGTGCCAAACAGGGCTGTTTAGTCTGAAAGGGGTTTGAGATGGATATAGGCCACTAGATTAGCAGGACTTTCATCATGACCTCTTGCTCAAAATAAACCTATCACTAAAATGCACACGCCTAATCCATGTCAAGATACAGGGCTTTGAAATTTGATTTGCCAGTATTTAAGTCTAGAAGATGCTGGATGATATCCAATGTGTACTGAACTGCAGAGTCTGGACTTGTTAAAGAACTGGATAAAAGCCACTCAGCCAGACAGCAGTTGTGCAGGTTTGCATGTCTGGTATGCCTTGTTAAAACTTGGCAGTCTTACTACCAGTAACTACAAGGTAGACAAGTGGAGTGGAGTGGAGTGGAGGGGGGGGGGGGAGGTATGTTTGGTAAATGAGAAACTATTCAGCTGAGTTAGAGCTAAACATTCCCTGAACAGTGCCAGCACTTCTCAGCTGAAGCATTGCCCCATGTGGATTCAGGACTATATTTGGAAAATGACTAGCAGCATGTGACTTAAACTTTGTGAACATGGGTATGTGGGTCACTGTCTTAATGTCTATAGGTATAGTTCTTCAAATCTAATTCAATTTTGAAGTTTGTGTCACAACAAACCCAAAATGTAATTAAATTACTGATGAAAACACTGTCACACTGTCATTAGAAAAGAGCATATTTCCCCTAGGGTGAGTAGTCCCACACGTGACATATGGAATACTGATCACACGACACCACAGGTCCAGCTGGAAGATCAGAGCTTGTGGTGAAGGAAATGTGCTTCAGGGCATCTCCAGTCCCCAAACAAAAACACAACTGTGTTTGAACTGAAAGAACCAAACGCCCTTTCACTGGCAATAAACATTCACCAACCACCACTTGATCTCCTTGAACAATGCAAGTGATTAACAACAGCCTCAATACACAAAAACAGTCACTGTCCTACTAAGGAAAACAACCTGAGGCAAATGAGAGCGAAGGTCTTCATATAGTGCCTTCTGGGAGTTTAATTTTACTTCTTTCACACAGGCGCAACAACTCTGGAAACATCCGTGTTTGCCCTTGGTGTGAAGAGGTCAACGTGAGGCCATGACTCTGCTCTGTACATGGGTTTTACTTTGGTTTGATGCTGCTTGTCTTTGATATGAAAGGATTACGCAAGTTGTTCTTCAGTCAAACAACACCAGAGGTTGCGCGCCATGTTGTGGCTGTGTACTGTACAGCGGTCACTGAGCACAACAAGAATGTCTTTTCTTTTCCATGGACACTGTTGACGACCTCTGTCCCTCTCTTGGCCACATACTTTGCTGTTCTTGGACACTAAAAAGTTAAATTGTGGAGCATGAGCTGATACTTTCACTTTTCAGATGTTTACATAATAAAGAAAATATAGCCTGTTAAGGACAAATTAGGTTCATTTTATGTTCAATTTACTAAGATTTGACTGACCTAGTAGCTGGAAGTCAGACCAATCAGTGATCCGAGGAGGGGTTTAAATGATGACCACAAGCAACGCTGTATTTTGAGCTTTATTTGTTTTGTGGCTCTGACTGCTTAAAAGCAGATCCAATTTCTTGCAAAGTAATTGTAGTCTAAACCCATTGACAACGCCTCTAACCAACGTAAATCGCCATTTAGCCTTGCTAGACCACAGTGAGGAAAGTTACATTTTGTGGCGTGACTGTGCAAAGCTGCATCATCTGCTTTGTTGAATCACGAGTGACCACTTTTGATTATGTTAAATCCATGACAACCTTGTTTAACAATGACAGAATGACCTGATATTTACCTATCACGCATGTTCATGCACCAGGTTTGTATGGGATATATGAAATATTCCTATGACTGGTCTGCTGTCATTTCAGTTCACCACGTTTATAGGGGGCTGCAAATCCACTGGTTAGGATCTACAGAGACAACCGCTGAGTCAGATTAGCAGGAGACTGACAGCAATGGGGCCTGACTGACAGCAAAGGGGCCTGTGTAGACAACTAATCCTCCATCCATGCGTGCCCCGGCCGGGCTCTTTTCACCGGACACGCTGAAACTAACCCCTCCACAATCCCCTTTGGCTCCCAACTATAGATCAGCACTGGCAGGCATGCCCCAATCAGCAGTTACTGCGTTACAACACTGTCATAGTTCCAAATAACGACAAAAGAGCGTACAAATTATTAGGTTAAAAAGGAAGTCACCTATGATTTGTTTTGACAGTGAAGCAAAGACAAACAGCTTCGTCCCACTGCTGGTCATATAAACAGCCCATCACTCCTTTCTATGTATAATATACACACACTTCACTTTTTTTATGTGTTTGGAATGATAGCACTCTGACTATTTCCATCCGTACTTCACATACCATTTGGTGTCACTCACTAGACATACTTTGGCTGTGACTGAACTCCGATTCAAGGCGTAATGATGTCACGATCATAGCAAGCATTCCTCTCAGCGCCTGCCTGAAACAGGTATGGTTTTTATTTGTCAGATCCTAAAAACGCACTAAAACAGAAGTCTGACAGCAAAGTGATTGATGGAGTTAGAAGCAAGTTTGACAATAGGGCAGTGATTTCAAAACTGAAGTCAATATTTAAATACATACTGGTTAGACATCTGGGTTACTTAATTAAAAACAATGAGTGGGTGTAATTTATAGACTATAACAAGAGTGCTCACTGTCATTCCTCATGAGTTCAGTTAGACAACAAAACTGGTTTTAGGAAACTGATAAGAGTCTGTGGTCTAAAGTGCCGGGATATCTGACATAGAAATGAATGGAAATCAGTGTACGTAGGACTGAATGAAACACTTCTTTACCTACAGTATAGTGTAAAAGTCAGGCTTGTCACTCAGAGCACAAAAGTAACACACAACACAATTCAAACGTTGCAATAAGGAGAAATGTAGCAGTCGTGTCAAAGGACGGATTATACAGCTAGCATAAGTGAAGTTGCTCAGCTTGCTAACATCTGTGAGAGTAAAAGAAAATGCAGCCCCATTGTTAGGCGCTTCGGTGGAGGTATGTTGACGCACCGGAGTAGTTTCTACGAAACCAGCTCGAGATAACCAAGGAGCGACTCAGAGTAGAGACAGGGAGGCTTTTAAAGAGCAGCAATGTCGTTAATGGGCTATTTTTTTTCTGTCGAGAAATGTACATTAACGTTACACACAAAGTGCTCCGGACTTACCTTTCATCCAGTCGACCACTTGCTTTGGCGCCCACTTCGTTATCGGCTCCATAGCTTCTTTAATACAATTACAGAGACAAAAATGTGCCAAAGTTTGGCGACGTTCTACAGTTCAAATTAAGAAAACTGTTGCCGTCACATTCTTCGCATCAGGTCGGTGCTGGTCGTCCGTTTGTGTTCACTCACCGCACAACTCTGCGGACTCAGGAGCGGAGGCTGGACTGAAATCCCCCACAGCGCCTCACCGCCCGGGCTTGGATTAATGCTGCATTCAAGTGCTGCTGGGAATTCTGGGAAGAATTACAATCCGGGCGCATAATAACGACCTAGCAAGTCCTACAATGACTTGTTTTTCTCAGACACAGATCAACTACAATACCGGCAATTCCAAAGTTTATGCTGTTTTCATTTTATTCATATTTTATTTTTAATAATTATGTATTGATATGTTCACAAATGTGCTTGCTTATCGAAACGTATTTGTACAATAATGTATTTCCCTTTCTGTCAAAGCAAGTGTTTTTAAATTGTTTTTGTAACAGCTAATTTTATAATTATTTCTAACCAAAACCACTTCGACACCTATTGTAGGCTATACTATTTACGGGACATAGAAGTAGGATTTTACGGAGAGCGCCTGAATGTAGCGTATGATGTTCTTAGTTTCTGTGTGTTCGCCGCTCTCATTTGAAACTGGAGGCGTGTAGGTTACATATCAAACATTGTTCTTCCCAGTTTATATTTTGTTGCACCTAAAAAAAAAGCTATGCAAGAAAACACAGATTATACTGTAAATCTGTCAACATGATTTAAATGGCGGGTGACAGTTAAATATCAGTGTATAATTTTGTACAATGTCTATTAAATATCTTACTTGCATCTTTACATCTGACAGTGATGGTGATAATGCTTTACTGACATGGCATTAAGTTATTAGTGTGATATTAGCTGAATTTATTCAATCAAATTTGCAGTCACCAAGATATAATATGTAAGAAAAACATCAGAAGCAGGGACTTTTTCTTTCCACTGAACTGAATGTGACTCACCGCTGCTCTCTGTAGGTAACTAGTTTCTTTGCAAGTCATGTAGTAGCAGGCTGTCCTACAATCCCCCCACACTGGTACACACATGCTCACAATAATACTGCACATTGTATACAATCTCAGTAGCTAATTTAGAAAACATCTACAATCCAATAATATAATGAAACTGGATTGTAGGCTATAAAGGAGTCAGGTGGCTGTCCCAGCTACAGAGGAGAATCAATTCACAGCCACCCAAGATACCCAGTTAGAAACATACTATTGTCTTAATTTTTTGGAATTTAAATTTCTGGACATTAAGATGGCACTGTTGTAATGTAAAATAATGATCTTTGGGTGTTTAAACTTCAAAGAGATCCATTAAAAAACTTTTGGATTGTGATGTTCTTCTGACAGTGATAATACGTGCTGTATGACTATAAAGAATGCATACATTTGAAACATCATCTTATTTCCTTGCTCTTGGCTGATATGACGATATAAACTATATGTGACATGATGTAGATCAGGATTGGCGAGAGCAACTGTACAGGTTTATTGTGTGGCAACAGCTCAGTTAGAGTAAGTATGAGGGAATATCAAAATAAAAAAGGACCTTTTTCAGTTGAAAAAGTTAAGGTTGCTTTCAATGTATAGCAATTTCACACAGTGTAAGTGTTGGAACTCTAGCATGTATTGGCTATATGCCTTCATTAAGAGGTTTTGTAAAGTTTTCAAGTATTTTTTACTATTATGGCTTGTGACATAAAGTAACCTTTCCTGGCTTATTGTTTTCTAGCAATCTGAAACACACCTTGCATGGGAGAGTCCCAGCCCTTCCCATCACTCCATTACTGTACAGCTAGAAGCTGTTGTATACTCTGCACTGTAATCAGCTGCAGATTAAAGCTCGGCTGTTATTAAACCTGGGCACGCATCAATTTGCTGTCAGGCAAAAAGAAAAAAATACTGGAAGCCCCAATAAAGTGCAACAATTTGTTCTGCTTCTCTTCTTTAACCTTGTTCCAACATGCTGGATTCCCTGCTGGTTGGACTGAACCAAGACATGTCCCTCCTTAAGATTAAAGTTAATTAAAGATATTTTCTTCACTATATCTTAACCGAGTCATTTTGGTGATGACTGACAGGTAGAATGCCTAAGGTAAGCTTAGAGATAGATAGAAAGCCTAACACCAAGAACGAAAGAAGTGAGGATGAGCATGATTAGCACAGTATAAGACAAATAACAAATAACATGGGAGTAGGCTGGATTTAAGGGGATCTGGGTGGTGTGGGTAATTCAGGGGAGGTCCTCCCTGATAGAATTAAGTGAATCATGGGATTGTTGTCGAGGTGAGGCGGAGAGATGGAAGGGGTGTTTGGTCTTTGAGGAAGAGACGGCCCGAGCTGAGAGAGGGAGAAAGACCTGAGCACCAGATGCAAAACTGGAAGAACGGTATCTTGTTGTCTTAGGTTAGAATTACAGAAAAAGTTAACACTTCCTTATACAAAAGGTCACCTTAGATAATCACAATGACCAAGCATCAGAGCAAGACCAACTTCTGTATCCACAGTAAAACAAAGACTAAGACAAAGACAAACAAACTCTGCATGATCTCCTTTGTATTCTGAATCAACATTTATTTCAGCCTCAAAATACAGGAAGTCCACTGTATATTATTCTGGGATCTGCATTTAAATCTGGCTAATAATGTCATATAAACAAAGGCAGGCACGTGAAACATCAGCACAGGAAGCTATCCACTTCACTATCTAAGATGACAGGATATGAAGGGCTAAAGATGTTGTTATAATACAAATAAACCCACATCCTGCCCCTGACAGGTTTTCTCTATAAGCACTGAACAGATTTACTGTAGGAGAGGAAATGTCACATACCCTGTAGGTAAAATACACAGTGTGATGTCGTCTTGTGTGTTGCCATATACTCTGCACACAACATAACAGATCAGGGATTCTGGATGCTATTACATGACTATAAGCAACAGGGGTCTCCAAAGCAATGATAATGCAATTATCACAAATCTTGGTACACGAAATACATACTTCATGCATGTATTTCAATGTCGCCAGGTAAATTTGTCAAACAAAGGGTGTCATAGCATTTTTAACTGCTCACAGTTATTATTTTTTATCTCTGCACTGGTCTCTGAGGCACCAGATCCTAGACATTAGCATGAGGAGCATTAAGATGCCTCCTCACAGTGTAAACAAGGGGTTTAGGCTGATATAAAGAGAGCAGTGTAGTAAAAAACACAGAAGATCCTGTGTGCTGGTCTTGTTGCTGGGGGCTTGAGGGGAAGACGAAGCTTCAGGGTCTTGAAGTCTCTTATGAAGCCAGTTGGGAAGAAAATACATTTTGCATACACTTACATGAGCCAAAATATGTTTAGAAAAGATTTCAGAATTAAAAATGCACTTGTAAATGTACTAGATGAAATCAAGCATCTCTAAACATATTCTCTATGTAAAATGTTTTCTGCAGTTGATACCTATCTGATGTGCAGAGTTGAGTCTCTACATCTCAATTTTAAGGACATGGAATACATATTGTTGGCGTTTAAATAGCACTAAATACTGTGTATTCTTTCAGTCTATAAAATAACAGTTGAAGCTCTGAACTACAGTGAAACATCAAAAGAAAGAAAGTCGTCGAATGGTATGCTGGGGTTTTTACGGGGCATTCTGTGGGTTTGAAGGGATGGGTCTGGTGTTGAGGTACTCCAGAACAAAAACCTGCAGGATCTTGTTGAGGTTCTGAATGGTGGAGCGATCCAGGTTCTGCTCGTTGTCATCAAACATGTGCCACACGGACGGGAAGGGGGAGGGGATAAGGTGGAGGATACGTACACCTGAAAGAGAGGCACAGGATGAGGATCACCCAACAGAGCTACACAATATACTGTATGTAATCATATTGGCGGTAGTTATTTGGTGTGCATACCTCTGTTTAGGAATGGTATATGATCATCTTGTACATGGCCAACAGGTTGATTGGGCCAGAAATATTGCACGCTGTTAGGATGATCCACAAGCTGGTTCATGGAGTGTAAACGCTTTTCTGAGGATGAGGAAGAGGGAGGACAAAGCGTAAAAAAGGGCATCTGTTAGTTCAGGTTAAAGAAAAAAACATCCTTAGGTATTATTTATTAATGGTTTAATAAATCAAGAATACAAGAATTAGCTGATTTGCTTCACCAGGACTGTGTGGGTGTGATTTCATCAATTTTGATTGATGTTGCTGGCAACATAAGCAAACAACTTCACAACTGTCATCACATTTTGGTTCAAATGTTGGTAAATCCTGAAGTACGTGACATCACCTTTTTCAAACAAAGCCCCACCCACTTCAAAATAGTGAGAAAAGCAAGGATAAGAACACCAATACAGATATCTGTCATGTTAAATAACCAAAACTATTCAAACATTGGCAGGAAATAGTATGTTCATGTAGCACCTCATTGCACATAGGAATAAGCTGATTGAGAAAATCGGTTTGCAGGGCCTTTAATGCTTTATTAGCAAATTAAGATAAAAAAATATAATTTTCACAGTGTGGTTATAACAGCACAAAAATTGCAAAGAAGTCAAATAAACAGTGTGACAAAAGTGCAATTATTTGATTGTCAGCACGGTTGCCACATTGGCCTCCATACGATGATGACTGTCTAGAATATGACTACTGTATTAATGACTAGTGATTAAAGTGACTCTGTTAAAGTAAACAGACCTACGTAGTGTTTACAATGATAGTAAAACATTTAATTATTCACCAATGTTCTGCAGTCTGGAGAACCAGTGCGTTATGCTGGGGAACTGGTTGCCGAAACGTGGGTTGGGAGCCCCGATCAGGTCCAACAACACAAACAGATCCTGGAGGAGGAGAAGAAACAGGGAGGGGGGGAACGATGCTGGTGAGCTCTCATGAGAAACTCTCTACACATCCTGAAGATAAGTCCCTGACAAGAAGCCCGTTCCCATAATAATCACACCTCAGAGCCCCTGCTTTGAGGCGCAACAAACTGACATCAGTGCTCCATGTGCACGCTATCTCTGCAAGAAAACACACCCGTCTGTCTGTCTACATGCATGCACACACTAGGTTCTTTAAGATACTGTCTGCTTTATCTCTGTCTGTCCACACAGGAATGTATACATCTGTTGATAAACAGTAGCTCTATCTCTCCACAGCTATGATACAGAAACACATACCAATTAATGTGACTTGTTATCATAGACTGTATAATAAATGATGTTTGATATCAAGACACCCAAGCCTCCCAGATGATAAAACGGGTGGCTTTGTGATTTGAGATTACTTGGAAATACAAAACTATTTAAGACATGCACCTCCCTTGCTAAGGTGTCTGTGTGAGCTGTGTGTGTGTATGAGGAGATCAGGGCTAAGCAGATTGTACTGAAATTGATGTGGGCTAACAAAGGGATGATCTTGAGTGCGATTAAGTGATTATGCTAATTATGCTAGAGTGAGTAGAACGGTGGCGTACTATGCCGTGCAGTTGGTTGGTGTCTGTGGCGCCGGCGGGGTGTGGGGTGGTCTCCATCTTCTGGGCCAGGTGGCGAGAGCCATACAGGGAGTCTGTGGAGGACCACTCGAAAAGAGCCTCCTCTCCATCAAAGAAGAGCAACTGCAGGGTCAGGTCGGGACTGGAGCTCTACATGGGAGGTAAAAAGAGTATAGTCATGTGCCACACCAGTTTACATTCCTGAAGTTTTGCTTCCCCCTAGTGGTATTGACATTACAGTGAAACAAAGACTGTGTCATATTCCACTAAGGACTTTGTTTGGACTCTGTGTTTTCTGGTCTTTGTTTCCTGTTTTATTTTGTAATCCCTGGTCTTGTGTGCCCTTTACTTCCTGTCTTTGTTCATGTCCCACCAATTTGATTAGGTTCACCTGTGTCTTGTTTCTCACCTGTTTCTGTTTCCCTCGTTGGCCACTCCCCTATTTATACCGGTGCCCTTCCTTTGTTGTCTTGTGGGTTGATTGTTGGTTGTCTCTTTGTGTGTGTCAGTTTCCCTGGTTCCTTGAGTTCCTGTTGTGTTGTGCTTCATTTTGTGTTCCTGTTTTTGTGCGTAAGTTCATTTTTGTATTAAATAAATTATCTTGCTGCACTCAGCCTGTCTGCGTTTGGGTCCTTTCCCCTGCTGTCTAGATGGCTAACCCTAACAGACTGAGGTTTTCTTTTTGTGAAACATTAATTTGATTCTTTTGTTTTGTAACACCTTCCCAAAAACTGTGCTTGTGTAATGGTCATTTATCAGCTTTGATATTGATTATGTGTCCGCCTCCATGGCAGCTAATGTATTCGTATTCAGTGTGATTCCTATTCCCACATTGACCTTTGTGACGGACAGCTGAGTCTGATAAACATGTCCCCTTGGCTGATCTCATCTTGTCACAGGCCCTGTCACTGCCAGCCCAATAGACAGGGGTCTGAGCTCAACTGTGAAACAGGAAAAGGGCAGAGGAGCACGCTACATGAATACTAAGTGTTTTCCTTATGAATAACCTGTTTGCGGAGCAATTATACATTGTTGGTGGCAAATTCCTATGAAAGAGAACCAATAATTTACAGCTTTTGTAAAATGTTAAAGGGTTAATAAGATAAATTAGACCTAATTTTAAAAAAAAATTTAGATTTAAAGAATTTCCTTTACCTACAAAGTGATATGCACATTTTTCTTCTATTTAGCAAAACCATAAACCTCTTATTGACTGACTGAACGAAAATATTTAAAGGATACGACTGGCTGGCATTTTTTCTTATTGTCAAAAGACCTAAACCAACAATGAACTGATCCTACTGAGACATGTTTTCTGAGTAGCTGAAGCCTGATTTAGAATATCCATCTGTGCCACAGAGCTCCATTCTTGTCTAAGCCTGTTAAAAACGTCAGTAAGCCACACCGTTGCACTGGATGTTTTATTACCATTAACATGGGCACTGTTTATTTTAAAGTCATCCCCACAGGGATTTGTATTAATCCACAGCTGAAAATAGTCCCTAACAAATGCACTATTTACTCCAGTTTGAGTAATGTGTGCTAAAAACTACAGTGCCCTGCTGTTTTTGGAAATTACTGTCTTTTAAAAAAATGTGTATTTGTGACAATTTTTTTTTTTTTAAAGATTTACATCTTTGGAGAGCCACAGAGAGGTAAAGTACTGAGAGACAGACTAATGCATGATTGGTTTTGGTCTTTCATGAAATTTCTTGACAATAAGAAAATATAACACCAACCTTATCCTTTAAATTGGACTATTTTGCCTTGCAGCCTTGGAAATGTGTTGTTACTACCACCTTCTTTCCTCTTACCCACTCCAACACTTGTAACTCAACTGGAGTGATATCGTTTCTCATGTTTGAGTGACAGTGAAGAGAATCTACAGTGATGTTTACCCAGTTCCTGGAACGGGTCTTGTCTGCCACCTGTTTTGCCCTGTTTTTCCTAGAGCTTACCGCCATTGGTGTTGCTGTTGTATGACTTGCCTGTGATTCATGGCCACGACTCAAGTCAGAGCTGGCCACAACAAAAACTAATACACACCCCCAAATGGCCTGTCATTAAAAGCCTATTTAATGCACACAGGCAGACAGACCAGTAATGTATAATATACCCTTTGAACTTATAGTATGCTGTAGCTTTAAGTCACATGCAAGGTCACCACCTTCTGAGCCTTCAGTTCTTCATCCATGGCTCGTGCCAGCTCCAACATCATGGCACAGGGAGCAGCAGAATCAGTGGCGCCTTGGAACTCCCTCCCGTGCCATTGTGGTGGGTAGTACTTAGAGTCGTAGTGACAGGCCAGGACCAGGCGGCGCTTGGCTGATGGGTTGAGGGTGGCAATTAGGTTAGTGAAGGGCAGGGGGCCATAGGGTGTTTGTGACACAAACTTATCCTCCGTCACTTCCCAGCCTGCTCCGAGGGAACCAAGGGTTGTTTTGATATGCTGTGAACATGCACAAAGGTTACTTGTTAGTAATAAGCATTCAGTCTGTATCTTGCCTTATCACCTAACTAATTAGATAACCTAAGTGTGATATCACATGCTTATCCATGCCTTTACTTGCCATGATGTTGCTAATAAAAGTGTTTTCCATGAGGTAAGAGTAACAGGATTTTGACTAAATTTCTTGGCATTTATTGTCAAATAGGTGTGTGGAACATGATACAGTGCATGTTGCATGGGTGGTAGTGGGGAAGTTAGGTGTTTTCTGTACAAGTGTATCTGTGTTTGGGCAGTGGGCCGGCCATGATATCTTACCCTGCAAATAAACTCACCTCCTGCACGGCCTGGCTGCCTGCAGAGCCTGGGTACCTGGTAACCAGCAGCGGCCTCAGGTCCCTCTGCCACATCTGCTCCAGGTCAGTGTGAGACAGGGCGGTACGGACCTCATCTTGTGTTAGAGTGAGAGCCCGGTGGTGGAGCTGAACAGAACCAGAGGAAACAAACAGGATAATACAAAACGGATGAGAAATAATAGCATTGGGTTCCATTAATATTTAGGAAGGAATTAAGTGTGTTTAGACTATTACAAGGTAATCATGTGGCAAGTAAAGATCAGTACTGTGATCAGATCACTGTGATCTACTGTTAATCACTGCAGTGTTGCAGATTGCATTATTAAGCTATGTTTACTCCTATTTTCCGTCAGCGTCTGCCATGGCACAGTTTCCACAGATCCACAGCTTCTTAGTATAAGAATAGGGGAAGTCTTACTATGATGCATTTAAATTGAGCAACAATGTGAATGACACACAGGATTCAAAACCACTGATTTTAGTGTGTCACAACACTGTCTCATATTACTGGAAATCTCTCACTAGGTGTGCCAGCAGGGATATTTTTTTATTTCCATAGTTCAAAAGAAACTCAACTGACTTCACAGTCAGTATAACCTATATAATGTCTAAAAAAGCCATACAGTATGTTAGAATAAAAAAGCAACAATTTGATCTTGTGGTAAGGTTGTATCAAACATTGTATTCTAGATGAGTTGTGAAGTTCACTCTAACACCTCCTCAGAGAGACAAGAGCCAGTTAAGACTAGTGTGAATAGATGCTGATTGAATGGCTTCAAATACACACAAGGGCTACTTTAGAAAAGCAGGGCTCTATTGTATAAAGAGGCAGAAAACTGAAGGGTGCTTGTTAACATGCTATTATCTCTCTTGCTCTGAGAAATATACATGATTGTAAAAAAAAAAAAAAAATCCACCAGTTTGTGCAATTTAAGCAACGACTATCGATTTGGATTCAGGTTTCAACCTGTAAGGGTCAATCGAATGTGTGCTAAATTACAGGTTGAAAAAACATATTGATCCTCCGATCCCATGGCTCTTTTTCATTTGGTCTCAAAGTTCACCTGCTGAGAACCATGGTTGTCCTGGTAACAAACTGAACCGAGTAGGACAGAGAGCAGGAGGGAAAGAGCTGAGGGTGAATATAGGAGCATAGTCAAAGCCTGTTCCATGTTTTACACGGCTCCAGCCTCTGGCCCTCTGGGTAGTTCTTAATTGACAATGTGATGGAAATTAGAAGCATATTGGGGTTTTCAAATCTATATTTCGATTACCAATCATTTTGTTTGTTTTTTGATCAATCGATTAATCGTTTGGCCTTTTAAAATGTCAGAAAATAGTGAAAAACGCCCATCACATATACCAAAAAACCCAAGGTGGTGTCTTCAAATTGCAGTCCAAAGCCTAAAGATATTCGATTCACAATGACAGAAAACAGCAAATCATTGCACTGAGAAGCTAGAACCAGTAAACATTTGCCATTTTTGCTTTATGTAATGAAAGTCTTCAGACTGAACAATTCTTATGGGAAATCACAGTGGACATTTGCTCTTCCTCCTAATTTAGTTTCACTTTACTGTCTCAGACAATAGGGGAGGGCACATTCCCTAACTCTGTTCATTATAATCGAAGCATAAACATTCATTTACAAAACCTGTTTGCCATATGAGTTGGGCTCATGCTGACTGAGTCATGCATCGGTCCTGTAATTACAGAGTGGCGTACAGTGCAAAAGGAATTATTATGTGGTCACACAGATTGAATATAGTCATCCAGAGAGCTGGGGCACACTGGGCTCAGAGAGGGTTAAAAGGGGGTCCACTTAAGGTCTATAAATACCAAGACCTGCAATTGGAGGATCAATGAGGATGACTGTGCTGCCATAGCAACTAGGCAAAGAGGAAAGGAGAAGGAGAACATAGATGAGGAACATGAATGGCCAGGCATACCCAGGTGCATCCCAGGAGAATTACACAACAGTGCCGGGAAACAGTGCAGAGGACTGTCAGAATATCATGAATAAATACATACATATATTATGTATATCATAAATGAATTTGGGCACTTATAATTTTCCTTTTCTCATAGTGAATAGTTTAAGTACTGGTTCATCTTAAAAGGAAACACATGCACACACAGACACAATATAAACAGAACTTAACTGAATTATTTTTCATATAATTCAAATCATTTTATAACAAAACAATTCAAGAAATTGGGTTCAGATGCTTTTAAATTATATACAAGTTATCAAGATATTTGAAGTTAATCAATATTTGCATGCATTACTTTGAGCCTTGTCAAAAGTAGGCTAAATGATAAAATTGTAAAAACGCTGCAGGTAGCAAGTTTTTAAAATGTTTTCACTTTTAAAGACGTTTCTTTGTGCCTGTCTAAATATACAACTATGACTGCCTGGCAATATGTTAAGACAACAAAATGTGAACAGATCGTCTTAATTTATTTACCTTCTCTTGTGTCCAAGGAATTCCATTGTTGCAGTGGATGAATGTCACCCAGATGGCCACAGTGTAAAATAAACGCATTATGGAGGGACTGTGGCTTCGCTCAGCCATCGCTGTTGACGCTCCACTCCACATTCCCGTCTCTCCTCTGTGAAAGCTTACAGATCATGTGAAAAGCAGGAGGGAGGACCCGAGGCTCTCTAAACCACGGCGCGTCACTGTACTGCTGTGTGTGTGTGTGTGCGTGCTTCTTCCACTCTCGGGAACCACATGGGTGTCGGCGATCAATAATGACACAGTGACCCCATATATTCCTTTGATAATAGCTCATTTTCAACAACAGGCCAACACATTTACAGCATACCTATTGCCACATGACATAGTCTAACTGGACCCGTGATGTCTTTATAATTACTGCTCACCGTTTAAAAGAAAAGAAAAGAAACAATAATATAATTTATATAATCTAATATAAAATCTTTATCTCCATCATTATATGGGTACTTATATTCATGCCTCGCTTTGATGTTTGTTCAGTATACGAAAGCTCCAATGGGGTTCAACGACTTTTTCTTTTTCTTTTTCTTTTTCTCAGAGTAAATCATAGCATTAAATATTGTCTACTTATTTATTTATTTTTGTGCGCGCGCGCGCTTTGTACGTCACCTACAACGTGGTCTCGTTGTCACGTGATCAACCCGGACGTTTGTGCCGTGTGCTTCACGTGTCAACATGTTCCTGTCACACACACACACACACACCTACGTTCTAGCTAAATCAGATTTGTAGCATCTTTTTTGGTATATATTTTTGTAACTGCACGTATTTTCGCTGTACCAGCCATCATGGCTCACGAGGTGTGCTGCTTGAAGGCACAGCTCAAGGAGAGAGAGAGCGAGATTGCTGCTCTGAAGAATAAACTGGCACAACTGGAAAAGGTACGAAAGTCTTACTGAATGTTTATTAAAAGAGGTGAACTCTATTAGTTGTCCACATTTCCAGGCCGTGGCTATAGAAATGTGTTTTTTATAATCCCTTTGCCTCCTTTTTTTGTGTAGCAGGTTAGCTTTAATGGCGCAGCGAGCTATAATGTTACTACAGCATCTTGGTAGCCCGGGATAGTCTTCACAACGTTATGTCATGTAACGATACTCCCAACTTAAAATGAACCTCCTGGACACTGGAAAGACGTCTAACTAGCTTCGTAGCTAGCAAGTGTGCTGCCTAAAGTGGTCCTGGAGATGATGTGTAGCTGAGGAAAGATTAAACATTAAAGCACAGTAAGAAATGGCCCCTGTACTATTAAATAGAGCAGAGAGAGAGAGTCACATGACACCTAAAAGGAAAATCACAGAACATATACAGTGCATGCAGACACTGCTGTAGCCCCTTATGTCAGTCATCAGGAGGCACCCACACATCCACATTTGCAGGTGTTGGGCAAATAATCAGCACCAAAAGAGAATTGGGTAATCGATTATATACATCTGAGGCCCAGTTATTCATTTACTGGGGGTGATCACACAACACCCATGTGAATATCACATCAACATTGCACTAAAAGTGCAGCATTAAATGCATATACACTTATACAAGAAAATGTGTACTTTTAATCTTAGAATGCAGTGCTATATTCATAGATTCAAATGCTTTTGCGCTAACAAATAAATCAGTGGCAAACATGCATTGATTTATACAGTCCAAAGTAAGACATTTATACAGTCATTTATACAGTCCAAAATAAATCTGAATATTTCAAAAGAAAGAGCACGCTTAACTAATTAAATCTTTAATGCTAAATAAACTGCAAGACACTTAAATCCCTTCCCACGAAGAGCTCTTCCCAAATAACTCCTTATGTCAGACATATGGCCTGTAGACATATGTAAAGAGAGATATAAATGTAGCTCATTATATTATATAAGCAGACTGTTGATGATGTGATGCCACATGGCGAAAAGCTCCTGTTTAAACTTTAAAGTTTCTTATATCTTGTATAATAATTCCTCCCTGGTGTGATATCAGGGCCATACCTCAGTCCTGGAGCTGTATGACAAAGTGACACCCCTAATCCCCCTGAGAGCCAAACCAGCCCTCTGCAATGAGGACATCATGCGGTACAGCAGACAGCTCCTTCTGCCTGAGCTGGGTGTACAAGGTACGGATGTCTACAGACAGTGTTATTCTGATATACAGTGCAGTAAGCATTCTGTCAAGTGAGGTTTATAGCATGATTGAGCACAACAGAGTGAATCTTGATTGTCCACAGGTCAGCTAAACTTATCCAAGACCTCAGTGTTGATTGTGGGCTGTGGAGGACTGGGCTGCCCCCTGGCACAGTATCTTGCAGCAGCAGGCATTGGTAGGTAATCTAGTTGATGAATGCTCAGCATGACCTTGTGCCAAACAAATCAAATCATTAACCTGTTTATCGTTGTCCTTGAAAAAAATGTTCTGTATAGGTGTGAGTAATTGTTGAGCTGTCTACGGTCTGTCTTTTGCTTTAGGCAGGGTCTCAAATGAGCAATCTGGCTCCCCTCCCAGTGGCTGGTAAACTAAATAAATGTACCTGTGGGGGAGAGGTTTGCAACCATAATTATTAATTTACATTTCCAAAAGAAATATATCACACTACCCATGTTTAGTGCTGTTTAATGAATAAAATTAGGTACACTGGGAAAACTTAGGTAAAGAGACAAGACTATATTCACAGCTTTTAATTTAAGACTTCTTTTGTGAATATGTTTTTCTTTTGCAGTCAAAATTGTACTACCTGTTGCCACAGATGAAGTTTCAACTGTATTTTGGCTGTATAAATAACTGTAAAAACGGAAGGAAAAGGGGTATAGAAGTTTGCGTGGAGTTAGTGTAACATGAGCATACTGTTTAGGGGCAGAGTCACTGAATGTGTTCGGTGGTTAGCAGATACAAAATTTGAGAAAAGGCAACGAACAAGAACTATAGATAAAAAGTGCCAGTCAAGCGGCACACTTTGTTATATTTGTATCCTAGTTGTAGAGTTTGATTTTCATGGTTCGCCACCGTTATCAGGGTTTGACATTTATTCTGAAGCCTTTCTGACTGACTTGCTTGTCTTTCTGTCCCTGCAGGGCGCCTGGGCCTGCTGGACTATGACGAGGTGGAGCTCAGTAACCTGCACAGACAGGTGCTTCATGGAGAGGAGAACCAGGGCCAGGCCAAGGCTCTGTCTGCTGCCAATGCAGTTAAAAGGTACTGAGTACAGTGCAGTACATAGAGGTCAAAAGCACCTTTATACCGATATCATTTAGGAGAACAGAAGTGTTTGAGAGCATTTGAGAAATGTATTCCTGCACAAACAGACTGGGAACAGAGAAGTTTGTATTTTGATATTATTAGTAAATGTTCTGTAACCCTAACTATGATAATTGGTGTATTTCTATGTTTTCTGTGACCCTTTGGTTGCTGTATAATGCATGCTGGCGCTTTCCAGTCTCACCACAGGTTATATTTGGTTGTGTATTTCTCCCCAGTCTGCAAATATTGTGTAAACATGTTATTTTAGACACAGCTGTTTTTGGTGCCTTTCTCCCTCACAGTGGGCCTACTGTGGTTAGCAAACACATTGTATAGCCACGACCACACGAGGGCGCCATTTCTCTGACTAGCCAATAACGTGTGCAGTGTTTAGATGCTGTGTCACACATACACTATCACCCTCTTATTTTTATTGTTAATTGTTCTTTAATGATCATTTACTACACGCATAATACAACTTAAAATACAAGAGTCTTGAGTGATAATGTATGTTTTTAAGATAATTTATTTGTTTTTGCACCTTTTTTGATAGTTAAGACAGTAAAGATTAGAAGGGAGAAAAAAAGAGTGGGGGTGGACATGTGACTAAGGTCCCATGTCAGATTCAAAACTCGCATGTTTCCATTCCTTGTTCTTGGTTTAACCAAACCACCAATATGGCACTGATATTTGTTTTAAGACAGTTGATATATTCTGTTTGTATTAAATCGGCTAATTATGGAGGACCAAACCAGACTTATTCTGAAGTTAATTGATGTTTTGATACTTTTTAATGAATGTGACTTTATGTCTGCAGGTTGAACTCAACAGTAGAGTGTATTCCCTACCACCTGCAGCTCTCGCCGGAGAACGCCTTGCAACTCATTCAACAGTATCCTGCTGCAAAGCCCTCAACCTACGTCTATAGCTGCCATTCACTAAGTCTTATTCAGGCCTATGATTGCTTCGATTGCATGAAGAGAATTATAGATATTCAGTTGGGAAATGTGTACATGTGACTAACCAATAATATGAACTCTGTTTGTGATGACACCTTGACTTCGCTGACCTCATATATGACATTGTGGCTGATTGTTCAGACAATGTCCCCACTCGTTATCTGGTGAATGACGCCTGCGTGCTCAGTGGCAAACCTCTGGTGTCAGCAAGTGCCCTGAGAATGGATGGGCAGGTAAGGTAGAAAGGCCTCTTTCTTGCATCAGTGTGGCAAGAGTCCATCAGCTCCTCTAGATTTATAATGTTACTTTACCAGCATCACTCTTGCTCTGTGTGTGTGTGTAGCTGACAGTATATAACTACTGTGGAGGCCCCTGCTACAGATGTCTGTACCCAGTACCCCCACCCCCAGAGACAGTGACCAACTGTTCCGATGGAGGGGTGTTAGGAGTGGGTGAGTCTTGTCCCCCTTACTTGCCCAGAAACCATTAACTTTGTACAGAGTACAGTCTGTGTAAATGATAGCTGTTAGTAAAATGTTCCACTTTTCTTTAAGTTCCGGGGATAATGGGCTGCTTCCAAGCTTTGGAAGTCCTCAAGATCGCCTGCGGACAAGGCTGTATCCTTTGGTTTCCCCATTCTTAACTCCCACATTACATACAGCACCTTCCTTGGCCATTTTGTTGCTTGACATCAGGATTTTCTGCCTGGTCATCTGGATGAATCAGCACAGAACTGCTGGGAGGGTTTTCATTGTAACAAAGTTAGGGATGCTTTATTTCTGATAAAATAAAGCAAAAACAAACTTTTTATCTGTGTTCTCTGGACTCTGCTGACTCTTCATTTGCCATTCCTATGAGAACTCTTACGACGCTGTTGTGGTTACAGCGTTCTCATGCTAGTATTGAAACTCGCATCAAAGAATAGACTTGTCCTAGCCTGCCTTCTGCCTTGCATTGTGATACCCATCACATGCTAACACCTGGCCCTTATGCGTCAGCCATGGAAGTGTTGTACTGTTTTCTTACCAAAACACCTGAATGTTGCTATGGTGTTCATACACAAATGGGAGACGTGCCAGTCGATTCTCTGAATCGAGCGACGGGGTGATACTTTTCACAAAGTAGCCTTTTCCTTGACCAGGCGTGCTAGCTTCCTGCGGCCAGCAGCTGGTGATGTTTGACGCTCAAGATACCAGATTCAGGTCCATCAAGTTGCGGTCTAAGCAGGCCGACTGTGCAGTGTGTGGAGAGAACCCCAGTGTAAAGCAATTGGTGGACTATGAGGCTTTCTGTGGGTCTGCTGCCACAGATAAGGTTGGTCATAAGAGACGAAGCTACCTCATATTATTGGGTCATGCGCGTTGTCACAGGAATGTTGCTTTTTGAAGTGATAAGAAGTGTTTCTTACATAACTGGATTTTGCCATTTAATATGACTCATAATCATAGGAAAAATCTCTCATTGCCTGATTTCCCATGTGTTTCAGTGCCGCAAACTCAACCTCCTTTCCAGAGATCAGAGGATCACAGTACAGGTAGGGCATATATACTCCAGAACAGTTGGCCATTGCGTGACTCCCTGTATTTAGTGCTGTTTATTGTATGATTACTCACAATTTTCTCAGTTTTCATGTGCATTCATAAACTGATTACATCTCTGCGCTGACCCAGCCCCAAATGGGAAATGACTTAAAATGTGCCTAGATTTTCTATGGGAAAGAATAATATGTCCTATTTGGCACCGAGAGCAGTGGTAGTGGATTGCATCTGTTTATGTTTCTGCAGAATTGGCGCTTTCAAACCCGCTGAGTCATTAAGCACAGAGATGGGGATCATGATTGATTGGGCTGTAATCGAGATTGTGCAAGGGGCTCCAGTTAGAAACAGTTTTGTTTCCTGTGATAAAGCAGTTAAAATTTTCATATTACTCCCCAAATACAAATCCAAGCAACGTTTAAACATTTGCTGTGAGTAATTTTGGTTTCCCTGTTTAACTGTACATATAAATAAGTCTTTTTTCCAACATATAAAGCCACTCCTCTCTAATTATAAAGTTATTAGTATTTGTGCATTAATGAGTGTTTTAATGTGATTCCAGGATTATAAATCGATAATGGACAATGCAGAGCCCCATCTCTTGTTGGATGTGCGCCCTCTTGTGGAGGTGGATATATGCCACTTACCTTTCTCTCTCAGTATCCTTTTAGTCATGGAGGCCCAAAATCAGTCTTGCTCTTTCATAACTCTCTATTGTCTGTTCATGTTCATCCTGTTTCCCGTTTGCGTGTGATTATTGTCCTTATATTGTCTCCAGACATTCCCCTCTCAAGTTTAGAGGAGAGGAAGAGTGAGCATATCCGATTACTTCAGGAGAGAATCAGCCAATTGAAACAGCAGATGGCAGGTGACTGCCGGCTTCCAGGTAGCATGTCAAAACACCATTTAGGGTCCGTACATGTTGTTTGAAATGAACAGGCACGTAGAGCCACTTGTGCATATTCACAGTCCACTGTGTAGTCTCATACTGCCAGGCTGGAGGCTTATTTTGGACAGCTAGTAACGGGTTGTAATGGGGTTGCTAGGTGACCCCTTTTCCAAAACAAGTACAGTCAACCTGAGCAGCTGGCCTGCTTTAGAGAAATTAATATTCAAAACATTATTATTGGTGATGTTCAGGATATTCACTGTGTTGAGCTTTCTTTATCAATGAGCTAAATTTAGCCCTGTGGAGTTTTAGCTTAGCATTTAATACAGTCTTGGTTGTTTATTATATGGTCATTTTTTTCCATAATCAACTCTGTGTGATCTTAAACATTTACCTTTTTTCACTTAATGTAATATTTGCACCATTCCAACTCTTGTGTGCAGCTTTTTGTCCCTTATGGTGTTTCTCTTTGTTCTTTTATCATAGAAAACGGTTGAGTGTATTGAAGTTAATTAGTAATTTCAATCTGAAGCATGTTAAGACTTTAAGATCCACTGGTGTCACCAAACTTACCTCTCAGCATTTTCTCTCTCCTGCTTCCTCCAGTGTATGTGATCTGTAAACTTGGTAACGACTCTCAGAAGGCGGTGCAGGCCGTGGAGAAGATGAGTGGATCAGAAGTGGACAGTATCACAGTGAAAGACATCTGTGGAGGCCTCATGGCCTGGGCAAAGATAATAGACCCCACGTTTCCACAGTATTAATGCATTTTAAATGCTTTCCTGTTAATAAACTCTGCATTCTGTTTGTCATCCTTGTTGATTTTTTTCTTATTTGTATGTGTGCTGAGCATCGTGCTTTCAGGTAAATTGTTTTTAATGTCATTAGTGAATTGCAAAATCTCACATACCAAGTGTGACAATGGAAAGGTCCCTAAAATGTGTTGCATAATCTACTGTGTATCAGTTCACTAAAAACACGAGCTGGCAGTTAGATAACACGTAAGCATCCTTGCAAAATCAAGTCCCTCTTCCTGCTTTTTCTGCCAATCCTTAGAAGTACTTGAACCAATAGCTTCCCCATATCTAATAAATGAATCTACACTTTCCGTGTCAGGGTCCTTAAGCACACACAATTGCCCACATACCCCTATTTCCCCTTTAAACCTCTGTTAAGGTGTCTAGGTTGAGAGACAACACAGTAGAGAGTGAAAGCTATGATCAGAAAACTCAAACTTCTACTTTCTTTGTTTAGTTATTCAAGTAAAGTGAGATCAACTCCTCATTTTGCTGGGGACATATATGAACCTCTTCAAGCCACCCTGAGGACTCCTGGCCCCACTTTGGAAAACAACGTATTACAAATCGATCCGGGTCGTGTAGAATAAAGTTTTTTCTTGGCATGACCAAGTTGAAATAACGGAAAAGAAAGGCACATGCGCATTGGTTTGAGCTCCATCGGAGGCGCCATTGCTTCACAGGGACTGTAGTTCAAGTTTTCCTCCCCACACATGGAAAGTCAGTTATTCGGAGGTAATAAAAAGACTCCAAACCCCAGCGACGGTCGCTGCTCTGTTTTTCCCCCCTCGTCAAGCGGGGGGAGTAGTCACAGCTGGAAGGATAATAAGATGCGCATGAATTTACAATCTGGAATAAAAGATAAGAGAATATAAATGGACGGCTCGGTTAGTCTCAGCGCGCCTGAATGTAAAACGTACGTCGGTGTTTGTTACATGTAGGCTACGACGCTGCGCTTCTGTGTGTGACTTCCAAAAAGTGCAGAATAATAAACTTCAGACTCCGCTTTCCTCAGTTGATGGAGTTGCAAAGTTTCTTCAGTCCACTCACAATGGAAAGAAAGGCGCCCTTCGCTGACTGTAAAGGTGAGGTATTATTTCAGTAACATTTAAGGCGACGTTTGGTTGTGGACGGGCTTTGCGTGAAGGTATTGTTCAACTACAACAAAGTGTCCTCTGAATGTGTGAATTCAGGTCTTGTATAACTTGTTTTGCTGGCATTCTCGACTCGGGTTGTGTTCTGCCAGCAAGCCCAATCGAAAGTGGGAGGGGTGCAGATGTTCAGAAGCCTCGGTTCCAGATGTTTGTGGAGGTTGAATTCTTGTAAACACAAACGATACGCGTTATCAACTTTTACGTGTCTTCTAGGCTATTACTTTATTGTTTTGCGCTCGAGCATGAAGGCCAGTTGTGGTAATAATTTTTGATAAGTTTACCAAAAGTCAATAAAGGTCGATAGTAAAGTTAAAACGAACGCCACTGTACACGAACGTTTACGTTGCGTCTCCTTTAGCACGGTCCATTTACGACATAGCTGAAAGCTAACCTCGGAAGGCACTTCCAACCACAACAATGCAAGGCAACAGCAGAACACAACACAAGTGATAACCTAAGGGTTAATGTAGGGGAAGTAACATTTCAAGTTTTAAGTAACAGTTCTAGCAAAGGGAGATACTGACGAAGATTTTGTATGTTAAAAAATGATGAGCCTGGCGGTGAAATGTGTGTGTTAATTGAGAAGGCAGATTGGCTGAAACATGTTTTTCTAAGTGAATGTAACTAACAAGTAGCTGTTTAATTCATACAGATTGCCCTACAACACAACAGAACGAGAGCCTCTAATGTGCACCAGTCCTTTACTTTCTCTGCTGTGTTCGGATAGGTGAATACCTTTTTCATTATAAAAATAACACTATGTGTGTTTGTCTCTGTGTGTGTGTGTGTGTGTGTATGTTTGCGGTGACAGGCTTCCTGTGGTCAGAGTGGATTACTGACCTCAGTAAGGAGAAGGAGCACCACTCCAGGATATGAAGTTTGTTGCAGTGATTTTCCTGCAGAAGTCTGCAGATTATTCAGAGACTTTTTCTCCATCACCTGCCCATCTAGTGAATGAGTGTGTGTTGTGTGAGCTCAGGTGGGCGGAGCGGCTATTACCCTCTTAATTTATGAAAAACAATGTCACTTTGATAAAAACATACAGTGCTGACTCACGTCGACTGATGAGGACCAAAGATCCCCCCTACCAAGAGTGTCTCCACACTGCCAGCCCTCACTAAAACCTCCACTATTCAGCATTTCACGTTGCCATTGGAAGAAACCCAATGTCTGCCTCTTCTCCCCCATCCTTACCTCGAGCCTTCCTCCACTCTCTCCATCCGCACCACCCATCCTCACCCGGACCGCTCTACACGCGGCTGTCCAACGGCAGTCACAGCGTCCCCAGCCCCACCAACTCCCGCAGCTCTTTCCATGGGGTGTCCTTCCTGCTGCAGATAGGACTGACCAGAGAGACGGTGAACCTGGAGCCCAGTGACCTGTCACTGTCCGCTGTCAAGGACCTGGTGTGCTCCATAGTGGACCAGAAGGTAAGGGTCTTGTCTCACTCAGGCGCCCTTTGGTATGTTTCACACTCTGTTTTCAGTTAGAAAGGGCATCTCTCATCAAGCATTTTTTCTCTAATGTCCTCTGAAGTGAAAGGTTTTCCGCCAACACATGCAGACCTATCACAATTAGCTTGTTTGCAGTAATACCGAAGGCAATAGAAGGCCAGCATGATGCACCAACATGTGTTTTGCCATTTTCTACCATATTCATCTGTTTAGGTTTTGTTTTCCAAAGCAGACATCTGGGCCTCGTGCCCCAAAATGAGTCAAACACCACAGAAGCATGCACACAACAGCACTGATGCTCCTCCAGTTACAGGACACCGTCTAGTAGCGCCAGTTATTTACATTGTGGTATAATGTTCCTGGACTTACATGATGCAAGTGCACACATACAAGCTCATATGCACACACACATGTACAGAACTACTAGGTGGTTTTGCTCTGCCTGTGTGGTGTTGGACCTACTTTATTTTCCATGACATTGGTAATGTGTTGTAATGACACTGGAGTGTGGCTTTAAACACAAGTATAGGCTTCATCATTTGACGCCATTTGCCATCTCATAGTTGGTTGTGTGAGAATATCCTAAGAGCAAATCAGCGGCGCCAGCTTTAATTTGCCTGCTCTTGTTCGTTTGTGCTGAAAGTGGTCGAGGCAGTCCTGATCATGGTTTGCGTCTACCAGCGTGTGTGTGTGTGCGTGCGTGCCTGTTTATAATGTGCAAAGTAAGAATGAGGGTAAAACATTTGAATTTTTGTTTCTAATTTGAAGTGGCCCCATATAATAATAAGCCTTGTAAAATGACAACACCGCAGATGTTTTGCCTTTTATATGAAGTGGTTTTCTCTGTCAGAAAAATATGTTCATTGCACTACTACAAAAACCAAATAAGATCAAAATAGTCTTTCACATAAACTGGAGCATTAAACTAGCAGTACATTTGTACAGTAAGTATTGCAATTTCAAATTCAAAGTTGATAACATCTAATTTTATTTATTTACTAATGAATAATATATGTTATTACAGTATTTGCAAACATATGTAGGTGCTCTAAACCTCTTACTCAGTTATTGTCTTCTTTGAGCCCATGGATGTGTACTTCATTGTTGTGTGGGATTAATGGTGTGCAAAGCCTGTTGGAATAATGAAATGGCTCCTGTGTGCATTCACACATTGCTGGTTTTTTTAACCTCTCGTGTATAATGATGATTACTCTATTTGTGTCTGTAATTATCATTGACGGAATAAAACGAGGGTGATTAAACAAAGCACTTTCATCAGCCACCAGGATCTGAACATTTAGGTCGGTCAGAGCTATATTTGTGCTTGAGATGATGATAATGGAAATAAGGAAGAACGAATGAGGAACAAACTTTGTGTTGAACAACAAGTGGAGGATAGTGAAGAAGGAGCTGTCTGTATTGAGCCTGTGTCCTTTGGGTCCATGTTGTCCAAGTTGACATTCCAGAGGAGCAGGGTAATGTTGTTGTTCTTTACGAGGTCTGCTGATTCTCACTAGCTAGTTATGAACAGTTCTGGTCCGCAGAGCAGAAAATCTCATCACTGCGCATATTTACATGGTTCCTGTAACATATTGGCATAGTTGCAAGAATCTATAACAGGAAAAGAGTGGGAAATAGGATGCTGTGTAGACAACCCGTATAGAAAATCAGTGCAGTTCATTCATGGTGAGTGGGTGCTGATAATCTGATGAGATCAGGATCACCGATTGCCTATGTGCAATTTCATCACTGTGTATCATAATCACATTCATCCATCTAAAGATACCATGCACTCTAATAAGATATGGCAGGAAACAATCTAATTTATGGCCAACAGTCATGGGAACTTTGAAAAGGCTACATATACAATAAACATCTGAACATACTGTACATCCTTTTCATCATAATATACTGTACATCATCACCACAGAACATATCCAGCCCGTTCATCCACATTATTGTGCATTTCTTCTATTAAACACTGCCAAATGCAATGTACTGCCTCAAGTATTTCATGAAATCCAGCCATATGGCTTTGATATCAATGGAAAATGTGACTGTAGGCCTTCTGCACTCTCCAGTCCATCCCTGCCTCACTTCTTGTTCTAAAATATGCATGACAATGGTGAGCCTTTTACAAAGTCCGCTCATCCTGGCCAACTTTTCCAGCTGAGGATCTCTGACCCTAGCTTAGCTGTTGACAGTTGTCCCAGGATGTCTCCAGTCAACAGAACCTCAGGTGTCTGTCAGCAGAGGCGAGACAGGAAAAAGCTTTAGACTTTATGTGGTAATATCTGCATGGAGATAGAGTCTGGATGGAAGTGTATTCCCCCCTTCGTGCTGCTGTTTCCTCCACTGAGAGCTGGCCTGCTTCACAAAGTGACTCACCACTCAGCCATGCAACAAACAGGGATGCTTGTCCTGACTTAAATCTGTCCATTCAGTGTCAAGATTTCTGCTGTGTCAGCTGTTGTGAACCTTCAGAGTGGGATTTAGTTGTATGTAAACCATGATATTAACCATGCTGATATCTTGTTAGCCTTCAACTTGTGGCTGAGCAATTTGTCCATCTTCCTGCTGATTACCTGGGTCTGGGTCACTGTACCAGCAGGACAAGGACAGAAACCCAGATACACTTTTCTCAGTAGCTCTTTTCATGGCATCCCAGTGTGCTTTCAGGCGCGCTAGAAGATGTAGTTCCTCCACCGTGTCCTGTCTCTGCTCTGGGTTTTTTCCAGTACGCAGCCAAACTACCTTAACTCCTTCCCCTCACTGAGGGAACAGTAAAGATTTATAGTCGACACAAGGGGTTAACGGGAGTCCCTCTATAGATACCCACAGTGTAGGTTTGTATTTATAGTTGAGCGTCTGATTTCACTCGTTGATATCACCACCTTATCGCTAGGTGCATGTATTGTACCTGATCAGGCCACATTGTGCTTTAATAAGCCTGTATTCCCCACAGTAACTTTATATTTTTTGATTTGCTTTGTGATACAGAGAGACGCTGGGCTACACACATACTTATAGAACTGGAGTTACATCAAGGTGACTTGTAACGTTATTTTGCCATGTCTCATTACTGAAAAAGAGACTACTGCCATGCAATCGTTGTGTTTAAGTTCATTCATTCATACAGAGCTCAACAATCTCAACAATCTCCACCGGTATCAGAAACTTAGGAGAAAACACAAGCATGCTGACCAATTACAGTTCATGCAGTCCCCCACATGGTATGTCTGTGGCTGCCGTAACACCGACGTGTACGCTACGCACATAGGTACGGCGTAGCCCTTAAACGCATTAGTATAAATCCAGCTTAACATTCATACTTTTCGTTGCAGACAGTGGGCCCAGCAATTCTACACAGAAACCTCATTTAGGCTGCTTGTATCTGCAATCTCATTCTTCACTATGTTCTCAAAGCTTGTGACCGTAGCTTAAGGACAGAAAGTTGGTTTTCTGGTGAAGTGAGTGCTTTACTTTGTTGCACTTTTGCTGACTAAGTATAAGATGTGTGAGATCTTTAGGTGTACTAGACAGCAACATCATGACAAACTAACTCATGTCTAGTTTTAAATGAGCCCTTATATTAAAGGTGCTTGTTACTCACAGAAAAATAATTTTACAAACCATGGATACAAGCCTGTATGCTATAGCAGATGCACTCTGGATGCAGTTGAAGAGCCGTAAAATTTCCAAATGTTTGCATGTGATTCAAGGTTAACATTTCATGTCGTTCCCAAACCCTTTAGTTTTGAATCAATCTCATTGTTTGACGGGGAGCCATGCAGCCTGTTATAATAGCTGTGTATTGTATAGATTTTGTACAGCTCATTCCTCTTCCTGCTAAAGACTCAACCACATGACTTGGCCAGCGTCCACAGAATAGATTTGCTTTTGCTCTGTTCTCTGCGCTGATCTGAAGTTGGTTTTGATAGTAGCGGTTTGGACCATATCCACCAACTTTAGTGGTTAAGGTGAACCTTAGTCCGAGGCAACCTGATCTTGATAGGTTCAGTCTCTTAGAGGAGCTATTGTGGTTACTGCTCCTGCAATCTACTGAGTACTTTAAAAATATGACTGTTTTAGTGTCACCACTTGGCACAAGGGTATCAACTCTAAGCCAGGCTCCTTGAGGACTGTGAGAAAGGATGAAGGGAGCCAGCCAGTGGGTGGTGGAGACCCTCCCAGTCGGGTACCATCCAGCCCAGATCTAACCCACGATGGCCCATTGACGGCCCCCCAGTGGCTACATGCAACTCCCAAGTCGGGGCAGCCTTGTTTCAGTGGTTGGGTCCCGACTTCTCTGTCTGGTTTTTACACTTGATGAATGGTGCGAGATAAACATCCATAGCTTCCACTTGTTGAGCACTTCCTGTTTGGTGTCGCCCAAGTCCTCTCGTGCAACCAGCAAGGGAGCAGTGGCGGGACAAAAGTTCATGACTCCCTGAGAATGACTCCCAGTTAGCCAGCTGGTCAGCCTGGACCGCCAGCCAGCTACAGAACATTCCTCTTCACCCAGGCATTTTTGGAGGATGATGTGATGTTGCTCGGGATGGGTGGGATTAGACTGCTAGGAAACTGAAATATTTGAAGCTAAATGCTTGCTTAGGTATTACTGAATGTCTGACAGACTTGCTGGATGCTGTAATGGCAATTGCACGATCACCACAGTTTAGTTTTCTGTCTTTATGGGAATGTATTTAATATCCTACAAAGACACAAATGAATTTTTAGTGGAGATGCTTTCTGGTGAATGTTGGCAGCAAACATGTTTGATATAAATGGAGAATTTACAGTGTAGCTTGGCATCAGTTAAAGGTTTTTCAAATCAAATCAAAGGGGATGATAAAGCTTAGCAGGAGGAAGGAGATTTGAAGTTCTTTTGGCATAGGTAATGGAAAAAAACATTAAACCTTAGCCTCAAATGTTAGTTTTATGAATACTTTAATTTTAGCGCTTGTCCTTAGGATGTTGCTGCATTTTCACTCCAGCTGGAAATGCTGTGAAAGGCAGCTGCCCCAGCCACAGGTTTCCCTATTGGTTGTGTCAGTGCTGTGACTCCCAGTCTCTGGTTGAGGGCTGTACAGCTGCCTCTGTAATTAGTGAAACAAAGGCCTTTTTGAGTCAGAAACAGGCTACGTTGGACAACTTACAGTAAAATAGCAGAGTTTTATAAAAACTGAAGGATTTGGATTGTTCTAAACATTTGAGTAACATCACTTGCAAGATGCAAGGTAAGACTTGGCAGAGAAAACAAGATTCCTTTTTTCAAGATGAATTAGTTGCAACTGTAGAGATGGCTTGGTTTGTATTTATATGCTTTCATGATGGTGTTGCATCTGCCTTTAGTTGCTGTTTAGCAAAGGCCAATGTGTCCAGTTGTGATTAGACAATTTAGCTTTGGTGATTTAGCTTTAGAAAACATAGAATCAATATATGACTGTAATCTCACCAGCCTTTTCGTCTAAGATCTTTATGTGGTGTTGAGGTTTGTCATTAAGATATACCTGGTCTGGGAAACAGTATCTATAGAAAGGAGCAAGAGGAAATAAAAAAACTGTTATGAAGAGAAGAAAATGAGAAGAGAAAATAGCAATAAATAAGGGTGCAGATGGAAAATGGAGAGACTGCAGTTCACATCGACCAAAACTAACCGAAACACACGGGACATAAATCACCACCATCTCCCTCCCTCCCTCCCTTCGACAGTATAAGTCCACATCTGCATGTTCCTATGGAGCTGGCAGCCATATTTCACCCCAGAGGACGTCCCAACAGCACAGAGCTTTATGTGTGATATACATGAGGCCAGACGTTTCCTGGAAAGCACATTCAGCTCCTTCTCAAGAAAAAACAGGTCACCCATGAGTCAAAATATTCACTGTTGGTATTGGTTCTGAATACACACTGCTATGGCCTTAGCCTTTTTCAAACTTAGATGGTTTGCAGTGTTCATTTGCAGACATACTGATGTATTCCAAAGCCATGGAGTTGACTAAACTGATATCACAATTGGGATTGCTGAAAACCCCCCAAAGTCTTCCATGTACAACTCAAAGCCTACTTGCACAAGGAATCTATCAATTTCCCCAGTCTTGGAGTAATTTGTGGAAAAAGGAGAGAGAGAAGAAAAAGGAAAAAAAAAATCTCTGAAGTTAAGTGAGCTAAGTAATTTCTACCATCTGTAGTGCACATTTCTGCCGCCTTGCTCCTCTCTAAATGTAAAGTGGCATGGTAGAGCTCAGGGCCCGGCCACAAGAGTCAGAGAATGACAGAGTGGAGAAGAGTGGTCCTCTCCAGGGAAAGGGGGCAGGGGAGGCTGGAACAGCCCTTGTTGGCAGGCCTTGCATGGGGCACAGAGGGGGTTGTGGCCACCGTACGACTGACGTCCCGTCGTTCAGTCGGTGCCAAAACCATCAACAGAAGGCCGCTCCTGCCACCAAGTGTGGCTTTGCTTTGGATTTTCTGCGCTTCTAGGTTGCCCAAATGCCCTTCACCATACTTGACTTTTGCCAGTGGCGAGAGATAATCTTGCATCAATCCAATCTCTGGTAATGCTGGCTGAATGGGCTTTGATTGTGATTATATTGAAGTGGTAGACAGCAGTAATGTTGAACCATTTAATACTCAGGAATCCTGGTGACTTTGCCCTTGTGAAGCCAACGACACGGACTGATTTAAGGGGTACTTCCTGAGAGACTACACTAGTCTCCATTCATAACTTTGTAACCATAGCATTGCACAGTTCGCTGAAAGAGGATATCTCATTTCCCTTATTAATTTACTCATTAACAGCTTGAGTTTCCCCTCTCCTTAGTCTGGAGATCCTCCTTCACTGCACTTGCTGACAACCTCAGCACACTTAGAGGACTTCAACCGTGACATATGCTGAAGAAGAGGGGTCCAATGACACGGAAACTGCCCTCTTCAAGATATTAACCCTTGCTTATTTGACCTGGTTAATCACTAATGTCACTTTTCTGAACTGAAGAACGCCTCAACTGAAAAGGCCAGTACAAACAGATGTTATAATCATGAGCTTAGCAGATGTGTTAACATGCCAAAAATGTTTCCAGTGGCCTGCAATGAAGACCACATGGTCTCTGTTGTAGCTACGCAGTCATATCAGCGTGGCATTATTGATCCTTGCAGTAGGAGCAGGTTGCAGAATGTCTTATTCTGCAAAGTTTTCTCAGCAGTGTTTGCCTTTCCTGTCTTTCAGCGTAGCGAGTGATCTGTCAAACTGATAGGAAGGTGGCAGGGGAAGTGCAATTACATGTTGATACAACAAGAAACCTACTGTGTTATGAAGGGGAAAGGTCTTAAGAAATGCTTTAATGCTACTCATTTAATAAGAAACATTTGCCTTAATGAAAAGCACCACAGGCCAAATGGAAAGAAAGGCCATTGTATTGCAGTTTCACTTTTGTTTGATTGGTGTGTTTGAGCATTTTTAAACCCAAGGGAAACAGCCAGCCACTGAGCATGACTCCTTTTGTCACTGTGTCTCTTTCTCCTGCTCGCTGTTCGGCTAGTTCCCCTCAGAGCCGCTCCCTGTTTCCATATTCTCTCTGCTCCTGCTCTCCAATCTGCTGTGGTCGGCCGAGCAGCACAGCCTGCTCAGTCTGTGTGCCTGCGTTCAAATGGCTTTTCTCTACACTGCACTTGCTATTATTCTTGTCTGTGTGTTTAAACGTTCAGAGAAATTGCCTGTTGGTGTCTATGTTTTGAAGAAGGCGACAGCTTGAGTGTTGGAATTTGGCTCGACTGGGTGTTTACTTTAGTTTAGTTAAGTTTAGTTCTTTTACATAGGTGCAATTGTGTTTCTGTGAAACTGCTAATTCAACAAAATAACGTCTGTAAAAGTAAGGCCTCATTATTAATCATAAAGAAAGAGAAAACCTCAAGCAGCTCGTGCCTGCCCACTTTCTGTAACACAGAACCCACAGCAATTATTAATGTTTCTGTTGAGCAACAGCAGCATGTTCCTACATCCTGCTATTACCGCACACCTTATGACCTCCTGCTCTACCAGAACAAGACAAAGTGCAGTCGCCATCAATCTCACCTAAATTCCCCCCGGGTTCACCTGTTTATTTGCCCCGTGTGGAGGTGAATCTGGCGGCTGTCCCGTGATGCTCCAGGCCAGAGAGGGGAGATGGAGTATGTACTGCAGTATATCTCTGAGGCGGAGGCGCTGGCGGAGGATCGCAGCGGGGCTATAACTCATCAGCAGTGTGCGGGGGCCTGGCCAAGCATGTCTTAGATCACACTGCTCTCTTCCTGAGAGGCCTTAGATCCTGTGACTCAGCCTTCCTCTTCTCAGCTTGGCCTCTGGACACTGTTAATGCATGCAATACTCATGCACACATACACACGCACGCTCATACATACACAGATGCATGCAAGCAAACACCCACACATGCGCAGGACATCGTCACTGAAGAGAGGTGAGACACTTTCTGTCATGTATGTAAAGAATTGGTGCTATTAGGCCAAAAGCCACCTGGCTCTCATTGGGGATACAGTGGCTAGTAACCAAACAGTGAGTGACCTCATCGCTTTTATTTCCACTCCACTTCAGTGCTTTTGCCAAATTACCACAGAAGAGTATTGTTTCTCTGTATGCAAATAATCAAAAGCCTGGTGAAATAACTGTGGGATTTTCTTTGCAGAGCAGTGTTTTGTAAAACCAGACAGAGATTTGGCTGGAAACCATCAGCTATTGTGGTTGATGTAAATTGGGTAAGCGGTATAGTTTTGTTAGAGCCTCCTGATGATTGAAAGAGTTTTAGGATGACAGGTGTAGAGTCGCCCACTACGCTGTGGTCTGGACAAGGCCCCGGACCGAAGCTCAGTGGTTAGAGTTGTGATTCCACCTTGTCTGCACTAGAAATGTAGACACACACGTGGTCACATTCTGTAGGCTGCATTCACACACGTACACAGCTCTCAGCTTACAGTAAGAAGGAAACCAGGAGTGGATTAATTGCATATGAACCTTAATTGCATTTCGACGAGTCTACGAGTCAGCGTCGCCTCTGCCAGGCTGCAGTGTTCACACTCTGAAACATGCAGGAAAAGACACGAAGTGAGAAGTGGTCTAGGGCTCTGAGATGTTGGTCAGACAATAAGTTGCTTTGTCATAATGCGGCCTCTTGTCTGCACAAAGCAGCTGCACAAAGCGGGGAGCGTTACGGCTGAGTGGCGGTGAAGATTTTCAGCTTGTGTGGTGTGTGTTACAGTTTTGAAAGTGCATTGCTACGGTGTGATTCACATTGAAATTGACTATAGCGCCAGATGTATTTCAAGTAAAGCTTTATTCCACGCTTGGCTGACACTTTGAGCACTGAGCAGCATCAGATGTCGTTCAGACGGTTGTTTTTAAGAACATACCGCTGTGTTCCACGATGATACAGCCTCATACAGTAAAATCTACGAATGAACCATGAGCCATATTCTGCCACATGGAAGGAAACGAGTTAGTCAGCCCGTAGAGTGAGAAAGTCACAGCTTCTCTTGCCGCTCTCCCACCAAATGAGTTTCCTTTCCACTACATGTGGCTGCTTCAGTTGGTTACCCTTAGTGGAGTCTTCCTTGTGCAGTGGAAAAGAAGTCGACCTGACTTCAGGAGGAGCACATATTATGAATGTGTGTATGTTGTGGAGAGTGATGGGATGAGTTTGCTTGATCCTGCAAGTGTACAAAGATACCTTCTTGAATATAAACCATATGAGGGTAGTGCTTTGTCAGTCAGCAACATGAGCCCCCCCCTGCTCTTTCTGCCTCCAGCTGTAGTGTGTTTTTCTTGGCCTGTGCCTGCAAACAGAGGAGCAAATACTTTTATGTAATGTACCATTGAAACGAAGCATGCATTTTGGCATTTCTTCTTTTTATTGCACTGGCTGCAGAGCAGAAGGGAAGCACATTCTATGCAGCTACTTAACTCATCTTGGACTGTGGTCAGTAGATGTGCAGTATGTCGTAACACCCTGCAAAACCATTTAAAATGTCTTGCTAAATGAATAGAACAGTGGGTGGTGTGGTAGCTGCTGTAACCTTGCATCACAAAGCTCTCTGATATGAAGGGATTTTATAAAATTTTCACTTGTTGCAATTGAATAAAGCTCACTGAAATTAGAGCTAGACTGATAAATCAGCCGGGCCAATGTATATGCGTATATACTGGCTGATAAGCAACAAGAAGTTGAAGTACATGAATTGCAAAGATTAGTTTGCGGTAATTTAGAAACAGTGTCTCCATTACCGAGTTTATAATTCATATGATAAGACGATATCAGAACCATAGATGTTGTTTTTTTTATTCCGTGCATTATTCTTCCTCGTCAAAACCTGGAGCCTACATTACCCACAATGCAAACCGAGCGATGTCACTTGAGGCAATTTATCAGACCTCATGCAGCTCCCTCTGGAGCCACAAAAGGTTTTATACAACTTTTTTTCACATATGCAGTAGTACTCTCCATCACCTGTAAACAGACTTTGATGTGTAAAATCGGTGGCGTTTTCCTTGCTAAGCTAAGCTAAGCTAACTGTCTCCTGACTCCAGCAGCATATTGAATGGACAGATACTAGAGTGGTATCAATCTTTTCATGTAACTCTTGGCAAGAAAGCAAATAAGCGTATTTCCCAAAATGTTGAACTTTAATATTTTGATACTGAGCTTCTTGTCTCCTTTCTTGAAGTCATGCTGTGTGATGCATCCCAATACGTTTCTCTTACATGTTTTAATTCAAACAGCACAGCTATTTCGTGCTTCAGATGTGGAACTGAAGCTTTAATTTGCTTATTAGCAATCATTTTTTATTTCTAAAGGTCACAACAGGTTAAGGTTAGCAATGTGTTAGGGTGTTTGTGTGCGCTCTTATGGTTATGGTAGCACATCAACACGCTGTGTAAGATTTTCTGCTCACTGCTGCTTCCTGTCAGCTTGTTAAGCTTGGAACATGCCCTCCCTTAAATAGTAAAAAAAATACTAATAATGTCTTTAAAAAATTTAATTGGATACTTTTGCCTAAGACTAAGTAGAATGTGTGTTTATATTGAGTTTTCTTCATACCTACTGTACAGTGAGGACATCTGCACCATCAAAGTGAATTATTTAGAAAGTATTGCAGCTAAATTATATGGAAACTGTTAATGGAGAACCAAAAACACTTAATGTTGAATAAGACAGTGGAAAACCAGAGTGTTTCCAGTGTGCCCTCACTCCAAGTGACAAATGAATTATGTTGATGCCCACATCTAGTACTTGTATAATTCGCAGCGCATGTGTTTCTCGTACCATGCTGTGTGGAAAACTTTTGCTTGGTATTACATTAATAATATGTAATGAAAACAAATACAATTCCAGTGTTGACTTTAATAGATTAACACAGTTTTCCACACCATGTTTGATGTGACTTGAACAAAGTAATTACACAGTTTTCCCCCAAGGTTTGCGTGAGCCCATAATTGGATTTTCCAATGCATTCGTTTGACGAGTTATTGAAGTATATTTTCCTCTGTTGTGGCCAATAACATACACCTCAAAGTCAAACAATGGTTTCCCCATTGTTTTGACATAAAAAAAACTGTTTCCCTATTTGTGAAACCCTCACTATGGCTCAGTGGAACTTATAGTTTCATGACTTACTCTGGAGCATTCAGCACATGTTGTCTATTAAATCTGCTGTACATCAAAACTCATCAAGTCATGCTTGGAGTTATTTACCAAGTTTGAATATATTTTTTTGCCTTTTAAGCTGTTCTTAGGGACTCTTTTCAAATGTAAAACAGAAACAGATTATCAGCATCTTGTGTCTTCTGGAGGGTCTCTAGGGGAAGTGTGGTCTGTGACGTGGCACTATTCAGTGATTGCAGGGTTATCAGTCAATGGACTTATTTATCTGGTGAGTAAAAGCACCTTGTATCATACTGATCTTGTGACAGTCTTTATCTTGCCACCCCAAGCTAAATGAACAATGGCCTTCTACCTCCTGACTCTGGTTAAATGTTTCCTAAGAGTCCAGTACCTTAATGAACATATTTTGGTTTTGTCCTCTGCAAGGGGGTTAGATAACCCTCTACCCTCTACTGTTATAATGCTATAGCTTATCATTAATACAGTACAAATACATTCATTCACTTTTGCACATTGTGACCAGTACAACATCTTCAGTCTGGGGCAAAGTGCCTGCTTAAGGGTACCTCAGAAGTAGATGCGGAGTGAGAGACTTACTCATTCACCTTCAGCACCCACACTTTCCCAGCTGGACTTCGGATTCTAATTAAATGTTTTCCATCCACTCTTCCATTCTCAGGTTTATTTCTCCGGGTGCACTGTCTGATTGAAATGCCAAAACTATAGTAAAATGCTAAAAATCTCCTAAACTGGGTATAGAAGTGTTTGTTGTTCAGTAATCTCACATAGCAAGACACCTGTCGCACCTAGATGACAAGGGTCTGGAGAAAACCTTAAACATTTAAATTGTTGAAGTTTGGAAGTCCTGGGCAGCCATTTGATTGGTTGTGAGTCTGGAAAAAAAGCATCCAAAAAGCACACCTTTGGTTACTTTTCTTAATGTGAATTTATTGCTTTGTGTAAGGACAGCTTACTGTGTTTAGTGCTCTTTTCTAAACTAATGTTTGTGCTTGAATTTCTCTAGACCACCTTTAGGTTTATACAGTGGGGGTCTGGCTGTGTCAGATTAGTTATTTACAGAGTAAAAATAAAGAATGGCATAGGCCAGAAAGTCAAGATTATTAAAAACAAGTCACATGACAGTGTGATGCCAGAGATCACATGGCGACCATACAGAATCCCATTTTCAAATGCATCCATGCAGTGTTTGTGAATAGATCCATTGTTGGTGGTCTATAACACTGTACTAGTGTGGATGAAAGGCTGACTGTAAAAAACTAAGAAGAAAAAGATGCATTCTAAAGTATGTGGAGACAAAATGAGTAGTCGATTAATCAAGTAGTTGATCGACAGAAAAACAAATCTATCAAATCAACTCTTTTGATAAGCTATTGTTTAAGAATTTGCTGCTTTTCCTCATAAAACTGAATAAACTGAATTTAGGTTTTGGAGTGTTGGTCGGACAAAATAAGCTATTTTATGACATTATTTTCAGCTCCATGAAACAGTGGTAGCATTTTTTTTTTTTTTTTTTTTTTTTTCACAATTTTCTGACATCACGTATCGTTTGTTTCAGTTCTACATCAGTGTGGACATGACCTGAAAGAGCATTTGTACTTCTTTTCTAAAAAAAGAGATACAGTATGTAGCAGCCATTCTCTTCTTCAAAGAGCAGGGCTACAGCGGGCTGGAAGAATAGCGTTGTGTACTTTGCTACGCATGTATGTGCAGCCTTTAGCTCATGCAGACTGATCTGGAGCAGGACGTTTGGCCTGCTGCCAGACTAATAAAGGTGTGAGGTAGCCTGAGGTCAAGCAGCATACTTTTCCTTACTGTAATCACATGGCCATCTGTCAGAGCCTGTGCACCGCTCTCAACACTGCTTCCCTTTTGCCACCCACCTCTGCCACACATCACACAATGCACACAAACACAAACGTCTCACAACATAATCATGTGAGCGCTATTCTATTTCGACAAAAGCCTTCATTGTGACTGAGTGCCTTCACACATTGGCTTCACACACAGCCCCCCCCCCCCCCTCCAGCCCCAGTTTTAATGTCACATTCATCTTTAGATGTAAATGGATGAGTTATGACTTATGAGTCATTTCCCTAATTATCATTTTGAGCTTTACAATGCAACTGATAGCAATAGCTGTGCAAGAGAACGCATCAGTATTCCTCAGTGCCAAATGGCACACTTGGTTATTCAAACCAGATCATTTTTTCATGGCTGTCTTGAGGTAATTTGTTTTTGGCTCCCAATGAAATAGGACCATGTTTCAGATGTGTCCCATTCCCCGGCCTTCTCCCACCATCATCTCCCTTCTTTCCTCTTCTCTCCTGCCTCTCACTCCCTTTCCTTATAACAGGATTTAGCATATCAATGGCGGATTAGTTCGTTTAACAAAAGCTTACTACTGCAAAGCCCCTTTCCACTCGTCTTTCCAGCCTGACTTGTGGACCTCACACACAGCTCCTCCACGCCGGGGTCTTTGGTGTGCGTGTGTGGTCGCGGCTGCTTGGCTGAATGGATTTGCGTTTGAAGATGACAAAAGACATGCTTAGTCACTATGGGCCTCCGAGATGTATGCAGTTGCATGTGTGGGTGATGGTGTGTGTGAGGGTGCATACGTGTACAGGAGCGCGGTGGGGGTTTATTTTTTACATGCATGTACGCAGGGAGCTGAAAAGCTGTGTGAATAGAGTGATTTTCTGCTTTATGCATGCATGCACTCAGAGGTTAGCCATCAGTTATCACTGTATCTGTATGATCTGAACAACACACTGCTAAAAATGTGTCCTAAACCTGCCAATCTATTGTTCTTGTACCTCTGGCTTCCTCTTGCTTTAATGGGGCATGGAAAAAAGTAGTGTCCTCTGCCCTCGCAGCCCTTGCGTGCTAGCCTGCAGATGCTCCTGCTCTGGAATGGGACCCGTTCTGTACAGTGGAAAGTGTTGCACTGGGTGCCAAACGGGGGTGACTCCAGCTGGCTAGATCTGGGCATCGATCGCAATTTTTGGGTGTGTGCGTGTGGGGGTTCGGGAGCAGGCGAGTGGAGGAAAACCCCACCATGACACTGCAGCCGGCTCAGGAAGGATGCCCCCACTGCCTGCGCTGGTGTTGGTTCGAGCCACGTAGCATTAATCACCTCAGTGGGTGACAGGGTTTAGGATGTGGTTATGTCAGAAGGAGGGGGTGAGTTGGAAATGTTCCATTATACAGGCACGTGCCTTGTGTTACACTATGAGCAAAACTTTCTCCTCACACACTGTTTCCGTGTATCTATTAGCTTCTTATGTTTGTGTTTCCAATAGTTTTGATGCAGCTGAAATCATCTTCACACAGGTAATGGTTGATGGTAGACCCCAATGTAACATACGGAAGGATGAAAGTGTCTCTATAAAATGAATTGTTGTCACAAAATACACACTCGAACACACCACAGGCCCACAGTGTTTGCGAAGGCTTGCACCATAGTATTATCAGCGAGGTGTCTGTGTGATTGTGAGTGTATGTCAGATCGTTGTGTTTCTATCACCATTTTAACAAACACGTCCCTCCTTGGTGGAAAAAGGTTAATTCTGGTTTGACAAGCATTATAGGAATTCAGCTAGAGCTGAACTTATCCTGCTTGGAGTTGTCTGACACACACAGACCTGCATGCAGAGAGAAAAGTGAGGCACCTGGAGAAAACCCACAAGAATATGGTGAGAACATCCAGACTGTCGCTGCACATAGTCTCCCAATGAATTTGAACCCAGGACTTTTTTGTTTTATTCAGTTTGTACCGATGTAATAAAAAAAGAAAACACAAATTACATCATTTTACACTATATAAATATATACAAGCTTTAACCTCACACAACCTCAGTATCTTCATTTGGGAACAACCACTCTAGCAATTATTGGGGTCATTTTGAGATGGAAATAACGCAGTAATTCAACACTCTCACTTAAAATTGAATTGCCATATTTATTTAAAGTGTCACTTCATCCAGATCACATTCAAACAGTTTAGCAATGGTAATAGTTTTGGTTTTGCAATATCTGCCAGTGAGTTATCTACCTCCGGCCCAGTACATTGGAGGTGAAGTCACATTTGGAACGCCTTAACAGCAGTGTATCTTTCTAGAAACAATATCCTGGTTACTGGACTGATCGGTTACATCCTTTGCAATGCAACTGTTGCATAATATGTGCACGGGGGAATATTGATGCTTTAATTACATGTTGTTGGGAAAAACCCATTGCTGTACAAGAAGTGATGTTTTGTGTTATGATGTTGATCCCTGGAATTGTTGGCGTCTATTGCCCCCAACCTACACTGTAGGCAGGGGGACCATGTCTTTTGTTGCAGTGTCTTTCTGTCCAACCACTAGTCCGGAGCAGGCCTCAGTAGTCATCAGTGTCTGTGCAGAATTACATTTTTGCCTTCTGACGGTTCATTTTCTGGCTTTGTTGACACGAGTCATCTGATACACCCATGTTTTCCTGAGCCATCAATCTATCTTGCTGTCTCTGTATCTGTGTTTCTTGGCACTCGAAAGGCTCCAGGTGTCTTGTGTGTCCCCGTGCCGAGACGCTTTGCCAACCCAAGCGCTCCTGGGCCGTAGTGGCATTGTTTTGTGTGGCCCATTGTGCGTGACCCTGGTTCAGGGGGAAACAGCTGGTGGATCCTCCAGTACCAGCCTGCTTGGCACTGAGACTGGGCTCAAGCCTTGGTGTAAAATTACTGTGCCCCAATTCCCACTTTGATACAAACCATGCGGGACAGCTCTGAACATCCCTCTACTGTTAATCGGCTTTTTCCACTCTGTCAGGTTTGCAAAGTGATGTTATGCTGTGCCGGACATGAGAGCAACCTTCCCCCTGGTGTTCAAAACAGGAGTCTTCCTTGCGCAAGCTTCAGTCTTAAGTTAGGTTGCCATTTGTGTTTGTGTGCAGTACATACATATTTGCATATATACTATATATACTATACTATATATAATTTGGTTGTAGCCCTTGCCTTGTGTCAAGAACATCGCTCTCTAAGAGGCTATGGACTGCCCTCAGTACAGGAAGTGACTCAGTATTGACTGGCGCTGCACTTCCTGTGAGCTGATTCTCCTCTACTCCTCTCAGGATGTTTACCTCCTCCTCCTCCTCCTCCTCCTCCTCCTCCTCCTCCTTCCCCCCTCCCTCTTATGTCAGGGCACTCAGCTCCAGGTCAGACCTGGCTTGTCTAGGTTTAGTTTGGCCCGGACATCTTCAGTGACTGCGATGACTGCTGAGTTGGGGATCTTGGCCATGCTGGAATCCAGATGACCTTTCATTGTGTACGTTTATAACAATTTTTGGAGTAGTTTATCATGATTATTCCATGTTTGCATTAAGATATCACTGTATACATGGAAACTATGGGAAATAAAATTCCCAAAACAGGCAGGAAGGAGAGAGCCTGGGCTTTATGACTTGAAAATGAAATAATTTTGATTGCAGCAGGGAAAATGTCTTCACTGAAGGGTCCTTTTAATGGTATTTCCTCCTACTACATATTGTAGAATCACTATAAAAGGAGGTCTGAGCAGGAGCTCTCTTCCTGAGCCACTTTGTTCAAAATACTCCAGTCCCGATACTGATGGTGATGTAAGCCACTGGAAATGATGTAATGTGTGTGTGTGTGTGTGTGTGTGTGTGTGTGTGTGTGTGTGTGTGTGTGTACTTGTGTGTCTATACAGGAGGGTTACTATAGAAAAGATTGTGAATACAAGTCAGAGTAACGGGGTTGATCTGTATCTCTTTCTCATTCTTTGGACCCACCACAGTGGAGTAACCATTAATTTCCAGACATTCTGCTTACACATTACCTCCATTATTACTGATCAGGCTTATTCACTAATATCTTTACTCATATCTTCACTCGTATCTCCCCCTCTCTCCAGTTCCCAGAGTGCGGCTTCTTTGGCATGTATGACAAGATCCTGCTGTTCCGCCACGACTTAAATGACGAGAACATCCTGCAGAGGCTGACCTCGGCAGAAGACATCCACGAAGGAGACCTCATTGAGGTGGTGCTCTCTGGTATGTAGGCTGCAGTGAAACTTTACACTGATGTCTTACCTTGAATGTGCTGCATGATTTTTGCACACCGTTTCTCTCCAGCATCTCGGCTTCGTTCAAACATGAACAAAGTTGAACTGAAATGAACTGCTATTTAGCGCCTTTGTGAAGGCAAAAACCCCCAAAACACTGACAACAGCTGACCTATGTGAACTGTTGCTCTTGGCAAATACAGATTGAACAAGAGGTTTTAATCATCCAGTCACAGAGTTTATACCTCTTAATGTGAGCATCTTAGAGGTTTTAAATTCAACTGAGATATCATAATCATTTTTTGCCCCTCATCATGGAAGCTTAGGGCCAGAGTCAGGAGGGGATATTGGGACATATTCATTAAATGTTAAATGTTGAAAGGAGTAGCTTAAAAGCAGTTGCTAACATGAAAAATGCTAAATTTGAACTATGCGACAGAAACCCAGCAGGAGACTTTTAGCACATGTGATCCATGTACCGATATTTACAAAAGTGGAAAAGGTATGGTATGAAGAGATTATAGAAACTAGTCACTCCGACAGCGAAGATTGTATACAAAATGTCCACACAGACAGACTAAAGGTCTTGCTTCTTTCCACTTCCAAAACAGGAGAAAAATGGACCTAAAAATTCCACCAAGCAGTATAAACAGTGTTTTAAAGTCCAAACAATGGTCTAAAACTAATAAACTGGAGGAGGCTTCATGTGTTACATTTTTTGTGCCTAGTCATAGTTGACACACCTCCCAGTAAACACAGCCTGTAGTGTCTTGTTCAAGGTCACTTCAGCGGGTCAGATGTTTGCTGTGAGAGTCCTCTGTACTCAACTAAAACGTCGCTGCCCAAATTAAATATTATTCTTGTGCAATTTTATGTCGTCATTTGAATGACTACAGGTGAATCACTCAACGCCCCGCTCACTCTCTCACTCTCTCACCTGCTTTTTATTTTGTGATTAATGTGTGTCTTGTTTTCTTTTTTTCTATTCTTCCTCAAAAGTTTCCATCAGATTCAGTCCACCTGTCTAGCAGCTACACAGGTGTTTGGTTTTCCTTTGTCATTTCCTGCGTTGAATGAATCATCTTCCTGTGCGGTGCTGAGACCAACAAACGGCTCAGAGTATCTGTTCTGCTCTAATCTGTTCTCCTGCTCCGCCTGTCTCCACTGGGAAGCACTTGACACCACCTGTGCTGAATATCTCCCCCTCTCTCCTGGGCTGAGAGTATTGTTTGCAGGGATTTAGACAGGGGAAGATTGTATGGGTTCGGGATCTGAGGATACTTCAGGCATCAGGGCTGAGGAATGTAGACTAAAGACTGGAGAACTTCCTTCTTTTTGTTTCTGACTGTCTGTGTTTATCTTGTGCTCTCTTTTTGTGTCAGTCTTTGTTGCTCTCTTTCCCTCCTCGCTTTCTCTCACTCTAATCCCTCCTACCTCAACAAATCCGTCTGCAGGTGTAAGCTCCACTAGCGGGGCCTGACAATTTATAGCCTGAGATATACCTGAGGAACACCGTCATAAGAGAGTCGTGTCTTAGATTTGCTACATTACAACACATACTGTTTTTTTCTATTTCATCTAACACTCAATAAACTTGGCCTTTGTCGTGAGAGGGGCTTTGCATGTCAGACACTTGATCTTTGTTTGAGAAACATGAGCTAAGAGATCCACGTTCCCAAGCCTTTCATTTGGTGCAGAGAAAATATGAACCTTTTCCGCCCCGCAATTTGTCTCCTGTCATCCGTTCAGCTTCCCTAAACCAACCTGTTGTTGGATTCTGCGGCTGTGGGAGAGAGTCTGAATATCTCCCTCGCTGCGAGAGGGAGGCAGAAGTGGCTTTTTCTTGGCTGCGGGCTCAAAGAAGAGGGCTTGTTTTTCCTGCAGTAAGTGATTGTAGTAGACCCGCGGTGTGTAAACACGCTCTGATGTGCGGGGCGGCCCTGGACACAGCGGACACTGCGCAGGCCATCTCGGCCCATGAGGTTTGAGGTTTGGCCTGACCGATTGTCCCTTTGTTCTGTTTTTCACTCCCTTAAATTCCCACCCACTTTTACAAGCTCCTTATTTACCACTACTGGCAGTGTGAAATTGATATTTTACAATACCTTCTGTTTGTCATATGGCAAACTTGTTTTTGTCAGATGGAAACTCTGTGCCTCAAAGCAAACAGATAGCGCATTCATGTAAGCCCCTCTGCTTGTGAGAAGTGTTGCTGAAAACAACGCGTCAAGTTTATGTTGGTGTGTGGTATTGTTTGATGCTAATTAGCACGACGAGCATTGGGTAACAGTGCGACAGCTAAGAAGCGGCTGGTTGTTTTGCAGACGTGTGTGAAAAAGCTCATGAATGCCGCCTTTCATGTGTCTGTGCCAGGGAGCTGTGTTCGCCCCGTGACATGTGACCTGCTTGAGTTCTTTCTTCTCTTTCAAACCAAAACAAAACTGTGAAAATCAAGCCAACAGCCGTCGTATTTCTCCGAAATGGGATAAAAATGAGGCCTGAGTGTATTAATGCTATGCATAAACATGAATATCTCAGAGAATTTCATTGCACTGGTCCCAGGAAGTGACTTCAAATGTAAGAAAAAATATATTTAAGTTTGTTTCTTTATTTGGGTTGACCCTAACATTGACCCTTGACCTGTCCTGTCTGGGGAAATGTTGCATTCTTTTGTCAAATTAACAGATCAGATTGATTCAGTGTGAGGACTTCTGTGACATCTAAGGTTGTTTTTTTTTTTTTTTTCAAAGGATGTTTTCTCTTTTTTTTTATACGGAGCATGTGCAGATTCTTAGCAAAGGAAATGTTTTGTCACTGGCCACATGTCATATTTGCATCTCACCACATCTCACCACAGCTGTTCAAGAGAAAAGGTGTTTGGTTGAATCACCTCAAATGAAATTAACTAACACACACATACAACGACATCACCATCGCCACCACACTGGTCTTGCTGCTTAACCCCCAGTGTAAAGATTAACCTTTCCCTTGTTGGTCACTGCGGCTTCATAAATGATTGCACAGGAACAGCGAGGAGCACTTTGCTAATGCAGGCTGTGAGAGATGAGTAGCTTACAGGTCTGGCAGGTCACCTCCATGTCTTACTCATCTTCACATCTTTGATGAGTCACAGCCATGATTTACCAACTCTTGCTTCCAACAATGAGCTCAGTGTGTCGGTTTGACTCAAAACAACAGAGACATGAAGGAAAAAATAAGAGAGAAACAGGAAGAGAGTATCCACAGCTCTACTGGTTTTGATATTATGCTCATGATAACAAAGATGGACTGATATTACAGGATTATTCTGCATTTCTCTGGTGTCTTTGTGGGCGTGCCCTGTCACTTTGATACATTGAATGATGAAATTGAAATTGTGTCTTTGTAGATGTGGCGCCCTCTACTGCAGCAGGGTCGATATAGCACTTGCATGAAGTCCCACATTTATTTGTTTGTGCCGGAGCACTTGCAGAGAGAATCTCAGTTCTATTAGATTACGTTTTCTCATTTACAAACACTCATATAGTGAGACTGGTTTTATATTATATAGTGTGAAATAGTTGCCAAATACCTGTGAAAAATGGCTGCTCTGTTCTTGTCTCTTTGTTTCCTTTGTCATCTTTTTTTTCCTTCCAATTCTTCTTCTTTTAAAACAAACTGTTTTCCAGATTTGTTTTGCTTTCGCCAAGTTTTAGTTATACCACTTGTGTATTGTTTCTAGCTCAAGCCACAGTTGAAGACTTCCAGATCCGACCCCATGCCCTTTATGTCCACTCCTACAAGGCCCCCACCTTCTGCGACTACTGTGGGGAGATGCTATGGGGTCTCGTCCGGCAGGGGCTCAAATGTGAAGGTTAGACTCACACAAACACACACACACACACACAAACACCTTGTTAAATACTACAGAACCCTGCTGTGTCATTGCCAAGCCTTTGAGCTAACCTACCCCCGAGTGCTTTTACTGCATCCACACACACTCACACACAGATGCACAAACACACCACATCCCTGACCTCAAAAATGTATCAGGGAGATATACAAGCAAACAGAAATGCTTGACATTTAGATCCCAGTGGAGTTATGGCACGTCGGCTCGCCTTTCGTTTTCTGTCCTTGTTGGATCAGATTTGAATTATACTCTTTCATTTTCATGTTATTAGGCTGCATGTGAAGCCTAATAAGCCAGTGAAACATTCGTGGTCATAAATTCTCCTTGTCTGTTCATCAGTGGGGCCATCGTGTGGCTGATTTGCAGAATAAAAATATGTTCACCCCTTTTTCACCTCACAGTTTGATGTTCTGTACTCTGTAGCATTTATACTGCCTTAGCTTTTGTGACTGATGTGTGTTGTGTTTTCATGTTTTCAGGATGTGGGCTAAACTACCACAAGCGCTGCGCCTTTAAGATCCCAAATAACTGTACTGGTGTCAGGAAGCGGCGATTGTCCAATGTCTCACTGCCTGGACCGTCCCTCTCTGTCCCCCGACCGGCACCTGCTGAAAATGCCGTGGTCGTCCTGGATGAGGTGAGTTATGCAAAGAGCCCTGTGAAAAGTTGGAAAGACATCAGTATCTGCTTATCCTCTGAATGATGCAATGATTTTTCTTATCCTCATGCATTAAATGAGCTGGCTGGAGTTTTAGACAGAATCAGACTGGAAGCCAGGTGAATCAGCCAAGAATGTGAGGCAGTCAATCCGCATGCTGCTCACAAGCTTTGTCTCAACTGCTAAACGTGCCTAAACTTATCAAATTTGGCTCTTTTCCATGGGTGAATCTCCAGGGCCCTATTGTAGAATACCACTGACGCAGAAAATTGAATTGAGCTGCACATTGCTCTGTGGAGAGATCCTCTGCGAGGTCTTATGAAACAGTTTTTGCATAAGCCCGTGCTGGAATATTCCCCTCTTGTCTGTGGCCTCACGAAAGGTCATCAGGAAATGTAATTATGCTAATGAAATTAAAAATCTATTGAAGGCCAAGTTTATGTATCTACTCATTGGCAAAAATGATGGAAGCTTCCTTCCCATTTCTGTCAGGAGCTTCCAGGCGGCTTGATTTATTCATATAAAATCTGAACTAAATGCTCATATGTGGTAAAACATGACAAATCTAATAACTGTTTTTCAACCACTGGGATCATGTTAACTATGCAGTCATGCTAAGTCAGTGTGACAGATTTTTTTCCCCTTTTCCACTGATCTCTTTCTCTTCTTCCACTGCCATGTCATTATTCACTCTGTCTTTCCCTATCACTCAAATACTCCCTTTGAGACTGTTCTTCCTCTATTTTTTCCTTTCACTTCCTTCCTGCGCATGGTTTTGAATTCTTCGTTTCCATCCTTCCAACCCCTGTAGCAGAGGTCCCATCAGGAGGCAGGGAAGCGGATCCTGTCCTGGAGCGGCAGGCCTATCTGGATGGAGAAGATGGTGCTGGGGCGGGTTAAGGTGCCACACACCTTCGCCATTCACACCTACACTCGTCCCACTATCTGCCAGTACTGCAAGCGTCTGCTCAAGGGTCTCTTTCGCCAGGGCATGCAGTGTAAAGGTAGGACTACATATGAAGAGTCTGTTTCAAAGCCATTGTGGTTCATTTTAGAACATTTCGGTGATGCTTTACCATAATTATCATGTGTTTGAGTCATTTTTTAATGTCATCTGCCAGATTGCAGATTCAACTGCCATAAGCGATGTGCTTCAAAGGTACCTAGAGACTGTTTGGGGGAGGTGGACTTCAATGGTGGTAAGCTCCACATCCAATGTCACAGTGACAGTAGTGAATCTCTGATGTTTGCGATTTCAAGTATTTGCATATTCAATGTACATGTGTAGAGCCAGCCAGCCCTGGCCCGGACTCCGACACTACCATGGATACTATGGAGGTGGACAGTGGCGATATGGATGGCGGCAGAGGACTGGACGACCCAGAGGAACCCTCCACCCCTGATGAGAGGATGTTCGACATGGATTCTCCCTTCTTAGACAGAGAAAAGGATGAAGAGCCCATCAAGACGATCAGGTATGAAGATGATTTCTTTCGAGGTCCAGTTTGACATTTGTGGTGCTCCATTCAGAGACAAACATTGCGGCTGTGCCATCTTAGAGTTTCTCTTGATGAAGTGTAGGTGTTTACTTTGTCGTCTCAGTCATGATGGTTCTGTTATTTTTTGCAAAATGTAGCCCTTATTGGACAGCTCAGTAAAGAGTGACAGGAAATGAGAGGGAGAAGGGGAAGACATGCAACAAAGGTCACCCACCTGATTCAAACCGGGGACTTGCGGTTATGTTTTAAACCATCAGGTCTAACTGCCCAAGTCCTGTGTTTATTCTACACCAGCAGCATGCGTTTTATGTTTCCAGTAGTGTTGCCACTGCTGCAAACATAAAATGCATTACTTTCTGTGCGGGATTTCTGTCAGGAAAGACCTACCAGATGCTGGGTGGTTAGAAAAGCAAATATAAAAGGTTTCGTGAGCTGGCTACAGGTCAATTTAAACGTTACCCGTTACTGTTTCATTATATTTAGCTCTAAGAGAGTAAGTTATATTCGTATTAATCGATGAAATCTTAATTTTCTGTGCGTGTGTGTCCAGCCCTTCCACTAGCAGCAACATCCCTCTGATGCGGGTGGTCCAGTCCATCAAACACACCAAGAGGCGGAGCTCCACTGTGGTGAAGGAGGGCTGGATGGTTCATTATACGAGCAGGGACAACCTGGTAAGACTGATAACCCCCAAAAGCCCAACAAAGGAGCCCAGTCTGAAATGGACTGTGCTTAGCCTGTATGCTGGGGAAAACTCCTTCTCCAAAGCTGTTCACATGTGTTGAATTCAGCACAGAAGGTATTTTCCTCATGAAACAAAAATTTGAAGTACTGTAATATTGGTAGGTCGTGTGTGTGCTCTGCCATTTGAACTAACTTGGTGTTGGTTTTACCCCTTTTAACAGCGGAAGAGACATTACTGGCGGCTGGACAGCAAGAGTCTGAGCCTCTTCCAGAACGACACTGGGGCCAAGTTCTACAAAGTAAGCATAAAACTGTCATCTCTGCCTCGTTCTTGGAAAATCATGTCTTGTCCTCCACATCAAACACACAGTAGCATTTATTAAACTGTCAGAAAATGGAGCAGCTTAATGCAAGCTGATTCAGTGTCGAGTCCATGGCGAATAATATTTATAAAGTCCCCATCATAGCTCCATTGTATCGAAAATGTACCATTGCTCTACTTTCTTATGATTCAGAAGGGGTGATGTTGAAGTCATTTTCATATCAATGTTGTCTGTGTCACTTATGAGAGGTATGTAAATAGAATCTAACCAGTGGTAGCTGTGTGACTCAGCTTGAGGGCTGCCGTGTTGCAACTGTAAACTACCCTGAGGTCAGTTCGGTCTACTGAAATTTCCCCTGTGGTTTCTTACCCTGCAGCCTGGTCTCTTCTCTTCATGAAGTGAAAGGGCTGACCCACTAACAATGGTTACCTTTGTGTGTCAGATCAGATGGGACATTTGAAGGGGTTTTGAAGAGAGAGTCAAAATTTAGACTATTTACTGAACAATTTTGATGCACAATTATTCTATAAAATGGTTGAATTATAAGAACCAGACAATGAAATGTTACATTCTGAGTTCTGAATTGAAGTTTTAATCTTTTTTTTAAATCCAAAGTAAGTGATGGCTGTGAGTGAAACGCCGCAATTTTGATATGTAAAACCAGTTGTGGAGAGTGTGTGACACTTCCCGTTCAGTGCCAGCAGCGGAGTCAGTCATTACACTGCTGCAGGGGCTTAATAGCACTGTAATTACACACTAAGGGCCAAGGGAGGGAACTGCAAGCCTGCAAGGTAAAGACTTCCACATGTGTGTTGGTGGTGGTTGTGTGTGTGTGTGTGTGTGTGTGTGTGTGTAGGGTGGGGGATGTAATCATTTTATTGTTCATGTCGCTCTGTGTGTTTTGAGACTTGTTGAGCTGTGGTCAGAGCTGTGTTGCAGTGGGATGGTGTGTAGGATGCAGCAGAGTTTCCAGGGCGAGAGCCGGCATGTTCACTCTGAGTGTGTGTGTGTGTGTGTGTCAAACAGGTGGTTTGATACGCAGCTGTATCTATAGTCCTGCTTTTCTTTCCTCTTTCTCACTATCTCCCTCTTATGCTGGTTGTGAAACAAGCCTGAAAAAAATACTTATTTCCCTCACCCTTCTCTCGAAATTATCCTGTCACACCCTGCGTCCCCTGCCACTAAAGCCTTGGAGAGGAAACCTCAGCAGGGGCCGACTCCTCAGGGTGTGTTTACTGGCGGCTTTATGTGGTTCTTTATTATCAACTTGGCACTCAGTAACGTTTAAGACCTTCAGGAGGCTAATTGAAGGCTAGCTGTAAATGGCGTCTTTTCATGCTTCAGAGTTTGGTCTTTGTTTCATGCCTGTTGCTTCAGAGTATCAGATTTGTATGACAGATAACATGAGATGATTTCCTGCACATATAGCAGAAAAAGGTTCTTTCAGGGGTTTCTTCTCAGAAACCACAGATTCTCCATATGCTCCGTCTGTATCCGGGAGGCCGTCTGTCCTGGGCATTTTCCTTTCATTTCCCTGAAGTTTCTAGCCTGCTGCTCATCAGTGTGTGGCCACTGTCCTCCCCTCTCCTCCTTTCTTCATACCTCCAATCTGATTAGTGGCGGTCGCGTGGTGGCTTGCTTGCCAGGCATGGCAGACATTTTCTCCATTTGGAAGCCATAACGGCTCCTCGTTTGAAGATGAGACCCCTGTACTTGTGGCTTTCTCTGAAGAACCTTTTATGGGGTGAGGGGGCTTCTCTCTGTCTCTGCCAGATTGAGTCCTGTCACACTCAAATGTTGCACCCACCCACTCCCACACACACACACTACCCCGTGGAGGAACGGTAGTTGCCTTGTCTTTTGTCTCAGTGGCTAGCGGTAGCGCCAGCGGCTCGTGCTCAGATGGGGCCTCTGGCTGGCCCTGCCTTGTAATCAGGGATCCAGAGCACTTGAGCCGCCGCAGGGCCCGCTCACGTGATCCAGCCCCGCTAACCACAAGCACTTCATCTGATACTCTGTGGTGAGCCACGCGGAGAGGACAGCGTGTGCCTCGGTGAGCCTCTATTGGCTGGAACTTCTCTGTGTTTTTTAATTTTTGACCCTCCCTCCTCTCTTTGATTTGACAGTGAGTTTGAAGGGGAAGGGGGGACTTTTAAAGTGTGCTCCAACTGTCCTCTCTGTGTGTGCTCATAAGAGAGAGAAGAGTAAAAGAGAAAGTTAGAGCTGGGACTATATAATCAACACTGTGATTACACCCAACGAGTGGGGAGACTTTTGGAGTGTGTGAGTGTTACTACCTCTATCAATATCGTTTCTGTCATGCTATTGTTTAGGTGGTGCATTACATTTTTCTGCTTTAATCTTTAATCTTTAAATGAGATAATCACCTTTAAAAAAAGTGCCATCTGCTTTTACAAAATTATTAACTTGATGTTTTTTAAAGTTAAATAGGAAAATTGTTTTTATTAATTAATTTATTTTATTTATTAGTTTTTTAGTCAAAATGTTATTGTTGGGTAATTTCTTCATAAAAATGTATTTATATAATTATCCAATGAGGTATTTCTGTATCTTTTTCTTTTTTTCCTCCTGTTTCCTACCTCTCTTCTCAAGGTGATATGATGTCTTTAATTCATGTTGGTACTTACAGTATGTAGAAATGTGGTTGGGTATGTGTGTGTTTTGGTCCCATCTGCTGTTGGGCTCCTGAACACTGTTTTGTTTTGTTGAGGAGTGTTGTTCTTTTACACCAAGAAGTTGTTCATGCCTCAGGTGTGTTGGTTGTGCAGATAACACTCTGTGGAATAAAGAAATATTGAGAAAGAAAGAAAGAAAGAAAGAAAGAAAGAAAGAAAAAACTTGAGCCCTCACTTGATGAACATTTTCTGGATCTTATTTATTTGAGAAAACACAGAATATAATATTTTGTCTAATCTGTCCCTTATCCCTCCCACAGGAAATCCCTCTGTCCGAGATCCTCCAGGTGGAGCAGTCCAGAGACTACAGTAATCTGGCCCAGGGCAGCAACCCACACTGCTTTGAGATCATCACAGCCACCATGGTCTACTATGTAGGGGAGAACAACTGCAGTCACTACCACAGCCCCGCTCTGGCTGCCTCTGGAGTCGGCATGGAGGTGGCTCAGGGCTGGGAGAAGGCCATCAGACAGGCCCTGATGCCCGTCACCCCTCAGCCCAGTGTGGCTAGTGCTGCTGGCCAGGGCAAAGATCATAGTGAGTAAAGATTACAGCTCTCTTGTGTGAAAAACAGTGTTTTTGTGGAAGAAATGGCAAAACAACATGAAATAGAACAACTAAATAGAAGCATATTGCTTTTCTTCCACTAAAAGGTGATATTTTTTGAAATTCAGACAGCCAACAATATATTAAAGTAGACACTGGAATTTCATGTGCCGAAAGGAGATTAAAGGTTCTAAGCATTCAAGTGAAAAGACTAAATACGAAAGTTTTTAATGATGTTTCATTGAACATTTTTAACGTTTTGGCTTGCAAAAACTCATCTGAATTCTGAAATTAAGTTGGATTTCAAAATACAAAAGTGATGATGATGATGACAGATTTTATAGTTTGTAATATACATCAGTGAGGAATGGTCAGTTTGTGACTGTGTGCCTTGTATCAGACGAGAGTTTGGGATTCCCCTGTCAGTGATGACTTGTAATATTAGAGGGTTTTTCCTAACTCCGCACCAGACTAAGTTGGTAGCAACTAGGGCCATAAGAAAAGAAAAGTCTTGCTTTCCTTTATTATGAGTGTTGAAAAATTTGAGGTTAGCCCAAACAAAAAAGCACCATCTTGGCTAAGGTGGTCAAAAAAACCACTGAGTATTGGACCTTAGCTCTCGATAGGAAGGGAAAACCCTGCGTTATGTCTACAGGCTGAAGGAAGTGACAGCAAGAGAACTGACATTACTGGGCAGAAACTCAGCCTCACACACAGTAGTCAGGACTCAGGTGTGACTCTCTCAGGTCAGAGAAGCTTGGTCCTTCACAACAAAGAATGTGTGGGTTATTATTTGAGGTTTATGGTTATAAACTGATTTGTTGACTAGAGATCCACCTGAGAGGCATGCTTATTAGCAGCAAAGGATTTTAATTGTGGGCATGCCATTAGAAAATGAGGCTGTCAGAAAAGAAGACCTGAAACAGAGACTCATTATGTGACCTTTGAAACCACTTCACCACTTATAAATGACAATATGCTGTTTAAAACTGTCCTCGTCCATAGATCAAGGTTTTTATTCATTTAGTATGGGTTGATGTACTGGTATATATATAATATTGATATTTAATCTGCAAATATTGGTGTAATTTATGTGGTCATTTCTCATTCAAAGTAAGAGCTTGTTTACCAAGATTAAAATTCAGATTTTGTGTGTGGCATTATCTAAATGATCACAACATTGTATTTTCTACTTGCTTTTATCTCTGGCTTTTGTATTCATTGGCTAGTATGCAGAATTAGCCCCTGCGGCTGTAATTCCCAGTTATGAAATGCATTGCATATTTGCAGCATTCAGTCACACATAGCTTCCCAGATCAATTTTAAAGCCAATTTATTGTGCAATAAAATGCTTCATTATGTGGAGCTGTGACTTATTGCATGCAGCTGCAATAAGCTTGAAGGTTGTGGAAAAAAAACAACTCTAGTATTTGAGCAATGCGCCTCTGACTACAGTTACTTAAGGATTCACTGGCTGCCTTATGCATCAGTAAAGTGGCGTTTTTCAGTTGTTTAATGTGGAGTCATCATGTGTTTTCCTCTTCAGAAGAGCTGTCCATCAGCATATCTGTGTCCAACTGCCAGATCCAGGAGAACGTGGTGAGTGGGGCTTCTTTTTTCTCCGAGACGCTGTTGCACAATTTCCCTGCCCATGCATGCATTCATGTGCTATTAAAGTAGCTGTTGTTGTAAAATCCGAAATTGTATCCTACTATTTCTTTACCAAAACCTCCAGTGGAAGCTTTCATGCTGCACAAATGGGGAAGCTGCTGGCCCTTTTTTTTTTTTTGGTCTAGGGATTTTCGCCTCAGTTCCACTTCTGCATTGAGTGAAAGTTAAATATATGTATATATAAATATTTGGCAATACCAGAAAACATTTTGAAAGAGCTACATTTGGCTTTTGATGACTGATTGACTTTTACCCCTACAGCAGTAAAAGTAAAACACAATGCTAACAGTGCAAATTATGTCTGTATAGGATATTGCCTCAGTGTACCAAATATTCTCTGATGAGGTGCTGGGATCAGGCCAGTTTGGCATCGTGTATGGAGGTACATTTCGCTTTTCACATGTTAACACTTTGATTGTAATACATTTGTAGGCTATTTAAAGTTATTGATTTTTACCATGTCCCATAATATTTCAGGCAAACACAGAAAGAGTGGCAGAGATGTGGCCATCAAGGTTATTGACAAGATGAGATTTCCTACCAAGCAGGAGAGCCAGCTAAGGAATGAGGTGGCCATATTACAGGTAATGACCAGAATCCATCAATGATAGCACAAAATGATATCTATTCTTAACATGTTTCAAAGGATAGCATGAAGTGTAAGTATGAGAGGTCCATATACAGCACATGCTACAGACTGTTTCAGTGCTTTAGAAGCAAATATGTCAGTGTCTGTCCTAAGCTGTTCCCTCACTAGTCCTGAATCAGTGTAGACTGGATGTCTTTTTGTGCTTTTCTTCAGAATCTGCATCACCCAGGTATCGTCAACTTGGAGTGTATGTTTGAGACGCCAGAGCGGGTGTTTGTTGTAATGGAGAAGCTGCATGGCGACATGCTGGAGATGATCCTGTCCAGCGAGAAGAGCAAGCTGCCTGAACGTATCACCAAGTTCCTAGTCACACAGGTCCGTGCTGGAGAAACACACTCCTGATCCCTTTGTCCATCTCTTTCTGTCTTTTTTTTCCACTCAAGTCTTCAAGATTAAGATTCTACTCTCACAGCTCACATGCTGACTTTAACTGGAATACTCTGTAGCCTAATGTTACTACATTATATTCTCTGAAAACAGCTGATCACGGTCAAATAAACTGATAATCAGTTAGATCTACAGCATATGTCATTTCCTTTCTACACTTTATACTTTTAAATGGCGTCTTCCTTCGCTTCTTGCTAGCATTTTTTTGTGTTTTATTTTGTATCATAGCTTTCTTTCCCTCTCTCCCCGTGTCCTCACTTCTGTTTTTGGGGTGTGTTAGCCCTCTTGTTTATTCTTGTGAGCTGATTGGGGGGGGGGGGGTTGTTTACGGGATTGCTCTGCATGGCATCACGGCCTCCTCCCTGGCCGTGGATTACAGCCTGCAGTGTGCTGGTGGCTTTGTGGCCTGATTAGAAGAGCAGCAGGCCCCTGGGCCTCCGTGGATCCCGGGTTCCAAACAGGAGCGGGGCCATTAACAACAGCCCCATTAGCTGCGGCGGGCCTGGCTCTGATGTGGCCGGGAGGACTTCTGTCAAAGTCAGGGTCAGGATAGGGGAGCCAGGCCCACTGTGGTTTTGGTACGGGGCCATAGGCAGACATGTGTGCAGCGCTAACTTACGCCAGGCCTCGTGAATATAGATGGGATGATGAGATGAGATCATTTGTCTTTATGTGAAGGGACTGGTCAGGATGGAAGTATTTAAGGGCATTTGTATGCTTATACTGCTGTTATTTTTCCATATGGCAGCACCATAGATTATACTGCTTAGATTATATAAACATCACCCTGTTTATACCATACACTATATACATTAAAACATTTAGACACTGGAGTTTACAGTATTGTCATCTGGATATTTGAGCTGAATCTGTGCCTTTTTGCCTTTTTTTGCAACAGATCCTGGTGGCCTTGAGGCATCTGCACTTCAAAAACATTGTTCACTGTGACTTGAAGCCCGAGAATGTACTACTGGCCTCTGCAGAGCCCTTTCCTCAGGTAAAAAATTGATATTTGTGCATGTGTGTATGTTTTTCTTCTGTCCGCATGCATTTATGTACATACGGTGACCATGTTTTCTGTCTTCTTACAGGTAAAGCTGTGTGACTTCGGCTTTGCCCGTATCATTGGCGAGAAGTCGTTCCGGCGGTCTGTAGTGGGCACTCCAGCTTACCTGGCTCCAGAGGTGCTGCGCAGTAAAGGCTACAACCGCTCTTTAGACATGTGGTCAGTGGGAGTCATCGTGTATGTCAGCTTGAGCGGGACGTTCCCTTTTAATGAGGACGAGGACATTAACGACCAGATCCAGAATGCTGCCTTCATGTACCCACCTACGCCCTGGAAGGACATCTCTACAGAGGGTAAGATGAACAATTTGTTTGTTTGCACCCTTCCTTGAAGTAAACTAAACTAAAATATTGACCAATGCTTGATCTAATCTGGCTGGTTAGCTTTGTCCTTCACTCCTGCTAGTGCTGCTTGCACCTGTAGTTTAGTGTCAAACTGATACTCAGACACGTAGCCTCAGAGCTGTCCTCCCCACCTACACGTCTGGGCCGTCTGAACTTTAATCTGACTTTTCTTTGTCTGCGGTTGAGATGAATCACTTTCAAATCTCCCCCAACTGCCCAAGCTGCAGCTCCTCCCACGTATAGTGTGAAAGATATTACAAGGTGAAGCAAATGATGAAGGTGTTGATGCTAATGTTTAGCAAGCCAACTGCAGTAACCCACATCATTTTCTTCAGTACAGCAACTTATTGATATAGACTACATATTATTGATTACCTTCACAGCCACAGATCTGATCAACAATCTTCTCCAAGTCAAGATGAGGAAGAGGTACAGCGTGGACAAGTGTCTCAGCCATCCGTGGTTACAGGTGACATATTTGCTTGTTTTCTTTGACACTTAAACCCACTTGTGTCAGTTTGCATCAAAATTCACACTCCTTCTTATCAAAGTCGTAACACAGTCAAATCTGAACACACAGACGTGATGCACATTCTGTTAGATTCAGCGTGACTTTCACTTTCCGAGGATATTGCCTCAAAATCATCACGTCAGTAATCCACTGATAGTTGTCTGTACATCAGTGGTTACACTGCAAACAGGAACTGCTAACAGCTAATTCGACATGACTTTTCATGGTGCAAATTAGCCCAAATGTGAACAAATATAGGCATTAAAAAACAAGCAAACAAAAGAAAATCAAAACATACATCACAGTGTAGCCAACTCACTGACTCCGTGGCAGCATTATACTTCCTGCTTCCAACTCCCCTTAGAATTATGGGAACTGTAGTTCAAAAATTTAGAACATGATTATCCTAAATAAAAGTCAAAAAGAATAACAGGAGTTACAAAATGTTTGTGATTTGCACTATCAATAAATCTTTTGACATTAATAAAGCTGTTATTGTATCCCTGGAGCCCTGGCACACTCTTCTATCCATCATATACAGATGTTGTTGAAAACCTGTGGACATACTAACCATTTTAAATTGTATAAAACTATATTTTTTCCATAAAACTGTCCTAGAACATGTGCAGTGCAACTCACATGCAAATTGAGGGCATTTCTGAGTAGCCCAACTTGAAAATAACAATGTATCTGAATGAGACATGCTAAAATCCTATATATATATATATAAATGGAGTGAAAACCGAGCACAAAAGCCAAGGGAATTCAATCTCTTAATGTCAGGAAGATAAGATAACTCTATTGTCTGTCACAAAGTAACAGAAATGTTCCTTTGACAAGACTCAACATTAAATAATGCACACACACACACACACACACACACACACACACACACACACACAGAATAGGACTAAAACTGTTAAAACTACAACTGACAAGAACAGTGTTTAAGACCTCCTCACTAATGGGGACAATGTACTGAATTAATTTCAAAGTTCATGTCTCTTTCCCTCAGGACTATCAGACATGGCTGGACCTCAGGGAGTTTGAGACGCGGCGAGGCGAGCGCTACATCACCCACGAGAGCGACGACGCACGCTGGGAGGAGTACGCCGACGAGAACAGTCTCGTTTACCCCAAACACTTCATCATGGCTCCCAACCTGGACGACATGGAAGAGGACCCCTAGAGGCACAGGGGACTTACTACACCACATGTATTGAGGACGAGGATTGTCACAGGGACTTTTTTCATGAAGCGTTGGGAGCGGCAGATTTTCCCTCCAGAACTGTTTGTTGTGGAAATGGAGGGAAGCCGATCAGGTGGAGAATGACTCTCCGGAAGCTTTAAGAGTGTGGGGGGAAACCCAACAGAATTTGTAGCATGAAGCACTGCTACAAGCAGTGTACAGGTGGAGATGCGTGCCACAGAAACGCGTTAAAAAACTGTCAGGAGAGAAGAGTGTTTGTCTTCTTTTTGCACGATATCAAAACATTCCATGGATTTGCTCAAGTTTGGTTAATTTCTTTAAGAACAATCACAAACCAAAACACGCAAGGTGAACGTAATAGTTTAGTTATTGTACACACAATTTTGGATAGGTTTGAGTAATAATATGACTCTGCTCTTTATGTGAGACAAGAGATAAGAGAGAGAGCTTACCACAGGAGTAAAGGGCACTTTTCACAAGGGATTTACAGTCTGAGAATTTAAAACACCCGCGTTTTGTTCTCATTTACGAACTGTTTGTGAGACTGTCCTTTGGCATGAAACTGGAACTATCACATATATTTGTATGTCTTTTAATGTATTGTAATTGTGGTAGATTTTTGCACTATATTACCATTGAGCATAGCAATTGAATAGAAACACTATTCGCTGCTACAGAGAGCAAACAGTTTTTGAGTGTCCAGTCGAGGTGCAAAGTTTTAACCGGTGATAATCAGCAGAACGTTGATGCCACTCACACAGTAGTGGCTGCTTTGTCGCCATTTATTTGAACAAACCTCAACAGGTATTTTCAACGAACATGTCATTAGAGTATGATCTGTTAGTGGCAGCTAATAGTGTGCAAGTTTTATCAACCTTCCCCCCCGGAGAAAGTGACCAACAGACCCTGACCAAATATCTAACAAACTTTTTCACTGTTTCCAAACCTTTTCCAAATTAACATCGTGAATGTGTTCAGTGCTACAAGACCATAACCCTGAACTGTCAGTAAATGCAATAATGGAGCCAATATTTCTGTTAAACGTGAGGCTAAAACAGCACGGGCTCTATGTTAGAGCGTCATGTTTCTGTGTATCTTTTTCTGTACTTTCGCAATATTCTTGAATGTGACTTTTGAAAGCACTCCGATTCTGGAATATGTGTTTTTGACGCTCTTAAGGTATCTCAAGTGTTGCGTCGCCAGAGGCGGCCAACCTAGGTTTTACATAGAACAAAATACTGGTGTCGATTTCCTTGTTTGTTATGTTGTCTGGACCATTTCAACAGCCCCTTTGTCTAGACAGTGGACAGAGTAGAAACTAGGTATAATTACAATTTGGTTCACATGGGAGTTTATAGTACTGCAGTTTTGTAGTTTGCTCTATTGGTGTGTTTTGGGAGTACGTTCCTGTTTCCTGTTGTCCTTTTCCTGTCTTTGTTGCCGCTGGATTGGCAGGTGTCAGTGTTTTGTATATTTCAGTACATACCAATGGAATAAAAAAAAACAACTTCTTAACTGAGAATGAAAACGTTTTTCTTCAAGCTCTGACTGCCTTTCTGTTCGTGCTCCTGACTTTAACAATAGACTTTGTATTTCAGTGCCTCAGTGTGCGTGCGTGCATAAGCAGCCCTGGCTTGTAGTCTTTGTGTGTGTTGCATCACGATGTGTGAGTGAGTGAGCGTGTGTGTGTAGTGGTTTCACATGTCAGATCCCATTCTCAGCAGCTGGATGTGATTGTTGCACCACACCGCGCAGTTTGCAGAGCCAGTCGCTCACCACAAGGGAGTAATGACATAGTTAAAGAGGGTGGTGGTGGCGTGGGGGTTTGTGGAAGACTTTGAAATCGCTATCATGGAATCCCTTCAAGTATCAAACGTGTGTTCAGCTCTAGCCATATGAATAAAATGTCTTATTCCTGGACTGCACTTCAGAATGGGACTATTGTTTGAAGGTACAGTTCACCACAACCTACACAGAACAGACAGCTGTCATTAATTTACCAAAACCTTTGAAGTGTGCTGTCCTTGATTCCTCCACCAATGTTCACTGCACTTACTGTAGATACTGGCTGACCCCTGTTAGCAATCATGGCTAGCCTTATTGCAATGCTATCATCTAATAGCCACAGATGAGAAGTTGAAGATACTCTTTTTTCCCCTCTAAATGGTACTCAATACTGCTCTCCTGTATCTGTTAGTCTGAATGGTTTCAAGATGTGGATCCTCTTTGCAGGCCAGATGACCCCATTAACCTCCGTGGGGGAGACATTTATAGACTGAACGGGCACAAATACAACTGCGCTGTTAAGAGTTCACTGAGTTTGTCACAGAAACAAAGAACAAAGAAAACCCAAACTACCCTCCATAACACATCATACATTTTGGTGTAACTTGTGTTTTTCAAATTTAGGATTCATTGTGGGGAAGAGGTGTAGCTGCAGTAATTTAGAAGAAAGGAGATTAGAGCAAAACTGCTGGGGAAAATAAAGTGCAATGTCTCCCTCCTCTGGCTGGATGGAGGTGTAAACGTTTCAGTAATTCATGCTTGTACTGTATGTAGATATACACAAATGCAATCCAAACTGTCCTGCCTTAAAGTCTACTTTATGTTCAGTTTTTTGCAAGCGTCATATGTTTTAGCCATGAGGTCATAGTTAGTGATGTGTTGTACTGGACTACATTACACTGAGAGGTGTTTCTAATATTCAGCACCCCTCAACACTATGACCTCAATAATAAACATAGAATTGAATGTATACATTTTACAACAATGTGACCAAAAGCTGAACATTATGAACTTCGTAAAGATAAATGTTATGGCAGGGCAGTTGCATTGGATTGCATTAGATTGTGCAGGTGTACCTAATAAAAGGGGCCACTGAGTGTTTGTTGTTCCATTTAAAATTCAAACAATAGTTCACTTTTGTGGGGAGACCATTTTTAAAGTCCCCCTTGACTCAAAAATGGGTTTTGCTTATGGTGCAGAGTTTGACACTAGAAGACTGTTTTCACATTCACCTGCTGAAGGGGGAAAGTTTCTCTGTGCTCACCTCAAGTCGGGGTTTAACGCGTGTTAGTACGAGCAGGATTTTGTGACATCACAACTAGTTTGGGAGCCAGTCGTGGTCCAGGATGCAACTTACACAAGTGTGATGTGGAAACTAATAGTTAAACGTTTGAAATAAACAATATTTGCATTTTCATAGATTCTGGATTTTCAATTAGGAGAGGGACTACATTTATTTCAGTAGTGGAGTAAAGTCATTTAAAAAAAATCTAACAAGGTAATTGAACCTTTTTATTTTTATAGATAAACCATATTAGACACAAATTCCTATTCCAGCAAGAGTATTTTTTTATATGTCTGACTACATGTCTGGAGGGAATCTTTAAAATATTGTGATTTCAAAAGCAAGGAAAATATAAATGCGTAGTTTATGATATTATAAGTCTACATTATCAGAAAGGAAGCAAATGATTGATCTAGGGGCCCATGTGCTAATTGTGTACATGTATATAATCTTATAATGGGGATGAAGCATGTACAGTATCACTGTCCTTGGTCTGGATCCACTGAAACAGCAGTTCTCTTTGCTGCCAGAAGGTGTCACTCTCTGTAGGTTAATTCAATGAAATTGTAATGGAATAGTCACAGTCATTGTGGGACATTTGTGTGTTATCCTAAGATGGATAAAGATTTGTTTTTTGCATATAGTTTCAGACGTGCACTGTTGTCTACAACTTTTAGATACTACCTGTGCAAATACCTTTATACACAAGTGTTTCCCACATTTCAAGTTAATACAGCCAAAGGAATGTACTTTAGAGTGAACTATGAAAAATACTGGAAATGTCCTGACTTTACAAGAATCAAGTCTGTGCTATCAGATGCGTGTCAGAAATAACATCTGTTGAAGGATCAGAGACAGCGGTCTGTCTTTGTTGCCCTGATCCTTGGGTCTGTGTGTATTTGTTGAGCAGCTTTGCCCGGTAGCTTCTCAGCAGGTCTCTCGCCACCTCAAGGGGAGGTCTGTCGTGTCGTGTCACACATCCTCGTCCTCCACCCCCCTCGTCCCCACCTCTCCTCTCCTCTACGTCCTCCATTCCTCCGCTTCTCCTCTCTACTCCATGCTGGGTATCCATGGGCTCCAGACCAAACAAGCAAACAAACAGAACAACAGAAAAACCCATCACCCAGACAAGGTTGGTCTGGGCTTGGGGGAGAGATGGGGAGAGATCTTGTTTGCTTTCCGGGCCGGTTCCATTTCACTGTGATGGCAGAGAAGGCCTCCCAGGACACGGCTACCCACACTTCTGTTTGACTTCCAAGGGGGGGATCAAGGTGGTCCTTGGCACTGACACATCGCCTTTCAACCCAATACACAGCAGGCTGCAGCCACGGACCTGTAGCCTTTACCTAAGATGGCCCTGTACTCTTTAGCTGTGGTCTTTGCCTTTATCTGAGGAACCTGTTGTGTGTGGCATTCAGCTGGTGGCCTTTAATCCTCACAATGCTGTCTTTCAGTCATGACCAGTAAATATAGTGATTCATTTGATGACATCCCATATATACAGCATGCTATTACATTAAATTGTCAGTAAATAGTGACTGGAATAAAGAAACTAATTGTATAATCGTTAAACCATTACGTTAAGATCCAATAGGTGTCTACTAAAGTAACAAAAACCTAAACATTTAAATCTTATATATTGCAGACCTAGGCCCATATTATCAGCTGCCTGTAGCTGACTATAACCCATACAGTAGCCAGACTGTTATACTTTTGCTTGTGTCCTTGATGAAGGGCACAAGTCAGAAGAAACACTCTATCTCCAATCTCTAATACAATCTCACAGCACACAATGTATTTTCCCTATCTGTTCTTTCCACATCAAGACCCGGGAGACAAGTGAATGCAACTGCAGAGGGCACTTATACCTTAAGGATGTGTGTATTGGAGACAAAGGTGTCCAAAACATGGCAAGTGGTTGACAAGATCAACTTTCAATTCCCCTGCATGTTTACCTTTTGCCTAATGGCCTAAATCATGGAAATTTAGGGTATGTTGATGAAAAGATAGGAGAGGTAATTATGCCAGATGAGAGACGTCTTTAAGTCAGAGTTTTAGACTGTGTATTGCAGGAAAAAAAGGTCAAAGCTATGTGTGTGGTGGCTGCTAGGGACATCAAGACATTCTTTTGTTGTAAAAGCAGTAGAGAGAGGAAATGAAAGCTGGAAATGGTTTCCTACTCTGGGAAAATGCAGATGAGCTATATAGGTATGTTTGATTTGCTGACGCCAGCTGTGCCTGGAGAATTCCCCTGACCCATCCTATGGACCGGTTGCTATGTGAGGCCACATGTACCCCTGTTGCAAAGCAGGCAGGCGCAATACGCACCCCCCTCCCTCCCCCTCCCCCAGAAAGGGCTGGCCATTGAACTCTCAGGCAAGTGGCAATATTTGCTCACCTGAAATACACACATCTTGCCAATTGGGGTCGGGGTGGGCTCAGGGACTGGGGAAGGACCCCTTGATGCAGCTGTGGCCCGGAGAAAGACCAGACCAGGAAGTTTTGTGACAAGAGAAGGGTGGGGGCTCTCTTGGCGGGGGGCTGTTTAGCAGTGGCGGTCCTATTGTGTCTTAAAGGAGGCAGGGACTGTATTTGTTCGAAGCTGCAGGAGGCTGATGAGGTGCTAATCTGTTGAGTGGCTGTGTCATTGGGCCCCTGTTCCCAATAGCCTGTTAGCTGTCAGGGCCTGTAAAAAAGGCACAATTTACGGGCCCCAGGCCAGGACTCAGCCATCGGTGTCCACGGGTAAGCAAACACACATTGGACACTTATGTTGTTGCTCTGGTAGGGCAGGCTTTACTACCAGGCTCCTGGGGTGACACGTAGGCAGCCTCTTTTCAGCCCTCTTCATGAGTTGTCGGCCCCCTCTTTGCTCCTCTGTAAACACTACAAATTAACCATCTGCATATGGATGGGCCCTCAGTCCATACAGGAAGGAGACAATTGCCTGGTAGAAGGGAGAAGATACAGACTCTCCGTCTAATGCAGACCAGATATACATTCTCCACTATCAGCTTTTTAATTTCTAACCGTCATGCATACGAAACACGGACAGCACATCCAGGCACAGGGATTTTAGATATGCCAGAAACGTGTGCTTGCTCAAGAGAGTGTGAGATTTTGTTGTATGGTGCTTTGAAGCACGAGGATAATGAAAGCGCCGGGCTGCCCAGTTGTCTGAGATGGGTTCGGGTCAGCAGTCAGAGGTAATCCCAAACTTGAATTTCCCCATCAGCCTGGAATACAGATAAAGACGGCAGCAGATATGAACCTCACTCACTGACTGACTGAGTGACTGATGGAAAAAGGAAATGGACCAAAAGCCTCTCTCAGATGTAGAGCTGAGATGTGTGTGTGTCTGTGTGTGTGTGTGTTTTCTCAAGAGGTCTGTCAGAGATGGTTGCAGCCCAGCAGATTTGTGGGAATTGAGCATTGTGGCGATCAAAGGAAGATTCGTATTAAAGATCAGTACAATATCTGTATTATACCCCTATTTCCTAACATTATATCAATTCAAAACTAGATTAAAGTAGTTTATCAATTAATTGAGCTATCATGGAAAGGATGCTAGTAGGTTATGCCCATGTCCCTTGAGTCACTTAGGATTAGAAAGACCATTACTGATAAACAACTTTTTAATCACCAGGCCAGGTTTGCCCTCTTGTCCAACCTGACGTGGATCTGACAGCATGACGGCCGAGTGTGAATGGCAATACCTCATCATGGATTATGGCATGGGCTTGATTGTAGTGATATTTAGACACAGAGCTTCCCATGGGAGCCTGGCACTTTAATTAACATAGCACTACTGGCCCCCCTCCTGTTTTAATTGCCTTCAGTCTGTGATTAAATGTGTATTGACTCTGCAGTTGGTCCACTAATGAATAACAATGTGCTGATTTGGTGATATTAAATCTTTTGGCTCTAATACACATCCCATCCACGTTGCTTAGAAAGTTCAGACGTTACAGGGAACCATGGCATCTGAGCAAGTGTGTCATAGTGGGGGTTTATACAATTTATAAAATATATCACACAATCCACATGAATTGTGGGGTTTTCATTTTGTCTCAATTTAACAGTCAATCACCTTTTTTAGTTTTCTTTTTCTTTTGTCTGTAGTTTGAAATCTGGCAGATACGTACTATTAATTATCTGCACCATTTCATGTTGAAATGTTTTTAATACTACACCACTTTCTAATATGGTGCCCTTTATATAATGCTTATAAATTGCACCTAAATTATTTATTAATTATTAATAAAACATTATAGATTAGGATTATTATAAAAATGGGTTGCCAGGTTGTGTGTTTATCCTTTCTATTTAGTAATAATGCAGTTATAAATGCTGGTAATCCATTAATACTTGTTCATGGGTTTCTGCACATCGTTATAGTTATAAATGCTGATAAGTTGCTAATGAGGGGATCTTGATCCATATTTTCTGCAGCCCTTTTCTAGAATTATGTGGTCAAAATGCTCTAACCAGTCAAAGGGAGTTTAAACAACCTAATTTGTAAATTATTTATTAGTCATTGATAGAGCAAATAATTACATACAGAACATAAACCCTTTAATGAAGGTGTCTTTTCAGAAATGGTACCTACAGTTGTTTTAAACTCTATATTGCAACAATCGGATCTCCTAAAGACTCCAATTTGGTGCACATGCATTCTTTAGTGTCATCTGATCTGTGCATCTCTTGGGATCCCACCGTCCTCACGCTACCCCTGTGGTCCAATAGATCAACTGTCACCTTGTTTGATAAATGAAGGGCAGTGGTCAACATAGGGTCCTTTAACATGACAAGAGAGAAGTATTGAATCTGCAGTGCCCTGGATACAGTCAACATAAAACATATCGAATGGCATTCCTCGCCACATTCCTCTCAATATCAAAAGGTGCGTATTTGAGGATATCCTTAGAGCGTTTATGCCTGTGTTTGCGCCCTGACCCACTGGGGTTGCAATGACCACTCTCAGTTTTTATTTAGCTGGGTTGTGTGCCTTCCCAGTCCAGCCGCTTTTCAGATTCATTTCCAGGTAAACACAGTGTCGCCAGCCACAAACCTGCAGCCAACAGGCGTTGTCACAGCTGTGGCAGATAATGGCAAGTCCAAACTCCAGCCCGGCTCTGGAATGTTTACTGTCACCACAGGCAAGTTGGCAGCAAACATTTTTTTTCCAGCACTTTGTTAGAGGAAGACTCTCTCGTTATTAATTTTATTTTGATGAATTACATGCTTAGCCCTTTGCCCTGTTCTCTATTGTGCGACTTGGTGCACTCAGAAAGATACAAAGGAACAAAAAAGGGGACATTCTTAAGTGAATCTTTAAATTTCAGTTGAAAAAAAACCCCACCTTACTTTGAAAGTTGAAACCTAAAGTTAACACATTCCTGCCAACAACTCCTGGGTGTTTGAAGGAATGTTTGAAGGGTTCCGCCTTCCTCTCACAGACGAGGGAGCACCCTGTTTCCATCCCCTGCCCTGCACCCAAGAACCCCCCCAGACACCCAACAGCATCTGTACCAGAAAACTGGGCTTTGGGTCATTTGGTCATGCAGGTGTTGTGCTTTCACTTCCTTAACTGACTCATTAAACTTTCATCATTTAGTGTTTGCCCTTGTCATAACCAGTAAGGGAATGACACCTGAATGTGTGAAATGTAACACTGATCATCATGGAGGCTAATTGATCAACAAAGTGGCAAAACTATAGCCTTGATAGAGGAGAGGTGTAGAGCACACCACTGGTGTGGGTACTGGAAACTCAACTTTACAAGAACACAGTGTGCTAATTTAGGTTTTTTTTTTTGACTCATCGTTGCGAGAGAAAGTAAATGCAATTCTGTTCTCATTTCCAGTGTATGCACAGGGTTGTGAAAGCATGTGCTGGGAACAGAGTGATCAACAATAAATACATGTTGCATTAATGATTGTGAAGCATTTAGAAACGTAATGCTCAATTAATGCACTTTTCCAAAAAACAAAAAAAACAAACCCAAAACAACCAGATTAAGCTTACATACAGTATTGTACATGGCCAATTCAAACTTTATGTTAATTAACTAAAACAGAGGATGAAGTTTACATGGCCTGCACCATATTATTCGCCTGTAGCTAACTTTCCACACGCTTAATGGAAAGGGTTCCACATAACATGACCATAATATAATCATGATTTTATTGTGCAACACATCACAAGGGATCTGGAATTCTTATGTGAAGAAACATTTTGACAAAAAAAAAATCCTGCATAGTAAAAGTATAAAAATAGGAATGTTTTGTAATTTCTATTTTTTTTAATTATTAAATCCCTTACTGTTTCCTAAAATGGTGTTGCTGTTCATTTGACAGCCATTTGCATTTCATTACAGTCAGTTTGTTTTGATTGCAACCTTAATATTTCATCAATCAATAACAGGCTTACATACAGTGTGTGTAATTGTTTGTCTCTGTTAAATCTGGGTATAATGCAATGAAGTTGGATTTGTGATATTTCAGTCATTATTTGACATCAAACCATATAGGGTCAGTGAATTAAAACTACTCTGACTTCAACCCCCCCAACACTGTTGCAAGTTTGTTGCTTTGGTGGTAACTAAACTGTACAATTTATTGGCATGTTGTAATTGCATTCACATATGAAGGACAATTTAAATATCATCTCTTACACCAACTCCTGATGGTCTAGACTTCTGATATCTTTATTTTATTTTTATTTTTAATTTCTGTTCTTCAATACTGCCTGATGATGATTTATTGCACTGACAACCCAAACAAAAATGATAAAGGAGCAACGTTGCAGTTCTTCAGAGTATGAGCTACTGTCCCTCTTTAGCCCAGAAGAGATCTTACAGACGTTGCCCAACTTTTTTGTACCCTATTTAAAAAGGTATTCAAGGCAGTTATTGTCTTGGAGTGACTCCCCTTTGAACCTCAGTGTATTATCACACACCACAGCAGAGGATAAATAAGGAATACATAGAAAATGGGGTGATAGAGCAGCTGCATAAGGTCCAGTTGAAGTTTTTGTTTTTAACTAAATCCAAAATGTGACCTTCACCCATGTGAGAGGACTCTGGCAGGTTGATGATTAACTATGGAATTAGCAACATGTCTCATTCAGGAACATAATGTCATGCAGGTCAAGGATCCTTTTAGAAAACTGGGGATTTGGTGTTTGTAATTTTGTAATAAGTATAAGTGCTTCTGTTTTCAAGCCATATACCCTATTGATTTGGTTTGGAACAGGCAAGGTTGGCTTAGGTAAATATCCAGCAGGAGATTTTTGGTCGGTTTACACACTTGTGTAAAAATTGTCCTAAATGTTTTGACATTGAAAAACACCATACATGCTTGTGTAACACACAAACTACTGGCATCATTTCGTCATACATGCGCACGCAGGTGTGGACAGTCTGGACTTGTTTTTGTGTTCATAAATAACGTGTAACAGAAATACGTGTAAAACGGACTTGTTTTAAATGTTTTTTTTTTTTTTTAAATATTAACTTATATGCATTATTTATGAATGTATGTGTATAGATATTTTATATGAAGACCTGCATGCTCAACCATCAGATTGCATCAGATATAACCTACAACACACTGTCGAAATATCTGCCTATACAATTATATCAATAATATCAATAAATGTTAAATGGCTATTTGTTTTAACTGTTTTATCATTATGAAAGTATTGTCGTTTTTAATTATTAAAAAAATAATAGCCTAAAATACTTGTGTTGACTGAGTCAGGCCGAGAGAGCGCAGATTTGACCATCTCCAGCTCTCTCCGGTGAAATCCCCAATCCTCAAACACACACACAGCTTTTTCTCATGATCTCATTTCCAAGTTAAGCAGACTCTGTTAGTCCCTCGTCAACACGACAGGTTTACTCGCCTTTACTAATGGCTCTCTATACTGATAGTTATGCTCTTGCGTAAATATGTAGTCAAATAGATGTACCACTACTGACACGTGGCTGGCACCGGACTGCAGCCTCACCTTGATATTTGTGTCATACAAATACTGTACAGGCAGCGAGAATTAAAGGCCCTCAACAGCCCGGGCCCCGTCCGTCTCATAGGTACTGTAAACGTAGATCAAAACATTAGAGAGCTCCCACTGTAAAGGCGTCACACAAACCAATATGAACAAATATTAATACACCTTTTTACGATGGTGCATACTCTGAGGTGGTATAATTAGGATTTATATAAACTGTAGATTCAGTTCAGCAAATAGAAAGGTGGGTAAATGAGTTTGGAGTTTGATAGTCTTCACTGCAGGCCTGTTTATTGTGGCTTAAATTATTCTGCATCTATTTAGAGTCAAAAACTCAAAGACAAATTATACAAATTTGATCGATTCTAAAATGTTTCACTGGCGTTTGATTTGAAAGAATCCGGCTGCTTTATGTGCCACTAGCAAGCAAAGCCAGTTGGGGGCAATAACCGAGAGAGGGCGCTCTGAAGCTATGCGTGGCATATTCAACACTAATTAAAACACTTCAAACAGTAATTCAGTCGTCCAGGTTAGTAAAGCAGGATAAAACGTCGCATTTTTGCAAATATTAGTGAAATTATTTAGAATAAAATGCACACACTTTAACACTGACAATTGTGTAGAAACCAGCTGATTTGTATTAGAACATAAGTGTTAAACAGCTGGGGCAAAGTGATGAAATGGCTTTTAGTTTCAGTAATATCAACCCGCTTTATCAAAAGGAGCTTAAATCATTTGAATGCACCCCAGTAGTGCTCGCGTGCACCGCACACATGCGTCCATGCAGGCCCACATCAGCCATAAGATCATTATTCTCTGCAGGTTAAGACTGGGGTTTAAAAACATAATGATGTTACTCTTAGAGTTAAATGTGCCTGGATTTATACATCAACACAATATACTGTAATACAATTATTAGGCTTATTAATGGTTGCATTTGCCTAAATACATTCATTTAAGCGGGTTTCATACTGATAGATCAACCTTTATGTAATTCATGAGCGTTATCATGCTCTTTAGTGTTGTTGGTGTGGTGAAATAATGAACGTTATATATAGGCTTAGGGTATACATTCCTTAACGCAATTCAGTAAAAATGGATTATGATTTCAGGTCAGTTGAAGTGGAATAAGCACGTTGGAGGATGTGCGTAATGAAAAGCACACCAAGGAAGAGCGCCAAACATTCCTTTTATGGCTCTTTTTTTTGTCAGCCAAAATACAATAAGATTAGTTTATAATGAAGCTTTTCATAAGAAACTGTTCTTTTCAGTCAGCGCAGGTGTACAATTGGGCTGAGGGGGGGTGGGGTGGGGGGGAGCCTGAGGAGTCTCACGCCTAGGTGCGAGGAGATTATTCAAATAGGGCCCAAGGCGTAGAAGTAGGGATTGGAGGCTTGCCTAGCGCACGGAGCTATATCACAGCGTTAACAGGCAGCACGGAGCGTCATTTGAACTCCAGTCACTGACAGACGCATTTCACGGCTGGCTCCATAAGACACACATGCGCCAGTCCTTGACGAAGGGACACACCGACGACCCAAATACACTCAGTGGTCCCCAGTCACCTGCTATTAGAGAGACTTTTGGCTTTTCCTCTGCTGGGAGACGCTTTGTAAAAGTCCTCCATGATGCTTGGAGCAGTTAAAATGGAAGGACACGAACACACCGACTGGAGCACCTACTACGGAGAGCCTGAGGTGGGTACCTTAAATATATATTTTTTTCCGTCTAAAGCCGATCCCATTTTATACAACTCAATATTAGCCCTGAGATAATATTAACTTTGTGATCAAATATTGACTTGAGGCGCCTCCAAATCCTCCCCCATCTCCACGCAGCGCACTATCCTAACAAAGTAGCTTGACATGTATGGGGGGGAACTTTTCACTCGGGTTATAATTCCTAAAGTCTATACGTATCTTTACTAAATCAGATTATTTTTTGTCATGTTTCCGCTCAACAAACATCTGAGCTGTTTGATTTTGCGGAGATGGATTCAAATATTTGTGTTGCAGTCGCTATTTTTTGTGTGAGCACAGTCATATTAGGTGTCAACATTCTCATCGACATTGTACATTTTCAGCGGATTGTGTAACTTAATTTACTCTCCATACCAGTGGCATTAAATGCATCGTTAAACATATGCAGCTGTGTTTTAAATTTATAAACTATTTCACGCGGAAGCAAAAGCCTATATGTTTATTTCATCTTTTACGAGCCAGTGCGCAATTAAATTATCACTTATTTTAATCTTATTTTGAATGAATGCTATCATTCTAATGTGATAAGGCTTAAAGGAAAACTAACCTCTGTGTTTAGTATTACTGTTGCTTTTTATAATGCTTGTGCCTGCTGAAACTGATGGTTGCCTCTTTCCCTCACTGACAGTGTTACACCTCCGTTGGCAACATGAACACGGGCCTGGGAATGAACTCTATGAATACCTACATGAGCATGTCCGGCATGAACACCACAGCCAACATGACGGCCAACTCCATGAACATGTCCTACGTCAACACGGGCATGAGTCCCTCCATGACCGGCATGTCACCGGGCACCGGAGCCATGAACGGCATGGGCGCAGGCATGACGGCCATGAGCGCAGCCCTCAGCCCCAGTATGAGTCCCATGACCGCGCAGCCCGCATCTATGAACGCCCTGACATCCTACACCAACATGAACGCTATGAGCCCCATATACGGACAGTCTAACATCAACAGGTCCAGAGACCCTAAGACCTACCGCAGGAGCTACACGCACGCCAAACCCCCATATTCCTACATTTCCCTCATCACCATGGCCATCCAGCAGTCTCCCAGCAAGATGCTGACACTGGCCGAGATCTACCAGTGGATAATGGACCTCTTCCCTTTTTACCGACAGAACCAGCAGCGCTGGCAGAACTCCATTCGCCACTCGTTGTCGTTCAATGATTGTTTCCTCAAAGTGCCCAGGTCGCCGGATAAACCCGGGAAAGGCTCCTTTTGGACTCTCCACCCGGACTCCGGGAACATGTTTGAGAACGGCTGCTACCTGAGGAGGCAGAAGCGCTTCAAGTGCGATAAGAAGACCATGAAGGATTCCGGCCGCAAAGGGGGAGACGGCGGCTCCTCCAACAGCAGCTCGGAGAGCTGCAACGGCAACGAGTCCCCGCACTCCAACTCCTCCTCCAGCGACCACAAAAGGTCCCTGTCGGACATGAAGACGAGCCAGGCCCTGAGCCCGGAGCACGCCGCCGCCTCCCCGGTGTCGCAGGGGCAGCACCTCATGGCTCAGCATCACTCGGTCCTTGCGCACGAAGCGCACCTGAAGCCCGAGCACCACTACTCCTTCAACCATCCCTTCTCCATAAATAACCTCATGTCCTCGGAGCAGCAGCATCACAAAATGGACCTAAAGACTTACGAGCAGGTGATGCATTACTCTGGCTATGGCTCCCCCATGGCCGGGGCTCTTTCCATGGGCTCCATGGCGGGGAAAGCCGGTCTGGATTCTTCATCCATACCTGACACAACTTACTATCAAGGCGTCTATTCCAGGCCAATCATGAACTCCTCATAAACTCTTTCCCCCTCCATCCGATGTGGACTTTCTTCCCCTTCAATTTGTACATTTGTAAAAAAATATATAGAGTTTGTGTACAATATGTATTTCAGATATTTTTGACGTTTCCCACCGTTTTAGTTGTCGAGTTTGTTAGTAGCTTAATTATTTTGAGAGAGGATGTTGATAATAATAATAATTAAAAGTGATGATAATGTGACGAGATCTGTTCAGAAGTCGGCTTCAGGAATGGACCCCAAAGACAAACAACAACTTGCTGTAAAATAGCCTACATCTGCATAACTGGATTCCTAAATGAATTTAAATGCCTCGCAGGATTTCTTCAATCATTTGTGTAATTCCTATTTATGGCTTGTATATGTGTATTCTTGTAGTGACAAGAACAGAATCTATATTAAAGTGTTATTGGTTTTGTTTTCTGAATATCATGGTGTTTGACCGTTATTATTATTATTATTATTATTATTATTATTATGCTACAGCAGTAGTAGGCTATAGTGAAGGCAATAAGCATCTCCACCATTAAATGTTGTTAACAGCAAACATTCCTATTGAGGGTGGACTTAATTAATTAAATTAATATAAATGCATACAACAGAATACAACAAAACCGTGTAGGCAAAAATATTTCATAATAAAGAAAAACATTAATTTCAATTAGTTTACACTAAATACACATTAATTGTTAAAAACTGAAATTTGTAAAGAGGAAGATATTTAACAGGAACAGTATTTATTTTTCGCTTAGATACATTTTTGGCTATTTATGACATTCATAATAACATGAACGAATTCCCTATTAATGTACAGATTGTGTTACACAATAATTAATGATTTTTTTTATTCAAAAAACGATTCTTATCCATATGCTTTTATAATAAGGCGCATGTTTTCAGCAGGGATTATTAGCTTTGCTGGACAACGTTGTGCACAATGCTCTCAATTTGTCAGTCAGAAAATGCAAATGAAACACACACACGCTTATTAATCCCAAACACAAATGGGGATATTTATGGGGGAAAAAGTTTACCCAACACATCAGCCACTTAATATAATATTTATTAATAATAATAATATTTTGGGACTGAATGGATGAAGAAGACAACAACCCTACAGAGGAGCGAGGGGCATTTTAGACAGAAGGAAGCAGCTAATACAATACAAAATCTACTCCAAACAGGCTGCAAAGGAAAATGTGGGTTTTCATGCAATCAATCACATCATGCAGAGTCGCTAATATGCACACATTGTACAATTTCATCTCCCTAAAATTCGACTGCTGCAACGTGTGTAGGAAGAGCAGGTCACATGTATTAAATCAGCCATTTAAATTCCCACACATACAGTGAGACGCATTATGATTCAAACCTATCCAGCACTGTCACTCAAACACCATGCCTGCCTGCCAGTCACCCAGGTTGACCCCCCCCCCACACACACACAGCAAAGTTTAGATCAGTGAATAAGATTAAGTGTCATTGTCACATAAAACAGCCTCCCATGGTGCAGGAGAATAGTTGCTGGGAAAAGGAGCTGATTTCGGAACAGAGCCGCCTGAATGTGATGCTCTAACTTCTCTCCCCACAATCTGGGGGCCCATTGTCTACACCCTATTTTAAAGTAGTTGGGACCCTCCCCTCTTGTTAGATAAGACAGACTAGTTGTCGCCCAAATGAATCGAAACCACCCCTCCTCTTCTCTTGCCTGTCCTTCCCCGCTGAGCTCAAATCCAAGGCCAGGGAATTTAGGGACATTTCGGCTCCCCTCATGACACCCCTTCGCCTTCTGAACACGTAGGGCCTAAAGTGTGCGTTTATTCTCCAGACCCTCTTTACAGATCGTACTTTAAACAGCGTGATCTGCGAATAAACAAAGGCAGTAAACAATAGAGTGGAGGCTATGCCCACATATAGGAAGAGTACACACACAAACCAAATTGCACAAGTGTAAACTTTGAATAGGACGCCGCAGCTCTGTAAATTTACACAGACATTAAATTTCGTTCTATTCATTTTAGACATATAATGCTAAGCTGATTTTTTTTTATAGCACACTGATCGATATCTCTGTAAAATAATCATTTTTTTAACTAGCGGGGCAGTGAAATCTTTGCTTTGTGCTAAAGTCAACAGTGACAGAGTTTGAGCTCAAATAAATGCCGTGATGTCTGGAGCCCTTTGCAGAAGGCAGAAGGCGAGCTTCTACAATGGGCTCCTGTGTGCTTGCCAACAACAAGCACCGGCTATTTTGCACAGGTATGGAGCTTTTTATTTTTCTACAACGTTCTCTTTTAAAAAAAAATCTTTATTCTCTACCAGGAGGGAGAGGCGATTTGATGGCCGTTCCCGGACACGCATGAGGAGGGGTGGGGTGGCTGGGGCAGAAAAGAGACGTATTGGATTTCACGACAGGGTGGTGCAAAAGCTGAGGGGATCTGCAGGTTGTGTGATGGAGGTTGCTTCAAGTTTCTGCGTCTTTGAGTTGCGTGATGGAGAGGGATCCTGCTGCACTGCAAAAAAAAAGTGTCACTAACAGGTGATTTAGTCTCACTGCTGAGACATTTTTTAAAATGTAACTTTAAAAACGACAAAAAAATCTAAAGAGGAGGAGGAGACAATTCCACTTTATTATGGTGGTTTCTTAAAAGAAATCATCTAACAAGGCGTGCGCTCTGTACAGAAACATAGAACTTAATTCTGGTGAATCCATGTTGATTTTACACGGGAAACCAGCGTATTTCTTCACGTTCAGAGAAATATGAGACTCAATGTGAGACTTGTTGAGTTGGATATTTTTTGCAGTGTGCGGCTGATTGATATCATTGTTGCTGCACTGATGTCATGACCGCGCGCTTTGCTGCAACACTGACCCATGCTACTGCTTTTATATTATACCACTATACAAATCGATTTTTTTCCAGGGTTTTTTTTAATCATTAATACTGAAATATGCATAAAACTGGCTGTGATTGTGATGGCGAGCTATTAATAAATTAAGGTAATATGCACGTTTTTTTTCGTGTTCAGGAATCGAAACTATAATTATTATAGCGTATTTTTATATATTAATGGCAATGCTCATTGATAATCCTTAAAATGTTGTAATGTAATGCATAAACACATGTATTAAATAAAACATATCCTATGCATATACTAATAATAATACTACGAATAATAATAATAATAATAATAATAATAATAATAATAATAATAATAGGTTATATTAAAAAATAATAATAAGGGTCCCCTAATATTTCTGCAATTATGTTTTTACAAAATAATGTAATGTAAAGAGGCCGTATTTGGAGAACTCGTTCCTCTAAATCTTAAGTAGATGGAGAGCCCTCCAAAATGTCCATTAGCCAATATTAAACAATTGTATCCCGATGCGGCTCTCCTCCGATCCTTTGAAGGCGGGATAACCCCAGTCAAGCCCTCTCCAGCGCACACTGAGATGGGAATGGCCTTTTGGAGCTTTGCCGGTTCAAAGGTAACCAACCTCAATCTGTTCTGGCGGACAAACGTGCGCTGAGGCCACATCTCTGCACCTTCCCCATCTCCTAACTTTGTACAGGCTTTTCCATCAGGGAGGATAGCCTGTAGGCTACCTCTGCAGCTCCCAGCCGCACCATCATAGACGAGAGGACATCTGTTGTTATAGCAACTGAATAAAGGCTGGTCCAGCCTGTTGATCCTTTTTACTCCGCTAACCTGATTTCTCTGCATTTCTTGTGGTGGCATTTGCATGTTTCTTGATTAAGGCCTGAAAATCAGACCTCCTTTCTCCCAAAGACACAAAGCTTCCAGACGACTCTTTTGCAGGCAGTCTGACTCTGGCTGCTGGTTGTTGACAGGGACTCTGCAGTTAGGCTATTAAAAAATGGAACAGAAATATGATAAAGTTCTGTTAAAATAGGGCATGCATAAAAACAAGAAATAATGTACTACAAAAAAAAAAGTCTAGTATTCATAGTTGAGTTTCTTTTGTTATAATTGAACTGTATTGTAACTAACAATAGGCGATTTACTTCTTTTATTCTGTCATGTCTTTAAATAGCATCTAATTGTACCAGACCTCCAAAGTGAGACATTTTCCCTACAGCGATGCATTTTAATGCCTAGGCGAGTTTGGGCCTCTGTTTTCATTGAATGACTCAGTACCCTATAAGCCATATGCGCATCCACCCATGGGCGTCAACTGAATATAGGCTAGCAGGGTAAGGGCACTGCCATTCCTAAGAGCGGTTTTATGTATGAACGAGTGAAAATTATAGGCTGTATAAAAATTGTAAGAAATATTATATCAAAATTCCCATCGGGTGAGCAGCAGCTGGGGCAGTCAGATCTGTGCAGGATAGTTTGGTAATCAATCCTCCACTCAGCCTGTAAAAACTTTTCAGTAATCAGTAATTGCTCGGCTCATCGGGCTATAGGCTATATCTGTATATGAATCGGGTATGTATTTATTTCATGGAGTCAGATGGTGGTATATAGGCTACAGCAGGGCGTCTGCCGCACCTATAGGCTCCACGCTGCAGCCCGCGGACTGGAACACCCAAGTAGATCTGTCTCCATGGCGACGGCGGGACACCGGTCCAACAAGCTGTAATTCTGTCTCAGCCTTTTGCAGGGGAGGGACCGTCCACACTAGCCCGACTTAACTCCTCTTTCACCAGAAATACTCCTAATCCCATATCTTAGCAAGGCAAACTGCCGTCCCTCAGTATATTAAAGGGACCACAAAGTCAAAACTCAAAGCCACCCATGGTTTCTCAGCGGGCGGCCAGTCCCGGTTTGACGCTCCGGTCTCCCGGCCGTCCATCCACCGTATGTGCCTCCAATATTCTCCGCGCTTATCCGCTGCCGATGAATACATTTGCTCATTATTAGGCTATTATATTTTTTTTTTTCATTTCGAAAAGTGTGTGGAAAAACAACGAGGAAGACGATTACATTATTGTCAAATTTATAGGCTATACATAGGCGACAATTAAACCTTGGATGAAAATATTTGTCCTGTAGTATTGCTGTTTTATTATCCTGCTGCCATTATTGTCTATTATTAGGCCTAGCAATTTATAAGGAATTTAGGATGAGTGCACAACCAAACGTGAAAATAAAGTAGCCTATATATTATGTAAAATTAGAGCATCAAAATGCTAATTGTAAAGTGAGCTGCGTTGCTAATTTGTAACTGAAACAGCAAAATGCATTATTTAACCAGTTGTCATGGACTAAAAATACATTTGGTTATGAACGTGAAAAGATAAATATATTTGCATACATTTGTGCAGTCATACCTATAATATTTTAGTATTTATGGAGAAAACATTCATTAAAAATATAGAATAAACTAAACTAAAATTGCATGTTGAACACATACATTAGTGTGTATAGCAATGGAATTCAAACTGACTCTAACTTTGTCCACATAGTTTTATTGTGTATTTGGGCCTCAAATGCACAGCCTGGGTTTAGTTATTTAGCTTAAATCTCCCTAAGTAATATTCTTTTTTTTAAATAAGAAAATTGAAACAGTCAAAAAAGTCAAAACAACACAGCCAGCCTTATCAGTGGATACATTAAACTGGGCTCCTGGCAGATTCTGAAGCTTTCAATGAGCTGTTTGACTGTAATGGCCTTTACATCCAATTGAATTTTAAATTCAAGTTAAAATTGTCAGCATTTGCAAATTGTGCATAGGCTACATAGCACCACATAGTTAATATCTAAATGGTTGTATTTTTAGTGTAATATTTGTTGAGGATATTTTACACCATCTCCAAGAAAGTGTAGAAACAACCTTAAAGGAGATTTTAAAGTCTGTTCTTCTGCTCTCCTTCTGAAATATCCCTCTAGAGTATAATCAGGGATTTACAGAGGCATACCAAAGGCATACATACTCTTCAATTATTTTTTCCTCTACCTTCCTACTGCTCATACAAAAATGTTTCTCTTTCTGCCTTTCCGCTTGGGCCTTTTTTCTTAAACAAGCAAGTAGATTTTGAATGGTTACCGTTCACTTCTTATCATTATTGAAAATGACGCTTTAATTGTTTAAAATGTTGGAAAGTCAACATAACTAACCGATGTGGCTGTTATTTTGCAAATCTATAGCTGTATGAAGGTCAGTTGGGGGTTCTGTTATGATGGAAAGAAGAGGCGTGTGTGTCTGTGTGTGTTTAAGAGAGAGGGAGAGATGGCAGGACGGACAGGGTGAGAATGCGGCCGCTGACTGTGATGTGTCCGCACTCTTCTGACACGACTATGTGACATTCCAGTGTAGGACTCCTTCATGTCCTGAGAGAGAGAGACTGAGAGGGAGAGGTCCACCAACAATGCCCATTGAGTACTGTGAGGCAGCAGCTGGTGGGACGTGCAGTGACCTAAAGGCGATCTATTCAGGCCCGGACGGGGTGCCTCTCACTACCCTGCTACTTTTATACGCCTGGAAGTGGATGGATGGTCAGTGTTTATCCTTGTAAAGTATTGCAACACAGGTCTGTCATCAAGCAAATGGAGGAGAAGTCGGTCCCCACCTTGCCGAACCAATCAGGGCTTCTAAAGGGGACCAGCTGAAAATCAACGGTGATGGAGATAATGTACATGTCTGAAGGAATAACTTTCCATCTTATGTCAATGTGATGGCGATAAAATGGAGATGACGGGCAAGGCCTTTGTTTCTCGGGAGTGCTGAAGCGAGGCTCAGCCGCACACTGGAGGAGGGGATTAGCTTCTCAAGGAGAAACATAAAGCGTACAGGAAAACCCTCCATGCAAGATAATAGATAGTGGGATCAACCAGGCAGAAAGATACTATATTGGATGGAGATTAAAGATGATCAAAATATGAAGTTAGGTATTGCTCGAGTCGACTGCTGGGAACATTTGTGTGCACGCAAGCGCTCATGCTTCTAGCTCCTCTTTGGTAATTCCATTGGCATTTCCCATTGGGTCTCATGCCTGTCTATGAGATCAAACCTTGTTGGCAAAGCGGCCATAAAACGATATGTCAGTCAGCTGTGGAAAAGGGATGCCTGCTTGGCTGTGATTGATCTGCCAAGGTTTTCTTTATTCCCCTCGAGACTCGATATCCTCCTGGTTTTAGATTCAGCAGTTGCCAGTGCTGATGAATATCTGGGGCTGCTGCTCTGGAATAGTACCACATTATGTCCCCCTTTTTTTGACCCATTTCCACCCAGTGTGACAAATTCGGCAGCACATGGCCATAACATGGAAGCCAACATGCTGCAATATCTTCTCACTTCCCCCTCAGCTCCAGTTCCAGGAAGTGAAGGCAGAGCTTTGCCAGCCAATCACAGCGAAGGACACCCAACTCATTAAAAGTTAATGAAACCTATAAACGTGGTGCGCCAGCGATTCATTTAAACCCCCAATCCAATCTCCTCTCCCAGCAAAGGCAAACAAGCCCGTGTGCCCCCAGTGCCGTCCTCGGAATAACAAACTATGGAATATTTTGTCCTGCATATGTTCTCCTATGCAGACATGTGCACTGTGATAGGCTCTTACAATGGGCCTTGTCCAATTTAGAGAATGCCAGGATGGTGTTGTGCAGGGGTGAATTCTGTAATCTGCGTCCGAGTTGAATTTAATGCCTTTACTTTACACCACGCAGCTTGTCGGGAATGACGGCGATAGATATGCCATTTCAACATTCATGAGAATCACTGACATTCAAATAATGTGCTCATTTTAATATCGCATGAGTGGGAGCCAAATCTGTGTGAAAACCCTGTATTTACTTCTTCACGGTCATGTGAGTGGCAAGAACTATTCTTGATCCATGCAGATAGACGAGGCCACCTCTGAGGGTAAGCCCTCTTTCCCTTCAGATAAAGTCATCTCTCCCCTTCCAGCATGGTCTGTCTATTTCGGGACACTCTCACCTAATAGCATTGCTGCTCTCAATTCGATAACAACCCATCAACAGCAATAAAGTACCACCTTACAAGTGTTCAAAGTGTGGAACAATATCCCCCCTTGTCTTTAAGACCTCCATTTCAACACGGCCCCAGTGCCCCATAGTGCTTCCCTTGGGGGATTCAAATTAAATTCCCTCCATGTATAGCGCCACTGTCAGCCCACTAATGAATTCCCATACCCTGACTTGAATCAAATTAATCCCCAATTTAATCCCATATAAATGGCTGTGTTATTTATAACGGAAAGGCAGATGCTCGGCTGAAGGATTGAGGAAAGCTGGGAGGTGTCTACAGGGCTGCTGAGCAGATTACGGTGAAGGATGAGGCCTGTATGTTTCCCCCACTGCAGAGTAGTCCCCTGATACACACTATTTAACCCTCGCCTGCTTGACGCTGACAGAAACATTACAGCATTTGTCACTTAATATCCTCTCAGATTAAGGAGTCAACTGGCAGATTTATTGGTCAGAGCTGGGATACCCTTATCTTGAAGTGCCCGACAGAAAGATAATGTTGGGTGAAAGGGGCATCTACGATATATCATGATTCATTTGTGAGGGACTTGGTTACAGTTAAATCAGCTGTGGGTTCAGACTTGTTGCAACCAACCACTGTTAGAGGTCATAGTGTCACAGACAGTTGGGTTCATGTATTAATGCAAATTTCAGGACTTCCCTTCATATGCAAACCTTTCACGTGAGAAGTAGTTGCATATTTTTGTGAACAACTCCACATTATCCAGGTCAGAGGGCCACCACCTTCATTTGTTGCAGTCAGCAATGGGTGAATGACAGGTAGTTTGTTAAAGAGCTTATTTATACAAATAGCACAGTATCATGCGGTATGGTGAAATATGGCTAATGCTTTTTAGATGCAAATATAATGGTCCACTACGCCGTCAGATGCATTTGTGTGAAGAAAAGCAAAGTCCAGATGGTGGCTCCTGGTTCAGTTATTGATATGTGGCTCTGAAGACTGGAACTGTTGGGCCGCCCGTTCCTGTGTTGTTTTTGGCCCGTTCATGTAGAAGCCAACAGAGAATGAAAACACAACATCCAGATATGCCAACATAATGATGTTTATAAAAAACTGCAGCAATTTTCTTACTCAAAAAAAAAAAATCTTTGCATAGGATAAATGGGATATTTGGGATTGATACACTGGATTGGAGAGTGTGTTAGGAGCCAAAAAAGTTATCAACTGTATCAATTGCGTGATTTTCACTATTAACAATATAGATAATAATGCATTAACTGTTAGGAAATTTAATGCAAAGTTTGTCTTAAAACTGGTTGTTTAAGATGATGAAGTTGTTGCTATATGGAGTTAGGTAGGGTATAGGTTTGCAGGCATATATAGGAGTTTTGCAGATCCAAATGTATGATATACTGTGTATAGTTGTTAAGTAAGCAGTAGCATGGGATGGATATGAGGATGACAGACGGTTCTGAAGTCAGTTTGGCAGTTCAGGGGACAGTTTGGAGCCTTTAAAGCTCGGCCCACCAAATGTCTGAACAGCTATGGTTTATTGAGGCATCTGTAAGCTTACTCATTTTATTGCCAAGCTTGGCTCGTGTACCCACCGTCATGGAGAGAGAGAGAGAAAAAAACACACACACAAAAGTTTGCTGTTTGCCTTCATTCCACCAAATCCTTGACAGCCGTGCTATAGCCCTTCACTATTCACACCATTGTGCTGTCACAACAACTAAACACATCATTTGTGTTGCAGAAACTCATCCTGTATGTATCAAATACCAAATGTTTGGCGACTGAGAGAGGCGATGGTGGGTGGGTGGGGGCTGCATAATTTGCTAGGAAACATTTTACCGAACATTTGGTGATAAAAACGTCGGCGTCGGCCCTGAGGCTTAAAGCAATTAATTCAGGATCCTGACATAAACTCTCCAATCCTTTGACAGCTTGGAGCTGAAATAAAAATGCTAGTTCTCCTGGGAACGGCAGGAGATAGCTGGCTCTTTTCTGGACTGTTTGCTCACTGGGCCTGAGAGCAATCTTCCCCAGTCAGAATGAAATGCAAGGACACAAACAATGTACCGGCGAGAGAATGGGAGATGGGGAATGAACAGTTTGGACTATTTGCTCAGCAGAAGGGCAGCCACAATGGCCGGCCCATGGCTTTCCCATGCATCAAGCCTCTTAGTCTTAGGCCTCCCTTTGTTGCCTGGTTTCTTCTTCCCCGGCCAGATAAGAGCCCAGCTGCCCTATACTTTTAATTCCCATTGTACACCATACTGTATGGTCATTTATCAGTCCAGATTCTGCCTGCCATGACGGTGTTGTCTAATTGAACGGGTTATCACGCGTGTATCTCTGTTCACCTTAGCATGTTTACTCGTTTAGGGGCTGAATCGCTCTCACTTTGCCATAAAAGGCAGGGTGGCGGCCGGGAGGGGGGGACAACGGCTGACCCCTCTTCTCTTCTTAGAGGAGGCAGCACAAGTCAAGCACAGAGTGCGATAACGATACGCGAGTGGTTTTTGCATTAGACTGAATTTTCATTTTAGAGCACTTTGAATCATTTTTATTGACAAAGGAAAAAAATGATAAAGAGTTAGATTTGGGATGCAAGAAAAATCTAAGCGAGGAGTCCAGATGTACTTTTCCAGCCAAAGAGAGAAAGCTTCCGAGGGCTCTTGAGGGAGAAATGAGATGCGGTCATTATATGACCTAATGGCAACTCCAGCCAGAAGAGAGGGCAAACAGAGCAAGTGTAGTGGCTCTGGCTGAGAGAAGGATCCATATTGTGCTCTTTTGTTTTGGTTTGTTGGTTTGTGTTTGCATTTACATTGACCAGTTCTCCGCTGAATGTGTATTCACACTCAATACATGTAATGTCTGCGTGGCAGGAAATGGAAGTAGTGTGCCTCCCTGCTGAAGTCTGCCGGGAATAAAATAACAATAGTAAATGTATCTGCAACAAACAAACTAACAAACAAAAAAAAAAAGAAGAAGAGTAGTGGGATGTCACAGGATGATCAATACACATAAGATGAAGGAGCATATTCATGCATGTGGGCAGACACTTGCCTAAACACAAACACACACACACGCACACACACATGCCCATCCCCCTCTGTAAAGGTTGCGGTGTCAGGGACCCCCTGGGTGGTCAGACTGAGGATGATTTCTACACAATATGATGTTGTGAAGGAAAACCTTTGAGAAGAGATTCACTCTCTATGTTTTTTCACTGTCACATTTATATAACCGCTTAGAAATACATGTATTATATATAGTTTTTCTTTAAAGTTGTAATGTATATGAAGACAGTAACATCTTGCGTTACAAGTGCTCTTTCAAGCTTACACACAGATACAGGAAAACAGTTTTTTTTTTTGTTGCCACCAAGTGAAAACACAACCCATGATGATTCAACAATGGTTTATTCTAATGGATAAGCTCTTAATCTGTCAGATCAGATTTCAAAGTGCCAGTAGCTGTGCCAAGACAGGTTCCAGGAAGGAAAACCCTTTTGTTTGGGGCAGAAAATTTTAAATCTAAAGACCAGACTTTATTCACAAGAGCCCTAATCACAAAAAAAAAAAAAAGGTATGACCTGTTACGGAAGCAATACCTCAAAGAGCAACATCATTAAGAAACAGTAAGTGCTTGTTTTCACATCCACCTTTGGTGCACCACCAGCATTTTGCCAGCATGTCAGACCTCAGGTATGGCAAGATAAATAGCTGTTTTATTTGTGCCTGTGAGAGCCAAGCTCCTTGTGGGGTGGTGCTCCCAGCTTCACGCTCCACTAATGCTGAAATAAAGCTCTGTTCGAGGCATTTCAACACCGCTTAAGGTTGTCCGTGGCCGTGTAATTTATGAGTTGAGAGGACTTCGTTTTTAAGTTCACTATGACCTACAATCTTCCAGCATTCGTGGGTGGAGAAAAGAGCCGTGTGACTCATAGGAAACTTACAACACCCCGCCAATTACCTTAAACAATGGCGGTGTGAGTGATACCTGTAGCGTTCTGGTGTGTGGTTCAGTCACTAAATGTGATGTGATGGGACCTAAAGTAATTGGATGTGTAGGCACTTTAACAGGTTAGGTATTCTGTCACCTGTAGGTCAGTATGAAGCTGGCAGGAGGTGGTTAGAGCTCTTCATTTCATGCCCCATAGCTCTTAGTGGGTGGTCATATGGACAGACAGACAGACAGACAGACAGACAGAATGACATGCTGACTTGTGCTTGCTGGCACTGGTTGCCTCTTTGGCAATCCATGGCAGAAGAAAAGACAGCTCCCTCAGTGATTCATTTTTTAGCATTTGTATTTGAAATATAAGCAAAAGAACGTTGACATGTATCTATATTTTCAAAGTCGAGATTTCTCAGACATATGTACTGTGAGGTATATACACATTTTCAAAATTAAGAAATAATTAGATTATTAGTACATTTCTTTTTTTTTTTGTCTGTGAAAAATATAAACGACAATATTTAAAGTATCACCCATAATGGCCTCTTTCTCAGTTTTTCATGAAAACATTAGTCTTCATTTATATGTAAAAAAAAAAGAAAAGAAAAAAAAAAGAAAAAGAAAATCCGTGATTCATGAGTATTCAAGATCAGAAATAATATTTACTCAACAGATACATCAAAACACTTTTTTCTTTTAAATGTGGAAATGTGATTTACAGCCACACTGTTTTAAACTGTTAAACATTTATACGTGCATATCTTGTGTTTGCCCTTTGTTACAATGTGTGGATATATGACTGGATAATTGTGTTTTATTGCTAAGCCATCACCTAAAGGGAAATTAAACCACACATTATCATGTTCGTTTTATCAGTGGTCCCACATGTTACTGCATGATGAAATTTACAATCAGAGTAATTATACTTTGTTTATATTCTAATTACAAAAACAGAAAAATCTGAATGGGTTTCAAAAAACTTCTGGAAACATGTAAACTGTTATTATAAAAGGTAAATTATTTCTAGGTAAAAAATGTAGATGAATAGATTTTATTGTATGTTTAAATGAGTATTTAATTGTGTACGTAGATAAAACACAATATGTAGTTGTTTTTGAAATATTATTGATCCAACTAATTATTAATTGTCATGGAATTCTATAAATGTGAAGATAACCAACAATATAAATTATGTTAAGCTGCATTAAATTTCACAGGCAGAAGCATTCACAGTTTTAAGAATATGCAAAACAAATAATTAATTATCATATACATTTACATTAGAAAAAATAAATGTATCTAAATATGTAGATACATATATATTTCACTATCATTATATATTTGAAATAATGATTTAATAATTTACTGATAAAATATTAAGCCCAAAAACAGCAATAGCAAAAAGCAAATATTAAAATCAATATTAAAACATTGAAATGTGCTCTTTATAATGTATATTTTATGAGTCATAATTACATGAATTTTACTGGCAGTGTAAAAGGAAATTTTTATTTTACTGCTTTTTAGCTGAAAAGGCTGCTGCAATAAGAATAGTTTTTGCTGCATGAATATTTGATTACATAAAAATGAATTACAGAAGTAAATCACAGAAGTGTTTTTGACTTCTTCATTTAAAATGTCACCGTTCATGCAGGAACATTTTGACTGCAAATCCACGTTTCATATTAGCTTTGTGGAACACTTTCAGGGCCCAGCACAGCCAGACATGGCTATACCATTCACGTTCACCTCTCTGCCAATGTGTGAATGTCAACACCCTGTAAACACCTTTGACACACATGCTTGAATGCGACGGGCGAGTTAACTAAACATTCCTGGGTGTTCCCCGTAAAGGTCTACCACTCATCCACCAGACTGCACTGACCCGTCTCCCATGCTTCAAACTGCACTCATGGAACATCCTGGATGGATTTTTTCCCATACATTTTTTATTTATCTTTTTACTATCTATTTATTTATTTATTTATTTTACATATAACACGCATATAAAAAAACATGAAAGGATATAGAATTGAAATTGCAGTAATTCACCAGTCCATGTCTGGCTGTTTTCTTCCTGTGTATGTGTCTTAAAATGCTATGGAACAATGCTCCATAAGGATTTGGGAGTATAATTCCAGCCCCGTGCTTATCGCCACACCCAGACTATTTGAGTGTTTTGAGATGCGGGCTCCCTGAGGACGGATCGAAGGCGTCCTAGTAGAACTGCACATCAAATAAATAGGAGGATGGGATTTATATGGAGGCTGTGTCTCTGTCAAATAGGGCTCTGCTGACTGAAGTGATCCCCACGGCCCGAGTGGAAGAGAGGAGGGAGAGGAAGCCTCAGAGGGAAGAGGGATAGCTGCTGAAGAGCTACACTGATGCACACACACACACACACACACACACACACACACACACACACACACACACACACACACACACACACACACACACACACACACACACACACACACTCATTCACTCAAACATTCACACAATGTCCCTCTCAGTCCTGGGTTGTGACCGGCCCATGGCATTGGCCAGGTATGTCAACTATGTTTGCCAAGCTATCCATCACCCATGCACCTTCCCTCCTGAAACAGGAACTTTTGTTTGAAGCATACACTTGTTAAGCCCATCCTTTGACTCCGCTCGACCCAATTTATTTCCTTATAGCTGAGACAGAGGATTTATTAGCACCTATGTTTTGTTCTTTATTTTCCTCTTATTCTAGGCTGCACAGTGCAAACTTGTTGGTAGAAACCTGGGCGTGTTGTCAGTAAGAGAGATTGCGAGCTATAGTTTGGGGACACCAACGGCCCTTATCATCGGTGACCAGGGTTAGCAAATAAACACACTGTAGCGGAGTCAAGCTGCACGTAAGGAAAGAAAAGATTTATGGCTGCACGACGCTCACACATAATGAAGAGGATATGAAATGTTCTTATTTTCTGGTCGAGTATCTGCATCATGCTACAGCAGAATGAAAAGAAAATGATGTATATTTCCATATATGATGCTTAAAATGCTCTGCTAATTAAGTTGTTATTTTTGATATTTTTAAGTTATTTTTGTGGGCATTTTATCGTACATAGAAAACCATTTCACTATTCACATAGGAAGGGAGAATAAAACAAAAGGACCATAGATTTCAGGAAGTGCCATATTAATGTTAACACAAACATAAACCTGAGTCATCTCGCTATTGTTGACCAGCTTGGGAACACATTGCCTGAGAGAGTACTCATGACATGAGAAGCACAAACGTCTCAAAAGAAACCTACATGTAGGTTGGTATGTTTGCTAAAGCACCTAAGTTGGAGCCTTACTTCATTCTCCGAAACACAACCTTCATTTATCTTTTGACTTCTCCTCTGAGCGAGAGAGCAGATATTACTAAAAGTGCTACGTTAATGATTGACTCTCGGCGCACCAAGCATCCTGCGTAGAGTGGCCACTTTGCCTGCTCTTGTGCTGCATTTGCAGCCGTAAATGTTTGTGATCCCACTCTCCGTTCCAACTCCCATACAGTATTATTAGCACTGGGGAGGTTGGGGTGGGGTCACGGCTAACTTTCAATAAAGAACCATTGGCATGCTGAGGTAAATGAGAGATAAGAGTTTGTCTCCGAGCCTTTTAGTGCTTTATAAGAATGTGGCTGTGTAAACCTAATCTCCCCTCAAGATAAATTTGGCCCTGCTTTGTGAAGGCAAGTTCATGCATTGCTTTTCTTTTTTTTTTTCCAGTTCTAAAGCCCACTTTGACAGGCGTGAAATGAGTCCTGGACTTTTCATTGACAGTTCAAGATGGAGAGCAAACTGAGATTAGGGCATGTTAATTAATTGTGGGGTTGCTAAAGCGGCCTCCCATCCTGTGAACGACTTGTTCCGTTTATTGCCATCCTGCCAATCAGTGACAATAGTGTATTTGTGTAAAATAGTGAATTTGCCATCCTTATGCTAACTTTATTTTTGTTTGGTAGTATAGGATTTCCAGTGTAATTAAGCATACTTATTTCGCTTTTATGTACCACTCGCATGCACTGATGTTACTTAGCAACTCACTTCTACCAGTTATATTGTAAAATCACATAGAATTACATGTAATGTTATGTAAAATTGACCTGTGTGTTCTCCCTATCCTCTACAGATGCACATGGCTTCATTTGAAGGACACTTTTCCTTTGCTGCTTACCGTCTACTTTCATCACCCTGCATCAAGCGACCTGAAAGCACTTCACTGTCGATGTACTTGGCTATATCTACGTCTGACCTGTCTGCCATATGTAATATCAAAGCCTCTGCGTGGATCTGAATGGGAACAAAAGAGAGGCCTCCATTAATGATTAACTGTTCTAAAAGCCCCGGCTTTTGTATTCCCATGGTGCCCAGGCTATCTGGCCACCATGTGACATGCTCGCAGCATTTTTCGAGCAGATTGGGGGAAAGCTAGTGAGCAAACACAGGTGCTTTGGAGCAGCGTTGCCGACGCTGTCAGGGACAACCACAAACAAGAGCAGCTATGCCTGGCTAAATGAATCCCCACCCCTCCCAACACCATCACCACCTCCACTCCCCCCACCCCCTCTCTGTCGCTAGCTAACTTGTTTGCTAGCTCCCTATAGCTTTCTCCCCGCAAAGCCTTCCTTCTGGAGAGTCCCCACGTCCCCCCCACGAGTCCAATGTCCGCTACAGCCGCGCTCCACAACTTCTCCAAAGAAACAAACAAATAAAAGTGAGGACGGCCGACCACTTCTTTGAGGTGATGGCATTTGCTGTAGTCATGACTAGTGGGAGAGCAAACAAATGACTGGTGTTCGAGTTTTCACTTTCCAAACCAAACTAAATGTCTTTTAGTTCAAGTGGGGCAATTCCACTGACCCCGGTGTCAAATGCTGTGTAAGGGTTGCACACTCTTGCACTTGAAATGCAGAGAGGAGGCTGTAAGAAATTAAACAGGGCTCGAGTATTGGCCTACATGAACCAGATGTGCACCTCAAAGTGTCATGTGACAAAAAAAGTCTTGAATAAACTGTGTGTAATAATCACTGACGGTTTATTTTTGCTGTCTATGTATTTTGGCCACAAACTTTAACAAGAGGTGTCTGGAGCACTTAACCTTTTCATCCAGGCTGACTGATTGTTCAGAGTGACTGAGGGTGCTGTGTCGCTCAACTTTGATAAGACAATCAGATGATAGGATGGCGTTATCTTAACATGGCCTTCCGGCTGGGGGACAAATGAACAGTGTGTGATAACAGGAACAAAAGCTTGGCTCTTATTGGCTGGCTCCTCCAAAGAAAGGAACAAATTATCAGGATGGAAAATTCACAATAGGCGCAGTTTATTTCATTTTCAATTTTCTTCTTAGTCCAGGTCACAGCTTTTTTTCCCCTAATCTCTCAAATATTTATATTGTCTCTTGTTGGCATTTGGTTTCACAGTCTGCGTTTACCTGCACCTATAAAGCAGTTATTATTACAGGAAAGATGATAAAAATGTTTTAAAACAAACAATTTAAATCAACAGGACAGGAAATGAAGTTGTAAAAGTGAGAGAGACAGATGCAGAAAAGGAGATTCTGACAGGGAGCGAGTAAAAATATATACTGTAGACATATATAGAGAGAAACTGAAGGATATAAAAAAGGTGAGAGAGAAGAAAAGATAGAGAAAAAAGAAGGTCAAAAGTTGTTTCTTCAGAGACCTGCTACTGATCAGTAAAACGCCACTTCTGTCTGGGTTTTCTGACTTTTGCAGCCCAATTCTCAGAGTCAGAGAGAGGTGTGTATACTCAGGGATTCACTCAGGGCTTTGTTTGCTCTATTGCCAAAAAATGATTGGAAAAAATATTGGTGCACTAGCATGAAATGTTAGAACCTTCTTAGAAATAAAAAAAAACCCTTGCAACTGTGTAGAAATTGTGTGAATAAAATATCTCTTTTAAAGAGAAGGTGTCATGTGTTATTTGAAATGTAATTTTCTCCAAAAGATTTACATTTTTCTTTTGATTGCACAGTCCTCAATTTTGTTAAAATGGGCATATTCTAAAGTTGAATTTAACCTCGTTAAACCATTCTTTCAGGGACTATCAGACAGGGTTTAAATGGGCAGAGATGCATTCGGAGAAGCTCATCTCATCCCCTGTTCTGTTGCTGGTCCTCTGCAGGGATTTAGCCTCCGCTGGTCGTGAGCTGAGTATGATCAGAGGAGTTACAAATCCTCACTTTTAGGGGTCTTACTGTAATTCACAGGCCAGTTGGCCGCAGTAAAGCGTGGGGGCCCAACATCTCGAGAGGGATTTGAGACAACGTCTTTGTTGTCTCCTCATTGTGTTACGGTGAAAGTCGTCCAGCCCCATTGTCTGACCAAACTCCGCTCAGACCTCAGCTCAATCAAAGAAAAGTTTTCCAGTAATGAGGTAAGACATGAAAGCTCATTCAACACAGCGACTTGTTGAAAGGGCCTTTTGATCTTGCCAGGCACAATGGTAAAATTTGAAAAGAGCAAAGTGTGCTCTAAGCAGCAATGCACTGCATTAACCTTGTCTTTTGACTGGCCCACACCTAGAAAAAAGTAATATTCCGCTCGATGGAAAATGTAGTTCATGAGTAATGGCCTCCTTGAGGGGAGGGGACCTTTGTGCTAATTCTACCTGCTTCCTTCAGACATTTTCTGATCAAGAAACAGATAGAACTGGCCTGTATTCAAAGCTCTGCCATAGCAACCTTCTCTTGGTGTGCTCTTTCAAGTATTGTCTTATATTTTTCACTAATTTCTTAACATATAAAGGTGTTTCTACAAGGATATAGTGCATTAGTAGTGATTTAATTAACACGACGGCCTACAGAGTAGCATCGCAATGATTCAAATCTTTAAAATTCGTCCCATCAGGTGATTCAAGATCACGGATTCAAGAGAACGGTACTTCAAAGTTCCCCTTCTTGTTTTATGAAGAGTGATAAAAACTTAATGGCAGTGCGCTGGAGCTGACAGATTGCCCAGCAGCCAGCTATGCCGGTCACGGGTCAGTGCAGGGACGACCCTGTCCCCAGACTCTGTTAACTAAGTGGGCCGGCACTATCTCTGCCCATCAGCCAGCCAGTCTGTCGACTCCCTGGAGAACGCTAATAAAATATACCTGTCTCCTATTTTGAGAGGCTGGTTTATTGTAGAGTGGACATCTATTAACTTTTGTAGGCAAGGCAAAAGCACAACACACAAATGATAAAAACAACAGGTCAGGTAATTGAATGATACACCAAAGGCTTTTACAAAACATTCCAAGTTTAGAGACTCTTAAAGTTGGCTGGCAGTGATTTTAAGTCCACCTGGCAGAAACAACCCCCATGAAACATCATTATCTTTCTATGATATGATCAGCTGAAAGAAACCAAAGAGCAGGTGTTGCTTGCCTTGGAAAAAAAAAAAAAGTATATATTCAGAAACCTTTAACAATATTCTCGACCCCCCCCCCCCCACACACACACAAAACCACACACACAAACACACACTCCCTCTGACGCCTGCTGGCCTGGCCTGCTAGCGTGTATTCATTTTCCACATGGAGCTATGAGACAAAAGGTGGCTGCCATCTTCACGCCTGAACTGCAGTCAGTGTCAGACATACAGCCTGACGCCATCCACGTCGACCAACCTGCCAGAAGCTTCTAGCTGCTGTTCCAATAACCCTCTATTCACTGAGTTGTCTCTCTGCCTCTTTTATGAATACAGCCTGTCTCCCTCGTGTTCAATTACCTGAGTCAATATGGATGTATTGAACCCCAACATATGAGTTAAATAATAAAGTGTATATACAAGAGCAGGGATGTTATGGCCATCTCAGAGGGGCAGTGAAAATTACACTGGTGATTTGCAGCCCAGGAAGTAAACAAAGTGGTAATATATGAGGGTAATAACACTCAAATATGGTTCCAGTGTTGAGAGCATCTGGGCAGTGATTTTGCTTTTCCCCAGTTTGACACGAAGATGCGCTGATGTACTTAACATCTTGTGAACGGACAATTTAAATTATGCGATAAAATAAAAGTCTATATGCCACAATAATGCCTGTGTGAATGGGTTCATATGACCATGTGTGCATTGCGTGTATGAGACAGCTGCTGCTTTTTGGCATGCACACGCATACAGCACACACACAGACATGCACACACACACACTCATACAGCACACGCAAAAACACTCAGGTAGCAGCTGGGCAGGCTCACCTGTCATATTAATAAAACCAGACAATCCCTTCCATCAGCAGCAGCAGCAGAGGCTAAAGCAGACAGAGAGACGGAACAAAAGAGCGGAGAGGTGGAGGGACGCGAGGGAGAAAATGTACATATATATATATATATATATATATATATATATATATATATATATATATATATATATATATATATATATAAAATGTCTTAAGACTGGAGGGAACATACCAATATTATACCAAATTATAGCAACTCCTACAATGCATTTGTATATGTTATAGTACATTATGTAGAAGAACACGATAGACTGACTGCACATATGGGCCTTATAGAAAATGTTTGCTTTTAGTATTAGAATCAAATCAAAATAAGTATATTGATTGACTGATTGGTGCGCAGCGCTTATAGGCTTATAAGACACTAGGCAGCATGGTAACATGAGAAATCATAATAAAAAATTATACAATTAAAAAAAAGAAAATATCAAAAGGTAATAAAAATAATTTACATAACAGAAGCGTCATATTATGATGGATACAATGTTTTGTTTTAGCCATCAATAATTTTCTATTATTCTCATAGAAACAAAAATTAAAAAAGCAAATTCAACACATTACAAACAAAAAAACTAATCAGGACACCTCAGGTCACTGTTCAGGGGGCCATGAAACACTGAATGAAATTCATCCTCAACAAGATCACAGAAAAATGCCACACACCCCATACCAGTTTTTAAATGAGCACTCAAGGACCTCTGCCTTCTCTGTTAAACAAACAAACATTTTACTTTTACGGTTCTGTGTAGTAATTGTCTCTGATTTGAATGTAATTTCTAAGCTTTGGCTTGTTCCAAATCTCCTCCCAGGTATAAATTGTACCTTTTTTTGGGAGTCACTGGGCAATCAGACAAGGGGGTTGGCTGTGGATGATAGAGCGATGACAATACTGATAAGATAAGAAAGCCCTTTAGAGACTTTCTGATTGTGTGTGTGTGTGTGTCTCTGCTGCGTCTTGGTCTGTTTCTGTGTCTGTCTTTGTGAGCGTGTGTCGATGTGAGGGTGCATGTTGCTGCTTGCTTGTGTGTGTTCTCTTGGCATCAGGAAAGGCCTTGGACGGAGTGAAGAGAGGGCTCAGGGGAGAAGGAAAGAAAGAGAGAGAGAGAGAGAGAGAGAGAGAGGCACAGCAGAACAATAAGGGGTGGTGGAAAATGACAAGCTTGGTAAAGGAGGGCTTCCTGAAAGCACCACATCTAACAGAGGAGGTTGTGCCGTACAGACAAGACCGTCCTCCTCCTCCATTAACCCCTAGAGTACCTGGTTGCCCAGGTAGAGCTTCATTAAAGGCACTGACAGCTGCTCCGTGGGTGGGATCCTGTGTGTTTACTTTTACATGTAGACTCAGAGGACTCAACCTAAAGCCAATGAAAGCTCTAATGTGTCATAACTGACAGCAAAATGAAAACACTGTCATGGACCCACAAGATCATCAGACAACCTGGAGATATTGAGGTTGATTAATCTAAATCTATTGCTGTCAGCACAAATAAAAATACATTGATTGACCCCCCCCCGTCCCTCACTTGCATAGTGGAGCATCCATGCTGCATTGTGGCTGAATTGTTGGTGTCCTGGCAGCCTCAAAAATCAGCCGAGTGTGATTAGGCTGATTACCTACATGGGTGAATTGACAAAACGTGTCCAAGGGAAGAAGTAGGAAATGCTTCATAAAGCATCTTTTGAGACAGACTGACAGGGCCCAGTGAGTGAGCACCAATTTATGGAGGAAGGCACAAAAAAGAAAGTTCCCAGTGTTCATCGGAGGCCAGTGAATCTAAAATGAACTCCTTTTATGAGGCTGACTTTGCCTCCGTGATGGCGCTCGCACAAAGCAGCCAACAAAGGGCGGCAGTAAAGGGGGAGTTGTGACAAGATAGCGGCACAAAGAGAGAATCAACTTTCACGTGGCTGAATGCAGGCAGGAGCCCGGCCCAGCTGTTTTTAATGGCGATGCATTGACAGGAGGGCAGGCTATTTTTAATCGCGTGCACTTCTTTCAAGGCACACACACAAAACCCCCCTTTCACCGAGCTTTGTCAGTAACCTGCGGTGACCTGCATTCAAGGCTGTGTCAGGGTCCCTTGCACAAAAGATGCTGGAAGAGAGGGGTACAGGGATGTCTGCAGCTGGATGTCCAGTCCAGAGCCTGGAATCCCCCACTAGACCACCACAGACCTCCAGGATGGACAATACTTAGAAAAGAAAATAGTGTAGTAACTATTAGAATAACTGACATGAGAATGTGTACAGAGACATGTAAAGCCACTACGTTTGTTACATTTCAAACTAAATAAATGTCTATAATGTCTCTGCAAACACACACACGCACACCCGTTCAGACACACACAAAGAATGTACAAACAAGTCGGAAAACAAAGGGCTCTTGTAACAGGGCTTGGGATCTTGATGAAAAATTCAAACAATATTAAATGGGAGTGTCAACAGCAGACACACTTCTGCTGAGGGCCCTTCAAACAGACAGAGTAACTCGGTACACACATTACGCCGCCACAGTTCAACCCCTTAGTGTAATGATGATGGCAGCTTTAACTGAGGCACAGCTTTTAAAACCCCTCTCCTGCAAACACTCTCCTCCAATGGGGGGTAAAAGCTAAGGTTTCTGGCAAAAAAAACAAAAAAACAAAAAAAAACAAAAAGGAGGAGTAAGGAGTCGCTGTGTTCAGGCATGTCTTTTCCTTCAGATTTACCTGCCGGTCAACGTCACAGGTCACCTGGATTCCCTGCGATACCATCCCTCCCCGTCCTCCCTCCCTCCTTTTCTGGTGACCACTTCATCGCGAGTCGCACTCCTGAAAGACACAGATTAAGATATCAGCGCTGAAGGATTCCAACTGTCCTCCTGCACAGCACGGAGCCAGCAATGCCTCCTGACAGGCGAGCTTTAGAGCCGGGCCTCAGATTCTCACATCCATCAGTGATCCCTCATCTCAGGCAGTCGGAAAAAGAAACAACTCACATAAAAATGTGGACTTGTGGACACTGCACACATGAGGAAAAAGTGTGCGAGGGAAGGATAAGGGATCACCTTCCTGGATTGTGATGCATATGTGCCTGTGTGTTTGTAATTATTAATAAACAGTGGGAGCAAGTGTGTGTGTAGCTGATGAGATCTATTTCACTGCACATATTTAATACACCCCATGCACTGACCAGAAATATGCCCTAAAAATACCCTAAAAAAGGAAATGAAAACAGAAGTTTGCATTTTTTTCCCATATTCACACTTTCTATACTGTGAGACTAAAACAGCACTGAACAGTGGTGATTTTAGTTTCAGTTAAATGTTGTTACACACGACATTTGCATTTGGAAGTTTCTGGTCCTAAATACCTGGATTGATTTTTCAGTGTAAACCAACACTCCTTTAATATTGTGAGTGACAGTGATGACATAAGAAGAGTTAATAGCAATAATCTTAAAATTTTGACAAAGGTGACAGACTGCTGTGTGACCATGTAATGCACAGACATGCATTAAGCTAGACAAACACATACATTCTGTGTGGGATACCGAACAGGCATACGCCGGCCCTTTGGCAAAAGTTCATCTACAGCTTACGTTAAATCTGAGCGCAGTAACATACAAACGATTAATATTCTGACATTACTGAAAATGTATTAGAAAATAACTGAAAGATGCAAACACCATATCTTGTTTAGATATGTGTATCCTGTGTAAGTTTCACTTCCAGTTAAAGGGGGTAAAGACTGGTCAAAATTGAAGCAGCAGAGGCAGAGATATCCTGACTTTTAGTTCCTGTAGGTCAAGTTCCAAAAACACTGGATCCTACATTTCCCTTAATGAAAATAAATAGGGTGTTTAATGTGACATCATCAGGGTTTTTTTCGTTTACAGACTTCAGAGCTTCCTCCAGAGCCCCAACATTAAAAGACGTTATTCAGCTGTTTTGACAGGCTGAGACTCCCCATGACAAGTAAATTGAACTTAATGTGTAAAATTGGTGGAGTGCCCCTTTAAGGCAGTATTTGGAGTAGCCTCCTTTTTCTTGGATAGGAAGACGACTATAAACAGCTAATCCTGAATAAAAACACAGTCATTATGAGAGCCATTTGCCATAAGTGTGTGCATCTGGCACCGCTGCAGGGTCAGCAGCTCCACCACCACCTGTAGGTAGACAACAGCGCTGACTGGGAGGAGCTCGACTGGCTGTGGTCAGACACAGGAAGCGGAGACAGCAGGTGCACTGTTATCACCTCCATAGAAAGGTAGTGAAGCCACATCACAATCAGCAGGAAATGAAGCAGCACAGCTGAGGATGATAGCCCTCTCTCCAACATCCAACAACATTTTAAACATCTATATGCAACTGTATATGATCCGGCTGTTGATAGTAGCTGATTTTCACTTCTAACTCTTTGAAGCAATCACAGAGGACTTAACGCTCTTGATAAGGGAAAATTTCCCAACCTCTGTGCCTTACAGTTGTATCCCTTTTGTTTATGAGCGCTCCATGTAGACTCAAAGTGGTGTGACATTTACGGGCGCCTGCTTTGAAGAGGAGCCAACTGCTCTCCAAGCTGTAAAAAAGCCACCTGCCTCGCCTCACCTGCCCTTCACTGAAGGCTTAGCGAATAAAAACTCCCAAGTTCCAGTGTCAGCTATAGACCCTGCCCAGTAGCTACTGCATGGTGCAACACACCTTCAAAATCCCCCCCCAATTTTGGCTTTTGCAACAGACAGAAAAGAGGATATAAAGAAGGAGAGCTGTTTTCTTTTCAGTGTCTCCCCTCGGCTAAGTCTGGGGTAAGCCCGCTAATCCTGCTTGGTGTGATGACTCACAACGGGTGTGGCCAATGTGTTCCCAAAGATATCTTTTCCACAGTCTGAATATCAATAGGAATGTTTATGTTGGCTTTGTGAATCATGTTGTGTGGCATTTAATAGTTTCTAATGGCTGCCGAACACCTCCTCTTATGTTTATATTTATATGTTTGAACCACAGAAAACAGCAAAATCAGAAAAACCTCTGTCGTTTCTCATACTTGTCCCATTTTTTTGGATGTATGTAGTGCTGTATGAGCATGTGTGTTTCCCGTCATATGTGTGTGTTTGTGTATGTGGGAGAGGGAGAGAATTGGGCCGGTGTCCCCACCTAATTGTTATTGCGTCTGTGTTTGGCCTGGAGACAGTCGATAGGAATCAGCAGTGAGCCTGGTGGTGGTGGTAGGGGGGTTATGGAGGGCTGTGTCTCCCACTTCCCAGTGTCTTAGTTGTAATGCATCCCTCCACTAACAGGGATCAAGGTATTAGGGATTCAGGTTATTTGTATTGATTTTATGTGCTGTCATGCCGGGCTCGAGGACGCCCTCATATTTGTGGAAATTGCAAATTCCACCTCGGAAATGTCACCAGCGTTTAATCTCTTCCTGAGTGGTCAATACGGGACCCTCACTCTGGTCCGACCACGTTTATTAAACAGAGACCAAGTGTTCCCTCGGTTGCCATGACACCACGCAGCGTGGAATGGGATTGGTCCAGGCTAGATGGTAACATGGGAGTGAAGGAAGTCGAACTTCAGCATTAATAACTTTTGATGAGATCTGTGTCAGTGGTTATGAGATTGTACATGGATAACGAGAGTTGACTGTGGATTAGGTTCAGCATAGAGAGGAGGATTCATAGTTGGGTTCAGGAGTCACACTGAGAATATAAACAGAGGGCATTTTAAAGGGCTGCAAACTTACCTGCTGTACTGTAAGTCAGTGTGATTCACAATATTGTACGTTCAAAAGGCTTTGATGCCTGTAAAATATGTATTAAAAGACATGCAGTACTACTAGAGCGTACAAACTAAGGTCAGTGTCATTATTCTACGAGGACTCTTCAAGGTCCGTAAAAGCAAACTGCTTTGTTGCATCTGCCAACATTTGCATGTTATTATCATCTTTGCTTTATCCGTGTCATAGCAAATGTTTCTCTTTCTCCAGTGTTTACAGGAATGGCCGAGCCACCCCTCCTCTCTCCATTCAACACAATCAAATTTACTCTGGCTTGAGTACACGTTTAGTGGGGACCATTTGTTTGAGGCAAACACTTAGGGCCCTCGTATGTCATTGACCAGTGTCCACAAATATAATCCTATCAAGTTCAATCTTAGGATGTCCTACGCCATTGTTTTCCTAATGCAATAAATTAAAATAATCACATCTGTCTTGTTTTAATACACAGCCATCTCCTTTTTTTTTTTTTATTATTAGCACATTATGAACTTCCTCAAGTCCCTCCATGTTTTATTTGTTCAAGTGGGTCTGGACAAACTCATTGATGATATTGTGATGGTTTCACTGAAATCCTACTGTTGACATCCACCACGCTTTCAGTATTTACAGTACAAGTAGAGGAACGGTGCAGCTAACAAACATGAACCTGCCGGGGTGGACGGCATGCGTGAACGCACCCTTTCTTGCTTGTTGATAAACCCCTGCTTCTTCCAAAAGCCCTCAGTTGACATGTACCTACAGAGAAAGCCTTAGCAAAACAAGCTGGACCCTTGTAAATATGCAGTGCCCAACAGTGGCACACGCAGTGTTGGCTTACAAACTGCTAGTGGTGTTTTCCTTTTTACCTCCAAATTTGCTCGGAAAACTAATCATGGTCTGATAAAGCCCATGGTAAATATGGGAGAGATTGACACCCTTATGTCAAAGTTTACATAGCCGGACCAAGTGTACATATAGGGCAAGGGAACTGTGGGGCCGAGCGGGGCTGGACTGGCCTGACCTCAGTGAGTCTACACCGGTGAAATAGACACTTTGTGAGAGAAGCCACAGAGGAAGAAGATTGCTCAGAGACCAGGAAGGGAGATTATTAGTATAATGGGTTCACATATCAGAAAACTGATATTTTAATGATACTAAAATTTTTGTGTATAATTTAATGTGGTTATAATGCTTCTGCTGTTTTCCTTGCACCTCGCCTTTGAAATACATTAAAATGAAGACAGTGGATAGCTCCCTTCCTGCCGGTCGCTGTCAGCCTTCCAATTGCTTGATAATCCACAGCAAAGACAGTGCAGCTAACAGAAAAGGTTAACCCCTGACTGATGTGTCTGATGTTAATCTATAGATCAATTAGGGAGAGGCACACTGGGTCAAGCTACAGATATTGCAGTGGCTATTAGTTCCCCTATCTGCCATTATTACACAGTCACATGCTCAAACATTGCGCTGGGTTGGTATGCTAGGCACAGATGCCTAGGGTAAACAGACAGGCCTACAAGGCTTGCACAAAATATTGATCTGACAGCAGATGAGAACCTTGATATCAGCCGTTCAGTTTTCCTGTGTCTGTGTATTCCTATGTGTGTGCATGTGTTGGAACATTTGTGGCAAATGTGTTTGAGAAAATATTTTAAAGCACATATTGTTTGTTTGTTTTGCCTGACGTTAATCCAGAATATTTCACTTCCAAATTCAGTTTTAGCATATGATGGTATACTCTGTTCTTCTTTTAGTAATATAGATGAATGCATATGGGCCGACTGTTTACAGTAATTCATTTTGCATAATGATTATTTATAATTTTACATGCAAAGTGCTTCAGCAAAACATTGTGTATAGTTCACAATGAATCGGAGATAATATTTAGTTCATATTTTCACCTGTTTTGCTCCAAACTGCTGTCTGCAACTTCTGAGACTTCAGGATTTTCCCAGCCCTAACCCTAAAATTAGTTCACAAAAGTTGCAAAATGGATGTTGCAATGGGCCCTTTGTGCACTCTCATTTACAAGATAATAGATAAAAGCGACTACACATAAGCCGGATACAAGTCAGGAGCAGCATTCTAGTTCTGAGATTTACGTTTTAGATGATGTTCTTTGACTTTGTTCCAAATTGAACTTTTGCTCTCCCTCATAATAATCCAAACCTAGAGGCATTTTTTTTTCTCTCTCTCTCAAAAATACCAAACAAAGCATGAAACACATGCATCAGCTTCTTTTGTTGCATTAAGCTGCGTCAAAAAGAGGGAAGGGTTGTCAGTGAGAAAAGATGGATTGAAATTTTCCATTACTTCATTTAAAGCTTCCCTTTCAGTTTCAGTGAATTAGCGCAATGGTAAAATAACTGAGGGGCGATGAAATGATACCTTGTCTATCAGCAGAATGAGGGAATGAAGTTCTTAAATCCCCTTTCTTGGAGTCTGAACTCATAGATATTTTGGGTGATCAAAATGGCTCATGCTGGGAAAAATGTCAACAGGAATGACCCATTTATTGGCACGGGATGGTTCTTTCTTTTCTAAAGCTGGCAATAACACTGAAGCATCACATAATAATGAAGAAATGCAAGTGCTCTCAGTTGTTGTGAATAGGCAATCTCTATATATGAAATTTGGATTTCTAGGAAGGGTTAGGCTGGGTCACATATTTCTTCGGACTATCACTGCGCGCCACAATGCAGCCAACTTGTTCAAATAGCACTGATGGTTGCTCCAACATTCCACAATCCTAAAATCTCAGGATCATCACAGCGGGGGTATGGAGGCATATTCATGACTAATTATGTTTCTATATCTTCCTGCTCCGCCTTTCTGTGTTCACAGCTCCAATGGTGTGTTCTGGCCCTGGGGATCAATCACTCTGAGCTGCCTGCCCAAACACCATTGACAAGGCGGAGGCAGTGCAAAGCTGGTCCAGCGCCTCCATGGCATGCCACCATTCAATTAGTCTTGGTCAGCGGGAGGCATGATTATTCCAAAATTAGTGATTATTTCCCTGGGTAAACAGGCCAGATTGGGGTGTGTCATCCCTTGTGTGCTTCACTGGTCACTGGGCCTCCACAAAAGGAGGATGGGGCCTGGAGGAGAGGCCAGGGTACAGAAGACTGCTTCCCCTGAAAGAGCAGCCCGCTCCCCCTTCTCACTGCTGGACCCCGCGGCTCGACACAGCCCTCCCTGATAAAGTGGTATTTCCCGCATACAAAGGCGGCATCGGACTTAATCCTCAGCCAACCCACACCCCCTTCTTTCTTCCCAGCAAGAGAGCACAATGAGCGTGGACCTTGTCTTAATCCAAAGGTGGGCTATCACAGTAATCTGATAATACATGCTGATCAAAGTCTATTCAATGCTAATCAGGACAACAGATCAGCATTATGATCTAATTAGGGACACCCTATGTGCCACTGAAGTGAAATGCCAGAGCATTGTAAACAGCGGAGGATGGCATTGAAATACTAGAGAAGAACAAAAGGCTGAATGTAATGCTTTGGCATAATCCTAACTCAAAGCTGTAATAGCAGCGAGTTAAATGAGACGAAGTTGAATTATTTCAGGATCTCGGGATGTGAATCACACAAGATATATAGATATATATTATATAATGTTCCTTTTCACTGATGACTCAAAAAAAAGACCTGACTTGATTGTGTTTTTCTTTTTAGAGGTTGTACATGTTTTTTTTTTTTTGCAGCTCCATGGCAGCAAGAGGCCACTCCTGACATAAAGGAAGATGAAAAGGTCGGAGGTCACCCATGGCAGCGCACTGTCTCACAACATGTCATATGCTCCACCTCCAGCCACAGTAAGAAAAAAAAAACCCAGTGCTTTCTTCATCAGCTGGCAAAGGGATATTCATTGAGGCCTCTTGATAGTTTTGACTCGCGTAGACCCATTCTGTACTTCTGTTGATTTTGCCACTTGTGGTATGCCCAATTAGCCTTGAGCTATTAAGAAAGCACCAAATCAATTACCCACTTGCCTTTCGGAAGTTGTTGTTCTCCTCTGGGAGGCGTATCAGTCACGCCTTGCCTGCAGAGTCATCCCCTGCAACTCCAGAAATCTGGGTGGCCTCGGCTCTTTCAAAACAGCACAACACAGCGCCTACATTGGGATGAACTAAGTCTACTTTAACAAGGCTCCTAGCAATGGATAATCCTATCAAAATGGACTCCTTTTAGAAAAACAATAAAAGCAAGTGCCCGCTAATGACAGTGATATGTTACGCATGGAATGCAGGGAAGGCAGAAATCAGCATGCGATGAGAATTCCTTATGCGGCGGCTGACATCCCTTCCACCTGGGCCTAAAACAACAAAGCCGTTTTTGGATTCAGCACTGTTTAGATACTCCTTAGCTACGAAAATAAAGGCCAGATGTGCAGGCAGGAGTCTCATGTGGCTACATGTAGGCTACTTGTGTGTGACGACGAAAGGCAGCCTTGTCGACAGCCACTGCTTTGCAAACTGACTTTCCCTTTCAGACAGTGTACAAAGAAAGGTTTAACCCTTTAGTCCTAACAAAATGTACAAACATTACTGACACCGTGAGAGTTGAACTTTAGTTAGATGTTAGATGTTGTGTTTATGTGTGTGACGATATATATTTTATCAAAAAATAAAATTTGAGGCTTGGTATTTTGAAGAAGGCATGTCTAGACAACAAAGGAGATTAACTGGATTAGTCTTCGTACAAATCTGATGACTTTAAATGAGTCAAAAAGAAAAAGTGTTAGGCAGATTAAAAGACAGCCCAACATTTCAGTTTAACCCCTAAGCAGCTTCTAAGTTGCTTGAAGTGTATATGTTGTCCTGTGTGGGTCAGCTCAAGGCACTGCCCCCACCCCCATCCTTAGCCCAACTCCCACACACAGGCAGGAACAAAAAGACCCACCTCAGTGTGGCCCTATCAATGTCACCGCTTTGTGTAGCCGTCTTTCAGGGTACATGAAGTGTCTTTAGCCTCAGTGAGATCAATAGCACGGCCAACTGTGCAGCAGCTAGCGGCAGCAGCAGCCGCCGCGCGGAGCTGCAACACAGAGAAGATAAAGCTGATCAGACTCGACACATTGTGAGATCTGTATCTTTGATCTACTTGTGTGCACTTTGCTTTTATACAGAACTTTTCAGCACGGATTCTCTGTTGCTTTTGCTGAGCGGGAAATGGAATACTGCAGTTGAGGTGCAATATTGATGTGCCATATCTCCATTGAGTTGAAAATGTCCCCGAGGACCTTTCAAAGTTTTCTGTGTACTCTGCTGAGCCAGATCTTTCCTGACAGTGACCTCAGTCAGCCTATAGGTACACTGGATTGGACAGGTCAGTTCCATTGATTTCCCATTCCCTCTTGGCACAATAAAGACTATCAACGAACCACTCTGATGTGTCCTTGACCAAAGTGTAACCCACAATGTTTTATCATGTGTACTTTAAAGCTTTTAACTCAGTAAAAGGCTTGTTCACGGTGCAATGATCCATTGAATAAAATGCAGATTTAACTGTCCATTACTGTTACTTTGATCCTTCCCTTCTGTAATCATGTAAACTGTAGGTGAATATATCATTATGAATAAATGGAGACCACCAAGTAAGACTTTAGAGGTTTCTCTTCTTTTTCCCAACAGAAAAAGCCCGAGCCTAATTTGCCATCATCAGCTTCTTTTGTTCAAACAGGGGCTGGTATTTGAGAATAATCCTCCTTCCATAGATGAAATAGTGTCTCGACAGGCAGCGGCAAGACCCTGTGAAAACCTTTTCCAGAGGCGAATCTTTGTGAGATCTGCAATGTTCAAGGCTGAAAAATGTCTTGTTAATGACAAAACAAGTGATATAAACTTGCCACCTGGCTTCGAATACAGGAAATGTGCAATGAAAAGCCAGGCAAGCAGTTAGACGTTTGCTTTGTTTGCTCTTGTACTGAATGTTTTTTTCTTTTGTGGAAATGCATTTTATTACAAGTAATAAACATACTTCATGAACAATTTACTTGTGTTTTACTAATTTTCTATTATGCAGAAACACAATCTGAGTTGACCCAACATGAAAGTGAAATAGATGCCTTTAATTTATATTCAGCGTCTAGTTATCCTTCCAAAATGCCATGTGTAATGTCATGCAATATCTGACAAAATGACCTTAATTTAAAGGGCTGCCATTGATGTCAACACCAGGTAAATACCAAGTTGCAAATGTGCATTGATTGTTTAGATGCTCCAGGTGACACCACGCCAGTAGAGAGAACTTTTGTTTACCTCTCAAATTTCACAGAATGTTGAAGTGGCACTAAAAAATTATTGACATATTGCTGAAGTGTCTGAGCTAAAAGAGAGATTGGAGAATAAAAATTACACGTCAAGTTAAAAGTTCTTTTTTTTTTTAGAAATGTTCACATGAAGACTCATTGCAACGTCATTAAAAATGCTCTTTAAATTGTGAGAAAATACATCATATAAGCATACATATGCCTACTAAAAAATGCACTTTTCCAAACATATTGTCAGTGATATTTACATCATTAATAAGCAATACTGCATTTAAATATATGCATAAAGAAATATATAGTATCCAGGCATCCTCGCTATTCCTTTGGCTGTCACACCAACAACCAAACTGGCCAGTGTGTACGGTGCAATTCAATAAGGAAATGAGATGCAAATTACTCCATACATCTACAGCATATTTTAGGAACGTTATTCAGTGTTTTGATCTAGACCATCCTTTTGTTAGTTAAAATGTACAAACTATTCAAAAGATTTCTTTTGTTCTTAGCCTTTGTAAGAAAGTGGAGAAAATATTTGGAATGCATTAAGTTCTGAAAACCGCCTGTCATGGCCGACAATAAAGGGTAGCCTAATAGATGTTAGCATTGATGGTAAAGAGGACAAAAAGAAGCGGCTCTCTGTTGTGCACAAACTGCCTGGCGCAACTAAAAATGAATCCATTTACTTCAGACTGTTTACTTTGTACTTTTGGCTGTAAAGGCAAAGAAAAAAAAAAAAAAACCCAATTCACGAGGTGCAGGAGCCAAGGCCTCAACTTCTCTTTCACAGGCCACGTTTTTTCAGCTTTTTAAAAACTCACACGCCAAGCGCCCTGGCAGCCAGCGCTGACAAGATGCAGGGGGGAGAGAAAAGAGTGAGGAGACAAAACCAAACACAAAAACAGTAACATCTGCAGCCGCTTCCAGCCAGACAGTTTGATGTGAATAACTCAGCACTTTGTGCCCTGACCTTGGCGAACAAAGGGGGGTGAAATTGGGGGGGGATGCCTCAGGAGCGGAGCGGGACGCCCCGGGAGGCGAACGCCCGGATAGCACCCCTGCACGTTTTGCTGAGTTGGAGTTATTGTCCCCCAGCAGGGCGAAGAGGTGCCACCAGGGCACCCAGCACTGCATGCCACTTGGACTGTCATAGTTTCCGCACAAAGATGGCTGCTTGACAAATGAAGCAGAGCGGTGCAGGAATAAAATGTCATTTTCGGAGTGGTGCACTGTTGGGATCAGCAAGCCATATGAATGCAGATCAGGGTCAGGCAAATAACTATAGGAGTGCCTTTTAAAGAGATTGGTAAATGTAGAGATAAATCAGTGCAAGGGGGAGAAGATGAATATTTATCAATCCTGCCAGAGGATGCTAATATATATACAGATTTATTTCACCTCAGTCCAAAGTTAGAAAAGGCAAATTCCTCCCCATCAAATCAAAGGGAGACACAACAAAGCAACTGTGTACTTCAAGACTTAAATCTTACAAGTTCCTAATCCTTCTGAAGTCCACACGGGACCTTTGGTCTCCATGGCAACGGCAGGGCATTCAACCAAGTGATTGCCTCCAATGAATTTCAGATAAGACAAAATGGAAGTGAATTGATGTGATTTTAATGCAGAAGTGAGCGGTGGAGGGGAGGTCCACTCGGTTCATATTTGAATAAAGCAAACAGAGCAGACAAAAGGCTGACAGCCGTAAATGACATTGTCAGTACAAAAATTATCAGCCAGTTTACAATCTGTTTGCTCATGTAGAACAAACAGAATGTGTGTGGCATCCCCGGGCTTTGTGAACGGCAGGGCCGGCAGCCGGCGGCGAGAGAAAAGCAGATATCAGCTCCCCCTGCAGCCCTGCAACAATTAGATAGCAATTTGACAGGCACACTCAAAATGTGAGTTTGTTGTTCTCTTCCAAGGGCACCACATCTTTTTTTCTTTTTTTTTTTTTATCAAAAAGGAAATACATAATTGAGGCGTTGTGAACAAAGACAAATTGTGTGACCTATGGCCAGAGGACTCGCAGGGTGGGATATCACAGGCGTAGGGAGACACATTCCAAACATAAGACCCTCAGTTACCTAGCAAGAACTCGAATCAAGGTCCCCTTTTCTGCCTTGCCCTCCTTTGGTGGTAGGGGACCAACAGGGAGATCCTCCTTAAAGACAGCCCAGTTAGGCTCCGTCCACTCCCTGCTGCCCTTTGTTGCATTTTGTCACTTGTTTTGTTTAGAGCTTGTTAACTTCTCTATAGCCGCATGGACAAGCAGCAGCTGGTGAACTTGCGGTGGGCTGCAAGGCATCAATTTTATCCTGCGACAAGGAGGGAAAACAGGCCTGGCTTGCTTTTGACAGCACCTTGAATCTTCGCACTGTAATGCCGTCTGTCCATGTTGCCAAGCAGCCATAAGTCTACACGAGTCCGGCACAGATTAGTTACCAGAGAGTTGTGTAAAGGTGCTAAAGGACCACAAGCAATATCAGCTGTCATTGGCAATGTTGCACATGAAAAAAATTGAAAAATTGAATTGAAATGTAAAAACTAGTTTACTGACAATGCGCACATGGGTTCATTGAAAGTTGTGGTGTGTTTAAGCTATGTTTGGAAAATGCAAAAGAAAGGCAAATGTATTTAAAAAGACGTTAGCAGCATAGTCCTTGCAGTAAAAGGTGTGAATTCAGCTGCAGCAAACAAAGCAGACCTGGAAGACTTCCAGCTGAAAGTCCAGCGATGTTGAGTCCTTTCTTGCTGACGAGCAGTATGTAGCCTAGCGTGCAGAGGCTGTGGCCTCGTGAATCACAGCTTGCCTAACAGATCTGAAAGCAACAAACAAAGTCAGCTGAATCTTCTTGATACTGTGTCAAACCTCTCATCACCGAAAAACAGCATGTCAGAGTGTTAATTGATATTCATCCCAAGATTCTCCTCCCTGTGCTGTGAAGCCCTGCTCTGTTCTCTGGCTGTGGAGATGCCGTTTAGTCTTATTAAAAAGTTGTTTGATTAGCCGGCCCTGGAATGGAGGCTGTGGAAAGGTCTGGCAGCAGCAGATAAAAGGGGAATGATAAATAGGCGAAAAGCCAGCCGATTGCCAGTCAGCCACTAGAGCATCAAAACACATCCATTTCTCTGCAAAGTTGATCCAATTATTGTCAGCCACTCACAGATAGCTACTATGCTTTACTCCTTTCATTCCAGGCTAAATTGCTCTTCCCCTTTTTTCGCCGATACGGCAATCGGTCATAAAGGGCCAGCCATCATTAGTGCTGTTTGAATTGGAGCCCTGTAGTGTTTGGTTAAGAGGGTAAATGCAAATTTGATGAAAGAATAAGGCTGCATTTACATATCAGCCTCAGCTCACATGGGGAGGGTAAACATTCTGTTTATCTCAAGTGTCATTTTATGATTTCAGTCGAATATAAAACTGACCTTGGCCCAGTTGGAGCAAAAGACCAAGGAAATTTACTGTTGTTTAAACACAGTTTATTCAAGTAGAACTTGTCAACAAGTCTTCTATAACTTGGCAAATAAAAGAAGAAAATCAGGATGTTTTCCTCATTTTGAAGTTCACCTCCTAATTGTTTCTCTATTTGATAATTTCCCGTCCTAAATAATGTAAAAATGGTGATTGTTGTAAAGTAATATTCTTATTTAATACCTGTAAATAAAATGATGTCTTCAAGGAAAATGTGTCAGTGCCATGTTTAAGAACACTTTTAATTAATCACATAATTGAAAATTTAAACAAATAGTACAATTATAAAATAAGAATATAAAAGCCTCTTAAATTGACATTTGCCACAGTGCTAATTTCTATTTATTTCCGCTAAAAAAAGGTAATTGAGGGGAATCACTGTGCCACATTTGAAGCCACAGAATGACTCACATGGTTACAGCACAAAAATAGCTCTAAGTGAAAAATGTTGGAAGTAAAATGCACGACCTGATGTGAGATGTACAATTTAAAACTGTAAGAAGACATACACCGTGTACGAGGCACTCTCATCAATATACCATGTGAAAATCACTGTTTTATATTATATTAAGTGTTTGATTAATTCAAGAAATTTACCTCGAGCAGTTTAGAGAAGGGCAGACAAAACTGTCAAATAAAAAATGAAAATATACACTCCAACCAGCAAACATATTTCACACAAATAATATTTAATTTCTGCACAGCCACAGAGCTGAGTGGGCTGTTAAAAATAAGGCAAAACACTGCCATCTATGGCTATGTTCCTAGGACTGCTGAGGTCCTGTGCACCCAGCACAAAGGCAATCAACTATTCCTAGAAAAAAAAAAATGATTGTATGTCTTGATATTTGTGAATAAGATTAATAAAATATAATTGTAATCATACAATTGTAAACACACGCCTGACAATTCTCAATCTAGTAAAGTAAAAAAGTGTTTTGGAACAGTGTTCACACCAAAGTTTCGTGCATTGCTCACGAAGCTGACACGTTTTTGGCTTCTGAAATTGACAGATTAGACTGAAACCTAGATTTTCATCCAAATGGGCATCTGGTGGCCATATCCTTTAAGCAACACAATTCTGCACAAATCAGGGGTTCTGTCAGAGCTTTTCATACCACCTGCTGTGTATCTTCCCCTCAAAATGATTGAGCCTGCCTTTATTGTTTCATCATAATTTTATCTTTACAGTTTGTTGGCCAAAACGCAACACACATTGCACATTTTGTACTTAAATGGGCAATATAATGATGCTGCAAGCGCCATATACTGTATGCCGGTATAACTTACTGTATATCTTATGGCAGATACTTCATTTCAAATAAATTTATATTGGCAATAAAAACACATATCGGGACAAAATTTTGACTGTGATTCAAGAGCGCATTAAGGCGCAATAATGAAGTGCATATAGCTGCCAGACTGGGGTAGCAGGTTGGCGGTGAAGCATAGAAGAAAGCCAGATGTCAGGGCTTCTATAGCTTAGGCCTTGACCAGGCCTTCGTCTGCAGCGGCCCTTTATGTAGCTCTCTGTGTGATGCACTGGTCCCCTATGGGAGCCCCAAGGCTTTACTGGTGATGAGACGCGATCTGTCCCGTCTGTCACCTCTCTCAAGTTATTCATACACCATCCATACAGTCAGTCCTCCAAGGCCTCTAATCCCTGTCTCTGGTGGAGTACAGACAGGGAAGCAGACAGGAGGGCGGATTGCAAGTCTGTTCATAAGATGTTTAACACGCTGAGCATGACAGAGCATTTCACATTTACAAAATATCAGCAATGGTATCAGCATGAGGCTGCAAAACAGTGGGTTATATCTGCAAGTGGAAACCCTGATTCACACAATAATGTGCAAATGCACGAGTTCAAAGATGTAGACAGGGACATGCACTGGATTTCACACCTGTCTTTGCAGATGCTGTGGAACTGGTTTAAGAGTTGGGACTGGGACAGTGCTTTAAATTCTGACGTAGGACCCAAATGTTCATTCATTTGTTTTTGATGAATGGTGGAAAACAATTTAATATTTTCATTTTGCATTTACATTTCAAACTAGTCATTCCAGAAAAGTTTTATTCTTCTTAATTTTTATAAAACCCGAGAGCGAGCTGGTCCACAATGTTTACAAACTCATCTTCAATTTATGAAAAACTGAGTTTAAGTAAAATCTACAAATGGCAATATGCATAAAAGTCCCTAGCTGTTAGGTGTGACCACACATGAGAGTAAATTTGCTCAGCACGCCATCTCCTGATGTTTACAAACAAATACAGAAAGAGTTTATGTAATGCATTTATTTAAACAAGACCTAAGAAATGAGCAAATAGATCATTCTTAGGGATTCTTTGCTTTGCAAACACGCCTATTATGGATTAAAGTTTGACAGTATGCCAAAGTTATCAAGGTAAACTAGAACTGTGACTGACAACTGAAAGTGGTTTCTCTTTGTTCCAGTGTGTGTGTGTGAGGTCGAGAGAGAGAGAGACAGAGAGAGGGAGAGAGAGAGGAGAGTCAGCTAGAAAAGCCATACATAAGGAGGTTCAGCAAGTCTCTCTATGTGGCACTTATTTTATCTCCCTCCTTCCTGGAAGCACCATCAATTTACCGGGGACAACTTCACCACTCCCTTCAAGGATCAGCACAAAAAGACTGACCTGGGACAGACACACAGGGTTCACCTCAGAGCCCATTAATCAGGTGTCACAGGTGTGTGTGGATGAGGTCAGATTCTGGCATGTTGTGCTGCAACTGCTAGGTCACATACAGGGCACTGGATTAGATCCACAATATCTTAATAATGCAAAAAAACAAAAAACAAAAAAAAAAAAATGAATGGGTGATTTGTGTTGCTGTTTTCCTGTTGAATATTGATTCACTATGTGTGATCAGGAATGTTTGTCAAACAAAAATAGTATTGTTTTTCCTGCAGAGATTAACCTGTTTAATGCAGAGAGCAATCACCCATTGAGGTTGCAGCAATTGTTGATTGTGTGTGTGTGTGTGTGTGTGTGTGTGTGTGTGTGTGTGTGTGTGTGTGTGTGTGTGTGTGTGTGTGTGTGTGTGGGTGGGTGGGCGGGTGGGTAGGGTGTTTGGGTGTGTTGTTGTGTTGCGTGTGTGTGCATGTGTGAGACAAAGGCCACCTGTGCAGTGGAGGGAGCCAGTGAATTCAGAGCCAGAGTGCGCTCTTTCAATTGGCATTTGATTTGTCACTCAGCAGACTCCGGCTCCGGCTGAGTCACTTAGCAGGCCACACCCGCTTTCCTCCATCTCCTCTCTCTGCCTTTCCCTTTTCTTCTCCCTCCACACAAGGTGTATCTAAGGGTTCACCTCCAGGCCAGCACTGTTGACACACGTACCTTAATGCGCGTGGCTCACACCCATGTCTGTCAGTGACTTGTGTTAAGCTGCAGCTAGTAAAAATCATCATAGAGTGTCAACTCTTCACTAGCAAGATTTGGCGTTGATTATTTCTTTGTAAGATCCTCTGTGCTGAGCAACAATATTACTGACACAAGCTTTGGGAAAATGATCTCATTACGCTTAAACTTAGAAATGTTCCCACCAATGTTGACACACATTACAGTTTTATATGCTCTGTTGTATTCTTTATTCTTCAGCCACATTTAGCTACAATGTGACCATCTGCACTCTGAATTGTGGTGAGACGGAAATATTTATATTGTCCTACAATCATGAGAGATTGCTTTTATTGCATGCACACCTACCAATGTGAGGCACGCCTGTCTGAAATGAGGACTATAGTGCAGGTATTAGTAGCCACATCTGAGCTGCACCACCAGGATGCAGGTGGCAGACACTAGCACACTCAGAAAGAGAGCTGAATGGATACTGCAGCCAAGAAAGATCACAGATGCACACAGAAGCCTGTTTGATGCCTTTGAGATGGTAAAAAGGACTCGCTGACCAAATAATGTGAAGCAGTGGTACATAGCATGCTGTGTGTCACTTGAATCTATGAAACGGTATCAAACCTAAGTCAAAATGTGTTCTTTTGTGTCTTGAATTCATACATTTTAAAGACATAAAACCTTAAAAACATTTTCATTTCTAATCAAAAGCATTCCAGCAGCACAAAACATGTCTGCCTATCCATACTTTAAGCATGCAGTCACAACTGAAATAGCACTGCAAGTATATTAGTCTTGAAAACAAAAGAAGTGTCTAAGAATTCCTGACTGAAGTTGCATTCTGAAGTTGCTACAACGGGTTCATTCATGAAGGCTTGGAGGGTGTGGAGCAACTACATCAAACACATGATTAATTGGCGATGTGATGCCGAAGGGGGTGAAAAATGGACTGTTACTGTGAAACCCAGTGACTGTAGTTCTTCTGAATTCTACCTGAAACTTCATCCCACGCAGCGCAGCACCAAACTTAATTCCAGTTCAGTGTGCGACACTAACAAATACCCCACCACTCCCTTTAGAGACAAAGCACATCTGTCTGTACCAGAGCTGTGTGACAAAGGGACAAATCATCTGCACTGTACCGCTTGGAGTCAGAAGAGATCTCTGAATGAGCTGAAACCTCTCGGGGTCAGGTGAGAGTAAGTTTCCCATGACAGAGAAGTCTTTGAAGACAAGTTTGGAGGCTTCAGACAAAAGTGTGAGATTATTTAGACTGTCAAATAGTTCTATAAAAACTCAGAGGAAACAAAACAGGACAAAAAAAAGCCCAAACAAAATACGTTTAATTTTTTTTTGTAGAGAAATGCGAAGACAAGCAAGAGGGAAGGTGTCCATTGCAGTAAGAAGCTAATTGATAGGGTGTCCCAGACAATAGGTGGGTGCCACCTGGTCACATTCCTCACATGCCAGTCAGACTGTCAGTGACCCTGAAACGGAGCCCACTTTTCCAATTAGGGTCATTAGTGTGAGCCAGTAAGTGCCCCAGTCACACATGGCTGCAAACCCGGCCCACTTTGGCACTGTGGAAAGACCCCAAGCAAAACAGCATAAAAAAAGGTCATCTCAGTGTTTTCACCAAGTGTGGCCTAAGATGTCCATCAAGGCATTCAGGGGTTATTCAGTGTAGATGCAAGTGGTATTTGTTTCTCGATCTGTGGACCTGAGGGAGACATTCACAATTTTGAGCAACTGGACATTTCGTAATAGAAGAAAATGAGCTGCATTAATTACTCTGCGCAGGTTGTCAAGCTTGTAAGAATATGAATGAGATGGATGTTGGCAGTTAAAGGCACCAGACTGACAGTTGTGGCAGTTGCTTTAGACCACAGATTCACCCGAGTACGGTGTGTTTTCATGGACACGACCCAGCAAAACACCTCCTAACTGCCGTTCGTTGTCGGACCGTCTGTATGAGTGTGTAGGCCTATTATCATTCTTATGTCATATGGAAATAGATATTGATTCCGTGAATGATATTTTCCTATTCCTCACAATAGTCATCAGAATGATAGAACCATTTTAAATCCGGGATCTGAAAAGAAAAGAGGCATTTACATCTGCGGTCGCATCTTTTTTTGCATTGTCACTGGAAAATATTGTGACGTTAACGTATAGCAGATGTTGTTGCTCATTTGACTGCTAATTTGGTTAAACACTTTAAATGTAGCTTCGAAACATCCGTTTATGGATATGAGGAAAATTATGTTGCTGTTGTGTGGGCCAGTATCATCAGAGTGTGTGTGTGTGTGTGTGTGTGATGTGACTGGCTGTTGTGAGACAGTGAGGATGCTCTCTGTTTGGCCTCCTGATATCTAACAGTTGCATATAAAATATTGCACATTGGGAGAAAGTGTGTTTTTCATGATAATGCAGCAGCATCATCACACCTACAGTTTGCTGATACTGCCTGGACCCTGATGCCGCTGCCTCTGCTTTGAACTTTGTATTGTGATGGTTGTCATAGAGAATTTGACAGGGTTTCAGCTTCATATTGACTGCTAAGACTCATTTAGTTTGAGTTAGCAGGCAGTCTTAATGTTAAGCTTGTTTGCTTTTGCTAGACAGTATTGCACCACATTTCTTTAAAGTATATATATAGTGTGCTTTAGGTGCATATCTCTGTGGTTGTAAGGATTTAGTAAACATGCTTTATTTCTCCCGCAACAAACACTATGTGCACCTGCATTCACTTCAACCATTAACCGGCACTGTGTTTTATCTTGAGATAAGGCCCGCTGAGAGATCTGGAAGGTGGCAGAACACTAAAAATAATCAGTCATCAACTTTCACATTCAAGAAACAATAAAGGGAAAATGACTGAGAGAGAAATCAGTAGAGAGGGAGATTAGCGCTAAAGCTGTTGCCAGGTTTGTGGGTGAAACGAAGCCTCTCTGCTGTACAGCTGGGAGTTGTGCGGATTCATCGGGTGAGATTCAGATAGCAAGTTGAGCCAGCTAGCAAGGTGCTGAAAGGTGCTAAAGCTCATGTAGAAAAGATGGCACCTCCCTATGTGCTGTATAAACACCAAAGGTGTCTTAAAACTACAAGTGTCAAGAAAGGAATAAAGTCGGTGGCTTATGATCTTCTCATCAAGATTGGGGAGAATGTGGGAAAATATAAAGTGCATGTTCACACCAAATGCCAGAGTGGTAAAATACTGATGTGTTGTAGCAAATTGGAAAACATTGTTGTTTTGTAAAGGTCATAATGCACACCACAATACATGAATGTGTAAACTGACTACATTAGCACTGTAGTGATTGATAGCAAGCTGTAATATTGTACTAACATCAATAAATGCTCTAATAACACAAATCAGATGGTACAGAGTGAGTGTACTCAGTGCCTCTAGTATGTTTGTTTGATGAGTTGTCTGGCTTGTAGTGTCTGAAGCCACTCACCTCGCTCTCTGTCATAAAGAGGCTGTTTGCACAGAGATCCTCAGACTTACCGCACATCACGCCGAAAAGTGGAGCACTCAAAAAGCTAGCTGTTGATCTGCTGATCTCAGCGGCATGTTGGTAAATCAGAGCAAAAATAATCAGCCAGCCCTGTTTGTATAACTGCTAAGCCAACCAAGCGTCTGCAAGTGAGCGAGCGCTGTGTACAACTCCAGCTGTGAAAGCTTGCAGATAATCTAGCAAAATGGACAACAGCGAGCCATATTTGCTTAATGCATCCAGTCTGTGTTCATGTGCTGAATGAAAGTCTTTCATTCTCACCTTTTCTCTTAAGAATTAATTTAGAATTTATAAGGTTCTAAAATTTAAATATCACCTAAAAAAATACCACTGAACATTAAAAAAACACCAACAAAAAAACAACAACACACAATTGAATACATTATAAAGATACAAATAAAATAAAAAAGGTTCATGTTGTAGTGAGTAACACTGCCCTCCAGTGGACATCTTGGACCACAACACACATATAATGTAAGAAAATCAAAATATATCTTTCTGTAAATATAAGAAAAAATACAAAGAACTTTCTTTACCAAACTAAATGCGCGCGCACACACACACACACACACACACACACACACACACACACACACACCTAGAATAATCTAACATGGCAATTTCCATCCAAACACACACACACACACACACACACACACACACACACACACACACTTTATTATTATTATTATTACAGCCACATCCAGTTCTTGCCAGGCTATCACTACACACAGTCTCTCTTATTGTCTTATCATTGTTCCGACAGGTGGTCTTACCTGGCTGTGGCTGGGAAGCAGGCAGATATGAAGGGGATGTGTAGGGCAATAAAGCCATAACCAGGCTAGTTGTATGGAGGGTACGTTACATACAGAGCACCACCTGCTAGATGTGAGGGCTCTTTATCACCAGCTGGCCAGTGTTTTATAGCACTTGTTTTACAGTGGCTGTGATTAACAGGAAAGGTCAGGAATTAAATGGAGAACCTGTCATCGTCCTGATGCGTGATACAGAGTTTGCATCTATTATAAACACTCACATTATGTCGCTCAAGCTTTAGTCTGTGTGTGACAACAACAGTGAGCTAATTCTTCTCTATTTTTAAGCACCTCCAGTGAAGGAGTGAAACAGGTCTCATCATGCCTTATTCTGTGGCACCACCTTGTGTTTGATATGGTGTATTGCAATAGTCCCTCTTTGAATAACCCTGTTGGACCTGAAACATCTTCATTATTGTGGGTTTTACACAGATAAAGTCCCATGATGGTGTGTTTCAGGCATATTTCTGCACTGGTGAGAACTTAATAGTTGGAGGAAATTATTCTATTTTGGTCTCAGGCCATGAAATGTTTGGAGTTTAACTAACAGTCTGTATTATATGTTTCATAGTGTTGATTTACAGTAAAGACAAGGCTCAGAGAAGTGTGTGTATGTGTGTTTTCACCGACAGTGTCAGTAATTCACTATTTGAATGACGTTAGTGATGCAAATAGAGAGTAAACTGTGCAGATAAAAACTACAAGCATGTTCAACTGATAATCATGAACGCACCGTTAGAGTTTGACGTGCAGTATAGATGAAAAATCAGCATTTCTTCTTTTTCAGCTGACCATAATTGTCAGATATGTCACTGCTTACCTTGGTGTCGAACACACGACTAATTTAAACAAACATTAACACATAAACTACTAGGATTTAGGTCTAGTGTCAGTGTAATTTAAAAACCTCTCAGCTCAGTTAGTTTGACAGTGATTGTAGTTTTGTCTTTTTTCTTTAGATTTGAATCCCAAACATGAAGGCCACCTCTAAAGACAACACAGCAACTACCACAATTCAAATCAGCTTGTAAATGAAACAAAGGATCATGAAGCAATTTAAATAGCACTAACTTGTTTTTCAAATCAAGTTACATGCTGATAACATTCAGCAGCAGTATATACATAACATGTCAATCTAACAGTACATACTTTATTTTGCAGTTACACTGAAACCAGCAAAAAAATAAAATAAAATAAAAAAGATTTAAAAATGCATCAATGTTGTTAAAATCTTCTACTGCCTGCCCAGCTCTGGTCCTTCACACAGGTGTTCTCAGTTCATCTGGCTGACTGGCTGCAGCTGTGCTAAAGATTTGTTGAGGCCATCAAAACTCAACAGAATTACAGCTTTCAATTTCTTTCACCCTAGCAAATTAAAGTATTATGTAGAAATTATCCGACAGTGGTTTGAAACATTTTTCCTCCTCTAAAGCTTCATTTTAGAACATTTTTCTGACACCAACGCTCAAGAAACAATGGTTAGAGTTGTGCCACATCTAAAAAATAAGAATGTTTTGTAACTTATTGTAATTATACAGGTTTAATTATACTTTTTTCTGAGTTCTGGTGGCAGGAGATATAGGATGCACATATTTCTGCACATTAAGGTTCATTGGACTGATGTCTCTTACAACAGATCAGATTTATTTGGATTTATGATTCATGCAGTTAAGTTGCAAGTGAATAAAGTAACTGCAAATGAGTGTAAGTCAAGTCACAAGTCTTGATTGTTTAAAACTTTCATGACTCCAACTGGACTCCTAGCTGGGTCGCGGCAACCACCAGCTAGTCATCATTCTTGTTCTTCCTACTCTGTGATGTTTCCATCATCCTACTGGCATGCAATTCATCTAAATCTGCTTACATCCTCTCATGAACCCTTTAGCATCACTCTTTAAATTAGTCCCTTTCATACGGGATACAGTAGCTGGATAAATGCGTCAATGTGTCAGCCCACAAACATACTGTGAGATGTCACTTCCTCCCTTGTTTTTTATGCAGCGAGACAGCTCTGGCTCATAGTGCTCATTTGCATGATCTGCATTTCATTTTGCATTTCATTCATTTAATGTCAACCAGACACACTTTTGTGACTTTTTGTTTCCAACAATAACAGTAATATATTTTTACCCAGAGAAACGTAATCTATATCCCTCACTACAGGAAAAAAAAATTTCAATGATGTGTGCCATACAGGTATGGCAGGTCCGGCTCCCATCTGGCTTGTTCGTAGTGAGTCGGATCTTTTAGCTCTGCTCACCTTTAAACTGACTTTTTTGTCTCCCCCAGCTGTTTCATTTAAGTACTGTAGGTAATTTCATTTTATGTCACAATCAGTTCATATCAACAGTCTGATTATGTTTTTGCTCTTCAATCCCAATGGTTATATTATAAATTATATTATAGAACAGTGTGGAAGCTTAATTGTTATTGCACTCTAAAACAACAGCGAGGCAATGAATACGACCTTCAGAATTTGGACGTTCTTTAAAAAGCCTGACTGACTGGACCTCTGCTCAGATTGTGCTGCGTCCTGCCCGACCAGGTGACTAGAAGAGGTCTAATCAGGAGTTAAAAACACCTGTGTAGTGGACTGTGGGCCTTTGTGTTGAAATCAATTTGGTGAATGTTTAGTCAGTAAGGTTACTTTACTGACCCTCCCCTTCTCTTTCATGCACTCTCTCAATCACACTTGGTGCTTATACGTTCAGATTTTTTCCTTCCCCACACTATCATGCTGTGAGCTTAAACTCCCTCCTGGTTCACTTCATCCAGTCAAGTACGATTAACAACACTCACTCACACCCCTCTCATCAATTTTACATGAGCCAATCATTGACCACCATAGTCTATCAGTTCAGTTACCTGGCTCTGTCTAGCCCCTGACACTGATGTCGGCAACATTTAAGCAGAGCAGACTGAAGCAGAGTCGTGACACGAGCGCTTCCTACAACTGAACATTGACTCCAGATGCATTTTTTTTAATCAACCGTGTTTTATATTCCTCTAATCTCAAGGTCGAATGTTTCCTAATTTGTGGCAAGGAAATGTCTATATTCAAAAAGTCAATTAAACATTATGGCTCTCTAAACAGAAATGTATTACTGTCAAATATATCCCCAAGTTAGTTGTAGAGAAACACATTTTCTGAAGTAGGCTGACTCCATTTACTAAATTCTCAAGAGTTCAGAATTGGGTAATTCAATAGAATTTAGTATATAAACTTTGGATAAATAAAAGGTGTTACTTTTTTTTTTATAATGCTATCCATATAATAGTGTTACGTTTAGATCTGCACTGGAAAAAGCTATCTAATGGGAGATTTTGGCACCAAACCTTATATTGGATAAAAGGCCTTTTTCACAGAAGACATTTTCACATGTTACAGTAGGAAAAGCACAGGTGTAAATAATAAAACTAACGATGGCTGAATTCCATTTAGCTGCTTCTGCTGGCAATGTGCATGATGGCTCACTGTTACACTGTCATGGCTTACTGGGACACTTGAATAGAACAGAGCCATCGTTAATGCTATTAATGACACCTGTGCTTTTCCTGCTAAGACAAGTCAAACTGTCTGCCATGAAAAAGGCCTATAGTGATGTTGGGTGCACTCGCTGCTGTGATGATGCCCAGGTGGTAAAGCCTGTGAATGTAATAACAAAACAATTTTGTCATTGCATTTTTTATATTGACAGAAGTAAACAAAACAAATTTGTAAAGTGATATTAATGTTGATAGGATACTGTTTCTTTAATTTAAATGCAATCATAAAAAGGCCAACCAATGGATACTAATTTCCCCAGAATTTCTTAATTTCATGTAGTCCACTCTTAGTGTAAAAACACACCATGCGTAGTCCTATTGAAACACTGTGAGAAAACAAGGGACCCTGTTATAAAGGCACACAATGACTTGCTTTCTGACACACTGCACCTTCACAGCAGCAACAGCAACACAAAGCTGTGAGTGGTAAGATATGTTTGGTTATTTACTGAAAAAAAAAAAAAACTAAAATTGAATGAGCCTTCTGTGAAAATACCTTTTTGGCTTAAATCTTGGATGCCAAATCAACTCATTCAAAGAATTTGAATCTTTCTGTTTAATTCCCACTTGTATTTTAAAGACCTCATCTGAATTCTAACTAAAAGCATGTCTGTTCAAGTGTGAGTGCAGTCGTATATTAAGGAGCATCTTTGAATTCTAATCAGTAGGAGGCAATTAAAAAGCTCCTTGGTTCTCCTCCCCTTGTTTTTTTCCTACAGCCATGTTCTGCTAATGGCTTTGGATCATGGCTAAGCCTTACCTCAAATGGCTCTTAATCCAGTGGGCCTGCGTTTGGTTACCTGAGGGAAATACTATCCAGGCTCTCTGCTACCCCCACTGCAAGCTTCCAGATTAGTCCAATATATATTAATCCCCCCATTTATCTTTGTCAACTAAGGGCCAAAAATAATTTGAGAGTGAGTAAATAAAAGCGAGTGCAATAAGAGAGGCATGCCTCAGACAGAAGGCAGGTGCTTGCCACCTCATACAACTCGTCACTGGGATTGGCTCTCTAATGAGCCTCTCCGTACGGTAAATATGGCTCTGCTCATTTTGCTCATCAACATTTCATGGTCTAGGTGATTATCCTTTTCAAGCAAACACGGGATGTTTCAGAGTTTCTAAAATGGAAAATGGTCATCAAAAACACATGACTCCTCCAAGCCCGAGTGTTTGCTCATGAAATGAAAGGAATGGAGAATCTTTGAGAAAAGTGATATTTAGAATAAGAACCGAGCCTGCTCTTGAAGGAAATAAAGGCAAGAGGTTAACCATCTCACTTGAAATTGACATAACATCACACCTTCTTTATTAGCTAAACCTTTATGTTGCCTGAAAATTCTTATGTGCTTGTACACACTGAGCAGCTGAACCCTCCAGGACACGTCCAAGGTCTGACATTTACTGTTAGGTGGGAGACTAATAAATACAACAGCAGAGTATATCACAGCAGGAATGTGTGTGATGTTTTGCCAAAAGATCCAAATATGATTTCAGCATGATTTCAGGAGGTTATTAGCTTCAAACATATTTTTAAAAGAAGCCGTAAACTTCAGAAATAGGAGGTACAGTCATCGGGGTATTTCTTTACAGGAGATTTTTGGGGACGACTCAGCAGGAATGAAAGTCTTTGAGTCTACTGCAGGGATGTCCTCCTGTCCTGCTAGTGGAACTCATTACAAGTGGTATGCCTCTGCAACACACCCACTGAGACACTGGCGCAGCGCCACAGTTTCCTGACATGATGCAGATGCACCATCAAAGGTAGGGATCCCCGTGTAAAAGACCTCATGAGGACCAAGTATGCTACTGGACTTTGCTTTCAACATTTCATGGGCTTCATGATTTCCAAGTGATCTTTGTTGAAAAACTGGAAATAATTTCTTCCATGACTGATGTTTTAGTGGTTCATATGGATATGATTGATATGCAAAGCAGAAAAATAACAATGTCACATAGTGCTACAGATGTGCACCACTTGTACCTATGTACCTACATGTCCCCATTGGCTGCTTAACACTGACATTGCGAAATAAGTTGTATTATCACTATTTACCATTTGCAACAAGCCTTACAGGATCAACAGATGTAAAGTTTGGACTGTGTCTTTAGCCAAAAATCCAAACAAACTGAATCATCAGAAACCATTAAAGCTGCTCCAAGTAAAATGACAAATGACTACATGTACTGTAAAAAGGGGCGCTAGTAGGGACAAACCCACAAAGAATTATCTCCTGTTCCCCTGAGCACTATGGGCGCTTTAACGTCTTTAACCTAATTGCTTTGGTTTAACAGCACAAAACTAAATTTACCCCATTTCAAATGCAGTGAATAAGCTCTGATAACACCACGGTATGCAACCTGCACAGCACAGTGACTAGCTGGTGAAAATAGTGGAGCTACAGAGCTTGAAATTTCCCTCAGGAGCTAGAGGAGAACAAACGGGACTAAATGGAGAATGAATATTGGATATTGGACAAATGAATGCTAATGTTGCTCCATGTCTGCTGGACATGTAAGCAAGCAATTGTTTGCTAACATGTTGGCCATATTAACTTTAACATATTATGTTCAATGTATGTTACTTTTGTTATTGCCCCCCCCTCCAAAAATAATTGCCGCTTTAAAAATGATTTCTTATAATAAGATTGCTTTGTTTTAGCATGTTAAATGCAACTGTCCTGGCAATAGAACCTGAGGTGGGGACGAAACAAAGAGACAATAATGCTGGTGGCGCAGAAAATATGTATTTAGCCAAATTTCTTACTAATGATTATCAAAGATTTGACATCTTTCACAATAGATTTTAGATGCACTCACTCACAAAAATGTTTACAGATGACAGCTAAATGTTCTGTAAGTGTGAGTTCATGAATCTAAAAAAAATATTTGAAACTCAAATGTGTATTTAAAACCAATAGCCTAACTTTTTGACTCACTCTTTTTCTGGAATAAAAGTACTTTTGAAATTTTCTTTCTCAGGTTGTCGCCAAAACGTAAACAATTTTTCCTTTTTGGCAAGGAACCCCCCCCCCCCCAAACCATCTTTTGTTTTGAAAAGTATTTATTTTCTGATCCAAGATTTATAAGCTACCATCTGGGCATCACTATTTACCCAAAGAAAATATAGCGGTGAAAAATTCATGACTGCGTGTCAGCCTGACCCTTGGTCATCTCCTGGCTCTCCCACCTCCAGGATGAGAAAAGCCCCTAAGTGTTGTTGAGTGATGGGGGTTAGAGAGGAGGTGGGCCAGATGGCCATCTCTCTGCAGCCTGTGACATCCTCTCCTACTCTCCGTTGGCCCGTTTTCACCACATCTGAAGCGAGGCCAGCCGCTGAGAATCCAACATGTACCTTCTCTAAAAGTGCACGTGAGCGGGAAGAACCATTATAGATTATTCCATGTTTGTTTATCCCATACACCATTTCAAGGAGCTAACATACAAAATAAATTGCGATGAACTATATAGTTATTTACATGTATATTTATAAATATAAAATTTAAATGTGGTTCCATAATATCTTCCATATTTTTGGTGTTGGTAATTGAGTGTTCTCCTTATTTTCTGTAACATCTTTTGCGTTATACCATCCAATAATCAAACTTCACAAATCACATATTTATTATTATTTTGAATGATTCTTCTGCAGTGGGCATTACTCTTGTGCAGTTTATATAAAAAAATCAGGCTCTATTTTTAGTTTTTTTTTTGTGTGTTTTTTTTGGCATGAATGGATCATCAAGATGATGTTGTAGCTCTGCAGCCTCTGTGTTGATCCACATTTCTCACCTTGGTGGAGATATAGGGCATTGTGTCACTCCAGCGAGGCCTCAAGACTTGCAACTAGTAATAACTGTCAAGTTCATAAGGAAGTCAAATATTCAGCGTGAGGAGTGAAAAGGAGCCCTGTGCATCTGACTAGCTCAAGGGGGGGTTTTGGCCTGCCAACAGATTTAAGTGGTCACTGAAGCCCACATGACGTGTTCTGTGTATTTCATATGAAAGCAGTATTTCCATAATCCTACATCTCTCTGTTAACCACTTGTCTAAATAGTCATAAATCACCACTGGATTCCTGCTTTTATTTGGAAGGCAGTAGCTTCCAAAGCTGCTGTAGGAAACCTACAGCGAGACTGGAAAACGTTCATTAGATTATCTCCTTTCCAACTAAAAATATTGGAATTATCTGAACAACAAAACATGCAAATGTGTACTGTACTGCAGTAAAAGATTACCCCAATTACAAAATGTTATTGCCTTCTTTAATATGATCCAGTCTCTTTGTATAAATACACATGCATACACAAGCACGCACGCACGCAGACAGCAGAGTTTCTCACCTTCCAGTTCAACAGTAACTGTTAATGTCCTTTGGGAAAGGAAATCAGCCACCAGTTAGAAGAGAAGACTTACTGAGTGATCCATTTTTCCCTCCCACAGATGAGAAAGTTAATAGGTTATATCCTCATCCTCAGCTGGGATTGCCATTTCCTTTCCCTTTGACCTGTACATCAGATGGTAGACTCTTATAGGAATCAAGGTGCAGAAGAACAAACATGAACGCTGGAAACTGGAAGGCTGGGCCCTGGCTGAGGTCTGGGTCTGGGGCTAAAAAGGCTATGGGACTGGGGCTGCCTGCTCTGCTCCACTCCGCTTGCCATCCTATGAGGGAGGATTGGAAAAGTCATCAGCAGACCCCAGGCTAGGGCCCCGCTTGAACACGGGTGGCCACCAACACAAAGTCTCCAAACAAATGGCTTTACATGATGTGATCACTATCTGATGCGCTGCAAGGGAGGGCGAACGCAACATAAATGGCACTTTCCTGTTGAAAGAGAAATCATGGATGATGTAACAGCGCTGTGTTTGAGGGTGGCCAAAGAAAACAGACATGAACAGGGCTCTGTTTGTCTGCTGCCCAGGCAGGCGGCCTCAGCCTGGGTAGCTTTGCTGTATTCAGAAAGTCGGTCATAAAGTTTTGTGTGAGGTGAAAGACAGAAGTGGCTTTGCGGCTTTCTTCGTGCTTACTGAGTAAAGGGGTCAGTCAGTGTGGTGTAAGGGGGGGTAGACGTCTGTCAAGCTAAAGTAACTGCAGCATGCTGCAGAACAACTATGAAACACATCCACTATGCATTATGTCATTTTGCCATTTGGAGCAAAACAGAACAATTACCAACCTAATTTATGCATTTGGATCATTTGTCACAGGGATGACTCATGCCAGGAAAATACAGAGCAGCTTGAATATGACTGTAATAAATATAATGTTTAGGCTTGGCTCCAGTTCAGTTCCCTTGAATATGACCCTTGCTACAAGATTGACATGATTCCCTACAATAAGCTAACAATGGAGTTGGCTTTGTGCAACAAATTTTTAGATCATGATTTGTAGGTAGGGGTTGCCACAACTTCTGCCCAACATGCCCAATATCATGTGGTGCAGCATATTTAACCGCTGATGTAAACCAGTTCCATATGGCACAGTGATGTGGAGTAAAGAGAGAGACCACTAGAGGTCGCAACAGCCACATCACTGATCACATGATGAGCCAGCAGCAGACAGGCCTGCACACTGTGCTCCTTTTTTATAGGGTTGTCTTGCATGGCATATTCCTCAATTCAGTGTCCACGATGTAAGGATTGCAGGATTATAATTTTTCAACAATCAAGTTTACTGCTTTAATTATTAAAAAAGAATACACAATGTGATGATGTCATTTTTCCTCCTCTAGAAAGGATCCTCTTCTTTCACCTGCAGTCACATGTTGCCCCCTCCCCTCCAGCTGAAGCCCCCAATAAAGACACGGCCCTCCGCCTGCTCTTTGTGGTTCACGTCCCTGACCGTTGGTCCTCAGGTCAGACCACCGGTCCCTCAGGAGGAAGGTCTTCACCTTTCTTCCTTTTTAAAACAACAGCGGGGGCCGGGTCAGGGCTCTGTTTTTTACCGACATTTCCTCAAGATGTCTACCAGCAGGAACAGCTGCAGGTAGAGGACTAACCACAGCTGGTGCAGACACATTAACACTGGGATGTGAATGTTCTAAAACATTGGTAAAATTGTAATTTCTCCTCTCTTAACATTCAAAAGGGCTTGGCTAAATACACAAATTACAGCTTGTATGGTCAATATAAAAGCTTAATGAGAGGACTTGACAACTCGACTCAAATTTGTATGTTCTGGTAAGTTGCAAGTTGGTTTTACTATAAAATGGCCATTTGTATTTTTAGGTACCAGTGTTACTGGACCAGTATTACACTCTGTGTCTGTCTCACACATGCACACACACACATGCAGACGTAGACAAATATGTTCACCCTGCTCTCTCTTATTTTTGGAGGCGCAGTGAGGTCTTTTGCCAAATACAGCTTTATACTGCCTGGCCTCCAATCCAAATGGCTCTATAACAGTTAAGAAACCTCCAGGGCCCACAAAGACCAAAAAGAAACAGAGGAAAAAGTGCAATTGGCAGCCAACTACACATATTCACTGAGCTCATCCCACCAGGCAGCAGTAAATCATTATGAAAGCAAAAGACATTGTGGTTGGTGCTATCATCTAAGACCAATAAAGCGCCCATTTGTAAGAATGGCCTCCTCACACAACTGTCACTAACTGACATGTCAGTAGACATTTCTCCCTGTGGCTTTCACGGTATCAGTGTTTCAGAAACAGGACAAAGGTGCAACAAGGTTGGAACAATGCTCACGTAAAAGACTTTAAGCTCTCTCTTTAATCAGATTCACCCGTAGGGCCGATTGACAGGGAATTGCCTGATGGACGTTTACGGTCCATTCCCACAAGAAACAGGCAAGGAGATGATAAATAGGTTCCTAACAAGCTGGGAGCGGTAGTAATCATCCTTACATTTAGTCAAAATGGAAAATGCGTGTTCCTGTTGGTAGAACACAAATGTGGTCTTCAAAGACCTCCTGTAAGAGGCCAATTGGCTTGCTCTTTTCTTTTCTCCTGGGATATTATTCCCCCTTGAAAAGTTTGATGTCCAAACAGCCCAAATAAACAAAAACAGAGGATATGATTAAGGGGCTCTGGTATGTGGGACACAAGAGATTTGGTTGTTACTTCACTTGTTTTTAATTCAGTATTTCACATAATTTTAGCTCTGTGATTGAAACATTGCTGCTAGAAGAGGGTTACAAATTCAATACAATTCAAGTATCATTTGAGCATGTGTACCCTCCCATTATGCACTCTGCCTGATGTCTTGTATTAAAGGGAAGGAAATCAAGGGCGTCATCCTGTGACACGGGCATCAGTAGGCACCTCATTCCCTCTGGGCCTCACTTCGTCTTCGGCTCCAGAGGGGCATGAGCAGTTTGTCTTCAGCTTGAAAGCTGTGCGGCTCTGCCAAGTTCAACCCAGCCCAGAGACAACGACTACTATTAGCTGGCTTCCTGGCCAGGACGGGGAGGGCAGAGAGTGGGGGTTTCACAGCGGGACGGGGGGCTGGTGTGATCGTCCTCTCCGCCTCTGCCCCTGTGATCTGGAGGCAAGCTGAGATAGCAGAGCCCCGCCGTTTGACCACAGTTTACTCTGCGAGCGAGGGAAGGGGACGTGGCCATGCAACAGTATTTACTTCATCACTGACTTCATGTGGGTGGTCCCCCCTCACTGGAATACAATGGCTGCACCAGACACTGCTCACTCACATACTGTCCTGCCTCATTGGAAAAGCCATAAAACACGAGTCGTCCAGGGCTCCCAGGCTGTGCATGATATATTTTGAGTTTTCTGTTTCCTCACAGACTACCTGACATTTGCTGGTTCTCTGCCAGAAGACTGAATGAAATGTATCAATCTTTGTCTGTCTTTTTTCCAGATATATTTTCTGTACACGTAAATGTGATCTGACAAATTGAACTTATTATTCTAGTTCATTAATAACAGCTCAGTATAATTTATGAAAAACATCCCAATCCTGATGTTTTGGAACATTTTCCTCTGAAGAAAACGATCTTTTAGGTCCCCTTTAGCAGCTTGTAGGGTGTCATTGTTCCAGTTAGCTGCCATGTGAACCTGGGGGGTTGGTGATGATACCTAAACCTGCCCCACAGCGTGTGTCCAATGTGATTTTTGATGTGTGGATAAGAACAGAAAATCAGCTTTGGAGAGCGATCTGTGTATGGCCTTGCTACATGACCTGAGGCAGTGGAAATGAAGCAGACCAACTTTGTAATTTCTTTAAATTGACATCTGACCAGAGAGGAAATCTGGTCCAGTATGGCTTAAATTATTTCACTTCCATTTTTCATGCCTCACCGGAGATGGGAAGCTGCACTGTAAACCAAGGTCAAGTAATCAAAGCGTTTGCTCATACACGTTAAACATATCCAAATAAGTAACTGTCACTTGCATATTAGATCAGCATTAACAGTAAAACAAGGCATATTACTCTATTGATTTTGCTGTTTATAAATGCTCTAGATGATTTGGTAGACTGTCCAACTTCCTTCAACAAAAACCTGCTCCAACACTAAATTTTCACAGGCTTTTTCCTTCATTTTCTTTATTTTTATAGAACAAGCACGCACAAGTCAGGCATATAAACATGTGCACAGACACACACACACACACACACACACACACACGCGCGCGCGCGGTAATGGAGATGTAACTGGAAGAGTTCTCGCAGCATATGGATGCCATTTGTAAGCTGCACTGAGAATGTATAGGTCAGTCTTACCCTTTGGTATCTCTCTATCCATCTGTTTTCACATTACTTGCAAATTATAGTGTCCTCCAGACCCAAATGAACATAAATCAGGCCGGTGAAAGTGCAGAAGTTTTCCCATCTGTCATAAAACAATGATTTAAAGCACGGGTTGTCAAAACATGGCGCTGTGAATTCACCCCGCTCCCCAGCAGAAGGAACACAAAGCACCATCTCATCGGAGTAATTTATGGCCTCTGAGGGAATGGAGGGTGATTAGGGCTTAGGCCACCAACAGCCAGAAAAACAGTAGGAGCTCCAATAAGGATGGCTGGAAAACCTAGACCAAATTTATCAAACAATTCAGAGAAATCTATTTCTGTTTGGAGAGGAGAGCGAGATATATGGCCTGTTTAGTATACTGGTACATCTCTGGAACATTTGGTCATTCTGCATTTGTGAGTTTTGGAGATTCTACATTAAATAGTCGTAGCCCAGGACATGTGATGTATTGGTCAGCTGAGGTGCCCGAGGCCAAATCAAATATACAACGGGACCTTCTTGGATTTTAAACAACATATTCGTGTAAATTATGTCACCGCGTCTCTATAAAATTGTTTCTTTTAAAGGTGGAGTTTTAGGTTGAAAGCGGCTGTGTTCAACAGTGGCCGTGGGCATTTGGCAATCACAAACAAATGGACTAGTTAAAAAATGCTCGTCTTAACCGCTTTTACCTTAAATGGCCTTTAAAATCTGAAAGGCATACATGGTAACTAAAACTGCACAGTGGGACATGGCTTCCTGTATGGTCAGTTAATATATTATGATTAGCTCAGTACCACGGTCAGTGAGAGGAAATGCAGGGGTAGGGCGCTTGCATTAACAACAGGGTACTGTTGAGGTGAGGTTGGGTGGCTCCCAATTAATACTTTTGCTTATTGACACTTTCATGTGTCTCTAAATAAATGCAGATTTCCTGTGAACCAGAAATGGGTGCAATAAAATGAGCTTAGGTGGTCATGCAGCTATGAGGTGGCCACATATCAATATGGTGTTTTTCTGTCCACCTCAAAGATGTGAGCTTTATAAAGACAGGCTTGTCTTCCAGGCCTGAGAAGGCTCTCTCCTTTCTCGAGAAGTCTGTATAAAAGTGAAGGTTTGCAGAGCTACCCAAACTAAAAATCAGTTCCTCTGCAGTGATGTGTTTTTAACTAAATCACATCAATTCATCACCTGTTTCTTTCTCCACATGGGAGGCTTCTTCGATGACTGGGCAGGTATTGCTTTAGCATCTATTTTTACAACTGCTCTTCTGGGTCCCTGGCCAGTCATTGGCTCTGTGTGGAAGGAGTCATGGCCCCAGCCCCCACACAGAGTACAAAGTTCAGAGCTTCTGCTCACAGGACTACAGGTGTTTTGCTAGTAGAGCCCCTACTATACTATCACATTATACTATCACTCCAAGCACTGGCATTCATGCTGTTTATTGCCCTTATTCCCATCATTTACACGTCATCTCTAATGTGAGATGAATTATTTTTCTCTGTTTGGTTCTTGTAGTACACTAATGTGCATCTCTTGTGAACTCCTGCAACAGTAGATATTCTCCATAATTTGTATACTCAGCAAGAGCCTGACGCACATTAAGCAATTCTCCACAAGCTTATTTGAGCTAATTGCGCGGCTGCCTTGCAATCTCCTGAACCACCCAAGCATCAGCTCCCAGGAGGATGTTCTGCATGTCCGCTAACCAATCAGCAAAAGAGTTCTGCATCGCCGCTGGCGGTCCACCCTGGGATCCAAAGGCTGTTCTGGCCAAGTAGTTGCTTATTTCTCAGGAGAACTCCAATGCCCTCGCTGGGACTCTTAAATATCTGAAGTGGAGCGAAGTTCAGGGGCCTTTGCAGCCGTGGCCACACAGGCCCTGCTATCTGTTTAAACAGCAGGTAGTCCCCAACTCTCCTCTGTTTGTGTCCATGGCTTCCTCCAACAGTTGGGGGGGGGGGGGGGGGGTTCCCATACAGTCCAACGTTCCGAAAGGGCCTTGAAATATGTCTGTTTTCCAGGATGGAGCTTGATGGAAACAAAAACATTTACAATATGTACCAGGATATTACCATTTTCATTTATACCAGAAACAGTGATGGAACAGATGTTAATCAGTTAAATTGATTTGGTTAAACACAGCAGGAAAGCCATGTTTTACTGAATGCACTGAAGTAATATAGTAACACATTTTGGTCCTACATTAAAAAATAAAATCAATCAAAATTTAAATGCTTTTGCTGAATGACAATAAAGCAAGAAATTCACAGAAATACATTGAAACAGAAAAGGAGATGAGGAAATATCCAACAAGCCTGGGAGTGAATGTGAACACTGTCTATTGATGCTGTCTGCGCAGCCCAACAGGTCTGCTTCACCAAGTTGGCCTCAGCTGGGTTTCTATTGCCTCCCACGTCAATGCCACTGACGGCAAAAAGCACTTAGGGACCAACAGATCACTTTACCATTCCTCCAGCAGGAAGGGAAGCCTCGTGGTGGGCGGTGGGAGGTTGGGAAAGGGGCAAAAGGACTGCAGGGCTGCACACTGACAGGCACTGGCCAGTAGGTGGGAGTATTGATGCTGGTTTAAAAGTCACACTGCTGGAAGGACTAAAAATGTGCAGTGAAGAGGGCACAGTAGCATTAACTTCTAGAGGAGGGTAGTCATTGATCTTAAATAATTGCTGCTTATTATTTCATGTCATTCACAATTCAACCCATGTGAATTTGCTCTACTTTCATCCCTTTTAATGTGTTGAAATAAAAACTATACGAAGTGGAAAATGCCTTTTATGCAAAACTTGAAATGAAAATGCATGGTGCGTTCAGAACCATCAGGTCAATATAAAGATTATCATCTCTTTTGAAAAGTATGTTCCGATTTGGGCTTTTTTTTTTTTTTTTGTTCATCTCCCAACATTTTACTTCTTTCAAGATAATGGCTTAATTGCCAACATTATGGGTTGTTCTGCGGTACAACTGGAAGACATTATGTCATTTCAATGCTTCATTTGCAGCTAGGTAAATATAAAAACACCAATTAAAATATTTCTGGGCATGTTGGATGTTTGATACAGTTCTGGTGAAGTGGAGGTTTCCTGAAATGGGACAACTAAAATTGGTCAGTATAGTAGAAATAGAAAATACCATTTAAATTGTATTCTTAAGGGCAACATACAACTCTGAAAAGCCTTTCACTTTCTCTTTCACTAAACATTATAAAAGAGCAATTCCACTGAATTGTAACCCACAAACTGATTATTTAAAGTAACAAATATAGAGTACTATATGTAATGAAACATATTACAATAATACAGCATACCTGGGAGGACCAGGTATATTAAATGAAATCAAACTAAGAATTTCCTGAACTTCTAAGAGCTCATGGGTGGACTTTCAGCCTGTCTCGGCACTCACGGCACGCATGAACCAAATCTTATTTGTGTGTTTGCTTTCAGCAAGTGGGGTCACCCTCAGTGGATCTCACCAAGCTGTATAATTCACCAATAGCTGCCCAACGTCTGTGGCCCGTGGCCCCCCTGCTCCCTCTCTTTGTGGGTTACCAAGGGAGAGCACACTCCCTGCGGTATCACACACACACACACACACACACACACACACACACACACACACACACACAAGTACAATACATACATATGTAAATGCATGCATTTAAATATGCAGAAAACAAACACACACACAAATATTTTAAATTTAAAAGATAAAAGCATTATACCACCATGTCTCTGTCAGTGCACTGTTAACTGAATTAACACTGAATACAATAATCTTTTATCATAATTTGAAAGCAGTATTTAACACAAAAAACATACACCCCCAAAGCTTTTAGGCTTTCAGAAAATCATCAAACCATCAGACTGGTGTACAAATAGAAAGTATTAAAGTGTGTGTATTTGGCAGCACTCGTATATACAGTAGGAGTGTGTACTTGGCTATGCAGATTGTTGGCTTGTCACTGGTGGAGTTATGCAGCCAGGTAAGAGCAGGCGCCAGTATTAGTGACAGTCTCACCTCCTCTAAGCCTGACTCTGAAGATGTCTTTTAACGTGGGGAAATGTGGCCATTCACGGCCAGCCGAGCATTTCAATGAGCCACATTAGCTGTTGCGCCATTGTTTTTCAAAAGGCAGCTCCGAACTTGCTTTGATGGCCGGGAAGCTGGCCCGCGTTTCACTTTGTCATTCTGATGAGTCTCTCTTCATTCTGATCTGCCGAGTCTTGCAACCTCCATAATATTGTAAGGTGAACCAGGGCAGGATGTGGTTAGTTAAATGTGGCTTAAATCAGCTTGCCATTTTTTACTTTAAATTGTTTTAAAAACATTAAGTATTTAGTTTAAATGTAAAATTGTGAAGCAAAGATGTGATGAACAATAAAACTTTTGGAATTAATTCAACAATAATACGATTTAAAAGGGAAGATTGATCCACTTTCTCACCCTCAGAAGCTACCATTTGTCTGAAATATGACATTTGATGGTGTCTTGATAGTAAAATGAAGTTTTGTTTTAATATACTATGGTGGTTGGGTATTTTTCATGCGTGTGCTTGTGTCTCCTGAAACCCTCTGAGCAAAATTAATATTCCACAAAGGGGATGTTGGCCTTCTCTCATGTCCTCCGTCACTCATTCACAGCAAGTCATTTGTAAGTCACACTTTGGCTTTGAAGGGAGTCAGGCACTCACTAGAGAGAAATTCCCTCTCAGGGCAAAATCCTCTGGAAGAGACCTATGATTATATCTATATTAATGGCTCTGTAAGTCTAGAAAGATGTTTTGTCTGCTAGATCTCGAAAATAGAGCTTTTTCACAAAGAAGAGGGTCATCTTAAACTGATTAGGGTGCAGAAATATCAGGTTCTTTTTGAAAGCCTGTGCTGTGCCTTTGGTCTTGTTGTGCAGACCCTGATGCCAGATGCAATAAATTATTAGTCTAAATCAGAACAGAATGCCAGCTTTGCATCAGGATAGTGATCCATGTCAAGGAAAAGAAACGCTATGTTTGAAGCAAAGCAACGACCCAGTGTCAGGGTCTATCCCAGCTAAGTCCAAGGCTATTATTTACTATTTCCCATCTCACATGGATCTGGGCTGTTCCTGAAAGAGTATTGTATGATGGAGCTTTGTGGGGACTCGAATGATTTAGTGTATTTTATCCTCAGCAAAAACAAAGAATTGGCCAAGTACTACTAAAAGAAATGCAGCAATGGTTATTAAATCACTCAGTCAGCTTTGTGGCAGTTTATTTTTTTCAAAATACATAAAATACAAGATATATTCTATATGTTACCAAATGGCATGCTACATTGTAATGTGAAAAACAGATCCAAGATGCAACACAAATGTTGGGCACAATACAGAGAAATAAGAAATGCAGCTTTTTAAAATGCATTTTTACAAAGATTAAAGATAATATCAAATTCCATTATATTTTGTATGGAACCCAATAAACTAAGAAATAATAACACAAAACAAACCCAACTCATATTGCGCAAAGTTATAATCTACATTTTTCTCATTAAAGTTATACTGTCTGGAATAAGATGCACTCTATTGCCCCCACCCCCCACAAGGCCACAAAATGTCTAAGCTTCAATAGCCATCGCAATCACATGGGATTTGTGGGCCTTATCTAAAGTACTGTGTCATTTTCAATATATCTGCAGACCATTTACTGCTTCAGTTCTCCTGTTATAGCTGCAGCAGCACAGAGAGGCACCGACGGGAGATTTAGGTTTCTGCTCTCTTTAAAGATCTATTTAAAATCTGTGCTCACTTTCATTTGACTATTTGTCTTTGTAGAAGCTTAAAGACTGAAAAGCAAAAGTTTTGAAAAGTTTATCTTCTAAGATGTAATAATCTTCATATACAGTACCTGGTACACGATCGAAAAGAACTGAAACTCATTTAACTTTATTTCTCTTTCATGTAATTGAAAGTGGTTTATAGTGAATTAAAAACAAGGTTTGGACTTGAATCAACATTGATAACCATGACGTACATGAGAATAAATTATAGAAACCTACAGTCTGACTCTAATGACAGCCTCCAGTTTTTTATGACATAGAACCAAGCTAAAATATTTATTTTTTTAATATATTTGGCCCCTGAAGCAAACAGTGTAGTGCTTTGTACAGCAGTAGCTACAGTATGTGTTAATCCTAATGCACCTCCGGTACAGCAGAGATAATAGTAGTCGGATAAAAGTTCCCATTAGTTATAGTCATGCTGAGCCACACGCCAGTATGACTATATACTGTTGTAGTCAAATAGCTCTTCACAGTTCAATGACAAGACAACACCCTCTCCATCTTATGTGGAACCACAAGTGACTAAATAGCAGGCCTATGCAAACACAACCCAAACTGTTGAACAACTTCACGAGTGTCATCTTAGCGAGCAGCATCCGTGTCCACAGAGCACGGCACTGTACTGCTTCCTGGATGTACCTATGAGCCCTATGGGAGCTGTCAGAGGTCAGCGAGGACTGGGCAGGGAATATATGAACAACATTTCCAATAAAACAAGGCAACTCTGACCAGCATGCAAGCTGCAAAATCAAAACCAGGTGGTCTGCCCATGTTCAAAACTATCAAATGAACACCAGATCATGATGCAGTTAGGGTGTATATGTTTTTCTTCCTCTCCATGCGCCACTAAAAGACACACAAGTGATGGGCTACATTTAGCGAACACCGCACCTTGTTAGCATGGAAGAAGGATATGTGAAAATGGACCAGAGCCAAGAAGAAATATTTCTTACTGTATAGCTCAGTCCAGTGTCAGCCCAGGCCAGTTCTCTCTGAAGCAAACCTCCAGAAGTGAAAATGCTCTCAGTATGTCAGCTACACCACACTCTTATTATTTCCTCTTATACCATATATCATGTTAAGCCTTTGGCCTTCAAACATTTCTGTGCATTTGAAATGTGTGGGTATCGCTTGTCCCAATCAGGAAAAATGTGATTTGAATAAGGTGAGGTGAACTGTTTAAGTGATCATGCATTTGCCATGAAATATGTCCTCATTAAGGATGAAAAATTAGGTTACCTTTTTGCAACAAAAACAGTAAACTGAGTCGAGAAAGCAGTCGGCTTTCAAATGTTTTCCTGCCAGGACTGTAATGCAATTTTCTGCTCTGAAGAGGGCCATATTCAGAAATAAGCCTGAAGACATGCAAAAAGGTACACACAGAAACACTTTGCTCGGGGTCAGGAAGGAAGTACCTTGCCACCGAAAAGTGAGTTAGGAATGATGGAAAACACAAAAACAATCAAAGGAACTCTATTCTATAGAAGTGTAGCAGGAAACTGTTAGGTGTTAGTACACTATAGGACTGTTTTGTTGAGGGTTATTCTTTTGAACCTCGCATATAAGAAGATAACATTTAAGAAAACCAACAGATGTGATGTAATGACACATTAAATCTCACTCTAAAAATGCTAAAAGTTGATGTGAAAGTTGATGTCCGTGGCAATGGCGGTGGTGATGACAGATTTTAATAGTGTTGCCAGCTCAAGAACAGTTCACTGTTAAAGGAATGATACCCAGAGTTTCTGGATGACTGGCTTTTTGTCATCGTACTTACTTACTTACTATGTACTTGGCTTTTATACTATATGCATGATAACTAACGCTTTTTAAGGCAACACCCATAAACGTTTGCTATGCTTTGTTTGTTGATCCTTGTTCAGATACGGATATTCTTCCTCCGAATTTGTCAGTTATATTTTACAGCCCTTTGATTTCTGCAGTTAAATGAAATGTCATTGGCTAATGGCAGTGGTCTGTGGTAGTTCAAAGCAGAATATTGTTTTTGTCTCATTCACAAGACTGCCAAACCTGGCTAGTGTGTGTCATTATTTATGATCTGCTACACTTTTATAACTTTGAGATAATGTCAGTTGTTTACCATGACTCAGTGTAACGTATAGATGCTTACATAATGGTTCAGGCCTGTTTCCCAAAATCTTAAAGCTGCAGTAATCAATATTTTTATATTACCAATGGTCAAATGACCACATGTAATATGATGTTGCTCGTAGTGACAAACCCACAAAGAATTATCACTCGACTCTGCGGTTCCCATCAGCTCTGCAGTGTGTTTTAGACACTTTCGGCTAATTTGTTTCACAGCCTGCAACTTTACCATTTTGGTTCAGTCTCACAGCTCTTATCAACATGTTTTTCTGTGAAAAAACTCTAAAATTCTATCGTATGACACCTGTCTAGCAATCAAACAGCAGTAGCTGGTGAACATAGTGAGGCATTTAGTAGCTAAAGAGCCAGATATTTCCCTTTTTTAGAAGTTGGTAGAGCCCAAAACGTCGTCAGGTGGCCAGAAACACCAAATGAATGCTAATGTTGCTTTGTGTCTGCTGGGTGTGTAAATAGGCATCTGTTTTCCAGCACGTTCGCCGTATTAACTTTATAAGGTGATAATATGTCATTGTTGTATTTACATCTTTATCTGCTGGCCCAATGTGGCCAAAAAAACAAAGAATACTGCTTTTATTATTAACTATCTTTATTGAATTTGACCTTATTCAGTACATTTTATGACAGAAGATTTCGTCATTGCACTATTAAAAACCCCTGACATTTATTTCAAACCCAGTAGTTTTATATCAGCTAGTTTAATCAGTGGTTATGGTGTGTGAGATGTTAACATTATTGTTTGACCTGGAAGACAGTCTGTGTAAATATTGCTTACACTATTTACACACTGCTGGATAAGCTGCATCACCTTCCGTAACTTTACCTGTGAGTGTACTGCTTTGTAGGAGCATGTTTGTATATTGAATTGCGTTTCTGACAGGATGTGGGAGAAGTGCCCTACAGCAATGCGAAAAAAGAGCAATCAGATTAGGACGTAGTGACATCATCATCAAAACTGTTTTTCATGGCTATCACCGCGCTGGGCAACACACGGCGTTTGAGTCAAGGACATGAAAGGCCTGTGACAGCATTTTCTCATTTGAAGTAACTTAAGCTAAACTTTCACTGCTCAGTTGTGCTATTGGCTCAACAAAAATACCTGTTGTGAGAAGTCTGGCATGGTCTGTTTGTGGTTAAGTCGGCCATGGGTAACCCTGAGGCGATCTCATGCGTTTCCTTCACACTTCTGTCAAAGCTCGTAATATGTGACAGATTATACCCCCAAAGAAGGACTGGAAGGAAAAGTACAACTTCACTAAATTTAGTGTAAAGTGTGTGTTGGTATACATCCCACTGCTATCATTAGTATAGTAGTCATTTACAGTATGTCACTTTTGACTGTCTGCACTGACTTTGTGTCTGTTTGCACATTTAAAGGCCACAAATCAATCGGTGTGCTTCAGTCCCTTTTTTGCATTGGAAGTTTGCAATCCTCGAACTGAGAGGCACCTGATTCAGCTCCATACTGCTGGAAGATGCACAGAGAACCCTGTTTCAACCCTGTGTCACTCACTCAGTAAGATAAGACAGGATATTACATCAGAAGGTTGCAGTTAAAGAACATGGCATTGGTTAAAACAAACACATTTTTTATATAACTCAAGCAATTACGCTGACTGCGATATTAAACCTGTCACCCACATGTTGGTACTAAAGCAAACTATGCAAGTAACTGGGTAGTTTATGTAAACACAGTGAAAATGACTGCTTAGCCCAGTAGCAGCAGCAAATCCCTAAGTACTGGAGCCTATGATTAGACCCACTCAACCTTTGGAATAATAAACTTCAGTTTCTGGTCGTCCTTAATAGGACATTTAATCTAATTTTTTTTTCTAGATCACATTTAGTTCAAAAGCTGCTAACTGTCCTTTAATGCCCTTTAAGTGCTCTAGTTGAGTAGCTGTGTTTCATGTGCTGAATAATTTTCCAGCTATTCATAGTTTAAGACATGTCCAATGTGGGTGATTCAGAAGATGTTAAGTTAGTTAATTTCATACTGAAGTCAGTGTTCGCTGCATTCGTGCTTAAACGCTGACATTACAGGTTGCCCAGCCGTTGAAGTATAAAGAGATGAATATGGCAGTAGCCACTACAAACACTCCAAAAGGACCAAATAAGAGCACCATTAATAACATCTGAAATAATCAAGTCTATTTTCTTGATGAAACACATTTTTACCTTGAGAGGCAGAGCCAGAAAGTCCCCAAAAGATAAAAAAAGAAAGAAGCACATTAAATGTCCACTCTATCGTTTCCTGCAGCTGCACACCATCGTAATGATAATTAATCCTATTGAGATGGGTCCACCTCAGCATTTTGTGTTGATTTAAGATAGTAAATTGGTTGCCGTGTTTGTTTGCTTCTGTAATGTCTAACAACTGAAGAAATATCTGCTGTCCCAGTCTGGAGCAATCAGGGTGTATTCTGTTTGGTATGCTTGAGTGCTGCTGAAGTCCACTGGGTGAAGGGGAAGTACACTGAATCTCAGCCCAGCTGGAAAACTGTCCTGTGAGCAGCTCTTCAGCTGTGAAATGGACAGTCTGCATTTGATACAGCGAACTGTACAAGCGCAGATGAAATGACAAGACACACAGACGAATCGGCACTAAATACTTAAAAACGGCAACTTGAAGCCTTTTGAAGCAGAGACTAAATCTTTCAGAGTGAAGTAGTTAAGTTTTGTTCCATTCATATCATGTTTATTTACACAGTGATCAATTGGTTGCAAGAGTAGCAGTCAGCTACAAATTATGTGTGAGCACGAGTGGTTACCACGCCGCGCTCACACTCAGCTGGTTTTGATGCAGGGATGGGATCATGGGACAACTCTTGGACGGCTGTGAAAGGGCTGTAGACTCTGGCGGTCTGCTGCAATGCTCTGTGGGTGGGAACACACACCAGTGTCCTCAGCAACCCAAAAGCAGCCCTACGGTACTGGAATAAGTAGGCCCGACCCCGTGGCCCGCGACTCAGTGGTCCAACGGCGCCTGTTGGCTGAGCCCAAAACACCATTTCTACACCAGATGTATTTCTAAGATTTGGTAGTGCAGCAACTTCAAAGTCCGACTTGATTGTTTTTGATTGTATGATTATTCAATGCTGCCGTCTTTTTCTTTTATTTCTGGGGGGAAAAGATATTATCATTCAACCACACTTATTTAATTGCAGCAATTGGAGCCACTCTAATTGGGCCATGCCTTTCATCTGTAATGGTAATGATTATGAGATTGTGTTTGTGCTGAGCAGTCTAGTCTGATGAGTAAGAGTAGAATGATAAGACTGCTTTGCTGCCATTTCATCCGTTTTTTGTTTTGTTTTGAGTATTGTATTTTAGCCTCCTACACGATGCTAGAGATAATCTGATTTAATACAACATGTATTTCTGTTTTTTACAGATATCAAAACAAATCCTACGTGCACTCACATTGTTCTTCATCTTGATGTTTGGAGCTGATTTGATCTTTGTAATGGAGGTCTTGAATAAGTAAACAGTGAATGCCTGTTCACAATGTCAGCAGGCTTTGTCAGAGCTACGCAGACATTTAAAGAGTATCTTATGTTGAAAAGCAATTAAACATGAAGTTGTCCACTGCAAGCTCCGACTGACTGACTGTATCATCTTAATTATTATCTACAGAACCTTATCCTCAAAGCATTTTCTGTGGCCTGATAAAGGGGACTTATCACGGCCATTATGTGGTTAAATGTCTGGCTATTCGGAAAAAAAAAAGTTTGAATTTGGGAAATGTTAGGCTCAGTACAACCTAGCCTTTAATGTGTTTGGGTATGGTGGTTTACAAATGCTTTTCAGGTTGCATGTATGTTAAACAAAGTAATTAATCCTTAAATGGTACCTTCTACTCTAATCCTTTCGTGTGATAAGCATGTCTCGATTAAAGGAGTGTAAACAGACTGTGCTTTGACCCAGGAAATTGTTAGCGGGGTCTGAAAAGCTGCTAAATAGGCAGATTATTTAAAAAAAAAAAACATGGTTTGAAAGTTCACATCAGTACATTCCTCACTGTATGTTAATGATTTACAAATGATTCAGGATTTGCTTTTAGAGGTTTGTGATCAGAAAATCAATTTCAACATCAGTAGCACTTTGTTCTCCTTCCATCCAGTGGTAAAGAAGCAACTTTGTAGCTACTGTTGTGCATGACCTTACTAATATTCATCCTATGTGACTGCAGTCTTTTGCCCCTAAGTCAACCACATCCAGATCACGATCTAATCAAATGTGACAAAGCTTTGCAGGGAAAGATGGGCAGCGATCTGGACTCTGCCCATGCCAGTATAGGAGCTGTTTTGACAAGGATTATCACTTTCATCACCAGGTAATTTATAACAACCCCCAGCTTCTACAGACCTCATATCTTTCCTAAAGAACTGTGCTTACAAATACGAGAGCAATGCTGGTAGCTTGGTTTCTCACCTTCTGCTGAAGTAGGAGGGGGAAAAAAACCCAAACATTCAAACATCATGTTATCTTTGGCCCATATTGCAGGCTGACTCTTGCACAGAAGCCTGGGCCATGAGTGTCTTGGCAGAACAATCACCTGCATAGTGATGCAAAAGCCAAGGACTCTATCCAGAAGTCTTCATAAATCATCTCTTTAGGTTAAGATAAACTCATGCCCGTGCAGCTTTGACGGGCAGCAAATGAATTCTTGAAATTCTAAAGTTTTGCAACCCTGATCTTGTTTAATTATTTTTCATAGTTGGCTACATGTTTGTGACATGTTCTCAAAATATTCATACAGTTTTTCCTGAATTTTTATTTATTTATTTAATTTATTCTTTATTTAATCAGGGAGTCTCAGTTGAAAAGACACTATGACATGCATGGGTATAGAATTACAATGTATGTAAATATGATAAATTACCCCACACTGCATTTCATAGCAAGCCCTGTCATGTAATAAATGACACACTTTTAGCGTTGGAGTTGAATAAAATGTCTTCACTATCACAACAAAAATTATGTACTGACTTTGCTCATAGTTCATGCAATGTGTGTTACAACAGTGGATTCACCTGAACTCTAAATCCACCAGAGGTATATATGAACACTGCTGATGATGTAAGCATGCCATCTATTCAGGTTGCGCAATGCAAATGTTTTCACAGTGCAGTGCTATCATAACAGCATCTGAAACAAGCGCCTCCACTCCTTCCTTCAACATTAACAAAATGCACAGGTAAGTACAGGTATACTACAGCGCCAGTAGTCTGCAAAGCTAAGTAGTTTTGAGTCCTGAAGCAGCACTGTAATGCATATTTTTTTTTATTCATTTGTTAAATATTTATGTTAACCAAAGACTGCAACAGTATATTTTACTATTAATATTTCCAATACATCATTACCTCCTGAATACCTCCAATATTTCCTAAGTTTATCTTAAAATATGTAGATTATCAATATCAGCATGGATATTGATAAAGAACTGGTGTTAAAGCTCCATAATTTAATTTAAAAAAAAACTATTAACAGCTATTTGTTACTGTGGTTCTGGCAGATTTTCTTCAATTTCTCAATAGATTACTTTTAAACGTTAACATTTGCAAGATGTCGACTACATTTCAGATCTACTCACCACAGAGTAATGAGACTCAGTCCAATGGAATCCTTGTAGGAATGCATGTTAACGTATAATATACAAAAATCAAAGACAGAGAGGCAACCAGAGAAACCATCCACCAGTGCTCGTTCCCATGTACTTGCCAGTCTGCCTGCTTTGGTTAAACAACACTGAAAGGACACTGTGCTCAAGCATTACAAAGGATATCCTACACATGTTTGTTATACATCAAATTGAAAATTATCACACATAATTTGCAAAAAGAGAGGGAGGGAGAATAAAAGCAAGAGGAAAGAAAACCAAAAATGTAGCCGCACGAGATTTTCCTCATTGCTTTTTTGTGTGCTTAAACTATAGTTCCAAAAAGCCACCCACACTCCACCACGTAGGGAGAAACCAGTCTCAAACTGGCACCTATTTATGGACTTTGCTACCGCCAGAGAGAAATTCCTCCTACAGTGGAAAAAAGCCCATTGAATGTGTAGCTCATCCATCATTCTAAAGCCATTGGCTTTAAAACAGAAGCAGCAAGGCTATGATTTGGTAACACACTTTGCTTTGATTGGTTCCCCACTTATGCTTTTGACTTCCCTTTTAACTTTTTTTCCTTCAAATAAAGCCCTTCCCCTCCACAATACAACATTTTCAGTAACTGAAGTATCATGTTTAAAATTTCAGTTGGTTCCTTCCATGGCTGAGTTTATGACCTTTTTAAGTATGTGCAGTATGCAAGCGCTGAGGTTCATCTTGTGTCGTGTGAACTCCTCACTGGTGTGACAGAAGCTGAGGAGCTGACGTCATGAACTCCACTTCACCTGTGCAGGCTGCTGCTCAAGCAAAGAAACATGTGGTGGCACCTGCCATACCGGCTTTGATACCAATTAAATAATCTTCTCACTAGTTTCTACAAGTATGCAAACATCGCCACACTATCTGTGTAATAAATCAGCCTAATAGTCAAAATGACGTCCATTCAGCACGCTCAAAACCAAAACATGAGAAACATTCCTCTGTGTGCCAGGGTAAGCTTTGAACGCTGGTGTGATATCCATTGACCCTGTTACTTATGATTGATGACACAGCCATTGTTGAAGCTGTGAATATCCACACTTTGACTTTGTTCCCATAGGTAATCAAGACTATGTTGCTGAACTTTGCAAAGTGCTGGGAACCATTCATTGTTTATTAGAGTAACAAAATGGATAATGGCTGCCTAGAAAAGGCGGTTTCAACATAACGGCTGAGGATATTTAAAATAGACCTGTTAGCTGTTGTTGTGGATATAAATGTATTTCTGAGAGTGGCCGTCTGGTCTATTTTTATCATTTATTTCCTTCTGGCAAAAGCCAAGTCCCTCAGCTACTGTAAGTCACTACTCAGTTTAGCTGACAAAAAAAATTTATGGACTTTGATGCTGACCACTTTAGCTGGGCAGCCCCAGTGTGCTGGAAATGTGCCGACAGCAGCATGCACACATGAAGGTTTTGGCACCGGCGGCCTCAGTGAGGGCTCATTGCATTATTGTTTTTGCTCTGACTTTTCCAGAGATCACGTCAGTCAAATAAGGGGGCCAATGTGCTCACAACAGCATGAGACAAAGCAACCAGTAGTTTTTCACATCATAGTCTCTATAGTGTCTGGGAGATAAGCAGAGATCTTAGTGATATGGTGACAATAGAAGGTTGAGTTCAACTTTATGCAAACTCAGTAATGCAGTGTTGTGTGTTTGCTGTTAAACCTCTTTTGACCTTAGTTACCATTTGTCTGTTCCTGTAACTGAAAAATTGACGCTGCCTATTTACAGGAATAACAGCAAATAGAATAAAGCACAGAGGACCATTTCAATGGTTCTAGGGATCCCTGGTAAGGATTTGAACAGGAATTACAAGTTGGTGATACAAATGGTAAATACTATTACATATAAAATACATACTTGCTCTTATCAACAATTTAAAATTACTACCATTGGTTAAGGTTCGTGCACTTTGCTGAAAAACTCCACACTGTGGACAGTGATGGCCACAAGTACACTGACCACAAGACAACAGCAACAAGAATCAGAGGAAGTAAAAGATTCATAAGCAGGAGACTAATGAGAGTAAAAATCAGGCTCAGGGTTGTATTGTTGCACATTGACAAAATTCTCCAGCAGGCAATAAGGCACCTTTTATCTTAATGACCTAATGGATAATAAGAACGGAAACGCAGGGATACATACTGACAGAGGGCTCAGTGCATTCATGGAAAATTGGTTAGCAAACCATTGGACTGATCGTGTTTTTCCTTTACAGTCAATCATAGATATTAACCCAATGGATATTTGTCTTAATGCCATTTTATATCTTATGTAAAGCACTTTGAATTGCCTTTTTGTTGAAAAGTGCTATATGAATAAATTTGCCTTACAGTGTTAAAAAATGTTGCTGATTAACAGCATTTATAGAATGGTGTAAGAACTCTTGTGGTAACCGAAACAAACACGAGAATCTGAGCCAGACACATGGCACACATGCAAGAAACAGACACATCAGATATTACAAACAATCAATACTCCACAATAAAGACATGACAACCAGAGACAGATGACACATTGATGACTGATGCATCTGGACCTGTAAGCGAAGCAAACAAATAATATCAATCAGGGTCAGTGTGCTGAGGCTGGAGCTTGCTGGACGCCTACCAGCAGGGTCTCTTTCCTCCAGTTAACAGCTTTAACAAGTCTGATTTGAGTGACCTGGGGAAACGGTTTAATGACTGTTTCTCGAGTGTGTTTCAACACTGTGTGGGTGGGTGGTCTGAAGCGACTGGGCAGGGATGGCAGCCTGATGTACAGTGCTGTAAATGGATGTTTCGGCAGAACAACAAACACTTTTCTTTTCATCATCCCAGAAAAGTACCCGATTAAGTCACGTTGTGTATTTATGCGATGGTTCTAAATTGTTTGTTTTCTGAGAGAGGTTAGTCCAATGATTTCCCACAGATAATATTTTGTGTCACAATTTGTTAGCGGTGCCTTAGCTTTTTGATACCTGTAATTTTACTACACCGCCTGAAGCATGGAAGTAACAGTTCATATTTCATCCACGTTTCTTCAATTTCTTTTCATACATTTTATTCCCATAAGGTTAACCTGGACATGTAGGAAAACATATTGAGTATCTTATTCAGAGAGCTGATTTTTTTCCCCCCTATGCCAACCTGCACGATGTCCTCTCAAGATACTATAATCCATTTTCACTGGCCGAGTCTTAATAACCATCACAGACTTTTATGGGAGGCCCGGCGCCACATCTCTCTAGTCAGCTGTGCTCCTTGAGAACATTGCCTTGGATCCCTGTGTCCGAGTGTCACTTGTTTCATCTGCAATTAATCAACCGTCGTGTTTATTATGACTTTGTTAGGTTTACCTCCCCATCCCTCCCCGCAGCTCCTGCCAGGTTTATGGTCAACACAGAGCCGACGCCAGGATTTAAGAGAGTTCTGCCACGACACATGCTTTTCAAGTTTTTATTCCCCTGTAACACTCTCTCTCTCTCTCTCTCTCTCTCTCTCTCTCTCTCTCTATATATATATATATATATATATATACTATTAATAGATGACTGAGTAAAGCAACATGTGATTTTGTTTTTGATGTGACATGTAGATGCAACATGTGATTTTCTTTACAGAAATTGAATTCAGTAGATATATGGCACTGTTAAGCTAATTTTAAAGCATTAAAGCTGCTCTAATCAATATTTTTATATTAACAATTGATCAAATGACAATGTGTAATATAAAAGGGGTTGCTCATAGTGATAAACTCACAATTCCTCTCAGTTCTACAGAGCATTTTGGTGTCTTTCAGCTCATTGTTTTGGTTTTACGGCCCACAATTCACAGCTCTCATCGGCATCCTTTCCAGCTGCAGCAGTCAGCTGTTTTTAGCCATAACACACTGTACGCTACCTGCCCAGCACCAAAGTACAGGTAGACAAAGTTACCATCAAGCTGGTGAGGACAGTGGAGCATTTAGCGGCTAAAGAGCCAAATATTTTCTGCATGAGTTGGGGGAGACCAAATCCGAGCTAAAAGGAGAGTGAATATTATTTGTTTTGTAGGTGGACAGAAACACGACTCCAAATGAATACCATGGTGCTGTATATACTGTTTTCTGACATATTTGCCATATCAACTTTATATGATAAATTGCCAACATTGTGTTTACAGCTTGTTGCACTGCCAAAAATATCTATTACTGCAGGTTTAAATTTTCTACTTATATTTTTTGAAAACTGACAAACTAAAGCATCCCAGTAACTCTGTTTTCTAAGATACTGTTTGCCTAAACCACCACCTGATATTTACTGAGGAGAAATAAACGTGTGTAGTTACACGTCAGCTTCTCAAATGTTAATTTATTTTTACTTCCCTAATGGAAAAATATTCCCCTAATTACGGTAAACAGAAAGTTGCTATTTCATATGGAATCATTCATGTTTGATGCCTGACTCTGATAAGACACTTTTGAAGTTCCACTGTATATGTTGTAAATTGTTTCTTTGAGCTTGCTCAAGTACCAAAATCACCCCTGCCTCACCCATGGGAATAGAGAGCAGAGCGGGTACCACTCCAGCACTTGGAATCTGGGCCAAAAGTTTCCAAACATCTCTTCCTGGTGCCTAAAATTAGCAGCATAATGAGGTAGTGGCTTCCTTTTCTCTGAACTAATACCCCATCCCTGTGGGACAGCATGATGTGGACTAACACTCAAGATCAACAGAAAAATCTCACTCTGACACTTAACGCCCCAGGACTGAACATTTTAAACTGAAAAGAAAGAATTTAACTCCAGTATCTTTTGAACTGTAGTGCCAATTTAAAAAATAAATGTATTGAAAATGTACAAAATATGAATAGTTTTACAAAATATGAGGTTTTTATAGCTTTTTTTTCTGAGCTGCGGTACTAAAAAGTTGCAAACAGAACCCAGAGCAGTTAAAATTTCCTCAGCAGTCTCCTTCACCACTGTTTCCAGTGTACACCTTCACTAAAACAGTTTTATGTGGACTCCAGGACGGCTGGGGAGAATGGAAAAGACATGCTTAAGTAGACTCCACTTCATTATTAAACCTATAGGTCACATTTAATTGCACTTGCATTAATCTGTTTTATTTCAACTAATGAGTACTGCCATAAATTTAACTGAAGGTGAGGAATTTTTATGACCTTCAGCAAACTTTTGATCAGGTGCTGAAGCTGCTGAGGGGAAAACGAGCTGGAGAATCTTTACTGTGTACAGTACAGTGTCCGATTACACAACGGTTTGATTTTCAGCTCTCATTAGGAATTCTCCATCACACATAAAACGTATAGCAGGAAACTATTGTCACTCTAATCAGGCTGCAATTGCCATGTTTTTACTACTTTGTTAGGCTGTGCTTTTTAGCTTTTGTTATATTGTTTTCTTACATCCGTATTTTGATGTAAGAGTATACTGTATGTTAACAATGCTGCTCAAAAATCAAAAATACTGCACCATGAAGGAAAATTAATATGAAATTTCACATAAAAGAGGATGTTTTAGTGTTAATTTAGTTAACAAGACAAAGAAGTTTTCATTACAATGATTGCAATTTACATGACATCACACATTTCCCATTAATTGTTGCTCTGCTGGTTAGGAATAGGAATGAATAACTGAATAACTGACCAGCTGCCTGGATAAAGGTTTTGGAGTCACCTTTCTTCCACAGAAGGTGATGAATCACCAGCTACTTGAACAGCTACATTAAAGCTGCATGAACTGAGTTTTGGGGAAAGCACAAATAAGCATATTATCTCCTTATAAAGGTGATATGGCAAACTTGCAGCAGTGGTGGAAGAAGTACTCAGATCTTTTACTTCAGTAAAAATAGCAATACCACAGTGTAGAAATATTTTGTTACAAGTAAAAGTACAAAAGTATTCGCATCAAAATATACTTATAGTACAAAAAATAAAAGTACTCATTAGGCAGAATGGCATCTCAAAAGTCTCTCTTAAGTAAATGTACTTAGTCACTGCTTGTTAGCAAACAATTCCTTATTGACATATCCAGCAAATATAGAGCAGCATTGGCTTCATTTTGAGTTGTTTTTGTCCGCCTGGCAAAGGACTTTTCTGTTCTATGACCATGTAAATGTAAGTCAGATATCAGCAGTTGCCTTGCTCATTAAGGGAGAAGACAGAAATGAAAGGAAACGGTAAGAATGATGTAATTTCAGCAGCTACAACATGGATGGATCATCCAGCAAGCCATATTACCACCTGATGCCCAGACACGCAGCATCTCTCTGTGAACCCAAGACTTCCTCCAGTCCATTGACTCCAGGACGCCTCTACAAGAACCGAGCATGTTCTCAAAACAAACAGCACAACCTGTACAGGAGTCCAGACCCGGACCTAAAGAGCCAGACACTGGGATTGCCTCTGACAGCTGTTTCCTGTTATGTAACTACACACAGCTGCTATTTCTAAGAGAGGGCATCTTGGTGTTGTAGACATTTCCAAGGGTCAAGAGGAAGAAAAATAATGCAGCTTTAATAGTGACCAACAATGGACCACCAAGGTTTACTCCTCTAGCATGCAACGTTCTGAGTCACCAAATATGTCAAGCGTCTTCACAGAATTTCTCTTTTAATTAAGTTGTAGCTAATGACAATTAGATTACGGCAACTTCAGGAACTTTTTGAAGAAGCAGACTGGAAGATGGATCAGATGATTCAAGTGGTTCTTAACCACTATTTGCAGAACCATAAGGGATCCACACACACTGAATCACTCTATATAGAACCTAATAGATCTAATTTATGTGAAAGTAAAAGGGTTCTAAAAGCAGGCTAGTTTATCAGTGGTTATTTCAAAGTAAACTCTAGCAAACCAAATTAGCCTAAAGCATTCTAAGCATTTGTTGCTTTCCATCAATTTAGCCTCTAATATAAAAATATTTTCATTGTTAAAGTAAGTAGACATACAATAGCCAAAACATTTTGTGTTCATTTGATGGACAATATAATCGGAACATCCTACACCCAACAAAAATATAATATTGATCGCATAAGAAAGGTTGTATTTATTAATGGTGGTTTGATTTTGGTTTTACACATTTATATTGTTTCTTCTCCAAGTATATTACTGTATGTTTATAATGATGATGATGATACTCCTTCCTCTTCTTCACCTTCTTATTCTTATTAGTGGAAAAAAAATAGCAGCATATATATTGTTGCAAAATCTACATGTTGTGATGTACTGGATTCTATAAATTTATAAATTCTATAAATTCTATAAATTCTGTAAATTTTTTTTACACAAGTCTGTGAAATGCATAAAAATAATAAAGAGAATAATGGAGAGAAAATGTTTTAGTGTCCTTAAGGCTTCAGACGCATTAGTTTCCTTGTCGACATTTTGCTCAAGAGGATAGAAGATAAATGAGGGAGCAGTAATGTCTGGGAAAAAGGCAGAATATTTGGCTGCCATTCTCTGCAAATATTGGTTCAGTTTGTTTGAGGTCCCTCCACAAAATAAACATTTTACATATTGAATAGATTATCATACTTGTCCGACCTGGATACTGTATGATAGCATGTGAACATGTCTTTAACCTCCACGCATGGCCGACAAAGAGAGACCACCCTTAGAAAGAGAGCGGTGGAAGTCACTTTATGTGGAAGTTTGTGTCCTTTTGAAATGCACCATTTGTGATGGTTATCAGATGCAGCTCAGTGAGCATCATGGCCTTCACTAAGGACTTCACTGTGACCCTGTCATGTATGTAGTAGGTTGCTAGTTTCAAAGTTACAACCACTCCCAAGATCCTGAATCTAAGAACTACTTATATAACAATTAAAGCAAACATTTGACAGGTACATTGCAACAGACAAACATCTCCCCTGACAGTTTGTGTTTGTACAATAATAATTGCAAATTGGCCCAAGTGACTGTGACATTGCATCACAACACTCCAGTGAACGGATGATTAATCAGTAATATTACAAATCAAGCCATGCGTGGCTGACAGAAGACAAAAGAATACCAATTGACTCGGACACACTAACATGGAAATGCCACATTTCATAGGACCAGCCCCGGTTTCAAAGGCAATGGAAAACTGAAGACATGTCGCAGTAAAGCACGAGAGGATATGTAAATCTCTCCTTACAGATGTTTGTGGAAAGATTAGGATGGCAAGGCGATAGGTCATAACTTAGTAGCAGACCTTGTAACAGGAGGCAGATTGTAGCAGTTCTCACACTGCTCCCACGGGAGCTTGCAGCGTGTGTAAGTTAAGCTGTTACTTTACCCAATGAGTTTTTAAAGTGTTACTGTTTCTCAAACACCTATGCCCATGATTACACGAAAAGAGGCTTTACACGTATATATTGTAAACCTTGCAGTTTGGTCAGGTGTTGACCAGCTAGACAAGCCAGTCTAGCATGCTACAAAAAAAAAAGGCCTCGATCACACGCTGGAATGCCTCCATGGGTCAGGGGTATTTATTGATGACATCTGTTCTAGGTTAAAGGGCCACAGAAGGTACAAGTACATATGGAAGTCTCTTTTCACAGCAGAGGGGGCTTTTCCTCCACGACTGCGGATGTCCAGGGTGTGTGTCCCCTTTTACCACATACCTGCTCCTGCCTTACACTTCAACTCTCTACACATGTCAAGTGACAGCCGTCCATTGAGATTTATCAGGGCAAGATTTATGTTTTTAGCAGCCAGCTCTCACTTCTTAGTAGCCGCGCTCACTGCAGGCAGTGTTTTTCTTCCTGCACATTCTTATTAGTTTAGTTTATTACAGCAGCACGTCTGGTGAGGTCATTTATGACCAACCATGGTGGTATGACAAACTCATTTATAACAGCGAGGCTTCAGCACATTGGATGAGCTCACTTGTGCCTTCCTCCCTCTCCCTCGCTGCCCAGACACCATAGGTAATGAAATCATCTGTTTGTCTGTGCAGGAATACGATGGACCGGGGATCACTGTTGTTGGTGTGCAATCGCTGGCTGGGGGGCCATTTCACACACTGCTGAGTTTGTCCTCCCGCAGTTGCTAAACACTATAGAGATACTATGAGAGAGGCGGCAGGTTGGGACCAAATGCTGTCAATGTAGATCACCAACGGATCAGTTAAGAAGCTGAAAGCAGCAGGGATGGAGAACACTGTTTTTCGTCCTCTATAATTTAGAAGATTTGATTGCGGCATATTTTCTTTCACCTGCACGCAACTGATGGATAAAACAAAAAGAAGGGGGGTAGAGGGCACCCTTGACAGCATCCTCTATTCACAGAGATAAGTAACAGTGTTATTGGTTAAGACTTCAGGTGTTGTGTTATTGCACATTTGCATGCAACTGAAGTTTGTTGTTTTTAAAAGTAAAGAAGTGCAGTTAATAGCATCATAGCATGTATTAGTAGGGGCTAAAGAGACACTGAAGGATAATTAGCAGCTCAACGGCATGTGTTCGTCTCAGCACAGGTTCCCCGCTGGTATTGAACTTATGACCCTGATCCCGGAGGGACATGTTCAGACAAAGATAGAGGGCAGCAGAGAGATTTAGACATGCTTATGGAACCTGTGTGGTCTCCAGATATGCAATGTGCAGTCCAACACACACATTCGGGCCTTGGCTGAAACTTAGCCCTGATTCATACCGAGTATCCATCTGGTAAAATACCCAGCAGTGTTGTACCCAGCTCTCTGCAGTTCCCATCCAAAAGAGAAAGCACACCGACAGAGGGAAGCACAACAGAATAAAGCTGTCCAAATGTCCAAATCCCAAATGATGAAGATGCCACATAATTTGCTTATTTTGAAAAGGAAGTGCTTGCTCCAATAGATGTGTATATTTAACATTTTCAGAATGAAAAATGACGGCAAAACAGGCAATGTGTAAAGACTGGATCTTTTCCACGTAAAACACAAGGATCTTTTGCCACAAACGTTTTTCACATTAATATTAGAAATACATTTCTTCAGTTCAACATGTGACTCCAAGCTTATGTCCATCCAGTTGTTGTACATGTGCAGTAGTCAAACCTTTAATATATCTATTTTCTGTATAAACATTTTATATAATTCAATAAAAAAGATTCCATGAAGATGTGGCATTTCATCTGTTTTTCTTTTGTTTTCTAAGTCACACAACACTTCATAACCATTTGTTAGAAACAACTAAAATGTTTGTTTTATTAAGAGGGAGAGATTAAATTTCACCGCATGGTTTATATTTTGAAAGGCAGTGGAAATGTTGCTATTGTGAAAGCGGAGATGGTGAGTTTTTCTCATGAGGACTGCGCTGCACAGTTGCTATCATTTGGTCGCAGAATGTAACGAGAGTCGTATCTGTGGCAAAAACTTCTCACAGTGCGGCATGGGGTGCAAGCGACAATAAGGAAATGTTGCTCATCATTTCATAAAAGTGGATCATACCCAGACTCTTAACAGATATTTATGTTTTATGAGAACCAGCTTCGCAATTTCACCAACAGAGTCAGTGACGGGGCGTCTTTTACCAACTCTGAATGAAGGCAGCTGAAGTGGATTAGGCTAAATGTCCTTGGAAAAAAGGGCTCACCACAAGAGTAAAGGAAAAAATTTACAGCACAACACTGACCGCTTGGTGTGTTCCAACAGATACAACTACCAAGTTTGGTCATCTTGTCTCGCATGCAGCAATACAGAACAAAAGTTCTCCTTCTAGGGATTAGCAATTATATCATATATGAACTGACACAATTCATATTGTACAGTGCTCAACTGGATGTTCAAGATTAGCTCAAGAGTGGTTGCCATTATACCTGCACACAGGAGCACATGGTATCTTCTGGACTATCAACTTGAAACTACTACCCACCTATACAGTATATGGTTCTGATGCACACATAGGCAGTGTCTTGTGCTTCCCTTTGGAGACAGATATCCTGGTCAGTGTTAATGTACAGCTGCACTGACAGCAGCTGGGGAGAGTCACGGACCAATAATGGTGAGCTCAACATTAAATATTGTGTTGAGATGAAATAAAAGGTTTGGACATTGGATGAATGTCAAAAGGAAACATTATGCTCCAGGAAATATCGGTGTCATATGCTGAGGAGAAATCAGTTTTTGTGTTGACATGTAACCTTTAGTTTGTTTGCCTTTCAGCATGCAGAAAAGCTAGTGTGAATACCACTTCCATTTTCCTCCTTTACCACCCATGTGGATGTCTCCTAGATTGAGATACCTCCCTCCACTGCACACAGTCAATGTGCCCTCATGTAGGACAAACCCTGCACAATCAGTTGGACCACAGCCTATTCAGATATGTTGAGATTGGAGAAAGCACATTTTGGCAGTTATGCATTGGCTGAGTAAAAGAATGAAACTGAGGGTAATGAGGACAAAATGCATGTTGCATGGGTGGCATTTTTCTGCTGCAGTTTTTAATTGTTATGCATGAACATAAGATGCCTTTGAGTTGCCTCATAGAATTGCTGATGGCCCTTGAAAAGATTAGAAAGTCTGCTATAGGTGTAGTAAGAATACCAGTGAGTGATATGCTTTTACAGGTCACATCACATAGATGAGGAAGGAATGTTTAAATATGTGTGATGAAAATCCAACTCTCTCCCAGCTGTTCCAAGAAAATGAGCTGGGCACATGAGAGATCATGTTATACAAGTTTGTGGGGATGTGCGTAGGGCTTTTTGAAAATCTTCAGCAATGATCTTAGCCACATCCATCCAAACCAGTGGAAAATAAATGATATGAGGACGTGCTGACATGTTGAAGTTTACTCTAATTCTCATTTTGGCTCATGCTCCATTGCTCTAGCCGCAGAGGAGGATCTTCCCTCCCATCTGGCTTACTGCGCAGCACTGAAGTGCAGGCCAGCTCAGTTGGGCCATTACAGAACTAAATCCAACTCACAACAGTAATTGCTGAATGTGTAATATTGGAGTAAAGCCTTTAACTGGATTCAGGAGGCCGACTCAGTTATGATGCACAAGGATTTGAATTAAATTAGAGGGGATGTCAGATATTACATATTTGTGAACAACTTTAGTAGACTGATTCTATATTTCTATTTTCATGAATTACAACATATGATAGATTCAAGGAAAGAACATTCTATCAAATAAATCAATTTTTCAATAACATTATTAATCAGTATATGAAGCCAGTTGTTTGGCCTATTTTATTAACTGAGTCTACTTTTTATACATTCCATTTTTATTGCACATTTAGCAATAGTGAAATATATAATAATATTGTATTTTTTCTCTTGAAATTTTCTCTGTCTACCTGAGAACTGGGAGTCCCCCCACCTGCATGCAGTGTTGATCCTCTAATCCCCTGGATCTGAAGGTAAACAGACAGACTCACGGATATAAAGAGAGACACTCACAATATTTAGTTAAGAGATTCAGGCTGGAGGAGGGTTACTCACCTGAGCTCTGGGAATGGCTTTTGTGTGGCTGGACAGGTCAACAACATATCCATTTTCACTAGCGGATGGGAATGTGTTTGCTCAGGCCTATCTCCGATCTCATTGAAGCCCAAGGTGTTTCATCCTGAATGGGCAGTCTATCGCTAATAGTATCTTCCATCAATTTTTCACCTTGATTATCCAAAAATGGACCTGTTTGATCTTAAATTAGGACTAATTAATGAAGTTGCCCTTATTAGATCAGAGTTTGGCCCTCCATACTTACCTAAACCTCATTAGCTGAGGTGAGAAGACTATTTCTTACCTGTTCAGGGCAGGTCAGCGCCTGTCAAACAAACCCAGCAAAGCTCTTCTCTCAGCAGCGTCTCATCTTCTGCTTTATCTGCTCTTTGCTCAGATAAGCCACTCTTAAACGGGTATATGAGAAACTTAATATTGTTATCTTATTAGGTGAAATGCGAGGAAAGAGATGCACTGACAAAGTGAATGAGGGATAATTAATTGGAATGCTGAAATGAATAAGGCACAATAATCTACGTATGTTTCATGTGAGCTAGCTGGAAGATGGCACCCTGTTGTTGCTGTTTTTGCTTTGTCTTTATTCCTAGCCTCCAAAACCAATTTTTATTAGCCATGCTGACGGCATGGCTCAAGGGATGGCAATGTTGGTCTGTTGGTCGGTCCAATTTGGTCCAGACCAAAATATCTCAACAACTATTGGATGGATTATGTGAAGAAACATATTCCGATATTCTTTTGCAGTACCTCACAATACGTTTTAAGTTCCCTCGCAATACGTTTTGCATTCCCCCTGATCCATACAGAAAGGCTTAGCTGTATTATGATATAGTATTATGTAGTAGGCCACCGCTGGTTGTGACCACAACTCGAGTCGGCGCACCCTCAGCTATGGCTGGCTCAGGCACAAGTGTGTATCACTGCAGATAGATAGAACTAGCAGAGCTTGTTAACCTAGCTCTCTCACGACTGCTGCCGAGGCTGATTGAGACAGGCTGTAGCTGTGATTATGACTATAACTATTGGATGTCAGCGCACACAGCTGTGATTGTGGCTGTAGCTATGGCTGTGCTTTGGTTGGTCTGATTATGGCTGTGACACATTAGTTTATAAGGGGTATAAAACTAACTACATGCAGGGGTTGTGTGTGTGTGTGTGTGTGTGTGTGTGTGTGGTTGTGCTGGCTCAGCGTTGTAGTGAAGCTTCTGTAGTGTGGTGTATTGGTAACACATCTGTCATATCTTCTAGAAGCAATACCATGTAGCTTAACAGTGCTTTCTTGGCTAATGTTAACAGGAGCTATAAAGAGTAGCTCCTAGATTGAATCCAAAATTCAATATCCATTGAATTTTGGATTCAACCACAAATGCAGCCGTAGTCCGAGCAATAACCATATCCACAGCCACACGGATGGATTGCCATTAAATTTGATTCAGATATTAATTTTGCCTTCATGATGAATTTGAATAACTTTGTTTCATTTAGAACCATCATCAGATCAACATTTCAATTTGTCCAATACTTTGGTTTATGACCAAATACCTGCAAAAATAATGACATCAGTGATGTTTTGTGTTTATTAGCAAATGTTAGCATAGCATATGGTAAACACTATACCTGCTAAACATAAGTATGTTTTTTATAATTGTCATTATGAACATGTTAGCATGCTGATGTTAGCGTTTAGCTAACTACAGCCTCACAGTGCCACTAGCATGACTGTGTTATGCTGCTCAATTCAGATACTTCCGTTAGTACACTTACATGCAGTATCCTGTGTACACTATGTACTGACTTGTGTAGTGCGTTCATTTTGACAGGGTAGTGTTGTCTCAAATCAAATACTGCCGTTGTGCTCTTACCGGAAATGACGATCGCAACCTTTTACCGCGATTGCCGCACGCCGGAATGTCTGCCAGCTTGTTTGCTCACTTAACTTCAATCCAATTCTATTAAAAATGAATAAAAAATGAACATGCTTTTACTTTTAGCTGTAACAATCACAACCGCGGCCGCCATTTTCATACGTTGGTGGTCCTCCCCTTCTGCTACGCAGCAAAGATGGCGACCGTTGAGGGTGAGAAGTGTGCAGCGTTCCACAATCAACTTTCTGACCGTTATGAGTACATCATCTGGGTACTCACAGTACACTGCATTTTTCCATACTTGTCAGTGTGAATGCACTTATGCACGCAAAATATTAAGTGTAAGTACGGAAGTACGCGATTTCTCTTCTCTTCCTACATCAGTGATCAAATCACCACCAAAAAAAAGCATCTTTTATTCCATGTTTTAATACCTTAAATAGCTCGGTTGATATCAGCCAATGCATTTGTAATGGGATGACACTCATCATCATTAAACCTAGTAAATGGGCTATAGGATGCTCCAAACAAAATCAAAACTGTTTCTCATGTTTCAAAATTTCAAATGCAAACAAAGATCCCTGCAAAGTAATCTTTTAATTTTACTTGCTTCAACACCAGGTATTGGACAGATACATAAAATTATAGCTGCTTAAGGTAGATTTGCTTGGCATGATTGATTGCTGCGATGACAGCATCAGCCATGATTACAGTAATAAATAATTTTGTCTCAATTTATTATACTGCTTTTTAGGGTTGGGTTGGGTTAGAAATTAGCAAACAGAGCCCCAGTGTTACAAAACACAGTATTAGGGTTGACAGCTTGTCAAAGTGAGACTTGACTAATTACAGTTCTCGTCTACCCTGGGGGAAGAAGAAGAAAGCACAGAGCAATTTGCTTGTGTTGCTCATGTTTAATAACTTTGTCAGGACAGGATGAGCAATCCCACAAATATCAGTCAAGTATGACAGCAGACAGCCACTGACTGATGCCTTGACTTTTCTCTTGTTTTTTTTTCTACAAGAAAATGTCTCTGCTACTGGTTATCAAAGACCACAAAACTACATTATGAAGCTTAACTGGGCCTCAACAGCTATTAAACCTCATTTGCAGTATCAGCATAGTATTTTGCAAATTATACACAGTCTACTCTGGATCTTGCAGACGATAAGTACTCTCCCTGGAGATTGGGGAAATGGCTCAATTTGGGCCTTTCAGACGCACTCACAAGGAGCTGTGCTTGTGCCTTCAGTCTCCAGCCTCGCCATCCAGCCTTTTATAAGGCGGTTAGCTGGGCAGTATCTCCACCTGAGATCAGAACGCACCAACAAAGAGTCAGCGTTCACATCGACAGATCGTGGAGCTGGGAGGGGTCCCAGGGTGTTCAGACTTGGAGTTGTTGAGTTGGGCAAGAATGCCTCGCTGGTGCCAAGTTTTATTTTGGTGTAGGTCCATTGCAAGAGCAATCTCCGAGTGTGTGGCATTATGGAGGACATCCAAACGGTTAAGATGGAATTCCCTGATTGTTACTGAGACCTGAACCCCATCATTCCTGAAACGATCTCTATCAGCCAACACTCCTTGAAGCACACAGCTATTCATTAAAGATGGTTATCGGCGGGTCTGAGGCGAGAGCAGGGTTTTCAGGGGCAGTCAACGAGGCGAGATCATTGGGTAGCATCTAAGATTGGCTCAGCTCGACGTTCTTCTACGTGTTCCTTCACAATTAAGGCAACTTCAAACAGTCTCACAGGTATCCTTTTAGCTCCTTAGATGTCACTGAGAGAAAGAAAGGGACTAATGAATTTGCACTCATAAAGCACACTGGGATACGAAATCGGCCTGCGTCCCATAACAAATAAACATAGAATACCTCACAGATGCAACAAAAGATCAAGGCAGCGCTGATAGGAATTAGCCATGCTCGGCTCCCTTTGGACCCAGCGTTGCGTGAAGCTGCTATTATCTCTGTGAATGTCATATCTAGACCCTATATTTTCCATGACTGAGTGGTGTGCCTATCTTGCAGCTGGAAATCTGCAAGATTTCTTCATACAGCAGCTCATGCATCAGTGTGGTTTAGCTGGATCTCATCTTTGTTGGTTACTTTCATGGTCGAGTGATTGCATATTTAAGTCAGAAAGTGGGGTCATCTATTTTTCAGGGATATATTACTAAAAATCATCAGTATGTCAGTGTTATGTCTTCTTTGACCTTTGAAGATTGATTCAGAGTTGCTTTTTGTGTAAAATCTCTGAGCAGGGTGTGCACTCTTACTGACCTAATGAAGCAGCAAACACTTCCTGGTTCATTCAGACAGATGAGAACGTGTTCCTAGCTGTATGGTGGCTTGACTCGGCAGTAGAGGGCTCCCTTTTCCCTCTGAGCGTCTAATTTGACACTGGTCACACCAAAGGAGAGATCACACAAATAACCTACACCTACACTTTTATTATTCAAGCTGTTACATAGATTTTAACCTTTTTGAGGGTCTGTTGATTGTGATTTTCACAACTTTATCTACAAAATCAACACTATAAACCACTACATACAGGATCAATATCCACATATACTGCAGGTTTGTTAAAATAGCATATATATTTAATGAATAGCAATAGTTATTTTTATCCTTTTGAGCAACATATGTGCTTCAGCTCTGTATCTGAGAACTATTTCTCAAACCAAGTTATCTGTTTTGATTGAGTGGGATGTTTGCCAGATAGGAATTCCCCTGCCATTAATCTTACTGTGGGTCTGAGTGACAGACTGGATTATCAACTAAAACTTTCAGCCACTTGAGACTGCTACTGATGTTTGGCTTTCAAGAAGAAGAAAGAGTGGGAAACAATTCTTCTGGAGGAAAAGAGCAGACGCTGGTGTAACTTAAGCATTGTGGATACCCTCAGCAGCCCCGTAGCATTATCTGGACAAACTAATATTTACTCCCAAGACAGAGCAAACACACTAATTTACTCTGACTTTATTCAGTGCTCTGGCATTGTTGATGGATTAACTCTAATGATGAAATCTAACCTGTCTTCTCAGTTTGATCTAAAGGCTTCACTTCTGAGAGAGCTGCACATCAGTCACTTACAAGTGAAATTACTAGAAACTATTTTACAGAAAGAGGCTGACAGCAATTATTGGTTAAAGTTACTGACTAGTTGTAGACTAAGACATGATCTTTGCTTACAAATTGCTGATCAGCTGCTTCACCATCAATGTGCGCGTTATAAAGGAGACAGCCTCCCACAAAGATAGAAACAAAATCAACAACAGTCTGTTTCTTTTTTTCAGCTGTGTTCAGAGGGATTGGAGATTTGCAGCAGTCTGAACATGAAAAAGGCAAGTAACGAGTTGGTTTGAAGTCTGACCACAGTGCGGTGAATCTCCGTTTGAGTCAGGTCTGCTTTAAATAAAAACTGATTCTCCCCCCCCACCCCCACCCCCTCTAAATTTAGTCTCCAAAATTACACACTCTTCAGAGCATTGTCGGAATGCACGAGACTTGAAGGTCCTCCTTTCTCACCAGAGTGTAATGAGAAACTGCTTGTAGAGGACGCTGGTCATAAAGGCAAACACCTGTGATGATGAGACTGAGGGAATCAATCTTACTTTATCCCCCCCTATCAACACCAAATAGAGAAACTAGATTCTCCTGACCTACCCATTAGCTTCGTGCGATGAAAGCGGAGACTGCTTTGCTGCATGAGCCGAGAGGACGGATGGATGTGGGACCTGAAAATGTTCTGCCAAGAATACTGAAGAAAAACACAAAATGGCCTGTGCAAAAACCATGAATGATGCAAAGACCTTAATGTGGATCATTTGCTTATTGTTAAAGGTCTTGTTTTGCCTATTCAGTTTTAGGAAAAACTGTATTTGGTTATTAAATCATGCAGTTTGATGAGTTAGTCAGGCACAATGAACAAAAGTCATTGATATCTCATGTTATGTAGAATTTATGCTGAATATTAGTATTTTCAGTGATGATATGTATGCATATATTTACTACATTACTACATTTTTAAACTCTCCCTTCCTTCACATAGACCTTAAAATCCCCTTACTGTACTATCCCAAACTGACTCTTTATTATTGTAATGATGCTCATTGGCCTTGAAGTGGAGTATGGAGAAAGGGTGCTTGGTATAATGCTGATTTCCGTGGTGGAAGAAGTACTCAGTACCAGTACAACAATGTAAAAATACTCCATTACAAGTACAAGTCCAGAATTCAAACTCAAGTACATAGCTGCAAATGTACTTACGAGTATCAAAAGTGAAAGTAAAATGGCCCCTCAGTGATATATTATTACATGATTGGATAGTTGATACTGATGCATCAATTTGTAAGTAGCATTTTCTTTTTCTAGCAGGTCGAGGTGAAACTAGTTTTAACCATAAACAGTTAGGTAGTTTTGTCCAGTAGTTCCCAACATATGGGTCGCGTCCCCTCCAAAGGGTCACAAGATCAATCTGAGGTGTCGTGAGATGACAATCTGATGATAATGGAGTATGAAAGAAGGAAAAACAATGTTCTACTACACAAATTTATATTTATTTTTCAGACTTATCTCTAATCTTTGCATTTTTAGTGAAATATTGGATAATTCTGCCTCTTTGTGCCTCTGCCAGTTATTTAAATGGAACCATCTGAGAAGTTTAAAAGGGGTCACAAGCCAAAAAGGTTAGGAACCACTGGCTTAAGCTTTAACAATGCATTGTATTTTCTTGAGTAACTCGTTGCCAAAGCTGTCAAATAAATGAAGTAGAATAAAAAGTACAATGTAGTATATAATGTATCATAAAATGGAAATAGTCCAGTAAAGTATTTCAAAATTGTACTTAAGCACAGTACTTGAGTAAATGTACTTAATAACTCTCTCCCACTGGCTGATTTTCTCAATGTATATTGGTAGTGTATGTAAGGAAATTCTTTTTTATTGTTTAAAGTAAGTTCTTTGGAAGTGGACTGATTCAACCTGCTGCACAGTGATTTAGAGTGTAACCGAGCAGCACAGAGGCGCTTCACCTTGCTTTTCTCGACGTGTTTTCCTTGGGTCAACCAGCCAGTCTGGCAGGAACCAAACTTTTCTTTGGGGGAAATGTAAGTCTTCCTCTAAGAATTCCCCTGTTTGCATTTGCAGGTGGACCCAAGATGGCATGATGGTGTATCCATACACCGTCTTGTTTTTAATGGACAAAGACTCAGCATTCTTTGGCACATATCGGGCCCCGAGTAAAACCTCGATGAATTCATGTGTGTGTTTATTTGTTTTTTCTTCCATGTGACGGACAGACAGCCTTGGATTTCACTTACAGAGTAGCCGAGACCTTGTTAACTCAGTAATGGATAGCCCTGGTGTATGCGGAGACATCCTCTTCATTCTTGTGCCACTGAGAGCAGGAAGAGAAGACAAGCACTTCCTCTATCACTCTGACACTCACCTTTTGTCCTTTTCAGCTAAGCAAGGCACCAAGAGCTGTTCTCAGTGGAGATGATTAATGGCATTTCCCATGAAGAAACACAAAAGAAATGTTTTGCTTCATTGTGAGATGTTACTGGGATAAACAAGACTATACTGTGAAGTTACACAACACAGTACACCGTATATATCATGTACTTGTCTACTGTACACCCGAAAATGTAAAATAACACTTATATATGATGTATTAGAAAATCTTAACCTTACTTTATTAAAACATTTAGCAAATATCCATGCATAGTTTATATTTTGATCAAGCTTTACTTATGAAAGTGATATTACATGATATTATTTGTAATTTACAAGGTAGGGATGGATGTTAAATGTTGACCTGGACACTAAAAAGTTTGCAAGCGTGGAAATTATTGTTTGGATAAAACTCGAGTCCGCACGTAAAGGAGCACTTCAGCTGCATTTTATGCAGTTTGCCAAAACGTACAGGCTTTCTTTGCTAAGCTACTAAAATACTCCTCAACCAGAGAACAAAAAGATTATTGTGTTTCTCATTAGCGTTTCACACCATGACAGACAGAGTATTGGAGCTGAAAGACAAAGGGCTCACTAGACAATTGAATGCAGTTTAAGCATTTCTGCAGAGGCCCACCTTGCTATTGTGGCTTGGAAGTGTGACTGGTGGTTGACTCAGTCTGCAGTGGAGGGTGATGACTGAGAGGATCTCCAGTGTAGAGTAGCCACCCACATAGCTTTGTATCTTGTCTGCAGAGGAGTCCGATACATTTCATTAAAAAAAAAAATCTCTGATTTTATTTTATTTTTTGTCTCGGCGTTCATAGCTTTTCTCATTCTGATTCCTTCCAGTGTATTCTTGTTCTTCTTCTCAGTGCATTTCGGCAATAATTTCTTCATTGAAGCAAATGTATTTACACAGTGATACTCTTCTCATTATCTGTATAGGAGAGAATTTGGTGTCATGAAGAGTGTCATTTGACTTTGAATGAATTTTGACAGAATTCGCTTTTCCTACACACACTAAACACTTTGATTGATAGGGCCTCTGATAGATTAAATCTAAACAAGACTAAGAATGTGTGCATGAATAATTGTATTATATTATAAGATATTACATTATGGCATTAACAGTATCAACTAAAGAATATTGTATAACAATGAACCTTTGAGTAGAACAATTGAACTGTATTTACAAGAGGCATAGAATAAAGAAATAAGACAATACAGTATATCTTTTAAAAAAAATGTAAGATATAGATTATATACATTCAACACCTCTGCAGCAGTGGCAGAAAGTAACTAAGTACATTTTACCTAAGTACCATAAGAACAATTTTGACGTACTATTACTTCACTTAAATATTATAATGTTATGCTGCTTTATACTTCTACTCCACTACATTTCAGAGGAAAATATCACACTTTTTACTCCTTTACATTTATCTGACAACTTAACTTACTACTTACTTTGCAGAGTAAGATTTTAAATACAAAACATATTATCAGTTTATGAAATATGATGCATTGTTAAAGATGAAACTGCCCAATGAAGTAGTTAAAATTTTGTCAGCTTTGACGAACTACAACATATAAATGCTGCTTACGTATTATCACATCAGTAAATAGGATAATATATTATATACAACAGTCTAACACTATGAAAGGGGCCACTCTGCATAATTAGTACTTTTGATACTTGAGGTACATTTTGTTGATAGTACTTCTGTACTTTGACATGAGTAAAGATTTGGATGCAGGACTTTTACTTATGATGGGAAATATTTTACATTGTGGTAATTGTAAAGAACACTTCCACCTCTGCTCTGCAGTATACAACTTTTTGGTTGTTATATGTTTGTATGAGCTGTTGAGGAAAATTTCCATCTGTCAGTATTCAAACACAGAGCCCACATGGGCAGGCTGGTTGGCCATAGTTTGCATTTTTATGTATTCCTCATATGAAAAATATAAACCTCAGTTTGAACAAAACAAGCCTTTACTACTGTACCATGGTAATGATTCAAATGATAACTAAAACATCAAGTATTCTCCTGTGTTGCTAGCACATTTCAAGTTCAACAGACAGACAGTTTTCTTAATTTCCTCTTCCTCCTGAACACCACCATGCCATGTTGTCTTTCAGTTATTTCCATATTGTCGTGATGTCATTTGGTCTGGCTTGTGGATCTGTACTCCCCTCCCAGTGGAGTGGCTATATCAGACCCTTCATTCAGTTTAAACCCATGTTTTCGCCATGCCAAATTAACAGCCACCCTTTGGGTCAAAGCTGCGTGCAAGTGTTGAGATGGGAGAGGCGTGTCTGAGCGAAAAGCACCAATAACAGCAACATGCATGGTTCTCCACAACTGGCTCCGCTCCGTGTTCTTCAAAGGGGCCTCTTCCTCCCTGTCTCTCTCTCTTACTGCAAGGTGGTTTGTAGCTGCAGTCGGCTGCACGACAGACCGGGCCGCCTGGGCCTTGCTACTCACGAACAGACCAAACAGAAATATTGGCTCTTTAAACCTGATGATTCTGTCAATATGGGAAAGGTCAGACAGTTATGTATATGTTTTATTTCATCCCGGATGTTGCTAAAGTCAATAGGTCATGTAAGTTTGTGTTGATTTTAGATGTGAGCCTGTCTCAGTTACAGGGCAACATGTTCCTTAAAATCTGACAGCTGATAAGGGCTGCAGGTCTGACAGGCACTGCTGTCACATACACCTAGGGAGTGGCAGCAGAAGGGCATGGTCACAGGGGTGATTAATGACAGTCAATGCAACAAAGGGTGAAAGATAAACAGCACTATCTCTTCAACGCAGTACAGTTCACTCCTGGTCCTGCTGCACACATGCAGTACTCAACAACAGAACAACTGGTCCTGCATGCTTTAGACCTGTACTACAGACCAGTGTGCTCTACTTCCTGTTATCTCACCTGAATACTGAGGTGATGACCTCACAAACTGGGTGACTGGACCTCTTTTCTGAGTTAGCATGATGATGTTGCCTCTATAATTCATTTTCAACTTTAAATCAATCTGTACAAGTTAGTTAGTCAGTTAAGCTTAATTTATTCCCATTGAGTTCAAGATCTCTTTTGTACAAGTGACAAATTACTATAATAATGTATATAAAATCACAACAAGATGAGTCAGGCACACAAAACAATCATCACATAGACTCTTAAATCATAAATATTATTAACAAATTTGAAAATAAAAATGAATGAGGGTTTCATAAAGAAACATACTGCAGGGAGGTTACATACTTATTTTTTATATATAAATATTTTTTTATCCCATGGTCAATAATACATAGTTATAATCTTGGAGTCATTTTATTCAAAATATTTTTTTTATTTACATCTTAAAACATGCTTTCATCTGAAAACCTGTAGTAAAAAGGTTTATGATGAGCTGACAGTATAATCACAGTGAGATGTGTGATAGGTTGTCATGGTGGTATTTTTTATTTCCTTTTTTTATTTTATGATAATAGACTTGTTTCTTACTTTTCCTACTTACTTTGACTGCAGGAAATCTAAGTCTCTGATGTAGCTAAAAGCCTTGCTTATTTAGCCCTAAACTGATGAGTTAACAGTAGTGTTTGTGTTTCCCGTTATACAGTTGAATGTATTATATTCAAACAAGCAAGGATATGACTTTATGACCTCTAATGTGAAGGGCTGAGCTCTAACTGTAACCCTGATCCTCAACTGGAAGGTGTACAGTTGCCATATTACCATAATGACATTATAAATAGTAGGAACTGTATTTGGTCATTGACAGTTGAGTAAAAATAGAAAAAATGAATCTCTGAATGCCACTGAGATTTGCATACACATAGAGTATGAGGGCCAGAGAGATAATTCAGGTTAAAGGATAAGTCTGGTGATATTCTATATATTTCTTTTTGTGAATAAATCCAATGAAAAGACCAAAACCAACAATTAATTGATGCTACCAAAAAATATTTGTCAGTTTATCCAAATTCCAAAATATCTTATTCTTCTTTGCCATAGAGCTCCATTGTTGTCAAAAAACTAGGCTATTAAAAACACATAAATGAGCCACACTTTTGCACTGACAGATATGTTCTTAACACACACACACTGTGGTGTATTGTGAGTCAATCCCACATACACTGCTGTCATAAACACCCTATGGCACCAAATGTGTGTTAATCCACAGCTGAAAATAGTCCCCAAACAAATGAACTATTACTCCTGTTTGAATAACATTTGCTAAAATCTACAGTGCCCAGCTGTTGAAGGAGATTATTTTGCCTTTTTAAAAAAAAAAAAAAAAAAAAAAATACATATTTGTGAACCCTGTTAAAAGATTAATGTCTTCAGCAGGGACAAATGGGCTTAGGGTTGAGAGCCACAGACAGGATAGGGAAGTCACAAAGTATTGAGAGACAGGTTAACGCATTGTTGTTCTTTTCATGAGATTTGTTGACAATAACAAAAATATAGAATAACACCAGCCCTAAAATTATACAAAAAATACATTTATTTTGTTGAAACTAAGTATATACCAGTGCATCAGGTACAACATCCAGTGAGTAAGAATGCTGCTCTGTTGATCTTTCTCTCTAAATACAGAAAGGTCTATTCAGTCAGAGATCCAACTTTCAGTTTCAGGCAGGATTTTCCCCTCCAAACCAACAGACAGTATGGTGGTTTACCGCTCACATTTTTGGGAGAAGAGTCATCATCTTATTATCACCTAATAATAATTTGAGCCAAAAATTAACTTGAAGGCAAGCCTTAAATCCAACCTCGCATAGCTTTTTATGCTGGTAGCGTTTGGCGTGTGTGTGGCAGCATTTAGCACAGTATATGTTTCAGCACACTTTAAATAAGTCACAGATGGGCAGTAGGGCAGAACATTAATTCTATAGTCTCCACAAATTAGAGAGGATCCTCCTGCACTGAGGACTGTCTCTCTGTCTGTGCCCAGATCTTCACTAAAATAGACTTCCACTACAAAACTGCTGACAAATTTCCATAATGAAGGTCTGTATTTTGACTTTCCAGTAAAGAGCTGCACACTCCTCCTCGATGGCTGATATTTACATACCCATTACTGACAATGCACACAAATTACAAGCATTCTTAGTTTTACAAAAATATGCCTGCTTTCATGGCACTGTTTTCAAAGAGTGCATTTCAATTGTGTTTGCAAACATAATTTCATGCTCTTTCAGTCGTCTGTATATAATAATCAAAGCTGGGCTCTGCAATTTCAATGTGATCCTGTGGTTATTCTCTTTATTGCTGTATCGTTGTATCCTCCGAGGACCAAAAACAGCGGCGGAATCTCCTGAGAGCAAATGTGAAATGATACGTTTTCATTTAGAAAGCCAAATGTCATCATCATGTCTCTGTCCCTTTTGCTTTTAGAGCCTCTGGTTGATGTGGTGAGCTGGCAGAGCAAGTAAGAACATGGAAGGGAGACATTTATCATCCTCGAGACTACAGAGCTGTAACTCTGCCTGCTTGGAAATCCTGTGGACAGTCAGCGGAAAAAAAAAAAAATTCAATGGTGATTGCATTACAAGGATGACATCGTTACAGACCCGTTGCTTTGGTGTTTTAGTTTTGGGTGGTAAAAACATGAATGCATCACTTACAAATTCATCAAATAACAATATTGAACTTCTTATCCTTTTCATGTCATTTTAATGAATGACTTTGTTTCTCACATGCTTGTCAAAAAGTGATATCCTGCTTGTCAAAGACCGTGACAAGCACATGTTTCGGCATTGTACATGTTTTGATGCACTATGTTTCCATGGCAAGTCAATTCATTTGAAATTTCAGACATGAGATCTCCTGACACTGGCCTTCTTCTCAGAATTTGACACTTTGCCAACTTGCCACTCTCTTTTTAAAAGGTTTCTCGTGCATCTTTCTTTGCTTTTTCCAAGACCTGTCTGGCCTGCCATGTCGCCTGTCCTGAGATGCTCTCTTGTTGACTTTGAGTCATGCAAAGGCAGGAGAAAGTGAGTGAGCGACTCCTGGCCAGCCTGGGGTAGTTTCCCCCCTCAACACAAAAAGTGCAGATAATGTGAAATGTCTTAAATCATATCCAGTGAGGTGTCCAATATATAAACTGAACTTTGGTCTCTAAAGAACACTCAATCCTTCCTGTACACATGGCAGACGTTGATGAATTGTTACAGTTGAAGATAGGAGCGCCTGTTCTTGCTTTTTAAGGAATCTCTGTCACCATTCTGCTGCTGCTTTGATTATTAATAGTGGTTAATATCATATCCATTAGGATCAAGGAGGCCAAGTCTCCTATCCATCTTTCCAAGTATCTGTTTAAGCTTGTGGCATTTGAGAATCCTTTCAAGTTTAAGTTGCAGAGGTAACACTCTCAAGAACCTGGAGATCAGCACACACTGTTTAAGTCTGGGCATCTGCACACTTGGGTCAGAAGTTTCATTGAAAGTTTGGCATGTTACAGTGCAAAAAGTCTCCTTTAATCTCCTTTACCCACAAGCAGGTGTTGTTTTTCTGTAATATTTAATAGACAAGGATAAATTAAACGATAGAAATTGTATTTTGCAAAAAGGTCTAATACTTTTGCATAGATATACAACCATAACACTGGAAACCGGAATATATAAACAACTAAATGTTGGCAAATAATTTTACAGTGACAATCAAATATTTAATTGAAATAGCTGTAGATATAAATAGTACAGGAGTTTTACATTGTGAAATTACATCATCGGAAAAAAATAATGAAACTATGGCTCAGTGGGAGTAAACAATGTTCAAAATACACAAGAACTTAATCATATTGGTAATTCTGGGATAAAAAAAAAAAGTGGCCTCACTAGCATTTTGTCACGTTGCAGCTATCTCAAAGTATACACACTAAAAATTAAAGAAATATTATGTCTTTGTGCTCTGTATCAATAGGAAACAACCATCTTGAACCAGCCCACCTGCTGCCCTTCCAACACAGAGGGTCTGCAGAGGATGCAGTGGGGGGTATCATTTGCTGCACTGATTGATGACCATAGGTCCCGCAGGAAGTAACCCCACCACCATGAAGGACTGTTTTCTGAACCCCAAGTGGTATCCGGGAAAACAGAACGACTCCAGCCAGGGAGCGTGTGTACTCATAGGCCATCTTAATGTTTGGATATACTGAGTCACTTGGGATTAAGCTGCAAAAAGGGAAAGGAATCAACGACTGCAAAATAGAGCTCAGAGGGCACCCAAATTCCAGGGTGTATCCTAAAACTTACTATTAGAACTGATCAGTGTGACACCTCAGCGCTTTGTGTTTTGGACCTTGTTTGAAGGATTATAGCACCCTGTGAATAAATGAATTCCTCTTTTCTGGGATCCTTTTTCAGAACTCTCAACAATTTTCCCTATCAATCAAAACTCAAACGTCAATGGTGACCTGATTATTGCCGTACATTTAACATCATGCTTGCATTTTGGCATAGCAGGTAAAACCATTACCATTTATGTTTACATTTTAGAAGCCCAACAACATGTTCAAAAAGCATATTATTAAAGGAAATAAGTACAGAAATAACCCATATACTGAAATAATACTGCCATGCCTTTTTCATGAAGAATATTTCCTTGTTCTAGAGTGGTTCAGCTTGAGTTTCCAACTGTCCTCCATAGCCAGAATCAAGAAATCTCAATTCAAATATATATCTGTAAATCTACAATATCAGTGAGTGCAATGATTTTCAGTGAGGGAAGTCTGAAACATTGGTTTTAAGCTAATTTTTGGGGGATGAAGTGGGTTTGCAATTACTGCAATCATATGTCCATATAGCACATAACTGAAATGTATTATTCATCTTTATGATAAACACAGTTTGAAGTTATAATTACTCACTCTAAACTGATCCACCCTCCAGTCTCAGGGCTACTTTATTTGACTTTTATGTAGCTTCAGTTTTCTAGTCAACACTGTAACACATCCAGTCAACTGGCACATTTTGTCTTTAGATAATGTTATAAGCCTTTTAAGCTGATTTGGCTGATCAGGTTTATCAGTATTAAGAATAAACAGATACAATCAATAATCTCATTGAATGAGCCTTGTCTCACTTCAGTGGACACAAACTATTTCTTGGTCTACCTGTAAGGTCAATAGGCCGACACCAAAAAAGGAAGAACACTACATTGTATAACATGTCATTCTGTTTTTCAAAGGCATAAAAATACCATCATAAAATATTTTGGACTTCCTGATTGCATTCACACTGAAGGTGCTGTTAAAAAAACCACAGAAATGCTCAATCTTACTCGACCAAACTGTACTGGGCCCTTCACCAAACCAACTGTTCCCCCTGAGCTCAAGCATCAAGTCACAATAGAGGAGATGCAGGCTGTTTGCTGGATGTGGACCAGCAGCACCTGAGAGTCCAGTTTTATTACAAAAGTAAATTTGAGTTGTAAGAGTTGAAAGCTGCCTGGACAAATACATAAACTACTATGTAATATTAAAATGTAAAAAATATGTATTTCTTTTATTCATTTCCCCCCTGAAACGTCTATTGCTTCATGGTAATTTTGGTTCCCAGTAAGGCTAGAAATAAAATATTAAAACTTTACTTTAACGTTTAAATTTATGACAAACTAGACTAGACTCATGCAAATTTATATTTTGGGCTGCTGAAATTAAATAGAAGAAAATCAGTAAATGTGTTGATTTGTTGTAAGCAGGAAACAAAATTCAAAAACGACTCAACTGTCACAAACGAACTGTTTAGTCTATGTGATAAAACGAAATCTTTTCTGATGAGATGTTAGCCAAAAGGCTCATTTGCTCATTTGTGCATAGTCACCAGAGCGTAGCCTATTCCACATTCAGTTCTGGACTAAAACATGAACGCAACATGTCATTCAAACTGAAGGCCACGTAAAAACTCTCTACTGACGAAAACTACTACAATAATAATGCTATAAAACCTTATATAAAACATCTCTGCATCGCACAAAACTATTAATTATGTATAATATTTAAGGCAGCATTATTTTTACAGAAAGCATCGTAAAATAGACAACGACAGGGTCAGTTGAACACCACAAAAAGCCTTATCATAGAAAAGAGAGGTGAGATCAGAGAACGTGGTCGCATAAATGTGCAGTGACGCACAGTTCAGTCTATTAAGGAAAACTGTGAGAAGGCTTTTCGTTAGAGCAAACAGGCCACAGGAATAAACAGTTTACACAGAGTGAGCAGAGCCTATAGGCCTGTATGGGAAAATTCTCGTAATTTTGTATGCGGGGAAGCATATCCCTGAGGCTGCATGTGGGTGGATTTGGATTGTCAGCTGCTCTCCTGTACACACCATTCATTAACGTGCAAGATCAGATCTCTGATGCTCATCATGGCAGGTATCAGTTACAACTGAGATAACATCAGTGGAGGCGCCCAGCCTCTGGAGAGCTCCGTGGAAGTGTGGGGAGGTTGAGTAAAGAAATTACATTTTTCCCGGTAAGTAGTGGTGTAATGACCTGATATAGTTCAATTCCCTTGCCGACATTAGGATAAAATCCCATGCAAAAAAATTCGATTATTCTCTTATTATGTGATTAATTAAAATGCAGTTTCATGCCATTTATAGCCTCAGAGAAAGCAAAATGTCGCTGTCAACGACCGACCTGCTAGATCAAAACTTCCATTCAGAGAAAGTCATATTTCTGTCACGTCCAATTGGAAGACGCACAACTGCCATGAAATAAATACCTTTAACACATTATCTTTGGAGTTACAAAAACTGTAGATTAGGTGCACAGCGTAAAGAACAAAGACACGAGACTGAGTGATTTTGGGACGAGGCCCTCACTAATTATACTGAAAACCACTTGAATTAATAGAAAACTTTAATTTCCCGTATTCCTCTGTCATTAAACTGACGGGATGGACCAAACAATACACTTAGTGCCCTTTCATGGATCTATGCTGAAATAATATAAGCTACGACAACACATGGCATTTGAGAAAGCCTTTATTTTTGAATATTTACAATGAAATTATAAAAATATATAATTAAAGCTTTGGCAAATATTTTACATTTAGACAATTTATCTCTTTGTTCACATCGTTGAGTCACTAAAGAATCGAGATCATGGCCACAAATTAAAATAATATAAAATATGGCGGATTACAGAATAGCCCTTGGTTTTATAATAAAACATCAATGACAGACTTGACTGGCAAAAATGTATTTTTTTTAATCCTGCAGTCTCCATAAGAGAATATACAGTCTAGCAACATGAAGTATTTCAATGGAGAAAAAAAACTATCAACCAATGAAGGGAAACACAAATACATGCAAGCTTACATTCATATGGCCATCAAGGCCGATAAAGCTATACTGTATTCATAATGCATGTGAATAGGACTGTGTTTGACTGTAAGCTACAAACACTCGGGGAAGCAAATCTTTAGTGTTCAGACTTACTGTTGGAGTTGTTGAAATGAGTTCAGTTAAATGGGTCTGGTAATTAAGGTGGTATAAGTCCCGGTTATGATGATGAGGTGAGACTGAGTCCATGCACACTGTTCAAGTCTTCATGTTGCTGCTGCTGCTTGCTCAGGGGACTGGGCGGTTTTCTGTCTCCTGCACAACACACAGAAGAAATACAGTTGGCCTGTGCATGCAACTTGCAAATTATTATTTACTCCGCGAGATAAATGCATCTAAGGTGACTTATTCCACCTACAAGTTAGAGCAGATCTGACCTAGAACTGACAATATTCAAAAAAGGCATACATAAGTATTATAAGGCAGTCTCTTTTTAAAAATTAAACTTTTTCTTCCATTTTATGTGCGTAAAAAATGTCCTCAGACCACATGGCAGGCCTGGCCCTGGCCAAGTCTGGAAGGTCTATATTTAATAATTGACTTATAATTAGGCTTCATTTGGGATTTGGCAAATGTTTACACTCGTTGCGGTCAATTGTTATTGAGAAAGTGTGTGTGCGTGAGAAAGGGTCCGGGGAGGGAGAGACTGAACTGTCCTATGGATACAGGAACAGGATATAAGTTGATATGATAACGAGACTCAATAATAATCATAATTATTAAAATAATAATAGTAGGCTAATATCCATGTTGCATTGGGGAAAAAACCATCACCAGTTTTCACATTAAACTGTGGTCCCGGTCCCCTTCTATCTCCATGCTCTACCTTCTCGGGCCTGATGCTTGAAGGTCATCGGCGAGTGGATCTCCCCTGCATGCATGCTCATCCCGCTGCCTGGGTGGGACAGGGCCGGGTTCTGCGGCTGCCAGTGGTGGTGGCCCGAGGCCACGTAGCCGCCTGCTGGCCCGCTGTACACCCCGTACTGGTTGGTGGGAGAGTAAGCGCACGCCGAGACATAACTGGACAGTGTCGAGGAGGGCTGCAGGCAAACAGAGACGTGGACAAAATAAACACAAAAACTCCCAGACGCACAGCACTTATTATTGGATGTGACAGCGGCATGTGGCCTACAGCAGTGGATCTTAAACACGGTGTCTGGGTGGTTTAGAAGAAGAGGAATCCATTCTAATTTAATTTACCATAAATAGGACTAATTAGTATGTATTCACATCTAAGTTTCCTATGTCTGTCATCTCAGTCCCAAAACAGAAGTAAACATTTAATCAAGAGTAGCCTAATAAAACTCTTGGCAGTCTCAGGGGTAAAATCTCATCAGACAGAGGTCTGTGGCCTTATGTGACTCTGTGTGAGGGTCCCTGATATGGAAACTTTTCACAGCTCTGCCACAGGCCTTTGTAGCGAGAGCAATAATTTACTAAAGGCCTCTGCCCATTTTGGCACTAAACATTTGGACTGTTTCCTATAAAGAAAAGAAAATGGCGCGATTGTAGCAACATAGAGTGTACACACTTTTCCAAACTTGGTGTAGAAACGTTACAGGATTGACAGATGTTCAGATTTTTATATATATATAATATTTTTACCTGAGCGTATTTTATGTCGGCGTCAATGGCTGATTTGTCGATCCCGTTGACTGCGTGAGCCGCTGGGAAAGCTGCTCTGTTGACGCTACTCCAGTCCTCCATTTTTGGTGGATATCCCTCCGCCCCAGCAATGGCTGATTTAGAAACAGTAACTTCATGTCAAAGATGTACAAAAGGTAAAATTGCTAAAATACAATGCAGTCCCATTTAGCTTTATAATTAATGATGTAAATTACAGACACATTTAAAATGCTTTACGCATAAGCCTGTCTGGGTTATAAAACATAATTCATTTTTAAAACAGTAGGCCTTTCTAAAATAGTCTAGATGTTAGGGTTAATCAAACAAATATATCATTTAATATCAAAATGACTCTAATTATTAATAAAGTACGTAATTGTTTAAAATAAGCGTGTATTATAAAATTAGGACTGTGTTTTAATTTAATCTTAAATAAAAATACAAAACAACACTCAAAAAATTATAAAGTTGAAAGGAAACAACAGCAGCTCAATAATAATAGCTTTAATAATTTATATTAAAAATTGTTTAGGCTTATTATACCTAATAAGGCCCTGCATTTTATCACATGTTATGTTTACGCATATGTGTGCGTAAAATAGCAATATTCTCGTATAAATATGCTTACAGCGTCGAGCTATTTCAATCAGAAAAAAATAATTTAAAATATATAATTATATATAATTTTACACACATGTTGTTTAAATTATGTTGAACCGTATGGCACAAAAAATACACTGAGCCAGGTGACTTAACATTGGATGAAAACACTGACTAAAGGGCCAGAAAGGCAAAGAAAAATGTCTGTAATGACTAATTGAAGGATTAGGGGGGATGTAGCAGGTGAGCAAAGTGTTTGCAAACGCATCATCCCATGAAAAGGCCTATTGAGAGTGAACTTACTGCTTTCTGGCTGAATGGTGAAACGGAGGCCTGTACAACTTCTAATGGACACATTGTCCTGCTTGTTGCCAGAACAGGTTGTATGGAGTGATACGGCAATTCATCATGCAGGGTAACACAATAATAACCAGCTGCACTGGTTTATTAAGCTCTTATTTGAGAACAGTGAGAGCTACAGGCTTCCATGTGTGGCACAGAGGCGCAGAGGCCTAAGATTTCCCCCAGAGCAGAAAGTGGTTGTGTTTTCCTCACCTGCAGGGTCCATGAAGGCTCGTATACCGAGGATGTTGCTGACGGTGTGCGCAGAAGGCCAGGCCCTGGATATGCTCATATGTCCAGCCGTCACCGGTACTCCAGGAGGGCTGCCCATTTTAGTGCCAGTGGGCGACATGGTGTTGGGGTATGAATAAGGGTATATGTGGTTGTAGGAGAGCCCGGCCTGCGCGGAGGCTTGCTTGCTGCTCTCATACTGGTTCGGCTGGGAGAGATTTCCAATCTTGTTGCGTAAAATCCTGCTGATCGAGCTAACCGACGGGACATTGTACTTGTCGCAAACTCCATCTGCCAAAAGCCTGTCTCGGATCTCCCAGGCAAAGATCCCGGGGTCGCCTTGTTTGTAGTCCCTGATATTTTTCACCACGTTAGGCGTCGTGACCCGTGGTTTGCTCCCACCGATGGCACCGGGTAAGATGGAGCCCGTCTCGTTGTACCTTGCCAAAATCTTGCTCACGCAGCCGTGGGAGACTCGGAGTTGCCGGCTTATATCGCAGGGTCTGATCCCGAGCTGAGCCAGCTCCACTATTCTTAACCGTATGGCATTGGGAAGGGGTCGCCCATTGACGAACACGCCGCCTAACTGGTTCACCTCTCCATAGGTTTGCTCTGCAGGAGAATAGAGATACATAAGTCACATATTACCCGGCATGAGGTGAGTACACATGCATTTCTAACACATGTAGTAAATAAAATAGAATATCCTCTTGTTATCATTGTAATGCACTTATTCTGTCACAAAATATAATTTAACAGAACAATTTAATCTATTTATTATTAAGAGACAACTACAAATGCATCAGTCTGACACAGGCCAGCTCCTGTATAAATTGAGGTTACAAAGTTGTATAACATGTGTCAGCCTACACACGCTGGTAACCTCTGGTTGATAACCGCTATTTTGCAACTTTACAAAAGTGTGTAAACTGCTTGGCTGGGTTTACCCTCCACCATCCCTGCGCGCACACACACACACAAAAAACAACATAAAAAATGGCGAGCTTGAGGAATTGACACTCGAGAGCTCTTCAAAGACACACTTTTCATAGGATAATTGGTGGTGTGGTTGCATTTAGGATTTAAAGCTTTAAACAGACAACACTGCCTGCTGAATGGAGCTGGAAAAATCCACCCTGAAATAAATTTGACAAGTTGTCGCCAAAAGACACTCTTGGTTCGCACATTATCTAAACTTGGAGAAAAAAAAACAAATGCTTATTTCTGTCTTTACGCAGGCGTGGTGAGTCTGGATACGCTTCCATAAGATCCCCGCCAGTGAAGCATGCAGATGGTAACGCAGGCTTACCCATTTGCCTATATGTTTTCGAGATGCTGGTAAATGTAGGTGCCCCTTCAAATGGCTGAATGCGTCCGAGCGAAGGCAGAGAAGGAAGGGGAACGGGAGGAATGAGCCCCAGAAGAGGGAAAAGAGACCTCTTAAAATCTCCTCGGAGTGCAGCGCGCCCCCTTCTTTTTTTGAAAGCGAGTGACTGCAAGGTACAATGGCACCAAAGTGATCTTCATCCGATAAAAGCAAATTGGAGTTATCCCGGGGAGTCCGGAGTTTGCTGGAATTAATTTGACGCGTCCTCCACGTCAATCTTCGCTGTTATACGCCGAGCCTCTGCTCTGGTTTCATTGGTCGTCCTGCGCTGGAAACGCTGTCAGCCAATGCAAACCCCATCCGGTTGGAGCCGTGCAGCCTCCTTGAATATTTTGCATAGGGGAAGTGGCAGAAAGGGAAACGTTTCATCCAACATGCAGCCTTCTGGTAAGGACCTATACATCGTATGAGATAAATACACCGGGATGACAGTGGAGGGGAAATCTTCCTGGACTGGTTACCAATGATTTTAGCTCTAAAATAAAGTTCACAAACTTTTTTCAGCTGACATACATATTGGCAACAGATCTTTGTTTTAGTGTGCATCACAGGGAATACTATCAATTTGATATGAATTATTAAACGAGAGGGTGTAATTAAGATTAAATTGCATCAACCAGTCATTTTAAGAAAGGTATTTAACTGATATTCATGCTGGTTGTGATGCTTGTAAGTTTTTAATAACTTTTAGCATAACCAATGCTTTTAAAAGGCAAAAGATCAATACAGCTGAAATCAATAAAAAATGTATTTGTATGTTTTTCTTTTTTTCTTTTTTTTACATTATTATATTATATTATAGCTATAAAATGTATTTTTCTGCATATTGGTTCTTACATTGACCATATAGCCGAGCAGTGTTGGACACACTGAATGATCCTTCAGATTCGAGTCATTTCAACCATCAGAGCAAAAGGAGACTTTCACACTAGCAGCCTGAATCCTTTTATAAGCCAGTGTTAGAGCATCAAACATGGGAAGGGGCTCATGTAATCGATACCTCTGTAGATCGCAGCTCTCCCAGACTATGGGATATCGACTGGATGCCAGAGACATACATTATCACAGCATGTTTTCGGAGTTTCCTGTGCAAGTTTAGAAAGTATCGTTTATACGCTCGCAAAACGTTACTTGTAAAACTTAACAGTCGACCCAATGGTAACAAGGTGCAGTGTCCTTATCCCCCCCACCTACCCCCACCACTACCACCACCACCATCCCACCCCTCTCCTCTCCTCTCTGTCTCCTGGCCACTTCACCAGCCAGATCTGGGAGCAGGACACATGGAAAGCATCAGGTTGGGTCAGAGGAGCAGAGCCTGGGTGCCGGAGAAGATCGCCTTAAAGTTGGATACAAGTGATGGACACTTTTAAAAATTATTTTATCGTGGACCTTCAGTCTGTCTGGATATCAAGTGAATGAATATATCACATTTGCATGCTGTATTTCCATGCATGTTGCAGGGAGGTGACATGCGGCACACGCTGAAGGAAGCTTCATCTGTTGCTGCTGAGTATAAATGATTGTTTCAATAACTGGTATTTAAAATCCTCATCAGTCTCATTCTGTCTGTGTCACTGTGTCTCACTCCCTGTCTTTTTTCTCTCTCTTGTCTTCTCTCCCTTGCTCGGCTGCCAGGACTCCCCTCATCTGGACAACGTAGGAATTGCATTTTATCAGCACAGTCTTACTTCTGTGACTCGTGCACTATTTTCGGGGTAGGTAAACCCTTTTCTGAATGTTTCAATAGAAATGACAGCATTTTTTAAAATTTGTATTTAATACGGATATCAAAATGAGAAGGTGCGTTGATTTACCCCTTATATGTATATTTTGTGTACCGTTTTCCTTCACGAGTCCGCTTTATTAACTCTCAAATTATATTACATTTACATACTTTAAATACGAATGTTTTCTGTTACGTCATTTTTACATTGTTAATGTATGCATTGCATCACTCGGCTATAATCGTTTTCTGATATATTTTAATTGCATTTAACGAATAGGCTAATAAGTCTGTTGTTAGACCTGAAATAGTATTTGTAATACTGGAACATGAAGATACATTACATGCAACAGTAAATGCAGTCTATATATCTTACCTGTGAAATTGTATTTGCTTTACTTCGTTGTTATTTCGTTTGTTTGTTTTTTTCTTCATTCAGGACATTCACCTTTACACGGTTGATATATTAAAAATAATCACAGTCTTAGATATATTAACTATTTGGCCTGTGACAGAGAAATTCTACAGGTTTTAATTTCTGAAGTTTAGATGGTTAAAAAGATATCAAAGGCAAAAACGTGGGCGGCAGCAGATTTGATTTTCTTCAGTGTAAATTCAGGCTATGTAGGTTAGATAAACATCAGAGTTCCATACAAAATATAACCACGACGAGGTCGGTGGTCTGGTTTTATTATTGGAATCTCACGGTATTTTGCTAAATGCTTTTCTCTAAAATGTGTTTTAATGTATCCGCATGGACGCTGAAAGGTAAATACATTTATTTAAAGAATGCAAGAAATCTAAAAATAAATGTTAATAAATAATCCACGCGTTTGGAAAACACCTCACTCGTTAGTGCAGTTCTACATTTTTGCACATATATCAGGTGTGCGGCTTTGCAACCGTCTGTTTGGGTTTCTCATGTGTGACAAAACAAAAACATGAACGGCTCCCCTCATATTCCAACGTGTATTCATACAATAGCCGATGTGCCCACATAAATACTGCAGCATATACACAAACACCAAAAGGCGCCGTCCTTAATATTTCATTGGAAATGTAATGTTGCATGACGCATAATTACTGTATATTTACACCACTGACTAACGTTGTCTTCGAGGTGCACAACATCAAGTATCCACATCTCTTGAGCCTTATGAACTAAAGTCATTGTGCACATCATATCAGGACATTTTAAGGCTGGGAGGGCAAATGAAATTATTACTTTTTTTAACAGCCTCTAGAAGAAGATTGCATATATTTTGTCAAATGATGATCGCCGACTAAAGGTCATATCTCCACACGTTTTTATTGCATTACTGTTGCTGGTTGAATATTACTGCCGAGAGATTGAAGCTTCATGTAGATTTGCTTAGTGCAGACTGTTATTTATTATCGATTTTTTTTTCTATTTCAATAATATTAATGAGACTCGGTTCCCAGAAAGATGAGGATTCATTTCCACTGGTCAATCTTAATGTCTGGGGCGTAAATCAAGCACAATGCGCTTTTATGTCTATTTAAAAATCTTCAATTTATATACTTTTTTACCGGCGTCCAGAAAATATACTTAATCTCATTTAGGCATGTTTGGTTCCAATAGGCCATATCATCCTAAATGTTCTCAAATGTAGCTATAGATTATTTTTCTTAAATTATTTAATGCAAATTTTAATGTTCAATAGCCCACAAATAGACGTCGGTCTTCGAGGTGTGAAATTCTCTCCCAAATCGCTTTTAGATCAGACACAAGTGAACTTATCCGATGGACACCTGACGCCCGCGAGGTGCATCGACCCCCGTCGGTAAATATTGATGTTGGTTTTAAGTGTCATCAAAGGATTCACTTCCTCAAGTGTGCTTTGTCTTTAAAGTCTTAAGGCGAATTTAAAGTTCTGTTTTTCATTGTCTGAAAGGGGCCGATAATGAGAGTGAGTGCGGATGAATCTGGAGGTGCTGACTATTTCAGTAATCTTTCAGGTGCAATTACACTGATGTTACTTTATAAACTGCTTTGTAGCCTCAATGTTAAGAGCTGAAATCAATAAAGAGTACCTGTGTGTGTGTGTGTGTGTGTGTGCAGACCTAATGCAACCAAGGCCTACCACTGGCTTCTTGGCATGAAAACATTTTGCTAAATAACTAGTAGCTGTGATGCATCAAGTTTGAATTAGTGCTAATAGTGTGCAGCATTTTGTACATCAGCTTCTCATCTCTCATCAGGTAAACACCATAACCATGTTCAGATAAATGTGTCTTTCCCATTTCAACAAAAGCAGAATCTGTATATATTTTCTGACATGGTTTCAATTTTCTTTCCACAACTGGATGAACCATGGTGTTTTATTGAAGAGCCTTTTTTTTAATGTGCCTACGTTTTTGATTTAGTGTTTGTGAGTTTAGTGATCTCAGTGCTCAGTATGGAAATTATTAGAGGGGGTCCAGATTGTGTGCATTTAGCACACCGGGACCAACATGAGGCTATAAGTTTAAAACAAAGTGTGTCAGAGAAAACCTCCTGCTCCTTATATTTCCATAAGGACAGAGGATAACAGAGTAGCCAAAAACAAACTATATGCATTTGCTACTGAGGCTGCTCATGTCTATCTGTGCCTGGTGTTTGTTCTAGTGCAAACAAATGTAACAACTCTACATTTGCAGCAGCTATTCTAGCCCTCGCCTATTTGAGAATGTAATTTTTGTGATGTTAAAACAAATACATTAAACCTAAAGTTTCACATTTAGTCTGAAAGTCTAATAAGCCCGTTGTTGCTCATTATTAGGAAGGAGGGGGAATCAATGTTTATCCTGTTGAAAGCCAACCAAGCCCAACCTGTAAAGAAACACACCGATTCCTTGGTCAAGTAGGCCCCCCTCCTCTACAAAAAAAGGTTTGTCCACTCCTATCTGATCCAGAGGCAGTGGTGTGTAGTTTCTTTGTGCTCCTGCTGGTGAGGTTCTGCTAAAAGGAGGCTTGGAAGGCAGCGAGCTCAGTTCTTTTATAGCCACAAGACCCACTCTGAGCTGCAGAACACGCCTAATGAGGGCGTGCAGCGGTGCCATGTGAGACATGCCAGCTTTTACCAGGCTGGGTAATTGCTTGTGACCTTCACTAAACACGTCTCATGTGTCTTCATGTTCAGTGTACTTCTAATTGTTACATTAAGGGAGATGCCTGAGGATTATGCGTGTACTTCGACTTTTTTTGGAGAGAAGCAGACAAATATCCTCTACTAAATCTGTAGGGAGTTGAGGGGATTGTCAGTGTGTTTTTGTGTATGTAGTTGTATGTGAAGAAATGTCGTTGCAGGCCCCTTATTTACCTTTACCTCCACTCGCAGGTATTCAAAGATAATATAATATTAAGGCTACCAAAATGTTTCAATTAGTACTACTTAACCAGCCATGTTTTCTGTTATTTACTGTACCCATTACATAAAACTGCTCCATCAGAAGTGGTTTCAGTTTGTTTTAATTTCATACCACTGGCTGTCCTTGGGAATCCATGACAACTTCGTTGTGTGTTGGGGACAAATCTGGTTTCCTTTTAAAGTGGAAACATATTAGGAAAATACAAAGGATTTTTTTCTCTCTGTTGCTGTGATTCAAAAAGCTGTCATCGCAAAATGTGAACAGACTTGAGTGTTGCCGTTCACTGACTGACCTCTAATCTGGAATTGTGAATTCTCGTAGCATTCACACATACATTGTGTTTGCTGGCCTTTTGCTGGAAAACACAATTTCCTCTTTTTGATATGAACTTCCACAGAGGATCGTTAGCGGTCAAACAGTCAAGCACAAATCAGCACTGACATTCAGGCTTCCCCCTCTTTATCAATAATTACACAAAAGGCAAAAATTCCTGATCCTACATTGTAACATGAACGGTGCATCATCAAGTATTTAATCTGATGCCTCATTCAGAGTGAAAGACACGATTGAAACACAACAAATTAGTTTTAAAACGTGTTAAGAGGACATTTCTGAGGGGAAGAAGCAGTAATATCATGTGACTTAAGACATCTCCTGCACCTCTTCTTTGGCTGCAGTACCAAGTGAGGTTGACTATGAGCTCTTCAAAGAGGGCGACACTTGAAACTGGAAATTATTTCAATGTTATTTTATTATTTGTGCCAGATTAAGTTTTAGGATTCATACTAAGTATAGAGTGTATATTTAAGTATGTGTAAGAAAGTAAGTATTGAGTAAGGTCATACTATAAGACTTCCACTCCTGCATTACAGTAGCTGTTTCTTCTGGAACATTGTAGTTTAATGCACAGTAGTAATCTCTGACTGAAAAAAGAGGCTACACTTATCATGATGCACTTAATTAAGATAAAAGTAGGACTTCTGAGAGGAAGCAGTAACCATAAATTCAGAAAGATGATGATCTGTTCTGGAATTGGAAAAGATAACTAACTCACAGGTATTAGTGTTAAGTACATACACGTGTTAAGCATCTGCTATCAGACTGGAGTCAGCACAATAAAGATTCAAGGTGTGACCTCTTTATCAGACATGGCTTTAATTCACCATCACAATCTAGATAAAGATCAAGTGATCCAAAAGTGATGCACTCTGAAGTGAAAAATTATGGTATTTTACTTCCTACAGATAAATCTCCAAAGAAAAAATGTAATATGAAATGTGGCTGTTTATTCTGTCAGATTTATAGATTCCATTTCTTCATAAAGAATAATAACTTTTCTCTGTATCTCACTTTTTCTGGTGAAATTCTAGTACAATGTATTATTACATGTTTTTAAATCATATATTTTAAATACAATAATGTTGTACTTAGTTGTTGTATGTTGAAATAAGTCAACTGGATTGTACCATCCTATATGTTCTGAAATGTAGATATTTTTCTTTAAAAATGATTGAATGCTATTTTTTTTAATAGTATATTCAGTTTCTTCATAAAGAATAATAACTTTTCCCTGTCTCGTACTTTTTCTGGTCTACATTTCCATTGTCAATGGTTATCAGCAGTGTTGACTAAGCTGAAATATTTTTTGCCAAGTCATGATAAATTTTGCCAAGTTATCATATGGTGGCTTATGCTTTTCTGTACTTTTTCTTTCCCCCACATTGATTGTGCTCAGATAAACAGAACTTTTTGCCATGTTTTAAACCTGTGACCTGAGACTTAGAGGCATGGCCAACACCATGGTCTCCCCCAGTGCTGCATGCTAATCAAACAGTGCAAAAGGATGATGAAGAGCTCCCTCTATGGCCATGAGCAGAATAATCCTGCATGTTGAAGGAGTGATAGATAAACTTTTACTTGGAGCCAGAAATGAAGCAAATATTTTCTAATTTGCCTGCATTATATAAACACATCGAAATTCTTCTTTCGGTAAAGGTAAATGTACTGTTGCAGTTTGATATTATTTTAAAGTCAACCAAAGGAGCACTCAGGATATCCCAAGGGTCAAGAAGGTTGTAAATATTGTTCTTGTCTGGGGAAAGGTTTGGTTAAAACATTTCAGAGGGCCAAAAACAGACAGCAACACCTGCAGTTGGAACTGACTCACATAAACTTCATAAAATACTGAAAAAACAGCTTTTTAACAAGGTTTACTCTCTGACATGGCTGCATTACAACTCATGTGTTTTGTTACTACATCATTAACACTCATGCTCTACCCAATCTGTTCATCCAGAGAGCTTTGTTATTACATGCACCTTTTTATATTCCCATGCTTGGTTGTTGTTTGGCGGTGGAACGTTGCTGGGCTCGGGTCTGTTGTCAATTAAGAGAAGGAACCTTAATTACTTTTGGAGCACTTCAGACTCCATCCACGGCTGCCGCTGATCCATGCCTGCCCTACTTGGAAATCAGCCCAGGGAGCCGAAAACACTGGATCACATGTGGAAATTGACATTAACCTTGTATTTTCAATTCCCAATTCTGCTGTGATGTTTGATGATAAGCTTTAGTACTTTTCTATTCAGTCATTGTGTTGTCTCTCGGATGATTCCTTACTTAGTCTTACATTAGTCCCTGCACTTAGATAAAGCTTTGAGACACCTGTAATAATAATGAGCAGTGATTCCTCAAATGACCCTCTTTGAGCTGTAAATCCAGTCGTGTGTCATGAATCGCAGTTGTGGTGTAAGTCTCTGCTTCTAAGCTTAAGAATGCCAGATACATAATGGAAAACTCTGCCAAGGGACATTCAAGGCCTTCTATCGGAGGCAGTGTGATATCGTTTTCCGCCAAACCAGAAATCAAGGCCTTGGACAGGCCTTTTTCATGTCAGGGATAGGGGTGCTGTATGTTTTCTGACAGTTGCTCCTTTTAAGATTAATGGGCTTATGAAAACCGTGTGTCTTCTTCCAAAAGCCAAGCTCGATATCAGTCAATGTTACCAGCATAATTGTGCCGTCCTGACAAAGAAATCCCAAAGACAGATTGAATATTGATGTCACAACACAAGAGAATTAGAAGCAGTGTCTTCGTGTGTGTGTGCATGCACAGGACGAGGGGCCTGGCAGCCATACAGGATTTGATTTCTTACTTCTGGGACAAAACACATGCCAACTAACTAACTGTGATGCTGCTTTTACACAAAGTCTTTTATATTTACGATGCTACAAATTATACTGTATTTAACGAAGCTAAAATCTAAGTTCATGCATTTACTAATAAGGCAGAAAACCACATGATCTACAAGCCACGTTAACTCTTCTTCTGGAATACGTAGAGGTGCAGGGATATATCCTCATACTCTATCAGTGCACTGACCTCACTGAACCACAGCCAGATGCTCATAAATACATTCCCTTATTTCTACCCTTGTGTGGATGCCAGTTGGGCCGGGAAGCGGGTTTGTTTTGGGTGTTCTCAGTATATTCCAGCCAGAGCCGCGCTTTCACGTTTCTCATAAGAGAGCTGTGCTCACTTCCTGAAATGCATATGTATTCCTGCTTGTGGTCGTCTGTCATGGTGGTGATCTGTTGAAAGCTGCATAACTCGAGTCCGGTGTCTGCATAATGGAGACTTGTTTGTCCCGACACCCATGGATTAATCAAGTGGACGTCTCTCCTCCGTGAATTGTAGTGCCGCACTGTGCAAGTCCATATTCAAGAGTGTAAACGTGAAAACCGACTCCAGACTCTGGTTAAGTGAGCAGTTAAGCCTGCGTCGACCAATGTCAGAAACTCAACCCACATGATTATTCTTTGGTCACATCTGGACACATTGCCTTTCAGCTTTCGAAATATGCGTGTGTGTTTTACAGTTGGCAGATATTTCGGGAATCCTCCATGTCTCTCATCAGCTTTCCATATTTAGAAAGAATAAGCACATGCCTTTTAAAAGCTAATTATGTAGCATTAACAAATTAACCGTGTTCAGTACAATCCAGGCTTACAGTGCGAGGTGGAGATCACATCAACCTACAGCAGAGGAATGGGGGACCTTAACTCACTCATACTGGTGGTGAAATGTCTGACATGTTTGCACTGAGTAGGGACAGACAGGCCTGCAACCAAGCCTGGACTTGCTGGCCAAGAAAAAGCCCCTCATAGCTGCCCCATTTTCCTCAGCATGCACCTCCCTGAATGAATGTACTGCCTAACCATGCATACTCAGTCGCTGGGTTTACAATAATCAGCAAGTGTGCGAAAACATGAAACCACTGTATGTAAATTGACTTTTACTGTCTGTTGTTTGTATTGTTAAGGTTGCTGCCTTTAGTATTCTGACTGTTAATATAGAAGGAAGTTGGCATCTGTGAACAGAATAGAAGCCAGCTGGCAGAAAATGCATTGTGTGTACAACTGAGAGATGAAAGCAGTGGAAGTGAAAAAACAGGGGAGGTAAACTAGGGTCAAACTGAAAGCACATGACAATACAGTACTGTATGTGTACAACTGAGAGACTGGACTTGAAATAAAATAAAAAGAACAGTATGAACTATTTCAGTATTTGATGTTTTGTCTGTTTTATTGTTTATCTGGTTTTCTTGTGTGCAGCCCAGAAATTGTATGACATTTACGGTGGTGGAAGAAGTTTTCAGGTCGTTTACTAAAGTAAATGTACCAATACAGCAATGTAAAAATACTCCATTACAAGTTAAAGTTCTGCATGAAAAAACTACTTACTTAAAATACATGTGTTATCAGCAAAATGTACTTAAAGTAAAAGTCTTAATCTAAAAAGTAACTAGTAACTACAGCTGTCAAATAAATGTAGTCCCTCTTAAAAGTAGTGGAGTAGAAGTATAAAGTATCATCAAATGGTAATACTGAAAGTAAACTACAAGTTCCTCAAACTTGTACTAAAGTACAGTACTTGAGTAAATGTACTTAGTTACTTTCCACCTCTGGTTATTTAACAATATGGTCTGTTCTCCATACACAAACATGAGTCTATTCAAAAGTACCAGTTTATCTATGTGTTCCTTTATTCCCATTAGTGTTGTGTTAGTGCACTAGTTCTAACAGAGAGCACTGACTCATTAGTTGATCAGTTTGTGTATATTCTATAAAGACCTGCGTTAGTTGTTTTTGGAAAGGATATTTGGATTTTGATATGTTAAAAAGTTATATATTTATTAATTTATTTGCTGTGTTTATTTTACAACACGTCATGTCGAATAATAATTAAAACAATATCATCCCAGAGGACTCTCTACTCTGGCCAGCAAGACAACGGAAAGTATAAACAGTTTGTGGCTGTACTCAGAATTATTTGTGGTTAAAGTTACAAGCGAGATCATGATTCATGTCAAATACTGTTGACATCAGTTGTAATGATGATGGTGTATGTGGTGGAGCCCACATGTGATGATGTTATGTGTTGGAACAGCTTTGGAAAATGTAAAATGACAAACCAGGATAGCTCAATGTCAGTGTTGATGTAACCATATTTGAACTGTGTACACCCATATTACAGCTAATTATGGGTTTGGTCAAAGGTATCAGTGAGCTTCCTAGAAGCCTCAGTGTTATAAGATGTCAAGGAGAGCTTACCTTCATCCGGCGTAATTAGAGGACGTTGTGAGCCTCAGCTGAAATTTGCAACATGAGGAAATTATTCAGCCACCACCTTGCTACGACCATCCTTTCATTAGCTCATTACACCAAAGACAATTTGTCCAAGATGATGAATTAAGTGTAATTTTATGCTGTTTAGTGTTATGTTAGCAGGTTTGGGTTATCGCAGCTGATTTGTCAATGGAAAGTCTGAAGGGGTGGAAACTTGTTGTCAACAACTGTGTTGATAAATCAAAGCCTCCCTGGTCTAATTCATGGTACAATTATCTCAAAGGAGAAGCTTTTGTGGAGGTTTTAAAGTGAGCCCATATGCTGCAGACCACAACCTGTTGCCACATCTCCAAAACATCTACAGAGATGGAACTCCGCGCTCCTACAGGAAAACATGTCCCAGACCTCCTGTTCCAAGACAGAGAAACAATTACAACATCAAATACAAAGAGTGCGGCACACTTCCCAGGATCAGAGGGTTGAGTCTTTCCTTGGCAGTGAGTAGCGATACTGGCTGAGAGCCTCCTTCACTCAAAGACATGGCAAGGATTTCCCCATGACATAGTGTGCGGGATACTTACCCAAGGATAGGAGGATAAAGCCAGTTGTGGACTGAAAAAGCTAGACATTCCTGTTCTTTGTCATTGTAATGATTGCTATAATGATGATGATACATGCATTCTGTTTTCCCTAGTATTTGGATATTAAACAAATCACTGGAGTGTATTCTTGTTTTTTTTGTTTTGTTTTTTTTGGTTTGGCTTGCCAGATTAGTGATATTATGTCTTGGAAATATGGGTTAACAAATGAATTTGGAGGTAAAAAATCAGAGTAGATGTAACTGCCTCCCATTGTCAGTTCAGTTTCTAGTTTGCTGTTTCTTTGGTTCCTACCTGCAACAACAGTAATAATTCCTAGAGGCGGAACTAATTACCGCCGATCTAGTGTTCCGTACGATACGATTAATCAGCACCCTCAAACAAAGCACCAAAGGAAGCTTTCAATGAGTCCTCAAGATGAGTTTTAAATGTTCATAATAAATGCTAACTTGGAAGAAAGAAGATAAAAACGAAGTTTTCATTCCTCTAAAGTACTAAACAATCTACGAGGTATGTTTGAGTTCAGTTTTGTACAGTAAAGTAATGCACGTTACCTAGCCGTTAGCCACAAGTGAATTAGCCTACAACAGGCATAGGAGGACAAGGTTACAGCTACATTTTTAAGATATATTTCAAGTGCATAATTTAACAACACCATGTAATGTAATTTACAGCTTGTTATGCTGCCCATTGTAAAGCAGTATGAAAAGGCAAGACAGTATGCATTTTGCTTTATTGGACCCTTTTATTTATTTATTTTTTGTTTCTCTTTCAACCCAGTTCTCATGGGTTGGTCTGGCAAAGAATAAACCCTGTTTTTTAATCATGACCTCGTCCTGCCTCGTATCTGTTACTGTAGGGAGCTACAGTAGATGACTTGAGAATCTGTGTGTCTGTGTGATAAATAAGCTGAAAACAGGAAAAGATCCGTTTCAGTTTTAAAAAACAAGCTCAGTAATTTCCTAAAACAGCTGGGTACTGTAGTTTTTTATCAGATGTTACAAACAGAAGTAAATGGTGCATTTGTTGTGGACTATTTTCAGGCGTGGATTAATACTGAGAATTTACGGTGGCAGGAAAGTGTTTGTGGGATTGACTCAAAATAAACTACATCGGATGAATGAAATGTTGTGACTCATTGGTGTGTGTGTTTAATAGTTGTTGGACAACAATGGAGCTCTATGACACAGAGAAACATTCTATATCAGGCTTTGGATAAGCAGACAATGCTTGTTATCAATTCATTGTTGGTTTTGGTCTTTTCATGGGCTTTGTTGAGAATAAGAAAAATACAGAACATCACTAGACCTATTCTTTAAAGTACGAACCAGGTAGACAATAGATGAGCCCACAACCTTCTAGTACAGTCACTGTCCCATGTGTCCTGCCTTTTCAAATTGGCAACACGAAACTACAAATGAGTCACAGTACATAACTAGCAGGGTAAATATTAGAGGCCCTTGTTATTATATGCACCAGGAAGCAGTAGGTTTCTCATCTACATACATGAGTGAGAAATTCAAGGAAAAACGAACATAAAGTTTCTTAGTAAGGTGCTGGGCCACCACGCACTGCCTAGCCTGAACAGGCTTCAGCGCTGCTTCAAGCGTGTGAAACTCTGCTGGAAAAATGAAAAAACATTCTTTGAAAAGTTATTCCCTTATTTGGTGCTTTGATGATGGCGGAGGACAGTGCAGTCACGTCTGTTCAAAATCTTCCAAAGGTGCTCAGTTGGGTTAAGATGTGGTGACTGCAAAGGAGAAAATGAAAATGAATTTTCGCCAACATGTGACTTTTACGCAGATTTACACTGACACAAAAAAAATTGAGGTTGTTGCCAGGTATCTCATCATGGCTGAAAATATGATTCATATTCAAAGATGCTAGTACCATCTGGTTCTGATTTTTGGAGCACACATAATCCACCTTCAGCTCCTGTATCATAACTTTACACTACTGTATGAAGCGTTAATGCTGGGGGAGTTAAGACGGTGTCAGTGGTATTTCTTCAGCAGGGCTGTGACCTGTCAACAAAGAGGGAACCCTCTGAAAGTGATACTCACTCTTCAGAGACCGTTTGACTAAACCAAGCGAGACGTTATTAGCATTCTGGAGCTAAAATGTTTGAGTTAAAGCTAAAAATGGATTTGTCACTGTCTCCTTGTCTTCAGATGATTCATCCTGAGCCGTTCTCTGCCCTCTTTCTCTTTTTCTGAACTTGAGCCCAGACAAGTGCAAGCAAGTCCTGGAGGACAGGTCTGATGGGCTACTTTTAATAGTTTTCTTTTCTCTGCATTCATGTCAGGGAAAGAAAGAAGTCAGTTTTTCCAGCTGAATTGAGGATCAATGAAAGATAAATGGCTTTTGGAAATTAAAGGGACATGCTTTTTTATCACAATGTTGTTTTGCAATTATATTTATGTTATTTTAGTTTACCAAATGGGAAATTTGTGAGATGGGGCACCTTTAAACACAGTGGCCTCTAACTTTTACTGGACGGCTGTACCCTGTAAAGGTAGGACCAGCAGTGAAACCCAAAAGCCCTTTGAACTGTGCCCTTAATTCTCTGCAACTAGACAAACTCACAGACATTCCCGCCACTTTTTTCTTCACTTCATAGCACTCTGGGCCATATCAAGTTCTCAGGGAGAATGCAGATAGCTGCGATAGCATCGACAAGATGGTGCAAAGTGATGACACGTTTGCAGAATCAGCCTGTCTAAGGAGGCGTCACAGGTGACTGAGAACACGTAAGTCGGTCGATCATGTCATCATCAAGCATTGTCGAGACTAAGGCTTAGTTTCACATGTTCTTCTTGAGAAAAATAACAAAATGCAGACTGAGGTGTTGGAGTTAGAGCTGCACTGAAGAAATAATGTCACTGACTGAATTAAACCTCAACAGATGAAGCCAAAGAACCACCGTTTATTTCTGGGAATGTAACTTATATTAGACTGAAGCTGAGTGTAAAGGGAGGTTTCAAGGAGGAAGCGATTAAGTAGCTCATATTTTGATAATGCTCTTAACTGAAACAATGCATTATGTTATCCAGGTTACTTTATCTGGCCTTTTAAATTCAAACAAGTTAGACTAGCTGTGTAGCTGAGCTACTAATCTAGCTAATCTTGCAAGATTAAGAATGTCAGGACTGGGAAAACAAAAATAAATTACAAACTCAGCTAAATGTTTTCTGATGCCTCTCACAACAACCTTTTTTTAAGAAAATGAACAATTCCCAGTCATACTCAAAGATTCCTCCTTGTTCAGTCTTTGTGGTTAAACCTACTCACTGACATGTAGAGTTTACAGAAAACAAGAAATTGGTCATTTTCCAGTAACGTGAGAGCCCCAGATTATCATATGATACTTTAGGATTGCTATTTTTCATTTTTAAGACGTTTTACTGTTAAAGATTTGCAGATTTGTTGTGTTTTTTGTAGAAGGTGTGTAGATTAAGAGTTACAGATTTGTTAGGTTTCTATAGAAAACTGTTGCCACAAATGTGTGTGAGCTCGTTCGTCCCATATGGAGCACCCTGGGCAATCTGTTGTCATTTTCCAGAACATTCCAGCTCCTCCACACGGCACTGTCAGATAGATGGTGAAGTATTATGAAAGACAGAGAGAAAGAGATGGGGGGCAAAGAGGGGGGAAAGAGAGCATGACCGAGCTTTATTGCCAGATTGACAGAACACAGACCTTGGAGTGAACTGCCTCTCTTTTGGGGGAGTTTACATATAAACACCTTCAACATGCAGGTGGTAATACGGGCCAGTAGGGGTAAATAAATAGTCCTTGTCTGGAGTTGTGGGCATTTTGCAAACAATGGAATTTTTCAGATAAACTTGCACTTGAATGCTCCTTGGAAAAAGAAAAATCATCTTTTACCAAGAAACCTGATGAGAAAGTGGTTACCTTCAGAAGATCAAATCAGAAATGTGCTTCAGAAGTATTTTTCACTGCAACAACACACTAAAATCAAACTCTTTTGACATCTTATCAGACTAGCTCCATATCAGTGATGAAGGGCTGCAGAAGCTCATCCGCATCATACTGGTCAGGTCTGTATGTTTGCTGTTAATTTCTGCATTTGAATAAATACCCTACCTCATGTTCCTACATGTCTGCCCTACCTGGTACAAACACGCCATCATCTGGCCTAAAGTGAATGTTGCTCACTCGATCTTCCACTTGAAAGACACAGTGAACTTTTTCTCTCCTAATACTGACATCTAGTGTGAGTTTGTCTCTCACGTAGCAGATAATCAGAAAACTTTTACTCTGAGGGGGAATATTTTGTTAATAAAATGTAATTTTCATTCAACCAGATTTTACACCTTTTAGATGTCTATCTCAGTGGTGATCCAAACTACACAAGCCGTTTCTTGTTATAGCATTGGGAAATGAGGGGAATGGGTTTCAGGGAATGAAGATATCTTGTTAAAAGCTCAAACTTTGGACTAATGTGGCCCCATTGTTTTAGGGTTTTTTTCCCCACGATGTCTTGCTGTTGTTCAAATTCAGAGCAGAGAGGTTGAGTGCTGCTCAGTTTCTTCAGAGGCAAGTGTCATCTCAAATTACACACCATCATTTCAGTGTATTATCCAGTAGATGGCAGCATAGGCTCATAGAAAAGGATGTGCACTTGTTCTGTAAAAGCAAGAGCCTCCTATAGTACATTTTCTTCTTTCTCTTTTGACTTATTTCTATCATTTAACTAATTTCTAAGAATATCCACATCCCTTGAATAAAACTTGTTTGTGTAATTCTCATAATCATAATTGGTAATAAAATTTGTTGGGATGTCTTCAAAATGTAAACACAACATAATATCTAACATAATAGCTTAGTCTGTGAGGTTGCCAGAGGGTGGCAGTCTTTACCCATGATTTTCAGAGTGGGTTTAACACCTTTTATCACCATCTCTTAATGGGACGACAAAGGAGAAAACAATAACTAATAACAGCAGGCATCAACTGCAATAGTCTATCCCTTTGTAATCTGAAAATTGTGCCAATTTCCACCTTTTTCATTTGAAATGCATTTTGCTAAGCTTAATGTGTGTTAAGCCTGTTTCTGGCAATGTAGCCTGCTGCATGTTTGTGTCATAAAAAATCATTCTGCTGATACAAATAATTCTACAAGGCTTATGATTAATTTCTAAACCATTTAGTTTCGACAAAATTTTGGCTTAAATACTTTTTACAATTTGGTATGTAGCGGTCAGAGAGATGGTTCATGCTGCCAAGGTCCTCCTCTGATTAGAATATGATTCAAGTGATGAAAAAGTTGACCCCACATTGTCATCGTTAATCACTACACCTCCATGAAAACGTCTCAGATGCCGGACAAAAAGATACAGAGACCACACATTTAGCTGAGTTCAGGGAATGTAATATCTCCATTACGGATGTCTGTGCAGAACTGCACTGAGAAGTTGAAAAGACACCTCTGATTGATGTGACACTGAATGAAAAAAAATATTGACAGCTAAGCCCACATTCCTCATCAGGTTCAGCAGTGTCAGCTTGCTTTTCTCTCCATCCTTCATCCGCTCAACCCCGTCCCCTCCACGATGAAAGTTGAACAAATCTGCTGACATTGATCCTGTCTCCTCGGCTGGCCTAATTTCATTTCAGCCCGAGAGAGACGGCTATCTCCACAGATCTTGACAGACAATTGTATTTACTATTTTCTTTTCACAAGCCAATAAAGGGGGAGCAGTTATTGCATCAGATTATATGAAAAACCGTTTAATGATTCCAATTTATAACTCTAGACTGAATAATGATACAGTTGAGAGCTGACAGGCCATGATAAATGAAGGCTCATATAAAACATATTTAGTGTGAAGAATGGCTGGAGATGAATTGCACAGTGATACAAACTCATGATAAAGAACAGTAAGAGCCACTAGAAGACTTAATAATGTGCTATTCATTTTGAAGTGATTTTGCTGGTTAATAAAAGAGCACAAATTAAAAATATATTTATTGTAGAAAGACGTCTGAGAATATTGCCCCCATGTCTCCAGACACCCACCCTCACCCAATCTAATCGCGCCCCATCTCTTTAGATTGAACCTATCAAGTCCTCAGTTTCACTCTCCATCACTGCTGACTCTCAGTGCATTTGGCTGTCTGTAACTTGCTTGATTTAGTGCACGTATATGATTTCTTCCACAGCATACATTACCAGCTTGTTCTCTGAAGGGACTTGCAGCATCGTTCATGCTGCTATTTGAACTAGACTGCTGAAATTTAAACCCATAACACTGACAGCTACACCAAAGCTAAATTACCAGCAGGGTTATGTATCAGCAAGGCAGCAAGAAGTAAAGGATTCTGCAAATGAATGTGGTTGATTCATTAATGCTGCAGCATCCTTGAATTGCAGTGGTAAAAACATGCAGTATATGCATATCATTCAAAGGAGAGGACCAATGTGTATTCACTGTCCCTGAATGTGGTGGAAAACCATGATCAAGTGGTGAACTCTTTAAAATCAAGGTCAAGGACTAGAGTTTATATGCTGGTACTGGACCAGAGAATGTGTAATATCTGTAGGGCTCTTTTCACTGACAGATAGGAGATTGAATTTACCAGGAACAATGTCCACCACAATTTCTATACACTGAATACAGCTGTTTTGTATTATTGCTATTGAAAAGAAGGTCATAGTCATCCTGTTTATTTGTTGTGTGAAGTGCTGTAAATGTGATACATGCAGAAGGTTTAAAGGCAAAGCAGTCATACAAAGAATCCACAGTTTTTTTACCTGCAGCCAAGGGGACACAATGGCTGCCTCCATTCTCAAGTGGCCTATGATACTATATACAGACCCTCGAACAGTACCGGGCGCCTGTTTGTCTCTCAGGGTGATGCACATGGAGGGCAAGGGCGACAACATCGCCCATCCATTTGGCCCGTCCATTTTTCTAGACAACATACAAATTAGAATAATAAAAGTGGGGAGCAAATGAGAACATGTACATGAGACTAAGGACAGGCAGACACTGGCCTTCATTTGATGAACAAGAAATGAGAAGCGAGGTAAATTATCCCAGGATCATATTCACGCTGACACCTGGGAGACAGATGAAGTAGAGGCCATTGTTTTTCCCTGAATGCAGATGCAGAGGGTGCAGAGGAAGCTGAGAGGAAGCACATCAGAATAGGTGACCTCCAGCTCGGTTTGTTGCCAGAAGAAGAGCTGGATCAAACAGTGGATCCGAGGGGTTGAGCAGTCTGTTGTGTCCATGTGAGCACACCCTTTGACACTGACACAGATTGACACGGACCATGCTCTCACAAATGAATATTGCATAAAGAACCATTTAGGACAATACTAATAGTTTTGGCAACTACAAGGATGGTATTGTAGCAATGCTAGCGGCATGGCTTTAGGGATGGCAATGTCAGTCTGTTGGTCCACCACTTTTTTGTTTTTGTGAAATATCTCAACAACTATTGAATGAATTTTGGTACAGATACCCATGTTGCAGAGAGGATGAACCATAATGACTCTGTATCACTACCAGCAGGTGAAAGTTTTCACTTCTCCTATAAAATATCTCACCATCTACTAGATGGACTGGCACAAATGTTTGTCAAAGTCAGGTCAGCATTTAAAATGTGTCCAATACTTTGGTTTATGACCAAATACCTGCTAAACTAATGACATTGCCATCACCCTCAGCTGTATTTTATGTTAAGTGCTACTTAGCAAACGTTAGCATGCTAGCACGCTACAATTTTATGGTGACCATGGTAAACAATATACCTGCTACATTAGCATGTTAGCATAGTCATTGTGTGCATGTTAGTTTGCTGACATTAGCATTAAGCTCAAAGCCCAGCTGTGCCTGAGTACAGCCTCACAGAGCCACTAGCATAGCTGTAGACTCTTAGTTTGGTTGATTTTTGACTTGATTAATGTTGGCCATAACATCTTTGCTGCAGAACTGGCAAATTAGAGACTTAGGCTTGACTTTAGAAACATAACTGAGAAACATATTATTGTAGCCTGCGGAAACATTTTTAAGATACCATCTCTACTGTATACGCAAAAGGTGTAACAGCGGACATTGCACAGCAATTTCTTGTTGAACCCATGTTTCTGAAACTCTCAGTTGTAATAGGTTTAAAAATCAAGTGTTATTACCAAAATTAGTTTATCCTTCTCATAAACCCTGAAGTACCTCCCACACAAGGTAGCCTATGTATCAAAGTGTTCTCAGCAATGATGATTATGTATCTACATACAATTTAGCTTGCTAAAGAGCAAATAATAGAGGAAAATGATCAATTATGCATCTGATCCAAAATCAAAGCATCTAATTTGCTTTAGGAATCATTCACTCTACAGTATACTCGGACAGGGGAGAGAAAGAAAGTGGAAGGAAGTGAGTAATAAGGACAGCAAAGCAAACCAGGCAGAGGCCTATAAAAATACAGCTTCTTCCACTCAACAGCCCCCTCCTTGAGATGCAGATCATCCGTGATCACCTGATAGTTCTGGACACAGGGAGGGTTAAGCTCTCGCCGAACTCTCAGAGACAGCCTAGCAACACCCTCTGTCCTTATCCCTCCGGACACCCACACACTGCGTCTCTCTTCTTTGCCACCTCCCCCAGGCCTCCCACCCAGACCCTCAATCCTTGGCAAAGACCCCAGGCCAACGGTGAACAAGGGGCTCCTGAATGGGCCCTGGACTGGCCTTTGTCTGGCCCTACTGCAGAGTCCCTTTATTTACACAGTCTTTAACGTTGTATGTTTTCTTGTCTCTTAATTGCATTGGCCTTTGCTGCCCCTTGGTCAATCAATACCATCTCTCCAATGACATCAGCAACTCTATTCAGCAAGACCTTTCCAGGTGATGGGTGTTTCGTGGGAGAGATGGTGGGAATGAGCCTTGTAAATGTAGACCCACCGCTTATTTTCCTCCAATCACTGACCCCATCTGTGTGTGTGTGTATATGTATATAAATATGTATATGTGTGTGTATGTGTGTGTATATGTGTGTGTGTATGTATATATATATATATAATATATCTGTCTACGTACCCCAAACATTACATATTTGTATAGTGCCAGACAATATCTGTCTATATATGCAGCTTTGTATCTCTCTATCTATCTTAATTTCCAGTTGATGCACTCATGCGGACATGTGGTTTTTGGGAAGAGGGTGTGTCTTCTTCAGCTGCAAGCTCAGCACTCTGGAGTCCATAGGTGAGCTCACTGCATGATAAGTCTGGTTGATGCGACAGACAATCAGTGCCATCAAAACAATTTTGCCGACCCTTGACTCTAGAGGAGAGCAGGAGAGAGAGGGAGTTGACATGCCTTTACCAATCCTGAGTGTGTGTGACCAAGCACATTAATCATAAGAGGTCTAACCCTCTCCTGTGTCCAATTCAGCGATGATTCTCTAGTGCAGCACCATGGCAATGTTTAGACAGAGCCGGACATAATTATCTTTTTGTGTACTTTAATAAGGAGACATCCGAGTGTTCAGATGACAGGGGCACGCACACACCACAAAACTACCGTACAGTGATATTATCCCCTTCATTCCGTGTAATTAAAACATAAATAATTAAATGCCACTAACTAACATAACTGGTATGCAAATTTGACGATTTAGTGAGTTGAAGAACACAGGGATTTTTTTTTTGCCAAATGGGGACCATTTAAAGTTGACCTTTGGAAATGTTATTTTGAATGCAATGTGATGGTGCTGTTTAATTTGAAGAGGTACTTATCTCAAAGTCAACATCTTACTTCTGTTTTCCTGACGCACACTCAGTCACCATATATTAGGCAGTAGCCTGGCAACCACAAGAGTAGAGCCGTACCAAATGGATATGTTTGCAATATGACAGGCCCGGTGTGCTCCTTACCGCTGACCCCGCCTGCCATTTTGTTTCTGTCCTGCGAAGGTGTCAGTGATAAACGTTACCTTGTCTCAGCAGGTGTGCCTGGATGGAGGGCCCTGCCGCACGGAGGGGGTCACCAACCCCACAGTGTTTCCCCCATTTATTTGAATAATGGGCCATTAGGACGGCTGGATATCCAATGTTAAAGTAGCTGTATGTGTCTCCTAGATAAAAGACATAATTACCTGAGAGAGGGAGGATGTGTTGGTGCACACTTTTCCTCAGCTGGGCTCCAGAGCTCAGGATTAACACACACTCCTGCCATTAGGTGGCGACAGAGAAAGGTTTACAGACTGAAGGCCTTGGCCATGGCTTACACACAAACATCACCACAACTGCTGTGTATACAAACTGTTATAGTGTAAATTGAGTCAAGAAGTACTGAAAAGGCTCCCATGGCAATTCAGTTGAAACTGACATTTTAGCATAATTTTAAGGCAATCACATAGTGTATTGTGGATTTCCGACTTGTGTTGAATTTAGACAGCATCACAGCTTGCCCTTTTTGAGTCCAGATACACTTATTCGTGTTTCAATTGAAATTTATTCAAATAGGCGATAGGGAATTCATTCAGTTTCCAGAATTAAGTTTTCTCTAAAACTGCACCATGTATCTTTTAAACTATTTTCAGGCAATTACTGTTCTCATTGAATTGCATAGTATCATGGTGAACAGAGAGTGGGTAATTTGTAAACCTTTGGCTTGCTGAGAGATAGAGTTGTCCTTTTTGGTCGGCATTGTGGCTCCTTTTGCCTTTCATAATTCTGGTTCAAGAGGGACTTGCCATGCAGTCAATGGAAATGCGGATAGAGAATTTGGAGTGGTATTTATATGAACCAAAAAGATTGCCAATTAAAGATGAGTTCTTTATCATTTATTTGCCCTTGGGGTTTTATTCCTCAATTGCTGTCACCTTATAAAAGCATCCTTTTAGCACAAAGAATAGAAGCCCATTTTCGTGACCTCCTCTAATGCATTTCCAACCATCTTCACTGCCTCGAAAAAAGTTTTCACCTCTCCACAAAACATGTTAATTGCCATCGCGGGCCCAGTATAAAGAAAATATCTAACACGTTAATTATCCAAATATGTTGGCAACCCATCTGCAGACAGCCATTGAAATTACTAAATTGTGTTTTCTCCTTTTTTCGTCTTTCATTTTGGACACATTGTTAATCAAAAGGCTTCAAAAATGTGCAGATGGGTAATCCTTGTGTCTGCAAGGAGCAGCCTGGTTCAAGGTGAGTGTTTCATGCCCCTAAGCCCTTCTGTTTCTCTCCATTGTGTTGTTTAGGTTACATATCCTGATGGGATGTTCACAGTACTCAAATAGGGACTTTCTTTGCACACATGCAGACACACACACACACACACACACACAGAAACTCGTGCAGCCATAAACATACACACACAGGTACACTGCTCCACATACAACTTTACACACACCTACTCACAGCAAAGCTTGGCCTTCAGTGTGTAATGGTCATTATTTATGTAATTGCCGATTTTAGTAAGAAATGTTTTCCTGCTCAGCATTGTGGAACCAACAATAGTGTTGAAATTTTAACCTTAAACTTCAAAGCGCTATACAATGTTTGCTTTGAGATTAAAATCCTTAACCTCTATCACTAAGAATCACTTATGATTTAAAAGTCATTCATGTTGTGTTTTAAAGCAGCAGAAAGAAAACTCACCTAAAGAAAATCAATGGGCAGTATGACAGTTACACGGTAACTTGTTATCTTATGGAAATGATTTATCATCTTGACAGGCTTGGTCCAAAATGCCCTCAGAAATTGATGATATTTAATCTCAATTTGATTACAACATTTTGTAGGGTTGCCCAATTTCATTAATGAGAATGTGATTAAGTATTAAGTTGGATGTAGTTTTCAAGAGGCTCAGCTTATGGGGTTGAGTGAATATGGAGGATGTTTTGCAAATAATTAGTTCTTCAATTTAAATTTGGATAAAAAAATATACATCTCTCCAATTGTTTCAAGTGTTGATATACCACCTTTACTGTAATGTACTCTAAGCTATGTTCAATGTGCCTGTATGTTCAATAAGAAGTTATTGGTGATTCAGAGAAACAACTCCTCAATTAAATGCAGCAACTATTTTAATTTTTCAGGAAAGCTTTTGAAACAAACTCTTATTGGGAAAAGACTGCCTCCTACACCTGATTGTTACTACCAGCATTGTCTACTCTAATAATCAGTAATCAATAATACAGTATAATCCATAACTGAATTCTCAACACTGACAGTTGATTTTTAAGGTTGATGTATGTGTTTATTTCAAAGATTATGCAAACATCAGTTCTTACTGCAAATTACAAATTTTCAATGAGGCTTTGAAATGATACAGCATTGTGTCCTCTATATCTTGAATCCAGATTTCACTGAAACTAATCAATCTTCTAATCGATTTTTAAATCTGTTGTCAAACATCTTAGCAGATCATTGTCAACCAAAAATCTTCATCTTAAAGTTCTTGGATGCAACTTCCATGCTGCATTGAAGTCAATTGCAGTGCTACAGAGAAAGCAGAATTAAAGTGTGTATGTATTGTATACCCACATGATATTCAGTTCATCTGTCATGCAGGTTCTCAAGTTAAAGTGGCTGAACAGCCAAACCTCACTGAACATCGTAGGTTACTGTACGGTGACAACGTCCTGCTTCTCATTTCTGTCACCTGGAGTATCTCTTTGAAGTACATGCATATGTTGACATTCCTGTGTGCAGAGTGTCTGAAGAAAGGACTAATACGCCACATTAACAATATTTTGTCAATAATTTCTTTCCTGATAAAAATGTAAGCTTTCCTGAGTAGAGTCAGGGGGTTATTACTGTAGGACACAGTATGTATTTTTCAATTTGTAAGAAAAAAAAGTGGCCTTGAGACATCCCACTTCTAATTCAACGTGTTTTGTCCATGCAGTACTATTCAAATCCAAAAGTTATATTTTTCCTTCCCTACTTCACTATGGACCCACAGTTGAGGGTAACAGTCGATATCTTTGCAAAGCTTTTGAATCTTTGCTCCTGAGCTGTTATATGCAGCAGGGACGAGCTTGTCCATCTTGCGATGATCTGTCCTTGACTCATGCTACGATGTGTTGTTTAAAAAAATGGAAGAGGTCTTGAGGGACTAAAACAACCTAACTATTGCACTCTGCATTTCTTAAGTTCTCTCTTTATAAATTCACTCTAGAAGTAATACGGTTCTGCAGATGAACACTGGCTGGCTACCTTGATAGAGTTGCAGCCCTTCGATTTCACGGTGTGCCACTCTTCAGTTGTAGGTTTTATTTACCACATGATTTGGTTTTCCACCCGTTTTCAAACACCTCTCCAACAGAGAAAGCACTTTATTGTTGAAGTGGTCATAACTGTGATTTGATACGGCTCCTCTGCTTTCACCTTGGAAGATGGCTATTGTCCACAGTGTTGGAACCTTGCTTATTACACAGACACACAACTATATAATGTCCTTTCACATATCCGGCTATTGAGCTAGAAAGCAGCCTCACAGTCATATGTCAGGTCCTTGCTTTACAATTTGTTCACAGTAATTTACAGCTTTCATGTGTGAGGAACTAGTCCAGTTTTTCATTTATGTCCCTGCCCTCACGTCTGTGGCTATAACATCCACATTAGATGCCCTTTCTGATGGTACCTGACTCCGTCGACATATAAGCCTAGTTAAGTGAAAATTTTGATTCGATCAATTCTTCACTATTATTAGAAGCGCAGCTTTTCAAGCACCTGACCTCGAATTTGTTTTGCACCCACATACCACAGGGGCTAAAATGCTTACAGAATGTGTCTAAGTACTTTATTTTTGGCCCTTAGCCTCAGCACTAAGGCTTACAAACAGCTATATGGCTCTCCAAGGCCATGAACTGGCTCTGCACCAGATGCTTAGCACTGGAAAAGAGGTATTCAAGCCTAAAGTTATTCATGTCAAGTAATGCCCACAAACCCCTTCCATGCAACCCATAAATCCGATATTTTGATGGAAATACCAGACATTTCATGAGTGCTCTAAAGGAACTTTTTTTCACTCAGCTGACACTTTGACACAGCTCACCACTTTCACACTATTTGTTCCCTCCCTTTTCTTCCTCTCCAGTAGGTAACATAACAGGGCAACAACGTTAAGACCGATCGCCCTACACTCCAGAGCTCCTCAAATTCCACAATGCGCCGTTGTCATTTAAGAAATGGTAATATTCACTGGTGTGTAGAATTGGGCACTTTGTTGGAAAACAACTCATCTCCTCTACTATGCTTCACATCTCTTGAAGGGCTAAAAACACCCATTCACTTGCCTTAACACTGAGGGCTTGGTGATCTAATGCTAAACCTCTTTAAGTGCGTGTATTTGTGAAGAAAAATTGTTAAGCCTTTCAAATTGACAGGACTGGCTATCATCATGTATGAGCCTCAACCGCACAAGTGAGCCCTCAGGTTTAATCAAACTTTTTTTTTAAAAGAGTATCTTCTATGAAAACCAACCCAGTCTCCCTGGCATTTTGTGTGTCGAGAAGCTCTCCCTCTTTTCGTTCTCCTCAAGTGGTCGATACATTAAAACTTGAACTGATTGATTTCAGAATGCCGTGCCATCAGTGTCCTTACGCAGCCGTTAACTACATCTGAAGTATCTTAGTCATCAGGCTTTAGGCCAGGGATTGATAATAGCTTGACCGGCAAGGCCTATCTTACCCATCCTTTTTCAGGAGGTCTTGTATTTAGCACCCAGAGCACTTGTGCCAAATCTCAAACAGCACAAGTGTATTCACAGAGCGGCTGAGTGGAAAGCTTTTTCTCATTCGTCTGTACCTCATGAATACATTCCAACTCTAACTAACTACTTTGCCTTAATGTGGAATTTCAAACGAGGTATGAGGCCAATTTATTTATTTGTATTCTCAGCGTCTTAGTGATACTCTTGAACGCAGTGATGGCAGGGAGGATAATCTGTCTTTCATCAGCAAAGTGGCCCTGCACAAAACCCATCAGTAATGTATTCGCTATTGATTGATGGTCGCTCCTGCACTACTAGGCAACACCATTATTATCATGCATAGATTCCAGACTGCCCACAATAAAATCATTGTCTTGATTTAAGTCATCCACCCCCCAAAGGTGTCATAATAGCACAACTGGTGTTTGCCTCATATTGCTTTCTTCCTCAACAATTACTGTGCATTCCCTGTCATCATCTTTACACCAACCATATACTCTTACAACCTTTGATACAGGAGGGGATGTTTTCTATACAGGAAAGTGTTGCTGGTGTACTGCAACAGGTGTAACCAGATTTTATGAAAACAGCTTCAAAAATATTTGAAGATATATTTTCTGTTTAAGCAGTTGTGTTCAAGGCAGAAAGTGTAAAATCAAGCTGAAATGGACAAGAAGAATTGTCATTTTTACACACTGTTTTCCATAAACACATGTTCCCCTTATTATTTATAGCCATAGTGTCACACTATGGACACTGATTTAATTATATATACTTATATTTACTTTATAGCCTGCTGATTTTATCTTATAAAATTGTTTAATTAAGATGATCCAGTTATTAATTAGCAAATACTACATGATTCAAGTATGCATGAAGCATATACTTTTTAGTCAACATGTGATTTTTTAATTCTTACATTTTATTTTAGATTTTACACTTGGTGTGTAAGTGCATTAAGTGGTAGTAAAAATATCCTAAAGCAGACATTTAAAATTGTTTCTATTTTCTGTGTGGCTTTAAGATGTAGATAAGTATATTTGCATGAACATGAATTATTATTATGATTATATTATTGGTGTTTTTTTCGCTAATGTAGATTATTTTGGCGCCTGGTTAAGGCGCCTCTGAGCAGAGATTTTGGAATTTATAGCTGGGGGTTTTTCTGACTGCCTATGCGTTACTAATGACATTTTCTCTAATCGTCTGTGGCCTCAGCTCACACAGCTGCGGGTGTTTTCAGTGTCGACACGTGTGGATCTATGTTGCAAACATTATGTGTTAGTAGTCAGCCTCATGGGAGATGCCCGGGTCCCGAATCATAGTGAATTACTGTGACCTTGGTTATCAATCATTGTATCAGGGTATCTAATGTAAACGCAACTGTGGCGTGGATAACATGCCACATCTGCTCTTTGGACAGCGCTGCTTCTTGGTTACCAAGCGATTTATTAGAGAGCCCTGTGTGAGGAATAATAGGTCGCAGTATAAAGATCAACCAGCAGCTCTTCCATAGGCGTACAATTATCTCTTGAACAGGCTGTTGTGACATTATCGTTTACCTGCATCACACAGCAGATAGTTTCGTGTCCCAAAAAAACATCCCAAAGGGAGAGAACTAGTTGTGCGGGTTAAAAGCACCGAGCGCATGGAGCTGTGTTTGCGCTCCAAGACCAATTTATTGCCGATGAACATATGGCCAATATTTTGTCTCACGTCATAGCAAGGGGAAAACAAACACCGTGCAATGTTAGCGAGTCAGCAAGAGCAGAGCCACTTGGCCAGCTATGCAAACGCTCTTGGACAATATGAGAAGAGGAGCACTTGCTTTCTGGGTATATAAACCACATCAGGCTTATCTCTGCACGCACTCCTGACTCCCATTTGGAGATATTTCATTAACTCTGCGCGCTGTCTTAACGCTGGCAACACATTCAGCCCCCCTCCAGTCTAGGTAAGCGCACTGGATGTTCCAGTCAGTTTGCACATAGTATTTTCTGTTTTTACAGCCTAATTGACACTGCTTGTTTTCTTTTGCTGCTAATTTATGCGCATCAGCGCGCATCTTGGTCCTTGAATGTAGAATGACCCTGATCTTCTTCTTTTTTTTTTTTTAATTCTTCTTAAAATAGGATGGTTATTCAGAGTGCAGGCCTGTGCATTTTTAGCCTACAATAGTTGGTGATAATTACGCACTCACGTGGGCAGTCTGTGCTTGGTTGAACATTATGACTGTGGCGGTACACTGTGAGAGTGGCCTGCACCTTCGTGTCCAAGGAGAATGAATTCCTACATTATTTGGAAATGTGTAAAAGCCGAATTATAAACTGTGTTTTAATCTGAGAACACGTTTTCAGAAAATTCACCTGACTTTTCCAACAGCCAACAAAAATTCACACATTGTAGATAATACACAACAGCTTCCATAAATGGTGCGCTCACAAGGTTACACCTAGTTTACTGAAGAACATCTGTGTGTATCTGAAGAACATCTGTGTGGACATGGATGAAGATAACGTGCGTTTGCCTGCAGATGAAGTATCGAAAATACGTAATATTCCTTATATCATAGCATGTGTCTGATTCCACTGCATATATCCGTAACATTATTGGCTATTATAAGTTGTCTAATTGGTTGCACTCAATAGGCACCCCCTGTTGTTTCTTAAATGTGCCGGTAGAGACCGCTAGAGCTCTACAGATGTCAACAGCTGTTAATGTTATTACTGCACTCACACACAGGCTGCCTAACAAGGAGGACAAGTTGTCTGTACTTGTGCCATCTAGAGCGGGGCAGATCAGGTTCTCCTGGAGAGGATTATTTGTTTATTTCTCTATCCAAATGTTCTACACATTTACAAATAATAGTTGTCCCTTTTGATTTATCCCAAGAAGTCTCAGAGACTCGAGCCATTTGTCCCTCTTCCCTGCCAGTGTCAGTGCGATACTGAAATGGGAAGTGATTAAAAAATAATAAACCCCTTTTTAGCAATTCGTCTTACACAGGAAAAGATTAAAGCGAATGGCACAGTGTGGCATGAAATTCACCGTTACAAATAAACTGGTGGTTTAACAAATGAAGGCATCTCCTCGGGGCATGGACGCACTATAATCTCGCCGTGACATGTTTAATCATTAGAGGAAAGGAGACGAATAAAGACTTTTGCCTGGGAGGGAGAGGTGGCTGGATTTCTGTTTTAAAAAAAATCCAAACGGGCTCCAAAATGATTTCTACCCTGAAGCCAAGTCTCCCCAGGCCATGGCTTAGCCCCCATAATAAATAAACCGGACCCGCTTTACCTGCATATTATTTATAGGCTTTTAATCGTAGAGGGAGGAAATCGGTCTTGTCACTCTGTACATTTATCATGGGCACCCTGAGGCAGGCGGGGTTACCTTTATCAAAGACTAACTCCCCGCCTGAGGCATCCAAACACGCTGAAATTCAGCGATTAAAGCAGGGAATGATCAACATTATTATGGATTCTCCTGCGGCATTCTTATTTGTGCATTCAATCGAAAGATTTATTTAATCAAGAATATAAAAAGCTCTTTCTTCACTTATTTGGGAACAATCGTGGGCATGAATTTTTAGGAGGGAATTATAATTAATCAGACGAGGCCCGTTTTTTGAGGTTCATCCGAAAAATTAATTGTTTTTGGATGAGTCCATTCTGCTGTACGTTTGATTGCAAAGCTGGGATCAGAAAAATGTAACGAGCTTTAATAATGAGCCAGTCAGTCATAATATTAAAATGGGAGCACTGGCAAAACTGGTGATAGCATAATTATAGCAGCAATGATCACATAAAAAAGGTTAGTCTTGTGCATTCTATGCACTATGCAATTTACGCACAACAGCCAAATGAAATACCCAATGAGAAATACTATTATAATGTATCGTTTTAGTGTCAGATCTGAAGATTTAGTGTCAGCTGAACTCAAATAAGCGGGTGATGGGAAGCACCAGCTCTGCGCCCCGTATTGTCCTTTAAATCCTGACGCATCTGCAGCTCAGAGGCCCTTCTTTACTACATCTTCTATCTGGTTTAACACCCCCAACACACACACACAAAACACACACACAGTCCTAACTGAGGATTGAGGATGATTTACCCACGGAAAGGGAAAAGCAGTGGTGTCCAAACATATTTTCAACAATGTTTTATTTACTTTATGTTTGTTAAAAACGGAACAGTTCATTTTTACGACTTAATAATTGCAAGAACAACACCAATAAAGAGCTGATAATGATAAAAAAAAAAATGGAAAACGCTACTACATCAATAAGAGTAATAATAATAATAATAATAAAATCTTCATCCTGTAAAAAAATAACAAAGTCTCAAAATCTGGCATGCATTTTACATTAAATTAATTTGGCATAATTGTACATAATTGCAGCCTGAAAGGATCCTGAGCGGATTTACTGGACTGTGAACATTTTCCGGTGTTGGTCCCGTTAACTCGTCCCGCTCTGCAAAAACAGTCTGCATACTGACCACTGTCAGAGTGAAAAGGCAGGCGGCCTGTTTGAACTACCTGTGAAAGTAAACAGGTAAACACAGAGCGATAGGCTCTCCAAGTGGAGTACGTCCACTTAACCTGTGCACATTTACCTCTTCTTGCCGAAACCCTCGGCTCAATTGATCAAATAGTACATCCCCAGCAACTGGCCACAGTCTGCAGCCCAGTGCGCTCCCATGCACCGTCACCAAACCTACTGTGACTTCCCCCCTTGTCACTGTGCCACACACAGCAAAAGCAAAGCAGAATGACATGGGCGATAAGCCTGCGTGCTCTAACACACCCTGATTTGGCTCCACACACTTTTGAGGCACTAAATAAGTCTCAGTGAAATAATGTCCTGCATGGGCCAAGTGAGTTTCCTGATGAGATGCGCACAGAGGCTACAGCCTGGGCCATTCCTCCGTGGTGCGTAAAGCTCTCTGGGTGTCTGCTGTGGGCTGGATGTCCCTTCACATGTCGGATTTAGCTGTGCAGCATTACTTGGTGGATCAGGTCAGTAACCTCTCTCTCCCTTATAGAGGCTCAGGCGCAGCTCCAGTTTGCTCGTCGTTCAGCTCAGTGGAGCCTTTGTGGGATGTTGAGACTTGTGATTAATTCTGCCAGTCTGGTGAAATATTTACCTCCGGCCTGTATGTCAGGTGCACTTCTATATGGACCAGAAACCATAGAAACTGTGTTCCAAAGATAATCTGTAAATTATATAATGCTAGTAGGCTATTCGTAATTAATGTTTAATATCAAATTGTATTTGTACAATACTACTATTGGTGTATTACTAATAGTGGAAAACAAAACCAAAATAATGAAAAATAAAAATAATGATGATGATAATAGTAGTAATAATAATAACAATAATAATTAAGTATTTTTGACAAAGTGTTGCTATCAATTCAATCAATTTAATTCAATTTTAATCAATCTTTGGAACTACAAGAAACTAAAAGACACAATAGTTCCTGGATTTCCTTCAAAAAGGAGACAGACTACTGTGTGTTTATGTGTGTATGTGTGTGTGTGTGTGTGCACTGACATGAAGGACTTTCCTTAATATTGTGGAAGGATCCAGGAATTGAATGAAGAGATAGTCCATTGAAAGCAGTTGAATGCCATGACAACTAGGAACAACCTCAGATTTATTCCAAACAGTTAGAAAGCATTGTGCACGGGGCGTCAATCATCTATTATTTCGCCCCTGAAATAAATGCAAAAACTGCGGCCGGACAAAAGCTTCCAACAGGAGCCGGACATTTGTCTACATTTCCCCCATTGTCTGCAGCTTAGCAATCGGTTTGTATTTGTGTTTGCCCGGGTCCGACCACCCAGGATGCGCAGAGGACTTGCTAAAAAACGTGAAACATTGTCACCCACATCACATACTGGATAGGAGGCAGAGGGAGGAGAACGAAAGGGAAAGTCTTGAAGGGGAGGAAAATAAAGTAACCAACAATGATACTCGGACTTCCACTGAAAAAGCAAGATGGAGCACTTTAAAGGGGGCTCTACACAAGCAGAAAACAAATATTAGGACGTGCTGCTATAATGAAACTGGAGAGATTTATAAAAGAAAAAAATGCAAAAGAAACATTACATTTATAATAGCATAATTGCACCATAAAGTATGCAGAACTATGTATATAGAAATTAAGAAAAAAATAAGATTTTGGCCTATTGTTTTTTATTATAAGCCTGCACATATGCGCTATTAGACACGGGTTCTTATAATTATTATTATTATCGTTATTATCATTATTATTACTATTATTATTATTATTATTATTATTTATATTATTATCATTATTATTACAATTAGGCCTATTGGTATTGTTATTGTTGGTTTTATAGTCCTCATTATCAGTATCACATTTGGATAGGCCTACTGTCATATATACTTGCTTAGCGTTTTCAAACAAACAGAGTCCTGCTTCAGTTTCAACACAGCCTCTTGTCCTTAAGCCCTGGCAAAAATATTGACACAAAAGGTTTACATAAATTATCCCCGAATATTTGAACAACAGCCGCTCTTTCTCGTGGTTCCCATCACTAAAAAAATAAAGAATAACTTTGTGCACCGAACCCCAAAATGTAGTTTTTATGTATGAATATATTTGCGAGGAAAGCAAAAGGCAAAAGCTTCAGTGGGAGCAATTTGTTAAAACGAGCTTTTTAAGTATTGTGAGTATAAAGCTACTTGGAGGTTCTTTGTATGTAAATAGGGTGTAAAAAAGGCCCTCCCCGTCTTTGTAATTAATTGACACGTTATACCACTCATCATGCTCTGAAGCACCAATGGTAGAGGCTCGGATCTCCCCAAAACCCACAATTTCACATCTGCAAACACTGTCTTCATCCACTTGACTCCTAAGACCCGCCCACACGTGGCCAACCTTTCGCGTTTTTTAATGCTTTTTCACTGCAGGTTCATGTGTTGAGACCAACCTTATATGGACTGATCGGACAAGGTAATGGCTTATTTCCCTCTAGCACCCAGCAGTAGCACAGTATCCATGAGCCACATATAGCACTTCAGCCACTTTGGCATTCTTCCTGGACTTACAGACACTGAATCCACTGCTACTTGCTTAGGCAATGGTTATCCACAGTGGCTGCTTTGACTGTACTTCAGCGTAGAGCGACTCTTATACTCATCCTGTTTTTCCTGAAACATCGCCTCTGCTTGTGTTTTTTCTTCTTTCAAAAACAGCGGATTGTCCGAAAAGCTGGTGCAGCAACTTTTCCCTGCATATTTCCCCCCCATCAGAATATGTCGTTGACCAACACAAAGACGGGCTTTTCTGTAAAGGACATTTTGGACCTTCCTGACACAAATGACGAAGAAGGATCTATCACCGGAGCGGAGGAAGACACGGAGGGATCGGAGACCACGTCCACGACACAAAAAACTGGAGTTTTGGTGCAAAGTCCTCTAGAAAACGTTCAAAATCTGCCTTTAAAGAACCCATTTTATGACAGTAGTGACAATCCTTACACACGATGGCTTGCTACTACGGACAGTATTCAATATTCATGTAAGTAGAGTCTAAGAATCCTTGTTGATCTTGTAGATAATGACTTCTGTGATATTTTCAAGCTCTGTGGTTACATTAAGCCATAATTGATGGCATGCAGCCTCTTCTTCCACCCTAACGATACCCTTGGGTGGCGTGCAGCATTCATCTTTATGCACCGTGCACTGCTGCGCTCGTCTTGAGGCGTTTACAGCTCAACAAATGCATGCAGTGTTTAGGCTCCACGCACTTTGCATTGTGAGAATTTGATCGATAAAGCACCGTGGGTAAACAAGGGGTCTGTAAGTTATTCAGAGTATAACCACGGTGTGAAATATAAGGCTGCATTCTGTGGGGATTTACAGGCAGACAATGCACCTTTTAATGCTTCACTGGCTCGCTCTGCTTGTGCAGATTTGGGCTGAAGAATCATTTTGTTGGTGCTCTCCACTTCAAAATTACACTAAAGAGTTTCAAATCAGCCAGAAGGTCCTCGTGTTTTATTATTCAGCCATGATTATGTCTTAAAAAATGTTGCATATCTTGTCAATCTTTGTGTAACGCTGTTTTGACAAGCGCACAGTCATTAACAGGTTATTGTTCTTATTACGCAGCAGCACAGTTCATTTCCAATGCATCCAAACTTTTGAATAATGATTATATGGCTTGAGCTTATGATAAATGTATCTGAGAACTTTACAACATAACATTTTGACAGTGTTTCTCCCGTTTCTTGCCGCAGTGCACGGCCTATCCGCCAGCTCTCAGGACTCGGCCAAGTCCCCGGAGCCGTCCGCGGACGACGAATCGCCGGACAACGACAAGGAAACTTCCAGCAGCGGCGGCAGCGACTCCGGCAAGAAGCGAAAAAGGAGGGTGTTGTTTTCTAAGGCGCAGACCTACGAGCTGGAGCGCCGCTTCAGGCAGCAGAGGTACCTGTCCGCTCCGGAGAGGGAGCACCTGGCCAGCCTGATCCGCCTCACCCCGACCCAGGTGAAGATCTGGTTCCAGAACCACCGGTATAAGATGAAGAGAGCCCGGGCCGAGAAAGGTATGGAAGTGACCCATCTCCCTTCTCCCAGGCGGGTGGCCGTGCCCGTCTTAGTCAGGGATGGAAAGCCTTGTCACACTCTTAAAGCTCAGGACTTGGCGGCCACTTTTCAGGCCGGGATCCCCTTCTCGGCTTATAGCGCCCAGTCACTCCAACACATGCAGTATAACGCGCAGTACAGCGCCGCGGCCACGCCACAGTTCCCCACAGCACATCACTTGGTGCAAACGCAACAGTGGACTTGGTGAGAGAAATTATAGAGACTTGGATTGGAGGCACGATAGGGAGTTTCACCACAAAGCAAAGAAAAAAAAAATAAAACACAAAAAACAAAAGACTTTTCATTTTTGCAGCTTGACTCATATATATACTACCATTTTTATTCGGGGCTCATGTGTGCGCCGTGTTTACATGTTTTCGTTAAGAGAACTGGGTCCAAACCTCTCCCTTATAGATTTTATTAAGAATGTCAATGCTCTTCTTGTGAAATTTTTTGTAAAGTATGTTGTGTGTTGGTTGTAGAGATGTTTTCCTCTTTTTTTTCTTTTGTCCCTTCGTGTTATTATCAGCACGTACGAACCACTTTATAATTATAGAAAGTTTAATTTCTTGCTTCTTTTATGGACCGAAAAAAATATTTATGGCCATGAATAAACACTGGCAACTTTTCAGCTATTTTCCTTTTGTTTTTATTTCCTGTAAATATTTTGTGGCAAATGTTTGCAACCTATAGGGAGCTCTCGGGAGCGTAAAGCTGAAGATCAGGCTATATATATTTACAAATTTTAAAAAATGAATGAGGGAGTGAATTTTTTATTTTATTTTATTTTTTATTTTTTTTGGCTAAACGTTATGACTGCCGTGTCAGATCACATGTAAATAGAAGTGTAGCCGCGCGGTGATGGCTAAATATCCCAAATTTTTTATAAGGATTTTAAAATAAAATGCTGTGTTTCTGAAATGGGGGTTTGGTTTATATAAGTGTCCTATTCGATTTGATCATCTTTGAAAAGACATCGCTAAACATTATAATGGAAGGCGAGGAGCCAAACACTTATATTGTGGCACAGAATGGAGCTTGAAGCTTGAGCTTGAATCTCCTGCGCACTTCAGTCCTTTCTTTTTAAGCAAATTTAATCCGGAGAATATTTTTTTCTGAATCCGAACACCTCACTAATAAAGAGCCTAAAGTCACTTGTGAAATGGGACTAAAATCCACTCACTTAATATAAGAGGGCTTCTCCACATAAGAAGCTTTTGAGTCAAAAGCTCTCCTTTTTGTCAGCATCCCCAACCACTCCCAGCATTGGGTGCAGAGTGGTAGACTGTGGGGGGGAAAAATCGTTTAATACAATAAATGTTTTGTTATCTTGTTAAGCGCTAAACTGCAAATAGAGCAGGAATAATCAATGACTCACCACCAGCCTTCTTTGTTTAAGCACGGCCAACGCTCAAGTAGAATGCGCACGGCTTAGAGGGGCTTTAACCGCCTAATAAAGGTATTTTTCATAACATCATACAACGTGTTATCAATGATATTCCGCATTAAAATATACTTTGCCCTATTAGTCACCATGTTCTATAAGGTGGAACCAAAACAAGCACAAATGGCTCCCCAGTGATCCGCAGCGCACTGCGGATTATCAGACTCCAGTCAATATCTTGGGTAAATATGATAACCTAGTAGAAAAAAATCTATGCATTCTGTTTGTCCCGGGACAAACATCTCACGACAGATGTTGGAGTCGCCCCTATCATCACTGAACAAACAGCTAAATTGGGCAGATTTGCTAATTATTTACAGAATTGAGTCTCAAGGGGCTACTGCTTTTGTGGGCGACACAGACTCAATTTGTCCCTGACAGAAAGGGTTTTGTGTCTCACCACTGGTTGAGCTTGTAGGTCAAATAAATCAGCAATTTGCTCATAGTTTTCGTTTCTTGTGTCTTTGTCGATAAACAAAGAAACACGCAGCGTTGCTTATGGACAATGATCGCGTAGCCTGTACCAGAGTTATTATGGGGAATCGATGTGAGGAGAAATATGATATGAGACGGGAATTATAAAGTGAAGCGCAAAAGGCGGTGATAAAGGACTGGCTGATTGGATTTTAGTGAACTCTAGCTGATATTCTAGCTTCTTTAAAATAAAACGTAACACATTTAACTAGTCTTAAGACAACACCAACATTTAAAACCTCACGAGTAAAAGAAAAATGTAGACTTTTGTGTTGCCAGGCTCTTTGCCTCTCTCATGAGGCAGTTTTGTGACTCTATCATTGCATAATACAGTACACGACACAACACACAGACAAAAGCCCAGGCCTGGTTTTGCTGGATGTTAGAGGCGTGCATGTTAACGAGCAGCAGGAGTGGGGAGGCAGACAGTGTAGATAGAGAGACTGACAGAGTTTCTTGGTGCTGTTCAGAGTCAGGGAGATGCATCCTTGGGCTTTTTGTCCTGCCTGTCACTTGGTGCCATTGTGATCTTTGCTGCACACGTTGTATCCCATATGGGCAGCTGGGCTCGGACAAGGAGAAAAGGATCTCTTACAAACCCCAAATTGTATCAAGCTTTCAAATAAAGCATTGTTGTCTCTCAAAGAAAAACGAATTAAAAATTCGTGCTATATCTATTCTGGTCAGAAAAAAGAAGCCCCATTCACAGATAACAGGGAGTCCTTCTTCCTTGATAGAGCTATGCCAACAACAGCCTTCTCATTTCTCTTTTCCCTCTTTCCCCCGTTCTCCAAAGTGAAAGGCTGATTATTGTCTGTCCTCAAAAGTCGCTCGTCACAGCGCAAAAACTATTTTTAATACCACACAGTGTTCTTCCTTGTTTGCTTTGAGTCCCGGCCGCTGGTATGCGTAGGCCCATTTCTAAAATAGACACATGGAAAAAATGTTTGACACGATTTGCCCCCATCAGAGTCCGTTTTATGGATTTCCGCATCAGGTGTAAAACTGAGCCACTGTGCAAATTCTGCACCAATTGAAGACTGGATTTTCACTTAACCTCTCCTGGATTTTACGCCATCGTAGCACTGTACGTTTAGTTACATACCAAGGCGCTTTTTATGCTGGTAGCAATTACAGAAATATGCTAATAGTACTGCTGATTAATCTAAGAGGTAAATGTTGAAGCTGCTATTTGCACTCTAATTTTATTGTGAATCCGATGATCTGGGAGTGATGCTGCGGGATGCAGATGTTTTTCCATGGGAACAAAAACCGGGGATATTGGCAGGTGTTTGGTGGACTAATGCGCCAAGATCTACTGCCGTGGGAAAGACTAGACATGCCCTTATGAACATGGCTCTTGCATTTCTAAGTATCATCTTTTATTATACATTTATATATAGATTGTTGTGTATTTTATTATACATTTTGTATTTTTTCAGGAATCAGGCGAATCTGGATCTAAGCCTGTTTGTCTCCAAATGTATTATTGTAGATTTAAACACATTTTTAGGTCAACCCAAATAATTGATTTGCGCATCCAGTCATGCTCTGTTGTGTTTCTCCCCCCAAACTGAAGCAAAATAAAAAATGTTGGCGGTGTAAAAGCCTTCATGATAAACTTTTACGGTGAACAACATTCGCTTTGCACCCGTGTTTTGTCATTAACGCGCCAGAAAATTACAATACCCTTTATACCAGCTCAGCAACAGGGTCAGATTTATGGGAAATTGCTTTTGGCTGCTTGAAGGGATAAAGCAGGCGACATTAAAACAAGCATCTTGGCGTGCGGCATAGTTCAACCTGCGTGGATAACACTATTATATACCTTGGAATACAATACTTGAGGAAATATGCACTTGGGACACCATGGATCTTCGTCATCCTGCCCATTTGAACCTCGACATGAATCATTTTTCTATCATGCACATCGCCAAATAAACGAGGATTTCAAAGCTATAATAAGCGGTGCTTTTCATTTAAAGGAAGCTATCTGGGTTTTATTGCCTTAAAGGAGATCCAGATTAGATTCGCCACAGTGCCGATATTAAATAGAGAGGGAGTGATGGCGGGAGGGAGAGGCAGAGCGGGGATTGTTGCGCCAAGCTGCCACAAGATGGAAGCAGAGGTCTTCAGCTGGCGTCATGCAGCTTCTACCTGCAAACGTCTAACAGTCCAACTTCATCTAATTCCAGCACTACAAATTACTGCAACAAAATTATATTCCTACTGCTGAAATTAACGTGTCCCCCCCCTTTTTTAATGAACAGACATCCCAGCAAACTTGACTGTCTTTTTAAGTGCGTGATTGCGGTTTATGGCATTGTTACGGATCTTGAGAGCATAATCATATCGCTCTTGAAAAAACAAACTAGACTCAACGTAAACCACAGGCAATTAGCACTGCAGCACTGCTTCCATTTTCAAACTTAGAGAGAGAGAGAGAGAGACTGGGTATTTCCACGGTGTGGCGCAATAGGATAGGGGGACAAATATGGTGCAGATTAATTCACTTCAGTGAAAGTGAACAATAGAGCTGAAGTGAGCTTTACCAAGAAAAGTCTGAGCTCAATCAGTGTCCTTCACAACAAAGAAGGCTTTGAGTCAAATGTCCTCCGCAACATGAAAAACTGAATCCTTATTACTGTAATTTCTAGAAGTGATCAAAGAAAGCTGGTTCTTTTGTAAAAGACATCATATCTAACAAAAATACCACGAAACAAATCCCCTTGGGGCATCTAGTGACAAAGTCAAACAGGAGATATGTGGGGTCTGATGGCTCTAAAGCAAAATAAAATACTTAGAACTTCTAATCATATTTGGTACCCAGAATCTACTCTCTTGCATTATTTAAATGTCTGTCACGTCCTGCAGTCATGTCGACTTACTTTCCAGGCTGCAAAGGGCCTGACCACCATCATCTCCTCATGCGGAGAAGAAGTATGCAAAACACTGCAAAATGGGTCAAATGACAAAATAAAAGGCTACCATCTTTATGCACCTGCTCAGTTCAGCATCAGTGAGCTTGCACCTGTAGGGGGCCTCATTGGGTTAGAAAGCTGCACCAGCAGGGGGTGGAGGGATGCTGAACATGGTGGAAGAGGAGGGAGAAAGGAGGGAAAGAAGTGTTTTCATCTGCAAGAGTTTTGACAATTTTAATAAGGCTGGTGTGGGAGAAAAAGAAAATACACAGAAAGAACAAACAGCTCGCGACAAATCTGCACATTACAACAGAGAGAACAGCAAAATGGATGATATTTCAAAATCTGGTCTAGGATTTCTTCTGTTTAATGGTTTTGTGGGAAGACAGAGGTCTCAAAGTCTCATTAAAATATCTCCAAATTAACAACCAACCTGCTTTCTAATTGCTGGTGACATCAGCAATGTGTGTGTGTATTTGTGCAGGTGGCAGGGTGGCGTTATTAGGGTGCATGGTGCATGCTGTGTGAACCAGAGCGAATCCACACAGCAGATCCACAAGTTTTTACTCAGTGGGGCAGAGCGTCTGCAGGGTACTGTTCAGATCAGCCTCCCACCTGCATGAGAAGAACCTGGTGAGCTGCGAGCTGACTAACACGCGCCAGTATCTGCGGTTTAAACAAGGAAGAAAGAGAAGAGGTGCGGCTTGATGACAGTTTTCTGTGGAGCTTAAGGAAAGAGAGAAAAGATACCTGCAGCATCTTTGAGCATCTCCAACTTCATGTCATGTTGTGTTCATCTATACCATGAATAAAAATGGGATTCTTTTTGTTACCTTTCCTTTGAATCCAATTCAAAAGCAAAGAGTAGTCTTTTGTATTATGTCTGGTTAACACAGAAAAACTATAATACAGTAGTGTCCCTGCAACAAGTCTATTTATTTCATTACAAACAAGGAGTTAAATTCATAATCAGCATTGCATTGTATTTTTTCAAATGCATTCACAATTTGTAGATGGCCTATTTAATACATTTAATTTATGGAATAATTGCTCACTAATTAACCTCTATCGGCTTATAATTTATGCCCTTGTTTGTCGGGATCCTATACAAAAACATCCTTGATGTTTATTTGGCAGTTTAGTTTGAATTGGACTGAGAGGGGAAATGTACTGGTAAATAAGAAGACCAAATTTAGAGTGTGAAACTGAAAAAGGGAAGAATTTACTTATTGTGTCATGCAGTTTCATAAATCCCATATTTTACATCTGTATGACATGTATCATTTGAATCATTTACATGAATCCAGCAAATAAAGATCCTGACAATATTGTTCAGTTTGATCTCCCGCTACTCACTCTTAGGTGTTATAACACTTGCTTTTAGCTCCTTTTTTCCTCATCAGCTGGATACAACGTTGTTCTTTCACATGCACAAACACACGGCTGAGAGAAAACGCAGAACCCATTTGCTTAAGTGTCCTTGTCTCCATGTAAGGTCATTTTCACAAGCTTCATTTGTCAGGAGTGTAAGTAGATGTAGTCGATTTTTAGCTGCTTTCTTGTTCTGACACTTTTTTTTTCTGAATATTAAAATGCTAACAGTAATATTTAACAGAGTCAGTGAACAAGATCTCATAAGTGCTTCACGTCGAAATAAACAGATGTGGGTTTAGCTCCCACTCTCGCTTCCTTGGACAAGACAAAAGTGTTTTGCTGTGGGAGACGCTGATAGTGCAGTTCTTAAATTGTGGCAGTGGTAGGTCTGAGTTTAAAGCACTGCAGATAACTAGCAGCCAGTTTAGAGTCATCTTTGTGGGGAAGGAGTGAGCGTCAAGGTTCTTGACTCTGCTGAATGTTGAGATTAGGAAAACAGCAGAGTCTGCAGAGTCCACATGGAGACTGTCATGATCTGATCCGGTAGAGTGCTCAGACGGAGAGGGTTTTTTTTCTTCTTCTTCCCAGGTACCTTACTCCAGCTGTATGACTACAGCCATGTAAAAGTGGCATCAGTATGGTGAATGAAATAAAGGACTACAGAAACGCATACTGGCTTTTTATTTTGGTCACTTCTTTTTCTACAGAGTGGGCTTATAATGTATGGAATGGTCATTTTTAACATTTGAAAGTTTATGATACACTGTACGTATCAATAGGAGAGCAGTTTCATAGCTTCATTACACATTTAAATAGCATCAGATCTCACCAGGTGTAAGAAACCCGGACAGTGGATTTTATGCTGTAAGTTCGAACAAAAATAACAGTCCAGTAGATTTAGGTAATAAGTCATATTCTGCATCGATTTCTCTGAGAGCCAATGACAAAGGAATGTGACAGTCTGTTTAAAAAAAAAACTAAAACAAAAAAAGGTTGTTGAGAGCTATTAACAACTAAATGTGTCTCAAGCTGAAGTGTTTAATTCAGCTTCCTCCTGCTCTCACCAGTGTGCAAACTCTGGTACATTACTGGGGGGGGGGGGGTTATATATATATATACATATATATATAACCATTCATCCATCACTTTTGAAGCCGAATTAATGTACATGGACTATGCTATGACCTCGGATGTCATCTGAGATTCTTTATTTGCTCTTTTCTTTTTTTTTTTTTACATTTTAAAAATTGAGTCACTCTGCGTTACTCTAATAAAGTTTGTTTCACTGCTGCCAGACAATGCCGCCTATCAATCTGTTAAATGCTTAACAATGCAGTCTTGGAACAAAATATTTCTCTGAAAAATAACAGTTCAGCCATACTAAGTGGTTTTCATGCTTCCTATCAATACGCTATAAATGTAAAGGCACGTTAAAACCTTGAACCTGGAAGAAACTTTAAATAAGAAAAGAGTAGAGCAATTTACTTTTAAGTTGCAGTGTCTGCATTGTGTTTGGATGTCTCATGCACTCTAATGGTTAGCTAACACACTGGCTCACGGTGACAACAGCAGGCTGACAGTGTCACACAAAGAGCTGAATTTTACAAAAGGTGACTTTTTAGTGAATAGAAAAATCATAAGTACAGACTGCGTGAGGTGTTCATGACACCGTTTGTAATGTGACTGACAATAGCAACCCAATGCTTATTGTCTAGTGGATCAATTTAGTATTTTAGGAGACATGTTCATTCAAATAGATTTGACACTTTTTGAAATAAAAATGCTACATTTTAACGACATTGTGCGGTTAAACTAAATTAAACCAAACTAGAGGGAACTAATGACATTGATACACAAACTTGAGTTTTCATCCCAATTCATGTACATGATCAGAGATATCAATGCTCATGCATGGCATTGTTATTAATGTAATTGATTCCCCTTTTCAGTTATTCAATAAATTTGTGCTGCTCGAAGAAGAGGACCAAAATACATATGACAAACATGTCATGTGGGAAATCCTAATGCTCACATTTATAATGTAAAATTTTGATTATATAGATAATGTTGTTCATTTAAATTGATGGAACATGTTCTATCTCTTGCAGGTAAATTTATACCAACAATGCATGATAATTAATATCTAGAGCCGACTCGGCTCAAAGACCTCTGTCTCTTACATCTGTGAGTTCTTCTATTAAAAGTTGTGCTGCTGTGTTATGATATGCAAAGTGCCATATGGTCTTATTTCCCTTTGTCTTCTCTTTCTCAATGTTCCATCTTAGGACTTGAATTGTCTTATATAAAACCCACAGTCCGCTGCAGTCAGATGGGCTGGATGGGGGACAGCGCCAACAATCAGGTTCCCAGAGTTGAGTGTTTATGCCTTTCACTTAATGGATTGTCTCACCTTCTTCAGAGGATGAACATGAGGTGCTTGAGATGCCAGAACTGCAAATGGATCCTGGGGCTTTGAGCCTGATAACAACCAGCCGTCATCTGTTTCAGACATGCTTCAATCAGCACGCGTGATGACCAAGAGCAACAATGTGGCAGCAATGTGTTTTACCAATTCAAGTTGCCTAATTAGCTTCCTGCTTAAAGAGGATGTAAAATATGTGTAGCAAGTTGTGCCTATCATGTGTTTGTGCACTTGTACCCTGTGGTGAATTTATAATGTGTTTCGGAGCTAACTTCACTGAATGTAAAATAAATAAAAAATAAAGCTTCTCCATGATATTTCTCTGTGGACTTGCTTTGCTAAATAGGTACAATATTTCAGTATGGCCAAGCAATGCACTGTTTACTGTGTCATGTATCACAGATTGAAGCAATAACCTTCAGCTTATTTATCTTGTATAGTCACAGAAACAATCCATGCTGACCATTTTTTTAAAATCCACACAAAGGCAATGCAGTAGCACAAACAACTTCCCATCAGCCCACTGTCCTCTGGGATAGTTTGACATTGGTAGGGATAAAATCAATTCAAATGAAATAAAATCACAATCACTGATGCCTGTATTCATCTCTAAAATCGCCCACTTCCTTATTTCACTGTCTGATCAGCTAACCAACACAGAGAGGTATCTGAGCTGAGACAGAAACAGGAGAATCAAATTCATGACTGCCGTTGCTCAAAAACCCACTCTGTTGCGGGGGTATTGCACAACGAGAGACATCACTTTTTGTTTATATTCTAATGAAATCCATATGAATGTATATCTGGGAGGGATATGCATTACATTTTTAAAAGCTTTTATCTCAGTATGTGGGTCTCACTTAGTCAGCCTTGTCTCACCCACAGTTAGTTCAAAAGGCAAGCAGCAAAGCTTCTCATTGGCACCAAGAATCGAGGCCATGTCTCCTTCACTGGATACAGATCAAATACAAAATATATTATTATTATTTTAAATCAGTATGGTTTGACACCAGTTTATATTTCTGACATCCTCGACCCCCACTCAACCTCCAGGCCCCTCAGTGTCTCCTCTCCAGTCCGTTGCCCCAGCTGAAGTCCCACGGAGTGGTCAAACGTTTTCCATTGTTGCCCAGATTGTGGAGCAGTTTATTAACTGCAAAGTCTTCCACTGCTATTGGCGTTTTTTATATTCATTCTTAAACCCAGCATTTTTACTTTAGCTTCCGAGCCTTCACAAATGTAAATATCAATACATGTTTATATTCTATTTTACATCAAGTGTTTCTGTGTTGTATTCTTACAATGTATTTATTGTCATTTTAAATTATTTAAATGTATTTTTAACTTTTCTGTACAGCACTTTGGTCAAGGTTTGTTGTTTTAAAATATGTGCTCTATGAATAAAATTGACTGGACTTGTTGAATAAAATAAATGCCACAATTACAATCACTTTATGATTTTTATTTGGGGGGGGTCTAAGAAAAGAAGCCATTAAGTTTAAATCACAACTCGTCCTTAACACATTCATTAGAAAAAATGAATACAGCAAATATAACATTATGTAACACAAATAACAGATGTTTCAGGAGTATTTATATCAAAACATAAATATATACATAATATACTGTATATAAGTATCTTTACACAAGCACTAATTGCTAATTTTGTGAGACTTGCTTTTACTCCTCTACAGTTCAGGGGGAAATATTCCACTTCATTCCACTGTATTGACAGTGATTGTTAATAGTTACTTAGCAGAATAAGATATAACATACAAACCCACTGAGCAGTATATGCAGTAGTTAGCATAGTTGCAAGGAACACCTACAGCATTAAAACCCAGCTTACACACTCACGCATGAACACACTCTGAAACTGAATGAATGCCTTTACTTGTGACACTGAAGTAACTCAGACAGCGCATCGCTTATGTTGGTTAAAATTTTACTGCAGGTCTAAAATGTGTATATACTGTATGTAGTAAGCTATATGAAGATTTTTACATTGTGGTATTAAAACCTTTGTCTAACTGCAGTGTTGAAATTCCCTGTAGTAATCAAATGGTGGATTTTATAGTCGTGTGCCTTCCATCCAACAGTATGCTGGTTCATTATCATACCTCAGATATTTATTCATTTGAATTACTTGAGGTGATTCAGTCATAGTAATAATCATAATACCTGATGTCAGGATGAATAATATATATAGGAGTTTGAGAGAATGTCACTATGTTGGAAGGAAAGATACCTATACAGTGTAAGTGTAGCAGTCAGATTGGATTTTGAATTTTAATACATAAAGTACATAATCCCTAATGTGAAGCCATTTCAGTAAATACAAACCGCATATCACTGTAAAGAAACAGTTGTAATAGCTGTAACAGTAATTTTAGGACTTTTATTTTGAAACATGCGATGGAACTGGGCTGGCCATCTATAACAGAAGCACATCTGTGAGCGGTTCAAATCCCTGGGTGAGCGGGGCACACCTGGGAGAGAAATCTCCGATTAGAGGAGTTCCAGCCCTCTGCAAATGCCACTGAGGTGCTCTTGAGCAAGACACTTCACCCTCCACTGCTTAACATCCAGCAGCAGAGCACTGCAGTGACGTGCAGTGGACGGGTAGGAGGCAAGAGTCTTCACTGTGTGTGTGTGTGTGTGTGTGTGTGTGTGTGTGTGTGTGTGTGTGTGTGTGTGTGTGTGTGTGTGTGTGTGTGTGTGTGTGAACCAGATCGCTGCTGAGACAATGTTCAGACAACCTACCATTGATATATTGAACTGTTAAAAAATGTGTTTGGTACATGATGAATATGAATGGTGATTAATGTTTCACCGAACATGTTAGTGTATATACTTCCACTGAATTCAGAATAGCTAAGAAGAGTTCTTCTATGTTGCCAAATAGTCAGTACGAGGAGTCTGGGAGAGTAAGAAGGATGGAGTACGTGTAGATCTTGATAACTAACTCAAATGGCAAAAAAGACTATGCAAGCAACTGATACATGTGTCAATGTTGTAACTGAGGATGTACTAATCTTACCGAGTTACATATATATTGCTATATTATACAATAGAAAAAGTGTGTTGATACTTAAAACAATAGTCATGTGACCATATGAACACTGAAACAGGTTTTGCATGCTGTAATCATTGCTCCTGTTCACACTGGCCAATAAGATGTCTTTTCCTAATGCACTTTCAATGTAAATCCCAAATTAATCTGAAGCTTGAGGCAGTGGACACCTCACTATTGTTTTAAGACAGACTTGAAAATTATAAACATGTCCTTTAATATACAGATATCATTTATGCATTTGCTATTTATTCCTGATGATGAAACGATAGGAAGTTTCTGGGTTTAAATTATTGCATAAAGACTGCTCGTCTAAAGTTAGATTAGCAGCCTATGATACAGATGAACTAAGGTAAAATGCAATAAAAGACAAGATGATCCTTTTGGATGCAATTATCTGGATCATTTAGAGTTACATGTGATGTGAACTGCATGTAAGAGACACTTAATTAGATGGACCTTGAATGCAGTCAAGAAAAAAATGTTTGTCCATAGACTGACCCTCTCTGTAACGCAGCAGATCAGTGGTATCAGTGTTCTTGGGGCATCATGTTAGCAGTGACTTCTGCTTTCAAGTACTGACATTGTTCACTGCTTGCTACATTGTACATTTCACAGCAGACGTTTTGACTTGTCATAGGAGTAAAAGCACAGGTGTTACTAATAACATTAACAATGGCCATGACAGTGTGACAGTAAGCCAGCATGGACAATACCATGGCCCCGAAACTAAAGCAGCTAAATGGAATTCAGCCATCATTCATTTTATTATCTGTCTTCCATGAAAAAGGCCTATTGTGCCTTTTAGGGCAACAAAGCAAAAAGGACTTGGCTGATACAAAGAACCCACTTGAATACAGAATCAGTATGTGGCTGTTTTTTTCTTTTACAAATTATGAAATGTTATATTCCCAAATAAAACTGGATTAATGGGTTAAAAATATGTGTTGACAACACAATCTTCCACATGATCACGTTCTCTGTGATGCAAGGAAACAACACATTTAAAGCTGCAGGGAGAAATTGTTGCTGTGTAAGTAAAGCATATTTTGAAAAGAGAATTGTCTATGATACCTAGGTAACCTAAGAGCAACAGGAAATAATCATATTACAAAGTCTTTGTATCTCATGCCCAGTGATGCATGATGTTAAAGCCTGACTTTAATTTAGATTTCATGAAATCTACAAACTCACCTGTTTTTTAAACAAAAGGGTATGTGTCCATTAAATTTACTTGCATATCACTGTATTGTATGAAATATCATGTACTGATAAAAGCTGTGTGAGAGAGAGAGGTGAGCAGTGGCAGACGGCTGAAGGATGTTTTGTGTGTTTTCCCTTTGACTGAGCAGCAGCCGTCCGAGTGGAGGAATCTTTTTCTGGCTCCTGCACACATGGCTGGAGGGAGGAGAGAGGAGGCACCGTCTGCAGCGTTTTAGCACACAATTTCATGATGGTTTCAGAGAAGAGGCCAGCCAAGCATTTCAAGTGGCGGAGCAGCGAGAGGGCAGCATTGTAGAGGAGAGCAGGTAGTGTAATGATCAGGTAGACAAGATGACATCAAGCGTCCTCAGGGATGGCCGGGCACAGAGAGCTGACATCCTTCCAGAGAGGGAGAACCACTGAAACAGGACGAGGCAAAACCAACAAACAAGAGAGCCATTAGCCCCAGGCAGACTTGTTACTACTGTACAGCAGCAGAAAGTCAGACACTCAGTGCAACACATGCAGGGAGTGAGACAAAGAGATTGAAACACTGTGGATAAAACATGTCACTGTGAATGTGATTTTTATTGTTAGCTTTTGCATTTCTCTGCATGAGTCAGTAACAACAGAACAAACGAATTAGGAATATTGTATTTTGTGCACCGTCGCCTGACAATAACGGGAGCTGACATTTACATTTCAAATACACTTCCTTGAACTCCCAAGATTCTTGGGTCTAAAGAAGAACAGTGGAACTGTGGGAACTGTAGGATGTGTACAAGTGCATAAATCATACAATAAATAATAAAACACCCTATAATGCAAATATATCATCATAGATCTGATGGTAAATTCTAAAATATGTGAATATATGAATGTTTAACATAGCTGCGTGGTTCCACCTTTAGGGATTGACCATTAAAGGAGTTACAAATGATTTATTTTAGATTTAGTTAAAACTGAATAGAATTTGTCTGCTTATAAAATTAGTTTCTTTTACAGTGTAATAATATATATGCTGGTAGAGTACATACTCAATGAGGATTCTTATATTTTGTAATATTTTATGATCTTATATTGACACATAAAAAGTAAATTAATAACTTCTATGTGATGATCATGAAGTAGGCAGTGAAGACAAGATGTTGACTCAAATGAATAACAAGTCGGACAGTTTACTCAACACTAACATCAACACTAAACATGGCTGTTTTAAAACCAAATCAAATTCAACTGCATGTGTCACTTCTAACATATCATCTTTTTTTTTTTTTTTTTTTTTTTTTTACTTTACATATTATGCTACCCTTGCTTTTCCAAATTCAGGATGACCGTTTACACCAGGTGTGATAACTGACCTGGAACATGTCATTCTCCTGTTATTAACGAGCGATATGAGGCAAATAGTATGTTGTGTTTAGGGACTCATCAAAAAGAGATGGAAAAAAAGTTTGAAGCATATAATGTCAACTTACAGAAATTTTGAATTTTGAAACACAGTCCCTCTTGAGCATTTTCATAATTGTATAAACTATACTTGTTATGTAATATATATGGTTTTCTTTTTCTATATCTATGAATAAACAGGTAAAGAGATAAAGAGATGCACACGGTATATGAAAAATTTAAAAAGTAGCTTGATTCATAGGAATACCTAAAAACTATTTTATGTCACTGACTCATAATGTCACCTCATAATGGTTTGTTTTTGTGTTTTGATGCCATTTAAATCATCATAATTTAATATCGTTTAGTTTAATTGAACAAGTGTTTTGCTTGAAACACAGTTTTCACTCACTACATTAACAACTTAAATTGAATCTGTCACAAATACCAGTTCTCCTTTTGATAAAAAAAAAGCCTCTTGTATATATCAGGAAAAACTAAATTTACATACAGTGTTGTTGCTGCAGTTATTATTAAGGCATTGGACATTAGTGACTTTATTTTCCTGCTGTAGTTCCACCGACGGCCACTAAAGAAATATTGGAAGAATTTAGCAGTACATTGCTCGCAAATTATGTGAATTATTTGTGTTAAGTATAGATGTTATTGTTAGAAAAGCACCACAATCTGAACAGGCTACATATCAACTTTATATTCTGACTTTGACATGAACATTTCACACAGGATTCCTGCTTTAGCTTTGACTTGCACTGAAACCATCTATCAAATTAACAACTGTTTTATAAGGTATAGTACTACCTAACTTTGTCTTGGGGGTAAGTGCACATAGTTTTCATTGTAATATGTCTCCCTGAAAATAACTGCAGGCTGTTAAGTGAACTTCTCACTAACTTCCTGATGCGAAAAAAAAAACAGCTTGATGATTAGAGCAGCAGTCTTTTCACTGAAAGGTTGATGGTTTGATTCTGTTCTGCTTGGCAACGTCAACATGGGAAAAGCAAACAGGGACAAAATGTCCTGCTTCCATAATAACTCCTTTTTGATTTTGAACTATAATCTTGGTCATCAACTAAATAAGGATTTAAGACATCAAAATGATTTTCCTAATACAAATAATTAATATATAAAGATTTTTGTTGTTGTAGTTTGTTTTTGTTTTTTATTAAAAAAAAATATGATTAAGAGGGAAAACGGTTGATGACCATGATCACAGGAGAATAATATGAAAAATAATATAAAGGTTTAAAAAAAAAAAAAAAAAAAAAAAAAGCAATACAGTCTATATACAAAGTAATGCTGGGATAAAACAGTATTATTTGAATGGTATGATTTGAAAGAGTTCATGTGATACATTTTTGCTCTTTGTTTTCTGACAGAGGCAAATATGAATTTACACAATACATGATAGAATCCATAAGAAATTAGGTGTCAAAGATAATTATGAATTAAGCCCACAGATAAATAACTATTTTTAAAGAATAGTCTGATAATTTTTTGTTACATACACATACAGTGCTACAACAAACAGTACAATAGTGATTATGTGCATACATTAGTAATATGATGTTAAACTAATTTACAGTATACCAGTACTTTGATTTATTTTTGATTTCTCATGCCATTCCTTTTATTTTATAGTTCTGCAGAGGGTTCACTTTAACTGGCACTCCCCTTCTGCATGTAGCCGATGATTCAGGCAGTGTTCATTTTCTGCAAAGAAAACGAGTAGAAATTACAATTTTAATCTTTTAATGCTGTTCAGTAAAAATGGGCTTTGACTTGATATTCTAAATTGCAGCACGTGGTATGTGCTTATATCTGTCAGGACCAATACATTCAGAATTTGAAGTAGTTTTGTGGTGTGTTTATGTGGATTCATCTAAATAATGGTAGGCTATCAGGTGGCCTACTGGATAAAAGCATCCCAAAGTGGGGATAAACAGACAGGTAAAAATACTGCATTGATATGCAGCTTCTGTTCACATTTCCATTGTTGAGTTGTGGAGCCATTTAAAAAGTTTCCGTCTCCACACACAGCACTCAAACTGCTTTGAAAGTTTTGATTAGAAGATGCATCTCTCAACAGTTAACATGAAAACAAGCCGAATAAATGAATTCCTGGCGTGAATGGACATCAGGAAACACTTGATACAGATTGCAGCTATTTGCATGCATTTCAGGTGTAAAACCACATTTGATTATTATTATTATTTCTTTTCCTACACATGATGGTGTGAAACGTCTACAGCTAGAATAGTGTCCAGCTAAACTATTTCTACGGCATTAAAACTCAAACTTCCTGGCAAAATAATGGACCTGAACTAAAGAAAATACACAGTGTGCATGCAAATTCCTTAAAAAAGCCAGTTTGCCTTGTAACCTGCTTAAAAAAGCATGTAAACTATTTTACAATTATATTTGATATAAACCTGCCACGATTGTAGCAAGAAATGTCCGTAACTCTGTTATCAAAAACAACTTTATGCTCAATCTGCTTTTACTGTGATGCAAATTTAGCAAAAAGATAAAAACAAAAAAACAAATGCACCATTGTAAACTGTTTTATTTATTAGATTTAATGTTTATTTGTATAGGGACTTGTATGTAGCATAAACCAATGCCACACACCACAGCATTTATAGCCTAAGCTAATTTGGTAATGCCCGTCCCTAGATGGGCCTTTAAAATACATAAAACTCAGCAGACAGTACAAAACACATACTTAACAATATGTTAAAAACTCAAAACTCAACAAGAAAATACAGACAAAACAAATAGGTCTTAGGCCATTAGAGAGCACAGACTAGAAAAACAGTTTATACCTAAATCTATAATTCCTATAATACCTACCAGTACGTGAACACAAGCATGTTTTCTGCAGTGAAGTGAGTCAAATTTTGTATATAAATTTAAAAGATAATTTCAGGACATGTCATCAAACAGACTTCATCTCACCACAACAATTGGCTGCCAAGGGCAACTAGACGCAGAGAAAGACTGGCAGGGACATTTTGCCATATGAGCAACTGGGTGACAAAGCTAGAGTGAGCCGTGGTTGAGTCACAACCATACCCTCTAACAGCTTTGTTTACCTGCCCTTACTGCTGCCCCAATTAATGCAGCAGAGAAGTGGACGAACCAGGTACCCTTGCAACCTTGGTAATCTGCATTGATCTGCGGCTGTGTGTTTTTAATTGTTGTTACAAAAGAGAGCAGCTATGCTAAAATGTTGCCACTCCAAACAATGCAGAGGACAACGGCACTCACAGAACCCCGAGTACCTAAAATTTCAGGAGGCTAAATCTGTTTCAGAAAGGTGGAATATGCTGGCTTTTTTTTTAGCATAGAGTATGGAATTACAGAATATATTTATTAATGTGTATATGCATTTAGTTATTTATTCATTTCTTTGATGCATGTTTACAGTGTTATCTATAAAGCTAATCTCACAACCTCTCTTTAAAACTGGTCATAATACTGTTTATCAAAGAAATTGAGAGCTTCTCAGCATGTGTTTGAGTTATAGTTTGAACAAAATTACAGTATAGAGGTTTAGTTTTACGTGTCTTTATATGTCTCAGCTTATGATTAAAATGGAAATTGTGATAAACACAATGAAATTTGATATGCATAATGGCCGAACCTCATAACACAAATCATTTTAGTTTTCTCAGAAAAAAAAAAAAGCCCATTTGTCATGTGTTGGCGTTAGTGCAGAGACAGCTGATCAGTTTGTGGCATACGGCCTAATCATTTATAAAAACAAGAAAAACATCTTACCTGTGAAAGAATAAATCATCTGCAGTGCACACTTGCTGTTTGGAATTGTCTTAAGCTCAAAAAACTTAATTCAAACATCTTCAACTTTACCTGCAATTTCACAACAAGGAGGCGACTGATGTTTTCAAATTAATAAAGTTATGCAATACTTTTGTATTAAGGGTATTATCTTTTTTTTTTAAAGAGTAAACAACTGTTTTTTATGTTCATGTTCAACAGTTAGTGTCACAGACTGGGACTTATTCTTTGGTGTTTCATAGCCTTGGTTAAGTGGCTAGAAAGCTCAAAGAACATTGTTTCTTTCAGGTGACACAGACAGGAATTTAACACAGTTTGACTTGGACTGCTTCAAGTAATTAAACAGGAAGTGTGTTATACAGTAAATCTACAGTAGTTTCCGATGAAAAAAAATATTTTGCTGCCTACATGCAAGATGGCCAGGCTTTCTCCCACAGCCAGTGCAGTTCCCACTGTCTGATTATAACTGTAACTTAATCAAGTAAGTGAATGCTGCACATCATACAGTGAAGCTTTAAGAATAACTTCTACACTCTAATCCTATTACAAATTTGAATTCTCCAGCTCTCCATTTTTTCCCAGCTGTCAGATTATGGTCAGCATTCCTTAAAACCCTATATTCTGTTTTTGGCGCCCTATTAGCATCATTTCGTCCATCAAGCGACATTAATTGTGAATGAATGCAAAGTCCTGCAGAAGAAAACGGTCTTCAAGAGGCCTGTCACATACTTTCTCCACTTGGGAGGACCTTTAACCTACTTAGCTGAGGAACCGCACTGTTTCAAGTAGTGCAGCTGAAAGATATGCACCTGCCTGCTTTTTACTCTCACACTGCTCGGCGATTTAAGAGGAGAGAAAGTATTTGATCTAAACGGTACTACAGTGACTGCAGGTGTGGAATTTTCTCCACAAATTTCCTCACAAATTCAGCCACTGGGCCGGCCACAATACAGATGTGGTTTAAATCTAATCTAATCTCAAGTTTGGAGTGAAGAAGACAATTAATTTGTCTTGGTGTTGCAAGATTTGTGGTTTCAGTCTCAGTATTCAAAGTTCAAAATGGGGTTTCGTTTCTGCTTCGCGGAATATAAAATTATATTTCGTGTGTAATAACACCCGAAAAAATCTTTCAATACCTTGGAAGAAAATACCTTCAGAGAAAGACATTTTGCCATCATCTTAAATTTCTATCGCTAGTAAATCGCTTATTGTTCGACAAAAATGAATTATGAGAAAATTATTTCCACTTTTTATTGTTGCCAATTTATAAGAACTGGAAGACTTCACATAGCTTTGGCTTCTTTTCAAATGTAATATATTTATGTTTCTTCTCTAATTTAGAGATTAAAATTACAGTTCTAAAGGAGGCAGTTTAGTGCGTAATCGCACCTTTTTTTTTAAGCACACTACACCAACATTTGTACTTTATAAGTCTACCTCTTTCTTAGGAACCATACCCAAGACGCATCATTTTCTTTAAATGAGTGGCTGATGTACTGATAACAAAGACCTAGAAATCTAATGGGTGCACCGAGGGGCCCAAGACAAAGGAAAAAGCATGTTCACAGGTCGTGCGTAAATTACGCACGTAAAATTTAAATTGGATTTTGATTTTATGATAGTAGTGCACTGGCATTTATCACTTAATCTTTAACGTGGCACAAAGATGTGACGAAAATCACTTGAAAAAAATCATCCAAACTGCACGAGGAGAAAAATAAAGAGACAACTGGAAAGCCCTTACCATTTATGGTATTTGTTTAAATTGTATTCGCATTATAGAGAACAAGTTAAAAGTTAAGTTAGAGATTTAAGGGGTGCAAGACTAAATAAATGCCCATGTTTCAGCACGTTGTGCTCAGCCGGTGTGTGGTTGAGGTTGCAGGTCAGGACCCTGGCCCTTCAGCCATCTCTCCACATCTCTCAGGGTATTGAGCTAGCAACGACGAGATGGAGAAAAGCAATTCAGCATCCAGGCGCTTTGGTCCATCTGCTATGTTGTGCTGAGCTGAGAGGGGGTGATGATATCGGAAAAAAGGTTGTCTGTATGATATAAACTACATAAATGGGTTGTAATTTGGTTCTAGTTAAAAACGCTTAAATGGTCCGATGAACGCTTCCACGTCATATATTGGGAAATTGGTTAAAAGGGCCTTATAGAAAGTCCGCGCTGTTTATTTGGATAGGGCGATTTAGAACCAATAAGTCTTATCATTAATACACACAATACCAAATGATCTAATCACTGGTGGCAAGCAATGCTTGGCATACAGCTCCCTATAGAATAATGAGACAACTGGTTGTCATTCTTTTATTATAGACTTTAATTTGTATATTAGCAATTAAGTAATTCTAAAAAGCTTTTTTTTCAAGTGAAATCATCGAGAAAGTTCCACCACTGCATTAAGTAGTCAAATAGCTGAATTTTAAAAGCGTGTATTAAAAGAAAGACAGTTACAACGCAAAGTAACTCACCTTCCCCGTGCGTAATTCTGGGAATCAAATATATTTTTCCTCGCCATGCAGCCACCAGGATTTCGCTTATTCTCCTTGGGGCAACAAGGGTCAGTGTAGGCTAATTTAAAGGAATATAGTGTATGATATTTATCTGCATGTATCACACACGCTGGCTGTATCCCTTAAACACACAGCAACAAGCTCTATCCAGTAACTGTTAACATAAACAGCTGCAAAAAGGTTTGGTAATTTAAATAATTTTCTCTATAAATGTGTCCGATTTATTAACAAACCTTTGCTGGGCCTTCTTCATAGCTCCTTGGCGCGTCCGTTTGTCCGGCTCCCACTGCCTTGGCCACATCATATTCACTGGATGTAAAAGTTAACTTAGATTGACAACTATATTAATGTGGACTATAAGCTCTGAAAAGCGTTGCATGCAGCTAACCAGCTCCAGATTTTTATGGGATCCTAATGTGGAGGGTCTGTGGACCAGGGTCCTGCTCTCTGACTCAGTAATCCACAAGGTTGAGAGGTTTGCCTCATTTACATAATGTTAGAGGTCTGGGCCGAGGCCTACCTTTCTTTTCGCCCTGAAAAGACACCATGCTGCCGCTGCCAAAAGAATGGAAAAGGCGCACAGAAGTCTGGACAAGTACAGGAATATTTGCAGGTGGGAAATATTACTTTAAGAAATTAGCTGATTTTCTTAATATTGATACTTTGATAGGAATAGGACTTTTTTTTTACTGAGAGCCTTTGGTTTGCACCTGTTAACCCCCTCTTGTCAAACAGATTTTTACTTTTAGGATTTATGTTTTTCTACCTTCGGTGTCTTTCTGACAACTACAGCTGACTTTGGAATACGCACGCATTGTCTTGTTTCCCTCAACAACAATTAAGTCCAACCACTTCACATTAAATCCGCTGCGGAGTCCAGGCATCTGAGGAAAAAGGGACAAGAAATTCGGGCACTGAAATATGCATAAGAACAATGATTTATTACAAACAGGCTATCAACTTAACCGGAGATTGGCGTTTTTGATATGTCGCTATAATTGATGGCTGACCATGTCACATCTTCAATTGCTCAATTAGGGTAGGCAGCTACTTGCTGCCACGCCATGCTAAATTACATTAGTGGCTTCATGCAGACGAGTGTTTCCTTCCTCCAATAAAGGAAGATGGTAACACATTTCACGTCTGCAGCCCTGGGTAATAAGCTCAACGCAGCACACCTGCTCCTGCTGTTGTCTGCTGTAAGGTGTTGATAGTGATGAAAAACATAAATCAGAACAAATAACATCACTATTATTATTATAAGCGTCTGTGAGCGGCATAATAGCCATCTGTCTATGTTATCGAGCTATAGGCTCAATAATGCGTCATCGATCCATAAGGGACACGTTAGGCTATAATGGGGATCTATATTAACTGGTGTTCATTATTGCAATTTGTAGGAGCTCTTTTCTCTTTTGACCCCCCCTGTTGTGTCTCTCTTCCTCTGATTCTTCCCCTGGCGCCAGTCAGTTTGCTCAGAGATTACAATGTCAGGTCAAGACTGCAAAGTGTCATTAATGCATGGTGACCAGACTCGATGGTTTGAGGCTTACAATATTGTCTCCACGTTGCATTAAGTCTAATGAAACAACTCGATTTTTCTGAGATATGTATAAAATTGTAATTTCTCCTAAATTGTTTTCACGAACAAGAGGAATTGGTGTCAGGAAAGCTGCAGCTGCATGTTCGGTTTTAAATATAATTTATAAATCCTGTGTATATCCATTGCCTTGTCTGATCATGAATGTTAGGTAGTGATATACTCACAGGTCGGATCCCTATTGCCGCTCCCTTTCAGCATTTTGTCATTTTGAGCTTATTTGGACTTGTCCCTCTCTGGTGGGGCAAAATGATGCTTAAGAAGCATAAATGAGCTGGTCATAAAACTTCATTGTGCCTCTTTGATGATACTCGGTGGCCCTTATGTCTGTTCAAAGTGCTCTCAAAGTTTCTAGAAAGAGTGGAATTCCCTACTGACGCAAAATAGTCATATGTGGTCAGACCAGCTGATGTGCAGAACATAATGAGTTATTCTCACCTGTATATAGTTGTCAGAAAGGAGAGAATCATAAATATGTGGCGTCGTTTTATTCATGTGTACAACTTAATATAAAGAAAAGTGCATTTTCATGAATTATTTCCCTAAAATGTCAATGACTATTGTTTGCTGGTTTAGGAGTTTTGCTCCGCCCCCTGTGTTTGTCGTAAACCTGGCTCCTGGCTCCAATAAACCCGGGCTAAGAGCGCCCTGGGCTCGCCTCCTTCTCCAAGGCGATCAATAGGATCTCAGGCGCACTACAAGCACTCTCTTACGTAGACATCCACCAAGGAGAGAGCCGATACAACAACACGGTTGATCTGCTCAAACACAAAAATCTACCTGCTTTCTGAATCATGTCGTTGAGCCCAAAGCACACTACGCCTTTTTCAGTGACAGATATTTTGAGTCCAATCGAGGAGACCTACAAGAAGTTTGGTGGCATGGACGGCGCAGGGAACCTAACCTCTCCACTGGGAGCCTACCGACAGCCTCAGGTGTCTCAGACCGGCATGCAACAGCACTCCATGGGCCATAACGCCACCGTGGCCACCACTTACCACATGCCGCACACCGTCTCCCAGTTCTCCCACAGCGCAATGGGGGGATACTGCAATGGAAGCATTGGCAACATGGGAGACCTCCCGTCGTACCAGGAAAGCATGCGGAATAGTGCAGCAGCAACAGGATGGTACAGCGCCAACCCTGATCCAAGATACTCCACAAGTAAGTTCTTTACTCCATTTATACACACTTTTCTGATTTTATATAATCGTAAATAAAATAATTAAATTGACATTTCAGGAATGAGAGAGGTAAACGCACAAGACTAAATATGTATCGCTTTTTTAAATATAGAATTTGTGTTTGGGGGCTAATGATAAAAAGTTAATGCAAATAGTGTACACTATTTTAAGAAATATTTCATTTAAAATGACTTTTTATGACGGTTAAACTGAAAAGGAGATCATTCTTTCAAGTCTGGCTCGACTTTTTTTTTGGCATGAGTAAATATTTAAAAGCAGGACCTTGATATTTATTATTATTATTATTATTATTATTATTATTATTATTATTATTATTATTATCGAATATGTTTTTTTTTAAGCTGATGCTTTCCAACTTCAACAATGAACACATATAACAGCCACTAATTAATAAAGAATACTTCAGGCGAAACAGTGTTCTCCTCTTCTGTTTATTGAACGCACGTATATGTATGTATATTTTTAAGTTTCTAGATTCATGGGACCTTCCACAGGTATGAACATGACCGGCATGGGGAGTCTCACAGGAATGGCGGACGCCACCAAATCCATGCCAGTTCTCCACGCTGCGCCCAGGAGGAAACGGCGCGTCCTGTTCTCGCAGGCTCAGGTATACGAGCTGGAGAGGAGGTTTAAGCAGCAGAAATACCTGTCGGCACCTGAGAGGGAGCACCTGGCGAGCATGATCCACCTGACGCCGACCCAGGTGAAGATCTGGTTTCAGAACCACCGGTACAAGATGAAGCGCCAGGCCAAGGACAAGGCATCGCAGCAGCTGCAGCAGCAGCAGCAACAGGACGGTAACCTGTGCCAACAGCAGGCGCAGTCCCCGAGGCGCGTAGCCGTGCCAGTTCTGGTGAAGGACGGTAAACCGTGCCAGAACGGCTCTAACACGCCGACGCCGAACCAGCAACAGGTACAGCAGAGCCAACAACAAAACCAACAACAGAACGGAGCCGGAGTTGTGCTCGCATCCCCGACCAGCAGCCTCACCCAGCATCAAAGCCAGCAGCAGGTGAACGCTTTGGAGCTGGAGGAGATGTCGCCCAGCCCCCCCTCACTGCACAGCCAGCTCAACATGGCCCAGATAGACACATCTGCTGTAGATTACACCAGTAACATGGTCAGTTCAAACCTCCTCTACGGCAGAACGTGGTAGGACTTAATGTACTGTCACTTTCCACTTTTTCTATGTGAACCTGCGGATGAGCCCATGGAAGAGCAAAACATATATATCTATATCTATATAGATAGATATAGATATATGCATACATATATATCTATATATAAATATATATACATATATATGGAGGCTGAAAATGGGGGCCCTTTGGTGTTGGAGGGGACAAGGCGCACAGAAGCGCACCAGCTGATCAGGGCACATTTTCTTGACATCTCTGAGAGGGGAGTCTATTTTTGAACATTACAGAAATGGCTGCCCTTGAAAGCAATTATGTCGTTTCTGGACCTTTTGTAATCCATGTTTCGGACCTTCCTCATGATGTTTTAAACGTAGTCTATGTTGTTGAAACAAAAGGGAATGCTGCTTCACTTGAGTGCGGACTGGGGGGAAAGGTGGGATCAGGTTTGAAGTACACTAAGCCACCACTCCTTTATTTGCGGTGATAACCTGGTATTTTATCATATTAATATTGTAAACTAATGTATTCATTTAGACTTATTAAATAAAGTAGGGACTTGTATATTTGGCTAACACACAAGAATGCGTTTAACTGTATAATAATCGTTATTGCGTCCACTTTTATGTTTTCTTTATTCTTTTGTAAGTTAAAAAGGAACAAATGCGTGATGGCTGCTGTATATGTTTCAAAACCAAGTGAACGTTAACAATAAATAACTTGAAGTGTGAGAGCTATTCCTGAAGAAGTAATTTTTTAAAAGGGATCTGTTTTGGAGTGCATTTTCATTATGTTGTGATTGAGACCAAATTGAGCTGGAAAGCAAGGTCGATGAGGGAGCCAGCATTGTTCAGGTGACATTTTGGAGGGCTGCCTTTCATGGAGGATGTCTGCAAGACTCCAAGACCGGGAAATCACCCTTTAAAAAACTTTCCAGCAGGTTTAATATTGACATTCATTTATGCAATCATGTATAAATATAATTCCTTTTTTTTTTTTTTTTTTTAACAAACTCTTCAAACATATTGATACTTACTGTATTTAACAGGCCCAGACCTTCGTTTTTGCCGCAATGTAATTGGTCAATTTTATTGTGAATGCGAGCTTCCATAAAATACACAATGACTACCAATTATTGTAAGAACGAATATATTATCCAAAGAAATGGAGTACATGCCTCGCATTATTATTATGCTGAATTAAAATGAATTACAATCTAATTATAGGGCCCATTATTATTATTATTATTATTATTATGCACAGGCCTCAGTCGGTTTGCTAAATTATAGATTTATCAAAATAAAGGTTTCTAACATCACTTTAAAATCAAATACAAATAATAAAAAATATGCTTCTTAATTTAAACTTTGTGAATTTAAACTTATTTACGACCTTTAACTCAAATTCCTCGCTTTTTACTAAAACCGAATTTGAGCACGAGTGAATCTGGAAGGGAGTCAGATACGTTTTTCGGGGCATTAATATTTAGGATTAGTGCACTGTTGTTGACATCAAAATGAGATTCTGCTACTATTATATAAATTCACTGCAACATGTCAGATTCTTCAAAAATGTTTCAGAACTTCAAAGTTAAATCTCCTTTTTTTCCAATTTATTTCTTGTTATAATTTCTGTTCTGATTGTTTGGCAAAATATATCAAAAAATCTAGATTTTCACAGAATGTCCCTAAAGTTAAATACTGCAAGTGCTTATGTATTTACTGTTATTTTGATTTTAAATGATGCATTTACTTTAAGCAAAATACCCTGCAGCACGTTGTCACAATTTCTTTTTCATTCACACACACACGCGCACACACAGACACACAGACTCACAGGCAAGCCTCATTCTGATCAATCTCTTTAGAAGATGAATGATTTGTGCAAACAAACTCCAAAGTGTTTAAGGTCATCACTTAGCATCAGTGTCGGTTCCCCTTTGCTTCTGTCCTCCAAAACCTTTTTTACACCAGCAGTGGCTGATAATAGGATCTAACATTTCATTTCCTGTGGTCATTTAAACACGTTTGGAAATTACTTCTCAATCCCCTTGCTGATGACACCCTGTGATGATGGTGATGATGGTTATCAGTGTGTCTCAATGGAGACCTTGGAGAGCCCCCATTTCCAGCCCCTTCACATACCTGGCAGCTGTATGTATATGTGCTATCATCCCTACACTCGAAGGAAGCATCAGAGCCAATATGCACCTGACATTTGGAATTGGGCACGACAACTCCATCAGAAGGGAGTTTGATAAGAGCATTAAAAAGAGAAACGCATTCCACAATATACACTTTGATGCTGCAAGATGTCTCTGATAGATTTTGTCTCTAAATTGAGGGCATGAATGAGCTGTCAACAAAGATTCTGATGGTGTGCCACATGAAATGAAAGTGGAGGTGAAGCCATTCTTTTCTCTTTTCAATAGCCATAGTTATGGCGCACTAATAGGCTATGCTTGGTAATCACTGGCTATTGTGCCTGTTGCTTCTCTCAGTTTATTGGGGGGGTACCTCTCTTTGTAAGGATATATGAGACAGGCTGGGCACTGTAATTGGTGCTGGCATCATCATTTCTGTCTGGAAAGTTTTGGGGGCTGCAGCCGCTAATGCATGGTGTTACTTCCATTTATGTAGTCGCAGAACCAGCTTAAAGGTTGCCATCCACAACCACACACATGTCCACATGCATGCACACAAACAGATGCACGTATGCTCATGTGCATGCACACACATGCAGCCCACATTCACATACACAAGCAAAGGAACCAAATAAGTCATACATTACATAAAATTGCCTCTATTACACAAAGCAGATATTTCCATCAGAGCTGGAAGGAGTCTATCACTACCTCAATGCCATATATACTGTTAGCATAGAGCATAAGGTGAAGGATAATCTATTTCACTGATGTAAAGAATTTTTTAGACTATTCTTCTCAGGTAATTGCAGGTTGCACTGCATAATGTGAATGTAGAGGGAAGCCTTGCTTCAGTCTTTGCAGCACCCCCCACCCCCAACCCCCCAACTCCCTTCCTCCCCATTATTCTACTTAATATGTCAGAAGGTCTGATCGCAGAGAAACCTTTTCAAGTCCTATTGATGTGTTCCTCAATTGACCATGGCGACCTAGCAACCTAGAGAGCGCTAATTGGCAAGGGCTTAACATTATACACAGAAACATAGGCCAAATATATAACCCTCATCATACACAGTGCAGTTTTATAGTTTTTGCTGGTACAACAGGAGGGAAAATTGTTTTGTGTTGTTAGTCTTAACCAAGAAAGCAAATAAGACAGAAAGCTAAGACACACAGGTAAATATGGAATAATGGCTAGTGGCTCTACTTCACAGAGAAGATGTTTATTATTTATCATATTTGGTATGCAAACATAAATACATACATATGATATAGATAGACATCATTAATAGATATTAATAGTAAGTAGTGGTATCCAAAGTTTACTTCCACAAGTTCTTCCACCTCCTCCCTCCTTCCTTCCCCAGAAATAGTCCCCAAATCTTGCCCCATGTGAAACGACTAGAGGCAAGGTCCGCTTTTCATTTCACTGTGCGAATGAATGCATTGAATTGGCAGGTTCTGGGAGACACAGAGCGAGATTTTAATTAGTGTATTGCCCTGGTATTCTGCCAAGGAGAGACAATCTTTCTCTTTTCTGTGACAAACCTGTGCCTGCCCCAGGGAGCAAAAAGTTCCCTAATTCCAGTCATTTTCAAATGGAATAAATAGCCTGCAAATAATCATCTTCCTACAGAGTGGAAAAAAAACATTTCAAGAAGGTCATAGGACTCTGAAAGCAATTCTCACTCTAATAGATTTCCATGAAATTAAATACATGAAACCACATTTTTACCGTTGCCTTTGGTTTGACGATAACATGAACTCAAATGCACATGCACACACAATTATATGCTATTCCAGGACTTGCACTGGCTAATTCCATTGCTTACTATGAATACCATTTTAGCAATATGAGGCACTGCAGGGCCAAAGCAACCTTTTGAAGACTATTCACAAATGTCTGTAGGCAGAGGATGAAGGACCAGGTTAGGAGTGTGGGGGGGGGGGGGGGCAGCATCCCTTATTAGAAAACCATGTCACATTCTCTCCTGCGCCGGCCGGACTCGTTGCGCTGCCAGTAATCCCCCCTCCAAGTCCCCCTATGCAGGTTATTCAATTCGCTCATAAGTAGTTAGAGAAACTGTTTTCAGTTGCCACTAATAACTACTGACCTCCAGTGACACAGGCCAACAAGAGGTTTGTCAGGCCTGAAACGCACAACCAAAGAAGCTGATTAGGAACTCAAGAGGTTTGAAGCAAGAATCAATGGCCGCTCTGTCCTGCCACGGTGCTTCCAGCATGGCACTGATGATTGTGGGACCTCCATTAGTTATGCCTCATTAAGTTCCACAAAGTCTTCTTTAAGAAAATTAGTTTAGCCAATTCGAAAATCTATTACGGCTGTGGAGCCCCTACTGACGTGCCACTGTGTTTGGACTCCAAGACAGGAGAGGCTGGAGAAAGACCTGCTTTACGTTGGAATAACTTATTGAGACGTGTGAGAGCCTGTTCTTCCTATGACATCACTACATTTTAAGCCCAAAATTAAACATTTGCACACATTTTGACCTCTCTCTCTTTTTAAATTCTTCATCTAAGTCTGTCTTTCCTTCTTGCATTATTGACAAACTATGCTAAAAATGCATCAGCAGTGTCTCACACAATGCGTCTGCGTTATTTTGTTTATTTTACACTTGTAGAACTGCAATGAGCCACAGTCTCCATAAAGGAAGCATTTCAAGTACAAACTTTATGCACAAACAAACTATATACCACTAGCTATGTGAGGTGAGACTAAGCTATAACAATAATATCAACGTAAACACACTATTACCACAAGGAATTTAATGTATCACTATTACTTTCATTTCAGGAGCTCCAAAAGAATGTGCTTTCATACAAACATGTCTGGCACATTTTTGTCACCATAAAGAATAAATGAAATAAATGAAAGTTTTTGTAAAATGCATAGAGTTTGTAAATCTGACCTTAGACGTCTACTATCAAAAACAGTGAAGTAAAATAGGACAGAGACTAAAATGACTGTAAACATCAGTGACCAGTGTTTTTCACGACATGAAGGACAAGCTGCTCCACAAGAGATTTGTAAGCCATTCAAAATACACTTGTCTGTTAATATCGGCAGGGCTGCACATGATATAATTATACTCAATCCTTGGAATGGGTTTCAATCGGCCCAGAACGGCAAAAAAGAAAATCAAACGAGCATATAATACATTTAATCGTCACCTCCAAATAAGAGTTAAAGTGAAAAAGAAATTGAGTTTTTGTATTCAGAAATATGAACAGATACATTTACAGGACAAAAGAGTTCATCACTGTCCTTCACAAAACTCGTCTTTACTTTTAAACCAGCAAGCAGTTTTGTCTCAGCTCACTGTTGCCACAGTAATGGCCAGCTGCCAGTCTACGGATTACTGGTTAATAGGGCCAGGGCTGAAGAGCGGTTCAATGAAGGTAGGCAATGGATAAGATCAGTGTGTGTTGGCTAGGGCATAGTTATCTATGTGTGTGTGCCTGTAAGTGTGTGTTACTTTGTTTTATTTATTTTTATTGTCACAATTGAATCTTAACACATAGTCAATGTATTTAGATACACACAGCCATGCATTTTAATTTGAGATGAATAGGTGTGCATGTTGCAAACACATGACACACAAACACACCATGGTAGTCAGAAATCATACAAAGTAAAAAAAAAAATGCTCTGGAAAATTCAAGGACAAAGCTTTAAACATGCTGGTAAAAAAAAAAGCTCTTAAAACTAGTTAATGGGGGGCAACACACACACACACACACACACACACACACACACACACACACACACACAAATCGACATGAATGGCAAAAGACAAGAGAAACAGCCACCACTCAATAGCTACGTCTGTCAAATTAAGCCCAGAAGGACATAATCGTTTCTTCAAATATAACATTCTGTAATCTGGCCCCTCCAAAACACGCAGGAGTCTCAATATAACTGTCCCAGAGGGCCACGGGGGCCAAACAGGACCACCCACTTTCTTTTCAATTATCATGTTGCAGCAACCTGTCTCCTCTCCAGCATTCAAGCTGACACCGACTGCTCTCCAGAGGGAATTACAATTAGACTGCTGTTTGTCCCTCGAATAAACTTCCAGACTGTAGCTGACAATCTCAACTCTGTAGAGCATGTGACCCCAAGGACAAACAGGATTACGCCCCAAATCCCATGTTCCTTTTACTCTGTGCTCTCTTCCTCTTGAGTCACTGTGGTCAGGAGGTCTCAGGGTGGAGGCGGGGAAGGGAAATGTGGGAACACAGCTGAATTCCCTTTAAATTCTGCAAATACACAAATGACTTAAGGTATAAGTGACATCAATGTAATTTCATAGCCATTAACTCCAGTTTGTACATTTTCTATTATAAACAGATTTTTTTAGGCAATATGTTTCTTTTCTGGATTATTACTATGAAGTTTGGTTCATTTTGGGGGGTTTAAGGTTAGGTTAATACATTTTGGTTAAGTTTAGGATAAGACAAATCTGAGGGGTCATGAGATGATTACCTGTATAGAAGAGAATCCAAAATATATTTCTTAAGTATAGAACTGTTTATTTTTTTGGACTTCTCCAATCATTCCTTTTTTTCTTGTGAAATATTGGAGTTTCCCTTGAGGCCGTGAAGATGGAAAAGTCAGAAAATCACTCTGGTCAACTAATATAATAAACCTGTGACAAGGGGTCACACACAGACATTGCTTCATTTTAAGGGGATACAAAACCAGTGATCTAAAGGTCAGCCCAGGTCCATGAAGTCCATGGTTTTTGCATAGTACAGTGCCAAAATGTGGCATTTCTTCTCACCCAAATAACTCTTCATTTCTGGTGAGACTGGGCTCTAGAAAATCTTACTAGTTTGGTTACAAAGTGAGATATTGTATTCAGCTCAATAATATTTGATAGAAGAAAATCTAAACAAAATAGTGGTATATTTCAAGAGAATTACTCTTTTATATTTTAGTTTATGCATGATAACGTTTAGATTTTTGTGATTTTCAGCTATCTGTATCTACATTTTTTTTAAGTTGAAACAACAACATCCCTCTATTCTCCCAGCAGGCTAACATTAGTCTGTTATTTACTTGTAACTTGTATCTTCTGTCCGTTAAAACCTCATCAGTGCAAATAACAATCACACTGAGAATTTGTCTCGGGAACACCAATTAGGGCACAATCCACATGGGACAAAGGCTCTGTTTCAGATGGGAGTCATACTGGCCAGTGGATCTGGAGTGTTTATTTGCCCCGCTGTAGCCAGCTGGTCATACGAAGGCACAGAAAGGGTACATTGACTTCACCCTGCAGGGGGTAGTGCCACAGTAAAAGGGAAATGGGACTCTTTTTCAACTCCCCTCTCCACAATGCAGCACACCCAATCAAAAAGCTCCAGACCCTTTTGTGGGGGTGGTGAGTGGACAAGGGAGGGAGAAACAGTGAGAGGGAGGGGGTGAGTTTGGGTTGCCAACCCCTCCTCCTGCCGCTGTCCTGTCTGTGCGGCCAGCCACACTTCACAGCTAATTAGCGGTCAGATCCACTGGCCCCTAATCAGCAGGACATGTTAAAACTGCCCTAATCAGGCCTAATCCTGGCTTTGTGTCACACACACACACCCTTCCCCTGTCTACTTACTCCGTCTGCTGTATTGATTAAGGCATCATTTGGGGATTTGGTGGTCAATACACTGCAATCTGCGATGGGCTATAAGTGTGCCCTGGAGAACACTGTATGATGTAACTCTAAGGTAAAGCTTATATAGGTGGCATGGGTGGCTTTCTTACTTCCTCAGCAAGTGATTCAAAATATTGTAGAAATGTTAGTGATGCTGTGAGGGAAATGTATTACTGTTTTAGCTCTCTTTCATCATCAGTCATATCAAACTAAAAGAAAAAGGGAGGAAAACACATTTAAATTACAGTCTGTTAATAGAATAACTGGTAATAAGGAATGCTCAGATAAAAGACATACAAAAAATATTATTTGACAAAATACTACTAAGTAAGATAATTGAACTAATGTACCTCTACACAAGTAGAGCAAAATTGTCAGCTGCCATACATTTGTAAGTTGTATGTATCAAATTATAAGTTCTAGATGATTATGTTAAAAATAATGCCTTCTGTCTTATCTCCTATTCAGTTTTGGCTCATTGGGGAATCGTTGTTGTTTTCACATGTTATTTGTTTGGAGTTACTATGTACTGTACTATGCTTCTATACATGATATAATATTATGCTTTTGTCTTTTTTAAACACATTATGTTGAATTGCATGCATTCTATATTGTGGACAAATGAAAAACTGTTTCTTTACAGGTCAAGTCACTTTTTTATAATAAATGGGTTTTTTTTTTTTCTTTTTGTTTGGTGTGGATTCAAGCTCTGATAAACACTACAGACCATAACCTTAACAATATCTCCAAAATGAGAAATCTGCTGTGGAAATTGTGTGCAGGAACTTGTTTTTTCTTCTTGAACTAGACTATCTGTCACCTCTCATACCTTTTTAAGTTTGTTAAAGTGTGCTGTACTACATTACTCATTACATTTACATTTGCTATTACATTACTCCGCCATATACATATTTAATGTATTTACTGAATTACTGTGCTGGCAAATTTGTTGCATAAGAAGTGTTTTGTAATTTATCACTTATTTCAGTCCTTTAGTCATTGACTGGTCTTTAGTGTTAATTAGGATCTAATGCACAGACACTCAAAGATGGGTGTGAATAATAAGGCGCTGTTCCTTATGCAGATTATTCTGTGATCATTCATGAGTAATGAGCCTGTTGCCATAGCTGACAGGGTATAAATACAACCATGAGTAAGTGAGGTAAACCAAAAAATCTGTTAGAAAGTACATTTAATTTGTATTCAGTATGCTGCTTGCGCAGTCTTTTGTCCTCATCTTGATGTCATCACCACTGACATCAGTGCTGTCCACCTTGCGCCTAAATGGTGGCTGTCCTATTTGCTTGATTCAGTTGATTCAGAGGCTACTCAGAAACTTTAGGAGGAAAAATGAGGTCATCAGCATTGACAGTATGGATGAATTTTAATCCAAATGTTGGATTAGGTAATTACCATACTTTCCAGCGATATAAGGCCATAAATTAAAATCTCCAGCAACTTCTCAAGTGACAACTCATCTAATCAGGGGGACAATCATGGAGAGGCCTTGCTGTTTACTGATTGCTCTAATCAAAAATGGCTTCTTCAAACACAGCTAATTGGTCAGTTTACTCACGGAACGGGGAGGCAAATGTAGAGGGGCTACTGTCGTGATTTGAAGGACCCAAATATCTCCCATTTGCATTGAGTGCCACCAGAATACACTTGACTCCCACAAGTTATCAGCAAACCAGACAATTATTCATCAGGCACAAATTGGCACATCAAAGTCAAATCACAGAATTACCGTCAGGAAGACCCCAAAGCAAGGGCTGAGAGAGGAAAGGTGGTCTTTGATTGACCGCGTTGCCCTTCGCTCAATCTACCAGCCCTATACTGTCAAGCTCAGAACGTTCCAGAAAGCTTCAAACTTCAAACAAGCAAAACAACAGTGGCCAAGACATCAAGGCATTTCTTTCTTTTCTCTTGGCAGCTATAACAATGAATAAACTGTATGTTAGGGTAAAATATAAAACTACTATTGACAGCTTTGAGGGAGGGGATCTGACATGACTGGTTAAAGCTCAGGTCATGTAGTGAGATATTCTTTTTTATGTTGTTTGTTAGCATGTCTAGTAGACAATACAATAGGGAGACACAGTCTTTCAAGTCACATTAAAATGATGAAGATAAATGAAAGTATAAGTTAGATCTGTTGGTAGTTCTTTATCGTGTCATGGCTCCTCTTAGGTTGCAGACTTTTAAATTGCTGTCGTGAAATCCAAACCAAGGGACCTGTGTAAACTCTGTCTGCAGTTGAGATGTGACAAAGAAAGTCTAAACATATAGAATATATAATGATTCAATATTAAATGTTAGAGGTAGTTAGGAAGTTTAGTCCTGTGTCACACTTGTACATTAAGCGCACATTCTTTTACTCTGGGTCACGGAGAGTCTCCACTGGGCAGATGGGGTAGCCATTAAGGGCATGGGAGAGCATCACTTATACCAGTCATCAGTTTTCTAACTGGGGATTTCACCTGGCAAGCTCACACTTTCTCATCTTTAGGCTGTCACTGGCCCAGAGACATGTTCACAACATCTTTCAGGGGGATGAGAAATGTATTTATTTATTTATTTATTTGAATCCCCATTAGCTACTACCAAGGTAGCAACTACTCTTCCTAGGGTCCACACATTACAATATAATTTAAAACAATTATATATTTAAAAAGGTAATAATTATTCATTAAAAAGGTAATAAAGAACAATACAGAAAATAATAATAACAAGCCAAAATAAACAAGAAAATTCATCAAACATCAACAATACCCAATACATCAACAACAATAAAACTACTAATGACGATAGTAACAACACTATGTCTAATTCAGTGAAACATTTGATACAGCTCAAAAATGATAGTAGTACTACTAAAAACAGCAAATAAGAAATGAACTCCTAGTAACTCATTTAATCTCTGACCAGCTCTGATCTCAAACTTCAGTACTATTATGAACACTTGATTTTTTTTTAAAAAGAACTCTACTGATTCAGCAGAGCCAAATCAACTGCAGACAGATTGGGGTTTGTATGCCAGTAGCAGCTAATGTAGCCTCAAGCAGAGATGAGCAGTGGGCTACAGAGGTCTGGTAAGCTCACTTCTTTCTAACTCCAGATTTTTATTCCATTTTCAAACCTGTAGTCTTTAGTCCCAACCGACTCAAGTGACATCACTTGAGGCAATTTTTTTTGCCTCAAGTGATGTCACTTGAGTCAGCGTCGGTGAGCAGCTCCCTCAAGAGTCACGAAAGGCTTTATACAACGTTTTTTTTACATATGTAGTAGTACGTCCCAAGACCTGTGAACAGACTGATGTGTAAAATCAGCGCACTTCCCTTCTAATATCATTAATAATAATAATAATAATAATAATAATAATAATTATAAAATAAAATTAGTTGGCATGATGTGCAGATACCTTATTATTTCTCACGGTAGGTTTAATATTCCACTATAGCAGTACACTGTAGTGGCAGGTGAGCATAGCAGCACAAGAGAAAAAGACAAGACAGCAGCAGTGACAAAGTGCAACCAAAGTATTTTATTGTGCAGGTCAGGGTGATAAGGTAACAGTCACCAGTGTCCTTTGCAATGTTGCACAGCAATACATAGACATAGCAGCATTATGATAGAGAATCGATAGAGCATACAGTAACCCTTTAGCAACAATGTCAACCAGTGTGAGGCTAACAGCATATCAGTAAACTGTGCAGTTAGTATATATATAAATATGGTGTATCGTGCAATGGAGGGTGCCTGGGAGAGTAAATAGGGAGGCAAATAGACTTAAAAGGGAAAACAATCTAATTTCAACCTGTGTGGAAAACTTCTTCTACCTCTAAATAAGTGATCACTGCAGCGTGTAGCTCTGTTAAGATTGAACAAATGAATGAAATTAAGGATAATGCTTAAATTAATTAAACGGAGGTACGTTTGAAAGGGAAAATCCACCCTTAGGTTCTCACTGTTATCAGTCTATGATCAGCAATTCATTCTGGCAATTCATTTCTCCTTTCAACAGCAAGGACTGACTCCCTTCACCTCTGTTTACCATTGTTGTTCCACCTTCCCGCTACGTTGTGAAGCTTTTGATGCAGATGTGGCAAAACAACTGAGCTGGGCTGTAGGGTAGCATGTAAAGATCCTGTGGCTAATCATGCTAATTACTGTTATTGTAGCAATAATACCCTCATACAAATGTATGCTTTATAAGCACATTACAGAGGAAAAGTCCCCCCACACAGACATAAAAAGTCACATTAATTGAAAACCCCAAATCTCTGCTGTGATGTAACCTAACAGTGATGTAAACTTCTAATCAATGTTAATTGCAAACTAGAGTGTGTGCATGCAAATTATTTTTGAGACTTTTTTTTTTTGCTTTACTCAAAACTCTAAACACACTTGCACTGTATAAACATAGAAAATGTGTGAAGACTGACCAGTTTGATGAGCAGGAAAAGACAGAATCTTGTGTACTTATTTTGATAGACTTAAGTGGATGAGGCGTATGTAATCAGCACATGTAGCACATCACTTAAACAGGACTGTAGATGGACTGCATGTAGGGTTCTTGCCACTGTCTGATGGTTACAGGGATTGTATCAATGACGGGGACGACCCTCATGAATCCTACAAGTGGTTGTAGATTACCTTGTTGATATCACCTATTATATATTTTAGTTTATTTGTCTTAATAATATACATTTACTACCTTAAATTGGGAAATGAATATATATAAAAGTGAACTATCCAAAACTTCACTTTTTTTTTTTAAACCCACAAAAATTGCTCTTTTTTTTACGATCCTGATGCAATCACTAGATACAGATTACTCTTGTAGGACTTTATAACACGTGAAACATCCGTGAAACATAATTCAGTTATAGATTTTAAAAATTTTAAATTCTGTCAAAGTGTACTTTCAATTCAATTCCCAAAAGAGTGACGCCATTTTACCGGCTGTCCTTCCTTGCCACAGAACAGGAAACACTAAGTTTGAGGAACAACTGATGTCCCTGACTTTCTTTTAATTTGATATTAGTTTGCTCTTTTTCTTTACCAGTAATTTGTCACAAACTTTCAACCTTGAAATGAGTTCTCTCCAAATGCTATACAAGATATCCATTTCGACTAAAGCAAAACAAGAAAGCTTAATTTGTTTGTTTGGTATTTTAAAACACACTTGAGAATATAAGAAATTAGTGATAGCTTCATTAATATTCAATAATAAATTGGATACCTTATTTGGAATGAAACAACATTTGTCCCTCAGTTTCCCCCCAATAAATGCTTGTCAACATTTGTAGCATTGCTCACTTAAACCATAGGACACAGCTGACAAGGTTAACATGGTGGCTTTTATGGAAAACAAAGGACAAATCTAATAACTTGTTTTGAACAAAGTGATGAGGGAAATGAAACATTAAGTTATCCTTTAAAATTTCAAATTAATTCAGAGATGCAATCATTAATAATTTGAATAGTGCACATGCCTTCATATTTTAATCCTCAACCTTTATGCAACAAATTACATGGTCATTAATGTCAGAGGGCTCATATCTGCTGTGCCAAATAGAGCAGCAGCAGGGACAGCAGCTTTATTCAGTCAGGTGAAAGCACTTACATTTAACTGTCTGCTCAGAGTTGCCCAGACATTCTTTAACAGAATCAAACACAAAACCAGTAACATGTTTTTCCCTTTTTTGCTGTTTTTGAAATCTCAAGGTGAACATTTTTCCTACTAAGTAACTTTAGGGAGGGCAGCTGGTCAGTCAACTGGTCTGCTGGTCGACAACTTTGGTCCAGACTGGTTCATACTATTGGATTGATTGCCATGAACTTTTGCACAGACATTCATGGTCACCAGAAGATAATGAAGCATCCCCTGACTTTTCCTCTGTCCCACCACAATGGTTATATTTTTGGTTGTTAGTAAAATGTTTCAAGAACTATTGGATGGACTGCCATAAAATTTGGGTCAGATATCCATGGTGCCCATAGGATGAATCCTAACAACTTTGGTGATCCACTGACTTTTCATTTAGTGCCACCAGCAGGTCACATTTTTCACACATCCAGTGATATATCTCAATATCTGCTATGTAGATTGGCACAAAATTGTGTACAGACATTCATGGTTCCCAGACAATGTATCCTGGTGACTTTTCCTCTAGTGCCACCATGAGCTTGACATTTGTGGTTTTGAGTGAATGATGTCTTGAAAACTCTTTGATTGGATTGCCATGTCATTTGGAACAGACATCCATGATCCCCTCAGGATGAACTGTAATAACTTGATGATCTCTAGGTGGTCCCTTTTCATCAAGCACCATTATCAAAATATTTATTTGTCTAATACTGTGGTTTATGATCAAATACCTGCAAAACTAGAGACATTCCCATCAGCCTCAGCTGTATTTTGTTTTTAGTGCTAATTAGTAAATGTTAGCATGCTAACATGCTAAAATATGGTGAGCATGTTTAACACAGCCTAACTACCATGGATGTATAAAGTTGCTCAGTGGTGCATGAAGCCAAAAAGGTTCGACTTCCCGGGTATAAAATTACCCGGATCTTCCACATAGCTTCCACATGGTACGGCCCATAGAGCAGGTGCACTAGCTTTTCCTTTAGCCCCGCCTCCCAACCGCTCCGTCTCAGGCTCACTCAAATAACTCTGGATTCGGCCGTTTATGCATTTTACAACTTTTAGGACATCTTGATTTAAATAAGGGCTATTCAAGTGTTTGTACTGGCTAGTTGTTGTACGTCAAAAAAAAATTATCCGCTGATTTACAGACGTCTCTTTCACAATGTAAGTCTATGGTAAAAAGTCTTTTGGGGCCAGTGTGCATCACGTGCCGGACCCGGAAGTTGTAATTACACGGTTTGGCCACTATGTCAAATTGGCTTCAAAGCCTGGCGCTCTTCCTGGGGGCCTGCTAACTACTAACAGTACAGCCTCACGGAGCTGCTAGCGCGGTGTAGTCTTGTTCCATGTTTCTACTTTCATCTTGTCCAAATCTACAGTGAGAATTTTTATGCCCTATATAGTAGACTCAAAGTATCCCACAATGCATCATGAAAAGTAGTGTACAATCGATGGTCACTAACCAAGCACTATAAATACCATGATGCATTGCTCTGAAAGAAAAATATCAGACTGACGAGGAGAGAAAGCAGCACGAAAACATTTTTTCATTTTGCCGGTGAGCTCACTATATAGTCCTCTATGTTGAACTCCCTAGCTCCTGAGGGTCAGTAAATACATCAACCATAGTCTGGCTGCTTATTTAGCCACGATGTTTTGTTTTCTGTTTCTACACAACAAGTAATGTCACTAGGTACTTAATTAGAAGAGTTGAATAATCTATAATGAGTAATTAAAAATGAATTACTTTTTCAAGTAACTTGTCCATCACTGGTAATATGAATACATGAAAGTAATTGAAGGAAACCTCATACTTAACAAAATGTGTCCACCACAGCTGCAGAGCCTCATGAATTTCCCCTTTACACTGAGGGACCTGAGGATGAATTTGTTAAATCCAGCAGATTCACGAGCTGCCTAATTCCATGGTGATGAAGAAGACTCTACAGCACCATATTTTTTAAAGAAGGAAAATCCATGTCGTCATACTTAAAATGATGCATATGACTAATGTAGACTTATCCACTGATGGATTGAGGGATGAATATTCTATTTATATGTCACATTACTAGAGGTCATCTGATGTAGGGGTCTTTGGTATAGATCGCTACCAAGCTGCTGCACATCACACCTGACTGCTGGAAATGTGCTGCTACATTGCACATGGAGGCTTTTCGTGGGAGAATGTTGCAGTAAAGGGTGGGGGGAATTCTAACATCCCATTATATTTACATAATTTGCATATTTTACATTTATACTTTAAAATATGTTGAATCCAGGCTCCATTGTGCAGAATGAAGTGGTAATAAATGTCTTCGCATTAAATTCCATAACATTAAATAAATGAATAAACAAAACACTGTTTCAAATATATAATGTAAATATATAATGTAACACTAATGCTGCATGTCAACAGTTTGATTCTGTGTTGTTTACTCAAAGAACTGTGGTACATATTGTTTGCTGATCACTGGATCCGGGCTACTTTTATTCCTACTGAATGATGAACTAAATAGAGGAAAAACACACGTTTGCCCATAGAAAATACATTTTTTTTGAGGGGCATTATCCTACACAGTACTGAGCAAACACATATCAAAGCAGGGGACTAATGAATAGGCCTGCTGCTTGGCCTTCCTTCGCAGAGTATGGAGCTTTAGAAAAAGGAGCTAACTGAATGGCAAACATTGCTGTGCTCATGTCAGTGTTTGCATACAAAGAGCTACACTTTTTTTCCCTGTGCCTGACTGAATGTGTGGCGGACCAAACAAAATTTGCTTGAGTCTGCATTTAGAGGTTGGCATAAAAGACGCTTCAAAATCAGTCCCTCAACCTGCAGATCTAAGCATCAGCTGAACAGATCTTTGAATGCCATCTTTGATATTACCAGTCCAGTTTGAAATAGAATATAAAATGTTGATCTATCTATCTATCTATCTATCTATCTATCTATCTATCTATCTATCTATCTATCTATCTATCTATCTATCTATCTATCTATCTATCTATCTATCTATCTATCTATCTATCTATCTATCTTACTGTGAATGCCTATGGATATGAATCTTTTTTTTCTTAATGCCATATGTTCCACACAGGCTTTTAACACTGTCATTCATGATTCTTTCAGATTTTCATTCATAGAACTCTACTTAACATACCCATGCTACAACAACCCAACTGGAATTTTTTGTCCACTTGGTCAAGGACTAAAAGAAATACAAAAGAAGACTGTGTTTATACATTTGGCTGAAAACTGAAAGCGTTAGCATTAATATTGGACAATTTGCCTGCATGCACCATAATCCATGATTTGACTGATTGTTCTTCGACACAGGGCTTGTCGAGTAAGTGTGCACATTTTCTGGATGTGGAATGATTCACACATCTTGTAGTTATCGATCATAGACTTATTCTGTAGCTCATTTATTATTGTTCATATTTTTTATGGCAAAAAAATATACAAGTGCTCTGTTGTGTTGTTGCCAGGCTTTGACTTGAATCTCTCCTGTACTGACTGACCGATTTAACTGATACTCACCTTCTGTATATTGTATTTATTGCAAATAATGTTTTGATTGTACATACATTCTGTCCAAATTCTACCCTTGTTGGCACAGGATTGCCATTTACCAACGGAAATAGGCTGGTTCTCAGACTGGGAACAGCATGTGCGTGTATTGTGTAACAAATAGTGATAGCACTCATGTTTGGATGCCGAGGGAAACAAATTCATAGGGCTAATTGTCAAAATACCTCTTCCAGCTCAAGCGCTGCAAGACTTGAGGGCACTTGTTTGCCTCTTCTGCTCTGATGATTCAATAACTCCAAACAAGTTTGCAGCCTCGGGAGTGATGGCTCGTACTTCCTTTTATCACTGTGAGAGACGAGGGGATGTATAAAGCTGTCAGCGATACTATTGTGATCTAACAGTGCGTTTTCACCTTCGTGTAGCGCTCACACGTTGTAATATGTGTGATGCTTTAGGTTAAAATGTGTCACATGAAAGGTCAGGTTGTACATGTAATGTTTTTTTGTTTCAGCCTCGCATCTATTTATGTATGTTGTGCCGCATGACAAAAGGCCATCCTTGGTTATGTTGTAAGTAACCTTGTGTGCCTACAACCAACTACCCATAAAGCTTAGCAGAGCCACACTTCACCTGTTTGTGTCACTGGCTAATAACGGCTTTGAAACCTCAGCAGTAAATAAACGGTGGCAGGCAGTCAGGGGTCTGTTGATTCAAGTTGAGCATTAGCATTTCTACTCCATGCTAATGGCTGACCCTGTAGTCCCACAGTGAGGACTAGTGAGCGTGCCGACTCCCAGATAACAGCCGGTGTTAATGACAGGGAGTCGGACCAATCTCTCTGCTGTGTCTTGGGCTAATCTGCTTTGATCACCTTTGCTAACATCTCTATTATCAACAGATTTCAGCCATCAACAAGGAATTACGTCAATGCCACTTCCTGTGACCCAGCTGCCCCGAGCACAGACGTGTGCGTAAGTTTGTTAACGTGTATTCCTTTGCGGAAAAGGGAGAATGGAAGAGGTTGTGAGGGTGAAGCTCTGTAAATGCAATAACATTCACTAGCCTGACATTATGCATTGTCTTCATTTCAGTCAGAGACTCATCCACAGAGCAGAGGCAAGTCACTCGCCCAGAGATCACCAGGTCCCCACAAGGAGAGGAATGTAAGACACTGCAACAACTCCCTCAGATCATTTAGTATTATTTGTGCATTCGGGGAAAGATGCAGAGCAGGAAATCTGTGGATGTGTGGCAGGCAGGGACAGACACGTCTCTAGTGGCTGTGGGAGAGCGTACCATGAATAAATTTAGCGCTGTCCCCAGGAGATTGCCTTCAATCACGAAGCATAAGGTGTCAATGCTGCGCCCTGTGTGCATGGAGCACCAAATTACCTTCCAACAGATTGCTGAGCTGGGTCTAATAGGAATGCAGGAGCGGACTGTTGAGGACGGACTGCTAATTAATCTGGCCAAAGTCAGAGCCCATGTCCTGGGCCCGCCGATAACTGGTCAAGTTAAGGCTAGGGATACATGTACTGTCAAATGAGCTTGTGTTTCAAAGACTGGGTAGACAAAAAAGCCTTTAGAGGACATGCTAATGAAAGACATTATGCACACAGTTGTGTTTGTATGTATAAAAATCTGTGGGAAAAGATGGTTATATGTGTTTATTTGGTTTTGATTGTGATATCTGTACAAATACTGGATGCTGAATGGTATAAACAACAACAAAATGGTGCATTATCTGTCTTCAAACAAATATCTGACAATGTATTTGACATAATCAAATATTCATAGCCCTTGTTATGCTGTGCAGAAAACTCTGAAGCTACAGTAATGTGGATCCATAATCACCAAAGCATTTCATGTAGCGAAACAGCATCGAATGTTCCCCCGTGAATCCTATGGTGTATGAACCATAACATTAAAGGCCATATCCAGTATTCAGCACAAGCTGAAATATTAACATCTCAATTTACATACAAATTTCCATGTATCTAAAAGCAAAAAACTCTTTACCAAGCCATTTTCCTATTTTGAATAATAGCTGGTTTTCTGAGATCCAGTTGATTGACTAAACAAAGACATGACTAGTGCATTAAAGCAATTGTTTATTGCCACTGAATCATGGCGTATGTATAATTTTGCTGTAAATGGTTATTAACTGATACAGAAACCATGGATTTGTATAATAGCTGGTAATCATTCTACCTCAGGATGTGTTTTCACCCTCATACACAGGGTTAAAGAATTAGAGTGTAGTCAATTACATTTAGCAGGTCACAGAAATTGATTTACTGCCTAAGGAATGTTTTTTTTTCCTGCTGGGCTTCGGCTCTGTGGTGGCATTCTGCTCACATAATCAAGGATGAGCGCTGCCTGTCTACCCAATCTACTACTTGGTCCCACAGGGAAAGATGACTTGCAACAGGAAAACCTGCATGAATACTAATTTGCCTACTTGGCTTTAACAGCTTTTGCAAGCCAATCTCATAGGAATTTGTAGAATATGATGCCTTCCATCTTTCCATATTAATTACCCCAACCGAAAATGGGGACAGCAAGAGATGGGGACGGAGGAAGAGTGTGCGAGGGAGAGAAAGAGAGAGAGAAACATGGGAATAGCTCTAAGCAGGGACTCTCTGCTCTCCATCCTAACTGCGGTTAATTATAATGTGATTTGAAGCATCTCGAGCAGGAATCTGGCAATCTAGATTTGGAGCTCTCTGACCACGGCTCCAGTTTGGGTCTCTTCATTATGGCTCAGCATAGCCGGCCCTTCTTGTCCCCTCAGACTGAGGATTGCAGAAATGGACTAGAGGCAGGAGTAAAACTGGGCCACATTGGTTATGTTCACTCCAGAGCAGATTATTCTGACTCCTGAACTCTTTCCTCCTCCTACTCCTTTAGTTCATTTCAGTCGGGCAAGTGAAAACCATGCCTTTTAAACCAGAGTTAATGCACCAATACCTGGGAGTATTTCAGAATGCAATGCTCTAATTAATAAATCATGCGTTTTAAATGATATTTGTTCCCTCTGAATTTTTGTTTAGTATTTAAATGTTTTACTGTAATAGCACTCCATTGAGAGAACATTGAACTGAAAATTATTTGACTCACTTGTAAACAAAAATGGCACTCCACACCAGTCAAGACTACCTTCATGTGACACACATGCAATATAACACATGCAGACAAAATGATGTAATCGCACCCCTACATGACACTTGCTAGGAATTTTGTAACAGTGTGACCAGCCAACTGACCAAGTTGGAGATAACTGATTTTGTTTGACCTAAATACTTTTGATTATTTCAATGTCCAAAGAGTTTCAACCTGTAATAATCGGGGCTCTAATAAAATAAAATTCTTTTTATTGAGAGAAAAAACCGATGCTAATGAGTGTGTTTTGACGCACCAGACACTAACAATTCTTCTGCCAGTGTCTTGATAGGTAAGGAGAGAAGGCTCATACAAGTCAGGAAAACCCAACATCTGTAATGGCTTTTTGTTTACAGTTAAAGACATGCTTGAACAGCTAATGACTGCACTGTGTAATCAAAAACACCTTCTTTGTCAAAACTTATCAGGTCTTGCATGATGAACCTTATATTTGTATACATGTTAGCTGAATTTTGACTTTTGTCCCACACCTTTTGCAGAGTCATGTGGTTGGTTTGAACTTCAAAATGTGCCATCATGCGTGTTTTACAATATGCTGCTCACTGTCTACATGAACTGAATGGAAGCAGAATTGGTTGGTGAGTGAATCATATTTGGTGTGGTTCTGAATGTAAGTTCTGTGATAGGCTAAAGTCTACCGTCATGGGATAGATTTTCTGAAGCCTGAAAACAGAGGCAAGAGGGGGGTGCTGAAGTAGAGGTCTGCTCTTAGACCACTTGAATTACAATATGCTGCACGGTTAATATGGCATTTTTTTCCCAGTGACGCCAAAAGAAAACTGCCTACCCCAGCTTTAAATAAAATATCTGAGTACGTCTTCCACCACTGTTTATAATGATGATGCTCATAATTCGTATTAATGTGTGTGGGGATCAGGCCATGCATATGTTCCAGGTATATGTAACTGAACAGTGTCAACCTAAATATACCAAATAAAACAAGTAATAAAGTTAACTTTTTCACTAATGTTTTGAGCAAAGACACCGGCACCAACAGGAATACAGCCATGTACAGTATTAAAATAATGTCAACATACTTATTTTTGTCAAATTACAGCAAAGTCTTTCTATGTGCTGATACTCATCTTGTCATCTTATTACCGTTTCCAGTGGAAAATGCTAACTATGCTAAAAAAGTTGTAAATGTAATGTTTATTTTGGAGGAACTGAGGACAAATGAGATGAATTCTTTGCACAGTGAATTGGATAGGTTCAGAATAAATACACAACCTATTGGGAGCAGCCTTGGTACAGAGGGACTGCAAGTTTTATCTAGGTTCCACACAGAAATGGAGGCTATGGTACATATTGTACAATATTATAGGCCTATAGCAAAAATATGGTCTTCTAATCAAAAGATCAAAGCCCTCCGTACATGTAACAGCAATCCATAAAGACACAGTATCCAGCTGTAGACGGGAGCAACTCAGTGCTTTTATATACGTCCACTGAAATCCTCCATAAAGCATCACCATAATAAGGGTTTTAGCCATCCATGCTGAACAGATTTTCACTTGGCCCTTTGTGTCGGAGAATCTCACCTGGTCTTTGGAGTGGGGGCAGAGGGGAGCAAACCTTCCTGCCCCGACTATGGAGAGACAGCCTTCCTCTGTAACCCACTCTCATTCACAGACATCATTCATGTGCAAATCATCCTTGGACCTATTGTTCACCCACTGCGCTTTCAGATACTTGCTGAATCAAGTGATAAATATAATGGCAGAGCTGGAGATATGTTCCATATAGTGAAAAGGAATAATACGACTTATCAGAGCTCTCACATTTGTCCAAAAGGGGGAAAACTAACTTTATACAACTAGCTAGAACAATAGCCAACTTAAATGTTTGAGTAATACTAATATATCCTTTTGTTTATTTGGCATTGTACACTTTCTCCAACATGTTTAGTCTTTAGCGAGCACAGCGCTTCTCTCCTACGAGATTTTCGCTGACAGAATCAAAAATTACTATTTCTTTGCTTAGAGACATTAGTGACATGTTAAAATGGTTCAGAGTCACCTGGTGTCATTGCTGGACAAGATCTATGATGCTTGGAGAAAGAAAAAAGAGTAATTACATTTTGTACTCAAATACAAGCAGGCTATGGTTTTTAAAATTACAGTAAATCTTGACTAAATCAGAGTAGAGAAGATGACTGACATAAAAGAATTTCCAGTTACTTTAGAGGCAATCATTTTGATTAAAATCTTACCTTATTGATTAAAATCTTAGTACCTATGCAGCATTCAAATAATTTAAGGGTCTCTAGGGTAATGTAATTTGGACAGATGCTGTAATATCCAGACTGTAATTACGACATACTACATTAGTATACTATGACTACTACATTAGAAACCATAGAAAATGACTTATAAGGTAGAAGCTTTATTTCTGTGTTCTTTGAACATCAAGATTAGTGACTGCAGCCAATCGGCTGGATACACAAGACAAAACATTGTTGGTAATATTTTAACAAATAAAATGTTCTATACACAATGAATCAGCTGTAAAAGTAACAAGGCAGTGATGCTAATTACAACAGAACAGATAGGCCTTTTTCATGGAAGACATTTTGACATGTCACAGTAGTTAAAGCAGGTGTAAATAAGGAATTAAAGATGGCTGAATTCCATTTAGCTGCATCTCTTTCCGGCTGTGTCGAAAATCACTCCCTGGTTCGCTCATTCACTACTCCCTATATGAATTGAGATTTCAGATACTTATGAATCATCATTTTGTGTGACGCAGGTGTTGTGTGGTGCATCCAGGACACTATTTTCATCGTTCCGTTGTCGGGATTTTTGAAGGCAATATACACAGCACAAATTTCCCCCTCAGGATTCGCACAAATAAAATGGCAGAGGATACATATAGTGCATTATACAGTAAATAGGGAGGACCTTTGGACATAGCCCTCTTATTGTGCATCCTGCAAATGAGCAGAAAGGAGCCATTGTTAATGTTATGAGCAACACCTGTGCTTTTCCTACTATGACAAGTCAAAATGTCTGCTGTGTAAAATGCTTATCCTGTTATCCTATGCTTAAGTGTTAAGGATATGTTTTTACTTAAATCTGAAAGGGTTTTTTCTCTGTACAGTGACAATCTCCATTCAGCATGTCAGGCTGAGGCTGATGGGAATTCAGTCATTTGCTTTAGAGGTACTCTGTCATGAACTGAAGAATTGGGCAAAGTGGAAACTTTAACCTGCTGGTGGCGCTACACTTCAAAGTCAGGGATCACTAAAATCACTAACGATTCATCCTCTGCGGACAATGAATGTGTATACCAAATGTCATGCCTATCCATCAAATACTTAATTACCACAGTGTCGGATCAAAAGAACAACTGGCTAAGATTGCCATCCCTACACCCATGACGCCAACGTGGCTAAAAGGCAACAGTGCTAAATAATATGCTGTATTCATGCACATTGCTGGTATTTTAAAATCCTGCGAACACTGTTATTTAGAATTTGATACTTGCTGTAGATTCATTTAATTCAATGTTGTTACAATTTCAGGTTGAATAAATCTAGCCTACATTCTTGTCAGTAGGCAACCAAATGAGGTGTAGCTGCAGACAAATTGCTGAAATTCATGATGAAGCCTTGGAGACCCCGCTCGATTAAGCTTTGCAGACTATATTGTTTTTGTTTCAACGTTCAAGGACAAAATCATTAATCCTAGCCAAAGTAAACACTTTACCAACAACTCTGTTGATCAGTGGAAGATTGTTTAACTCTATAGTTAAACAATGGCGCAGCTAATGGTGCCTGATCTCTTTGAAAAAGCCCAAGCTTGTGTAATCGAAAGCACAGCCTTTTGTCTCTTTAACACACATACCAAAGAAGCTGCAGAGGAGGCCACATCAGAATGAATGAATATTTAATTGAGGCCTATTGAGGCAGAAGATCAAAATGACCTTGCTCTAAATGATTATTCACTGATAAAAATAAAAGTAGGGCAGCAGAGAATGGGAGGCGCACACTCGAGAGCCTCGGTTTGTCCAGCAAACAGGAATATATTACACAAACATATGAGAGCAAAACCATAGCATTGTTGATGAATGTGTTTAACTTTGCCACTTGCTTTCATCTGTGTCCCCCCACTTACAACTAACATTAAATTCTTATTTGAACTGAAATCCAGAATGCATAATAGCCATTTTAAAAGCAAGACTTTTTAAAAAGGAACCATTGTTACACATTTATTATGATCATTCACACATGGCACGCATGAAATCTACTGTTATGGAGCAATAAATACACTATTTCTTTTACTAGTAACAATTTAGATGTATGCATGAGACTCAGATGCAAGACGCCAATGAAAGAACAGTGACCTTTTCTTATTGGACGTCGTCTGGACAAAAAGCAGGTCAGTCTGGCTTGTGAGGAAGCAGGACCCTCCTCTCAACTTTCCCGACACTCATGGCAGCAATTGGTGAGGGAAAAAAGGCTGAATTGATGTGGACTGAACATGAATGGCTTTAAGCTCAGTACTTGATAGCATGCCAGACTGAAAGGAACAGGCTTCCATACTCAAAAAAAATAAAAAATAAAAAATAAAAAACAGTACTTGTTGCGAGCAGACATTCTGAAGCATATTTGTGTTATTTTGTGTTTTATGTAACATTGTTTGGTCAGAATATCAGATTTGGGTGTCAGCAAATAGTGAAAATGCCCTTAACAGTTTCCCAGAGCCCATGGTGCGATATTCAAATGTCTTGTTTTGTCCCAACAGCAGAAAGATATTCAGTTTATTATAAAAGATGAAGAAAACCAGAAAAATGTCCCATTTGAGAAGCTGGAACCTCTGAATTTTTAACATTTCTGCTTTAAAAAGTACTAAAATAAATGACTAATTAATTATCAAAACAACTGCAAATTAATTTTCTGTCGATCAACTAATCGATTCTTTTTTCTTTTTTCAGATCTAGTGTGAGTGCATCAGAATCAAAAGGCAAGGGTTAGGGTTAAGACTCACCGTTTTGCAACAATGTTCAACAATCAAACATGGAGATCAAAGGTACAAGGGACAATTTCTCTGACAGTGGTGGACCACAATGCAACCGCAAGATATGTTCTGAATAATCTCAGGTGTAATCACAAGACTGCTACAGTGCTAATTCTGGAACACCTAGGAAATTGATAAGGATATGTAAGCAGACTTACTTATGTAAGGCCTCACTTAAAACAGTTAATCACAAATACTGGAAAGCACTAACTGTAAAGTGTTTTCTCTGTGCAACTCACTAGTTTATGTGATAAGCTGAATATGGAAGCCAAATACTATTAGTCACCATCTTCTCTTGCTGCCTGGTAGCTGGTTTGTGATGTGTCAAACAGCCGACGACAGGTTACTTTTACAGAAAATGTATTTGTACATTTAACAAAACTGCAAAGTGTCAGTGTAAGTGACCTTGACCTTTGTTACATAAGGTAGATGTGGAGCTCTATGGGCGCATACAGAATGAATCATAGCATTTAGCGAAAAGATGAGATGCATTCACACATTATCAATAGGTATGGTTGTTGTTATGCTCACTCATTTAGCTAGAATTAATTTCTCAACCGCTACTGAAGGCTAAATGAGTTACAGAACATCATGTTAAACACTACATTAAAAGCTCCACATATTGCTTCAGCAATGAAAATCACTGGTCCAATACGTCATTCTAAAAATTGTTAGATTCAATTTTGAAGCCAATGATGAAGAAAAGATTTCTTCTCTTCAAGCCCATGTGGCTCATAAAATGCAGTGAATTTGACCACATCAATAATAATTAAAAAAAAGCTCCTCAAGGAGAGAGAATCTGAATCGAAAGAAGTCTGGCATTGCTTCTCACAGATGTTCCGTTGAGTTTGCTGCAACAACTGTGCTTTTTATTTTCATCTGAAAAGGAAATGTGCTTGCAGTCAAGCAATCTCTCTGCCCTTTGGTTTCACAATGAAGCAGTGGTTATAATTTGAATGTTACACTGCAGCTGACATGTTATTATTGTGATCAAGGACAGTTATTTCTGATGCCTTCACATCTAATTGAGACAAAACCTTGAGTTTCTCATTTTATAGAAACACACAAGAAGCTGTTAGTCCACGCCCATCCATATATTTTATGGATTTATTCATGTCAACTTTTACAAGTGTCAATATCTGCAACAATCATACTACTAGCTTTAACATGACAACACCCAGACGACCTCAAAAAGACCTGAGATACTGACTTTGTGGATTGTTTACTTGCCATTTATTTCTAGTATGTGAAAGTAAACCTTAACATTGCTACAGTGTCAATATACAATAATGATATAGCCTCTCAGAGGTGAGTGATTTTGATCATGCTAAACATTAAGACCTGGATGTCATTTAAAGATTATAAGGACTGTATGAATTCAGCTCCCTAAAAGAAATGTAAGATATTTTACAGCTGAATAATACTGAGCCTCCGTTCAATCATTTCTGATCCAGATAAAAAAAATCAACCCCCAAAAACATTTTCCTGTTGATTTACAGGACACATTCCCATCAGTGTCACCAGTATCAGTGTAACATCATAGCTCAGGGGTTGTGAGACTCTTCTTGACTGAATCATCCAAAGGTGTAGGTATGGCATGTTTTAAAGGTGAGGCTTCACTTCGGACGACTTCCCTCAGATGTTCTGTAAAGCTGAATTTGTTTTTGCTATTATTAAGAAAATATGGTCCTAATTTGGAGCTGTTGATTATTTTTAGGATAGTTAGAATTTGACAAAGTGTTCAGGAGTTTTCCATCCTCCCTCATTCTTGAGACAATCAATATGGATGACACCCCTTAACTGCAAGATAAGACCTTACACGTCCTCCCATGACAGTCTGACTACACACCCTCTTAAAAGAATGAGCTGAATATCATCATCATCATCATCATCATCGTCGTCTCTCTGGCATGGAACCAGAGAAGTTCTTTTTTAAAAATGTTATTGTGTTCGTACACATTAGTACAATATAACTCCACTTCCACCATGAGCTATCTGTCGCACACAAGTATCTGTTGACATGCTCCTTAACATGGATATTATGTTAGGGAGCCTTTTAGCAAACTCCAAATTATTCTGCCACAGTCCCTTTCCTGTGGTGGGTCAGGGATGTCTGAAGCCATTATTGGTAATGAATGTGGAGTCCTACTTTAAAAAGGTTCAGGCATGTAAAGTCACCTAAAGCTGACTAATGGAATCCGGCTGACACTGAATGCCAGGGGCTTTTACCACATCCCAGAATGGCAGTTTTGGAAATTTACACTACAGACATAATGAACTATAAATGTAAACTTGGGAATGTAGCCTCCCACACAGTAGATCTGAGTTATTAATAGATACAGAACGATCAATGTGCTGCAAAACCATAAATTGGAGAAGCGTATTGTGTGGTTTCAGCAACAATTCTGCTACTCGTGACTCATTTGCACAAAAATACAGAGGAACTCAGACATACGTCTTTGTATTTCTGTAGCATGAGCACAATTATTAAAAAAGTAGCTGTGAAAATATGTGTAGCGTTTGTTGGAGGTTCTAAATATTCTGAGTTTGTTAGCGCTACAACACTTTGTGCCCTGGGAGATGGGCCTCTTCAGCAGGTTCACAGGTCGCGCAGCAGCGTGCAGAGTGGCCATTGTGCTTTGTCATTTCACAGGTGACTCACATCATTACACTCGAGCATGCTGGAGGTAGAGCACTCGGAGATGCTTGCGGCATTCAAAATGCATGATTTTCAGCCTAGTGCAAACAAATCGCTTTAAAAGATCAGTTTAATCTATTTCGAGCTGTTATTATGAGCTGGGAGAGTTGTTCAGATAAAGAGACTGAAGCAGGGTTAACATCAGAGTGTTGGACAACTCTTCACATACTTTACCCAGCGTGAGAGCTGTCAACTTTATTATTTGTTTTTACGATACAGTGTGCATATGATTTACAATGCAGACCACTAAAATAATGGTCAGGGGGTGAATTACTGTGAGCCAAACTGCCGGAAATTTTGCAGTGATATAATGTAGTGCATTTAAAAAATATCTGCAGGGAAATATCAGTCATCGAAGTCATCAATGTCATCGCTGTTTGTGTTGAAAGGTCGAGGACGTAAGGCTGCTTCAATCTCTGAATTGCTGTCATCTGATTCCCCCCAGAAAGCTATACAAAAAGGTACAGAGAAAAAAAATACACGATTACATTATTAGAGCAGAATATTTACCCTTCCATGGTTCAAATGAAGTGTAACCTTTTACATCGTCTACATAATTTCTTTATCCATTTAATTCTACACTCTCTTTACAAGCATTCTAGGATTTGAATGTGCCGAAACTAAAGCTTACCTTGAATTTGAGTTCACCATGAAAATCTTACTTTCCATTCTACCTTTTATACAGTCTGATATGTGTTAAATCTCTGTCTTGTTCACTCATGGCAATAAAATGCATCTCGGGTGATCTGATCACAGCTGTAAAAGTCTAAATACACATGTGATCGTAGCACCCAAAAGCACACAAATTGGCATCCAACTGCTCAAGCCATATTCAGGTCTGTATTGTTAATTTAATTATTAAGAAACCGATGTGATGTCTGCATCTATTTGTCTACAGAGCAGTAAAGTGAAAGTTGCTACTTGAGAAGAACTGAGATCATAAATGTCGCACTTGTAGGCTGTTCCCCGTTAGAATCAACAATGCTATTTCCAGGTACTATTTAGAGCAGTTACTATACTGCACAACATCTCTTTAAGCTTTTGTTTAAGGTTTGATTATTATACAGATAGTTCCCTAAAGTAGGACTGTTTTGGTTATTTATTACAGGATAAGATAGTGCTTGCTGACAACATAAATCTAGGCTTTCAGTAACATGAATTTGGTTTCAAGGTCATTTTTTTAATTAGAGAAATTTAATCAAACAGTCAGAATTCTTGCAAAGCAAAAAATATACAATAATTTCATACATGTTCACGCATGAAGCTCTTTATGGGGATCAGTTCGGTGTAATTAACCTTTTTTTGACACTGTCTTTACAAGCAACTGAAATGACTTTGTCTATACTCACCTTTTGACTGTAGAGCAGAAAGAGCCTTTGAGTTAGTCGTCTTTTTCCTGGAAACACAAAGACAGTTATTAGCCTTGTAAAGTTATTACCTTAGGCTTTTTTTGAAAGAGCCGTTATTTCACACCAAAAGTAGCTAAAAAGGGAAAAGGCAGACAGACCTTGCAGCAGAAGGAACTTCCTTGACTCCTGTTCCAATTGTGCCAAAGGACTTCCACAAGGCCCTCTTTATTCAAAAATAGTCCAAAGACAGGGTTGCCAGGTTCCCATAGCTCTGGTGATATCGCTATGTAAATGTCTGACCTCCGAAAAGGCTTTGATCTACCTCAATGCATATGCAATAAGGCCCCCCATTCCACTTTTAAAGGCCTCCTCTTTAATTTACATCATCACAGAGCCTATCCAAAACCCCACAATATAGTCTCATCATCTCCCAGGTTAGCATACATATCCATATGGCTTATTTGTTTGGACCTTCTATATCGGAGCTGTGTCTACGCTTTTCTTGGAAATAGGAAGGAACAAGACGCAGAGTTCTGAGCAGATGAGCTCTAGCGAAAAACAACTGTGTGTCGTGTTCCCCCATCTGCATCAATTCCAACCCACCCACCTTTGATCCTCTCAATCACTCTCATCTCCTCATCTCTCCCTCAGCTAAGTCTTGGCACATGTGACTGTACATTGAGTATGAGGACCAAAATACTCTGGCTGTGTTCCAATTGCTATCTCCTAAACTATATATTGCTGCTTTGCACCACTCAAGGCAGAATGAGAGGAAAATAAGATGCAACTCCCATTCCTAACTGTGAGCAGATTGCTTTGTGCTAAAAGCAATATACCATACAGCCAGTATAATCGTTACATTATAACCTTTATATTCATATGCTGATAGGACTTCCTACAGGACATTTGGATGATTCTTGCATGTGTTCAGACAGCATATTGAACCTCATGTGCTTAAATTGTATGCAAAGCAAAGCAGAGGCTGAGTAAGAAAAGCAGTGCCAAAAAAAAAAAGAAGAAAAGAGAGCAAAGACACAATGACAGATAATCAGCCTGCAAACTGAAGGTGCACTGCATATGAGGGTGTTGTATTTTGTTGAAATAGAGGGTTTTGTTTGCCAAATGTGGATTTTAGTAGATGTATAATCAAATTTTGAAAAATACACACATTTTGGTGAATGGAGAGTAGTGCAGATGGTAAATATTTTCCTGTGTAGCCTATTTTTGAGGCCAAAATTATGGCAGGTATGGTTATTGGTTTGCAATATCTCCCTGGACTATGTTATGTTTAGTTTGTTTATTTGCCAGAATCATTACCTACTGACCATACTAGACTGACAGAAGGCTATAAACAATAAATCATACACTAGTTATGTGATTGTACTGCTGGACGTAAAACTGGATACATGAATCCTGTTTGTGCTTCAATATACACTTAACATGTGAACATGATTTTTTATAAAGTGAAGGTTTTGGAAGGTGAGTATAAAATTAAAAATGTTCCGATTTTTTTCTGTCAAAACTATAGCGCAAAAGTAATGATATGTTGACAGATTTTGGGCTATGGGTGGATACTAAGGTGAGGAATATATATGTATCTACATAAAAAAAGACATTGACCTGCTATCCACATTCAGCTTTTTAAACTGAATAAGAGATAAAGTATAGACGTTGACGCTCAGTTAAACCACGAGGACTAGTGCATCCATTTACAACTCTTAGGCAACAGATCTCAACCAGACCCTGCAGCAGCAAAAATTCAGCAATAATCTATACGATTACTTCCTCTCCTTTGCCACAATAATAGCTGTTATGGAGTGTAAATTAGGCTTTTCTTTTCTTGAACTTCCCCCTGGGATGGGAATGGTCTATCAGCTGTTCCACTTCAGTGAGGGACAGGACTGATTTCAAGACAGGGCTATTACCATAGAGAGCTCAGTCTGGATCTGACCCCACCAATCTAATATTCCGTTTCCATAAACATTTATGCCAGTTCATCTTCTGCTGAGTTTCCCTTAATTGAGGCAATGATCTGAATATGTAAGACTGGGCTGGCCAGTGTTTTACAAGCTCTGGTAGACAGAGGTGAATGTAATGTGTAAAATGATGCAAATTACAGCTATTGTAATGCCCTCTTTTTTCCAGTGCCTTGCTCATTCTCTTTCTCTCGCCTTTGCAATTGTTTCATATTGTTGTTTATCTCGTGTTTGAACAGTTTTTGTGTCCACAACTACCTTTAAAATTTTATGATAAGTTTTATACACGATACACAATTCTAGCTTGGAGGGAAACGTTGATATGTTTAGTGTTGTCAGTGTATTTCCTTAACCAAAACCTCAACCATCAATTGTCTCGTTTTGTCAATTTACACCACACTGGTTTTCTATGAGCTGAGTTAAAGCTCCTAAATTTACATGAATTTGAATCAGGTTGTAAAAATACAAGTTATGCTGGCTAGTAATGCAGTGATGTACAATGTGCAAATAACAACTACATTAATAACAACTAGGACAATAATGTTACCACATATCTCAAGCACATTGTATGCACATAAGGATGAAATTGGTACCACTGGTGAAGAACTGTGAAAAAGTGACATGTTTCTTTAAGCATAACACAATGATTACTCAGCTTACTGAAATCCAGGGCACTCTGGTGTAAGCTATTCTCTACATTTTTAGATCCTATGTAGCACTTTTTGTTCTTTGTGACATTTTGCTTTGTTTGCCCCTGAGAGCAGCATCCTGATTCTGCTTTACAAAATCTTTTGCTTTGATATCTTTAGGCATCTCTAAAAAAATACTACTACTGCAAATTTCTGACAAATACAGGTGTGGTCAGTTGAGATTATTGCATTAAACTGTGTCCAGAAAGACCTGCTCAGCTGAAACAACATGCTGTATAAAACATTTTCATGTACTAGTTAAAGCAGCACAGACATTTAGAAATGTAAAGGGCTGCATTCACACATCTGAACTGAGTTTACTGTAATGTCCATTTTATAAGAATGTGTCCACATGGACAAAAGCATCTTTATATAGAACATACTGTCCTTTGAAACTGCAGTTTGAAGTAAATGCCAAGTAAGACTAGGATATGTTTCTTGGAGTCACTGAAGACAGATTTGACCAGTTCTACAGTCACATTAGGGAATGTGAGGACTGTCAAGAGGAAATAATGCTTACCAAGCATTTAATACTGCCTTGCACACACCGATAACACGAAAACTGCTTTTATTTACCCTGGCTTTTTTTAAGCTCCTGCCACCCACACACAAATGCTAATAGCACAATAGCACTTTTGTGCAGCGGTGCTTGTCTAAAGGTAAAGGGAGACCCATCACCTCATCATTCCCATCAACTCCTACTCCCATCCCAGCTATGACCCCGCGGAAACATTGTTTAGGCTCCGTTTAGATGTACTCTAACAGGCCTGAATGGTAGCAGGATATAGCCCTCAGTGGGGGCAAACAGTGAGAGGCAACTGTGAGTGCACTGTGAGTGGGCACTCTCTAACATGTGAGTGCTCTCTGCTGGCAATGAGTAAGTACTGCAGCTCAGAGGAAGAGGCACTGGGCCAATGATTTCAACATAGCGGGCTCTCCTCCTGACTGGTGGCAGTCTAGTGGAGACGGCCAGTGCAAAGGATGGCTGAAGGACAGATCATTCATCTCGTGTTACTTTTTTTGTGCATCATAACCTGTGTGAGGGTAGACTAACATTTGCTGGCTTGTCCAACACACACACATCAATATCTAAAGAATGTGGAGAAAATACTAAATAAATTAGCACACATTTCAAAACTGAACGTTATATCCATCTTTTGTCTTTTTTGCCTCTATCAGCCTATGAACAGCTTACAGCTATCACAACAAACTGATCTGAGGAAAGGGACGTTTACATGGTTTTGTTGTATAGACTTTGCACCGACCAGGAAATAAATCAGAAAGCTAAATTGAATGAACAACATTAAAATTAGCAAACAAAAAACACAGAAAGTGTTTGAAAGCCAACTTATTTTTTTATAGGGCAATCAGGCATTCTTAATTGGTTTGAGGCAGCCAATGTAGGACAGTGACCTCCTCTGGTTGGAGCCTCTAAATGCTGCCTTCCTCTATAGTCACTGTCTTGTTTGTCCTGCTTTGGCCTGGTTGTAGTCTTATTCTTCAGTCTAAACTTAAGGAGATCAACTATTGTCAAATGTTTTTGGGGCTGTTTTTGGGAGGATGTATTCTCCAAAACAAATATTCACAATACAGATTCAGTGCTGCCACATGCCCGATTGTGTATCTACTGCCTTAAGTCTTACACTGCTCATCATTATTATGTTGTTTGTTAAATTGTATCCATGTGTTTTCCTTCACTCACTGATCAATTTTAGAACAGCAATCCTCCATCTTTCACTGCCCCTTTGTCCGTTACTGTCTCTCTGTCTCCCTCTATCTCCTGCTCTCTCTTTCTACCTCCCCTCCCCTCCAGTCCTTTCTCTCAGCTCATGTCCCTCTCACCCCTCCATCCGTCCTCCCAGTGAGCTGTCAGAGATCCACACACATCGCCTCCCCATGACAGAGAGAGAGAGAGAGAGAGAGAGAGAGAGAGAGAGAGAGAGAGAGAGAGAGAGAGAGAGAGAGAGAGAGAGAGAGAGAGGGCTTCTGATTTTGACACTCTGAGTGATTTGAGGTCGAATGCTTGAGCACATCCTGTTGTCCAAGGCAAAGCTGTAAACCACTAATTGTTGAGTCAAGGTTTTTGTCAAGCAGGCACTAGGCACAACAATCATCACACCGGCTGATGGCTGGAGGATGTTGTTTTGTGTGTGTGTGTGTGTGTGTGTGTGTGTGTGTGTGTGTGTGTGTGTGTGTGTGTGCACATGTGTTCAAGCATTTTTTTAGGATCAAAAACGGGGGGGAAATAAAAAGGTATTAAAAAAAACCCAAAATAAAAATAAGAAAGGAGTGGCATCTGAAATGCCTACAGTAGAAAGGAGCACAATGATTCTTTGCACGAGAGGAAGCAGTGGCATGCACTCGCATACAAAGGGGAACAAGTGGTCTTTACATGGAGTGCAGCTGCTTATTAAGACTCACTCCTTCGTGCATTATTCCTTTCATCCCCACTCAACCACAAAGTGATTTTACTTTGCCACTCACAAAGACAGCAAAAGATTTCTAATGGACAAATCAGTTGCTTCCCCACGAGTTATAATACAATAAACAGCACATTCTATAAAAGTATGAAAAACACTGTGTGGGAGAGAGCAAGGAAGAGAGAAAAAAGAATATGAAAGACCTCAATTCTCTTGAACGCCATAATAGTGAAATGAGCACATATAAATGTGTTAAGAGTATCTCTTTGCATCTTGTATAGACTGCATGTATTTAATCTGTAAAGCTTATTAAGGCCCTAGTCATTGCTATGCAAAGCAGCACCCAGTGCTTTTCTCTCGCTTTTCAGCCGAGTGCAGTGTTTGGCCAATAGGACTGGCCCCCCGCCTCTCATTCTGCATTCATAACATGCAACATTTGCACAATGTATCTCTCAAAGGCCCTGAATAGAAGGCCTTAATACTCATGTAAACAACTGCAAACCAATTACTTAATGAATCGGGCCCACACATAATGAGGAGCCTCACAAAGGGCTATAAATGCATTTTTTGCACCAAAGCCTCTGCTTTAAACTACAATCCCTCTGCTGTAGTCTAGGCTTAACTGGCAAATCATAATTATTGTCTAAGACAACAGAGAGGAAGCCATTTTTGTATTTTGAGTCCAGCTCCATCCTCCTTTTGATGTCACTCATCAGCTCGCTGACAAAATAAAGCAAATAATTAACAAGTAGGATGGGGGGGGGTACAGGAAGACAGAGGGGAAGAGGGGCAAAGAGATGGAGAAAGGGCAAGAGAGCGAGAGAGAGTGAGACACAGAGAGAAAGGAGAGAAGCAGGGCAAGAGCATGCTGCAGTGTTATGCTTCTGCTTAAGAGCAGGGCTTCTAGACCACTTGTGGAAGCAATAAAGCGCAAGAAGTGACTGTGGCAAGTGGAATGCTTAAATCTAAGCGTCCAGGAGAAGTGAAGAAAAGACAGGGGAAATCGTAGTATGACCAAAGAAAGGATGACGCTCTTGGTGCCGTTTTCCATCCTAACCCTAGTGAGATTAGAGTGTCGGGCATGCATAACTACCCATTTGTCTAATTTTACTTATGTACACAACTTGTGTCTCATCACTGCTCACTGCATTCTCTGTTTCTGTCTAATTTTTTTTGTTCTGCAAATTTTGTTTAATCACATATACTGCGGGCTTCCCATGCACATTAATGACAGGGAGACAGGCAACATCTGAGAGGGTCTGGGCCCGAAATTGGCTCATGTTTATTAAAGAGGGTGGTCACTGGGGCTGGCAGTGGCAGACATCAGCAGCTATGAGGACCACAATAGAGCCAGCCCATTAGGCCCTTCCCTGGGCTAATAGGCAGACTGGGAGCGCCTGCTTGCCAGGCCAGGGAGATACAGACTTCAGCCCTTGTGTCAGCATGGTGCCCGGTAATCACATGAAATCAGAGAAGATTATTCCTCATAACGTTTACCCAGCCATTACTACAGCCCAAATGGGTTCGCAGTGAAGAGGTGCTCTGAGGACCCGACATGCAATTGCAGATTTGATGAAGTCGTGTTGATATTCAAATGTAACCGTGATGGTGTTAGCTTCCGCCAAGCTATTTATCATTAGATCTTCTTTTCCAACCCACTTAGGGCTCTGATTTGAGCAGCCTAAATGCATTTCAAGGGTGAAAAATGAAAGGACATTTGTCCTTGTCAACACTCGAGTCCCCTTCTTCCAAAACAGTTGTCCCTGATTCTCTTCTTGACATGATCTGTTTGCATTCTGACAACAAGCCTGAAGACATTGAGATTATGACTCCAATTTATTTTTTTGTGGTAGCTGTTTTGCTTTTGATTTCTAAAACCTGGCTGAACCCAGCAAACAGGGAGTGAGAGGGGCTTTAGGGGCCTTTTGTCTTTGTAAGCGAGTTAATGGGTGGCGCCCCCTTGATCTTATGGAAATGAACAGGGAATTATGAGAGCGGCCATGCAAATGTACATCAACCACTTTGGTGTCTGGTGGCCCATTTCCTGTGGCCCGTTGAATAATAACAATGTTCTTACCGAGGGTAAGGGTCTTGATGTGAGGAGCGTTTGGCCCTCCCCAGGTCCTCTTCATGGCCATGATTTATTCCTTAAAAGAGCAAACAGGGTCCGATAAAACCATTTGATTTGGACATCTTATCACAAGCTAATCTACAATGCATGTTAATATAGAAACTTATGGTGAGGCTTATGAGAAGCTAAGACAGAGTATCTCAACCTTGGTGTTGGAGTCTCTCAATATGCACATGGTCACATGAGAAGACTGATATTTATATTTGTTTATGCATATTTTCTTTATAATCCACTTGGAGCTTCTTCAGTGCATTGTGAATATGCCACACCCAAATTCACATGACAAGTTGAAGCCAATGGTTGCTGAGATGTTGAGAATTTGTGGGAACTAAAAATAAGGTTATGAGCCAAATATGATTAAGAAAACTTGGACTATTTGCTGCGGGCATTGGCTGTCATTTAGCTTAGATTTATGTACACAACAAATATGGTCTTTCTATGGTGTGTGTGTTGTGAGAACATATGGCCAGTGTTGACCAATGGTTAGGCTCCAGTTGCTGGCTACTTGCCTGGTAGAGTGGACCGCATCTCTTACCTGAGAGGCCATCGTCGTCCTCCTCCACCTCCTCTTCAGAACTCTGCAGCCTTTCCTGCATGGCTGATTGTTTAAGTAATTGATATGCTTTTGTCTCTGTTCAGGGACACACACACACACACACACATACAAAGAGGCAAGCACACGCACAAAGTCGCTGTCAAATATTTGCTTAAAACCCAGGTTTCCAACTTTCAGAGGTTTCTGTGTTTGATGAGACAACACGCTTCAGTAGCTGAGTCTTTTGGTCCCACTGCTGAACAGAGTGTGAAAACACTGTGCTCAATCAGCTAAGCTGTTGATTCTAGCCTTCAGTATGTAGCAACAGTTTCCATGAGACAGCAATCAGCATCTCACATTATCTCAGCATCCCCAACCAGGAAGGCAATGATTGATTTTCTGTTTTAAAAACACTCATAATTACTTTCCAGCACACTAAAGTAGGTATCATATCTGAAAGGAGCACAGAGACTGTGCTGGCAAAAATCAACAGAGCAGAAGTGCATAATAAATAGTCTCAATGATGTTGATAAAACACACATATACCAAATCAAAGGATAAAGCAAAATTGTGATCTTGAACATTTTCAACCTGGTTTCATTATAAAAGTACCACTTTTAATCATTTTCAAACACCATATGACATTTACAGTGCATGGCAATCTCCAGTGTTATTCCACCCACAGCACTTTATACAGGCATTGCTTTTACATGCTTAAAAAACCCCCACTAGATATACAGACGTTCATGTCTTGGCAATTATTATCAGTTCCAAGGTCATGGTATTTGATTGTGACATTGAAGTCGCTCACCACAGCAAAACACTTCCCTTGAAAAACCTTTAGTCATGTTTTTCTGTCTTTTTTTTTTTTTTTTGGGTTATGGCTCTTTTGATTAAGTGTAGCGACTGGAAACTGGACTCATTTTGCTGGCTGTGCACCTTAGGGATGCAGACACATGAAACGCCCCGCAGGAAATCTGATAGCCAAGGGTAATATAGGATTGCTTTACATTTCAGAGGTGCAGCTTAGGGATGGGCACACCAACTGCTTCCAGGATGCCTTCACATCTAGTATTTTTCAAGTCCAGCCTTGCCAGAGCATTGTTTAGAGGATAATGAGAACCGATGACAGATCTCTTGCGCTTCCCACCCTGGAGTCCTGACAATTAAAGCAGCCGCATTATCCTGGGCCAGCGAATTATCAATTTTGCCAGAATGCCTCAGACCAGGCTGAAAACATAGCTAGTGTTTTCTCTGAGATAATTAGAGAGAACTAGCACAGCTCTTCAGGTGGGACTTTGACCCTGGATTCACCTTGATCATCCTGCCTCAGCCATTGTGTAAAAGAGCCCATTATTCACTGCAGTGGGAAGAAAACAAACCACAACATAAGGACAGTGTGAATGCTGGGGCACCAGCGATGCCTTTTTACCTCTAATAGGAACACTTTCCACAGGGCTTTCGTCCTGGCTGTCCTCTTCAGTACTTTGTAGTTCTGTAAGAAAGGGAAGCGCATAGTGAGAAACAGTGGCAGAGAGGAAGGGAGTTTAGGGATGGAAATGGGAATGGGGGGTCTTTCTTTAGCTCTGAATAGAAGGCTGTATGAAAACTGGGCTGTGAGGGATTTATAAAAAAAAAAAAAGCTCTATGGTGAAATTGATTTCTTTCATAAAAGGGAAGTTTTAGTTCTCTGCAGAGGTGCTTTGCAAAAAAATAGCAGTAGTCTACATTTGTTCCTATTAATGGTCTTGTTACATATTACTGTGCAAAGACAGACATTTGTGGGAATCTACTGGCAACTGTAACAAAACCAAAACACTTGCTGAGTTTTTGATTGTTAGATAATGCAGCCATTTCTCCAAAACTAATAACTAAAACCCAGTATTCAAATGTTGTAGTCTACTAAGAATTTTCCATGCCTATTTTAATCATATTAATAATCTTCAGTAACCTTGGATTTGTTGCTTCTGTACCAGCCTGGCGGGCTTCACATCACCGTCAGCCAGGAGAGAAGGAGGACCGCATGAAGAAGACAAGTCACTCTCGTCTTCAGCTGAGGGGCACTCCTCACTGGACCGGGACACAAGTGTCCTCAGCAGCACTTTGGCCTGTGAGCAGCACAAATTAAAACCACACTCTTAATTGTTCCCATTTTGTGAAGGAAGTGTCAAATTGAACTCTTGCCGATTAGGCAAGTCATTTACTTTGGCCATGGCTGCTCGCACAGAGGTGCAGCTGTAGTGCGCGTTCAAACGGCAAGAGAAAATAACTTCAAATTCTCTCACTCGTTTAACTAAAAAAAGATTATTTCGCACACTTTCGCTCCTGCTCTCCCTCTCAATCACACTTTTTTTTTCCTTCTCTCCCTCTCTTCTCATCCATGAGATTAGAGAAGCGCCTAAAGAATGCAATCACCCTGGCGTTAATGTGCAACACGTTCCAGATATCTCCCCTCTCGGCTGAGAGAATTGAGACAAACTGCTCTCTTCCTCCCTCTCCAGCTCATTTTTATCTCTGGGGAGATGAGGATACACAATTAAGAGGAGCTGTTCCGGGAGATGAGGAGCAGCGAGATGCCACACACCGATTTCCTTTCTCTCCTTTTTCCCTCCCCCATATCAAATCCTGCCATCATCATCTCTCTTTTGTGATCAAAGACTGCCTCTCAGCCTCAGATGGCCATTTGCTACTTTTAATGAGCGCTAATATGGAGGGGACGATCAGGAGGATTTTGACAGTGACAAACTTTAAGTACATTGTGAGTTGTTATCAGTAGGTCGCAGTGAACATTGACAATGTACAAGCTTTCATTTTCTGAGAGGGGAAGAGAGGCAAACACATGCCAATCTGAGCTTGCCACTTGGTATTTGATGCTGCTGCACAATAAAAACTGTCTTGATCCTTGTCCCCGATATCCGTCTTTGTTCTTTTTTTTAGATTTAGTCAAATGTACCGTGGGTTGAGGGCTCTCGCAGACCCACTGCATTTTAAATATCAATGAATGCAACTGTTAGCACTTGAATATTCAAAGGGGCTCTTTGAGTGTGTGCATGCGAGCTGCATGCTCCCATTTGTCAGGGTAGCCAGGCTGTGTGGCATTACGTGAATGGAAATTTCTGTTTGCTCTTGTGTGTGGAGAGTAAGCTGTTGTATGAGAGGACAGAGAGGAGAGAGAGAGAAATAAAGGGAGAGAAGGAGAAATAGAGGGAGAGAGAGAGAAATAGATGGAGTAGATGGAGTGAGAGTGAGAGAGATAAAGGGAGAGAAAGATTTTCACTCAGGCTTTTCCTGATGCACTTGGACACAATGATGTAGATGGCAGTGCCTCTCTTCCTTTTGTCAGTTCATATTTTCAAGAGGCTCTACAGTCTCCCTCTTTGCCTCTCTCATTGCGTCGGGGACACTGGAGCAAGATCTCCAAGCCACAAGAACTCCGACAAGATGAGTCCGCAAAAATTAATAACACAAAAACCTGCATGTATATATTATGATCATTCCACCAGATAGAATGGTACATTTTCTGAAAAAGCGGGATTCCTGACAAATCTCTTGATATTATCTTTGGGCTCTAAGTGTAAATATTAGTTGTAATTTCTTTCTTTGTTTAATTGAGCATGATCAGCACAAGGTCAATGAGTGGGAAATTTAAAATAATCCTGTCCGTTGTGGAGAAGGTCCAAATGGCTCCCTCATTCAATCGGACCCAGCTGATGGCTATACTTTGGGCTAATACCAAATTAAAAGCAAGTGTTTCTCAGATGAATACGCCACATGAGATGAAAGAAGCCAAGCAGAGGCTGTAATTTGCGATTAGTGCATGGGTCAGGGTTTCCCTTCTGTCTAGGTCAACGTGTGGAGCAATCTGATGAGTAGACAGCCAGGGCTTGGTTTCAAACACCAGACACAAAGAGGGCACTCAGTACCAACTCCAGCTCTCTTCCAAAAAACACGCAAAGAAACAAAAACACTAGCCCTTTTGAAAAGAAGAAAAAAAAAAGAAGCCATTTTTCTCCTGTAGTCGTATGTGTGTGTTAATGTCTGCTCGCTTTCGGGACTGGGTGCCAGTGAATGCAAGCGTGTGACCTCCTACTTGTGTGTGTTGTGGCCGTGTATGTGCCTCCAACGCTACCTGGTGGCCGTAGGTGGCATGGCGCTCCAGCAGCAGCGGCGTGAACAGCTGGACCAGGCGCTCAGTGCTGAGGACACGGCGCTCCTTGAGCAGGAGGGCGTGCTTGAACCAGCGATCCCACAGCCGAGCAGCATCAGGAGGGAGGCTGGTGCTGCGGTGGGAAGGCGGGGGTGGGAATGGTGGCAGAGAAAGAGAGGCTTTCGTATTGAATACAGAGTAGGACATCTGTAAATAAGTCATAATTATACCTTCTTATACAGAGTAGGACATCTGTAAATAAGTCATAATTATACCTTCTTATACAGAGTAGGACATCTGTAAATAAGTCATAATTGTACCTTCTGAAAGATTATTTGATTATCAAGAAAACTGACGTAGCTTAAAAGTTATGTTATGTTATGTGAAGAAATTTAAATATAATACATTTGTCACACTATTTTTTTTATTTTTATGAAGCACTCTCAAAAGACTGCTTGCTATTCCATCTTAAACACTTTAGAAGATATAGATCATGAATGAATTCCAGTGAACAGACACAGACAGCAATATAGCTCCAGGTTGAAAACTTGATAAAATGTCAAAGAGCCAATAGGTATCCCCGCAGGAAAGAGAGGGACACTGCTAGATGTTTCTTTGTATTGAGTATATAGCAGGAAGGTCTCAGTGAAATCAATAGAGTAGTGAAGCAGAGCATGGATTTGGCTCAGAGTATAACTACTCATTATCCAAAGGACTGGGAGTCACAGATAGGGCATTTTAATTTACTCATGACATTCACCTCGTGCAGTGTTACCGCACGAGGTGACACCAACGATGACCTTTACATTTGTGGAGAGACTGTATCGAATGGTAGCGTGCAATATCTCAGCGACTGTTGTAAGTGCGTGCCCCTCCCCCACTGTCTGGTCAGAGAAAATGCACAGGCAGCTATCCACTCTTTGTCTGAAAAGTGGAATTCACCTTTACTGTAAGTCTGTTCACCGTCTCTATGAAAAGAAAAGAAAGGACTATTGAACTCCGTAGTTTTCAGAGCATTGATTGGCATTGGGCTCTGAATTACTCCATTATTGCACTATTTATTAGAGGAGTTTAAAATGTCATTATCTATACAAAACACACACTATATTACACTATTCCACACTATAGACAAACAATATTTTATTTTATTATATAACTAAGTTTTTTTTTTCCCGGCATCTCAGAAGTTGCAGTTTGTTGCTAATGTAACATAATGCAAAGTTATGTTATGAGTTGAGTGAAAAAACAACACTACATTACTAGTACAGCTTTACACAAGGGATCCAACCTGATCATGCCATTGTGATTCTTCTTACAATCCCACAATCACGTGTTTCATTAAGCATAAAAAGGCAGAAATAAAAAACTACAGAATAAAAAAAATTTAAAAATTTAAAAAAACACTGACACCGGTCTTCGGTGTTGGATTCACAGAGAAACCAGGAGCCTTACCTTATTTCATTAGGCTCAGTGCTGGACTGGTGAGCACTCACTAGATCCTGTGGTAGCAGGCAGCCCTTTGCTGTGCTCCATGACAACCTCTGAAGCTCATGAAGGATGACTGCTCCACATGCTTCAAGGTCCTCGTCATTCAAGCCTGCTCCACCGTTACAAAGGCTGTCCAATATATAGAGAGCAGTCAGCTATTGCCATGGAGCCCTGGGCTCAGCCCGTGGGTCAGGAGCACATGGAGTACATCCAACAGCTGCTAACACTACACACACACACACACACACGGTGTAGTATAATCATACACATCAGTGCACATACATACTTGCTCATATAATATCACAGCAAAACTAAACAATATATTGAGGGGCATGACACAAGATGGCCACTCTCTTTAATATTGAAGATGGTGCTGACATCATTTCCAGTACTCATGCTTGCACAGATGGAGATAAGAATATACTGGGTTTAAAAAGAGTGAGAACACTTTCCTTTGCCAGACATTTATCCGTACTTTACAACAAGAACTCCAATTATGATAAATTAATCATGCTATGAAATATAAAAGGCTTATGAAAAATAAGCCCAGTCTAATGAAACACATTCTCCATCCTCCATCTCCCTGACTCCCAATAACAATTCAACAGGGTGGTTACTATAACAATCCCATGTGTTTGAAAACCCCTCAGAAATAAAGACGTGCGCATGTCGGTGATGACACTTCATCTAAAGTGAGAGCCCTTGGCAGAAGGATAATATGTTTTCCTCATCTGCACAAACGGCTCCATGGCCATTAAATAAATATACACAGCATTTAGTTTAGACAGGGAGGGATAAGATTGTAAAGTTTGAAGAAAGAAAGGAAGGGCATACCTGATAATTCTATTGAGTTGTCTTCCATCAATCGGAGAATCCCCATACACACCAGTCTGTTCACCATGGAGTCGTCCTTCGATGTTGTCTAGCAGATTAAAGAGTCCTTCCTGAGAGAGACTAAAAACACATTACCCATTAATGTGGTGAAAGAAAATAAAAATGGAGGAGGCCATGTGATCGATAGGCCTGCTATTTGTAAAAAAAAAAAAAAAAAAAAGTGGATGCTATTTGATCCAAAAATCGGTGATACATTTTCCTAGGTAATTTCCTTGAGGTACTCAAGGACTGCTGGAGGAATCTGATCATTAGAATGCTACCACCACAATACAGGACTTCAACAATTCAAAGTGTGTCTGTGGATGGTGCCACAGGTTGTATGGGAGAGCTTTTGAAACCTGGCATTCAAAACTAGAGCTTGTAGAATTAGCTGCAAGTAAATCAGCTATGTATAGTTAAATGATAAAATAAACTTCAATATAATTATGTAATATAATTATAAAAATTAAAAACATTAAAATATTAATAACTCTGTAATACACTACCACCATCTCACATTAAAAAATGTAAGAAAAAAGGTTCCAAAAAAGAGGGGCCTCAAGGTGATTTCTTTTGGTGAGAGATTTACACTTTAATCTGGTCCTGTGTGAGGCTGCAAAATGAGAAATGGATGCCTAATGCATGTGGATATTGGGAATCCATCTCTTTCTTGGGCATTAAGATCTGGGTGGCCCTCATTGAATTCTCCCAGAAACCCCAAGCCGAGAGATCCTGAGCCCCCCTACATAAAAGGGGCCAAAAAGAATTTATGACAATCTGTAATGGGCTCCTGGGTTAGGGGTCAGCAAACAATTGCTCCCTCTTTTTTGCAGGTTGTTTCCTGGTAACATCCTGATTAAGCTGGCAGCTTGAATTATATCCATGACATTCTGTAGTGTGCAATCCGTCTGTGCTAAGTCCTCTTCAGTGTGACTGAAGTAGCATAGGCAAAAGCTCGATCTTTTTTTTTCTCTCCCTTATCGTCAGTGTGGGCCTTGAAATAGTCATCTTTCTCTTTCCACTTTATTTGTCAATGCTCTTCAAAAAGAGACCTTTAGAGAGGGAATTAGTTGTGTTTTTCTGCAAACCTCTCTCTCATTGTATTGTTGCCAGCTTTCATGTCAAGGTCTCCAACCTCACTTTAGATGCTGCTGTTGTCGGCATGTCGACATCATCAGGAGCGCATTGTTAGCTAGGAGGAAGAGGTCAGCCTCTCTGCAGCGATATTGCTCTACAGCGTACAGTACTGACTCCGGGGTGATTTACCACACGGAATGGCCTCACCGTTGAGTGATTGGTGTCAGAAGAATCTCACTGTGCCGGCACAGACAGCAAATAGAACACACAAAGGAACGGAAAAATATACCACAAGTAATAACAACACACAGCGCAGGGACCGCCTGACTAAATTTGGAATAAGTCCCACCACACTGTGAGCACACAGTTAACACGATACAAAGTACTGTATGACAAAGTGCAATAACTTCACAGAGACTTGAATTTAAAACCTGAGGGGTGTCTGTAAAAAGCAGGATGCCATAATAACATTGCAAAACATTTATATTATTTTAAAGCCTAAACATTTTAAATTCTACCTCTAGACTTGTACTGGATTTTTAAGATCTCAACTTTAATTGTACCAGTCGGGCAGAACCATCATGAGGTTCAGGGACAACTTATTTGAGAGCAGGACACAGTGAGGCCGTTATGATGAGTCTTGAAGAAAGAACCTGGAGGATATTTCAGTCGTGTACTCTCACCCACCCCAGCCATGCTGGAGGAGAAATATAATGGGATAATCTAATGAATTGCCCAGGCTTGTTTTTCCTAACTGTGAGCTGAATGGAGGGAGCGATATAAACTCAAACCTTACAAGAGAGAGAAAGAGAGAGAGGATAGAGACTGCATGCTCTCAGGGCTTTACATCAAAGCCTCTGGTTTCCTCCTCATACACAGAAGCCCTCCGTGTTAACAATGAAAGCTGCAGCTCCCACCATCGTCTCCCCGACACAGTCTAACTGCAGTTCCTCTTGAGGTCACGCTATAAACAGTATAGTATACCACACAGAAACACAGTCATGCACAAACAAACATGCTACACTCTCAGAGAGAAAATAAAATGCTTCATACATACTACTTTGGATACATATAAACCAGACTTTTTTTTTTTTTTAAATAAAGCATTTGACATTAGACAATGCTCAGAAAGGTTCTTTATATTTGTAGTTACAGGGACATAATATGGTTGTTTTGATTAGTATTATTATGAGCATATGTGCAACTGGGTACTTCATCTAAAAAAATAATGCATGTAATAATAAAGAAGTGTACGTAACCCAAGGACAGAAATAACACAAAAATCCAACACTGGGACTGTCCTTAAGGATATGGTAATGGAAAAAATTACACACCAAATAAAGTTTTCTTCTTTTTTTTTTCAAGAGCATAAGAGGTCCTGTTCATAAAATACTGCATATTGCAGGGAAAGTGCAGAGGCTTTGGGTGCAAACATTCACATGGGATTTTCTGTGGCTCTAACCCCATCCAAAATGATCCTTCAACTCAGAGGCCATCATCACGCTAAGGATTTGTGGCTGTAAGTGCTGTCCACATGCCCACCCTCCAGAACACTCTATGGTGCCACAAATTTCCTCCTCCACTGGGGACTTCCTGAGGTCTCTCAAGCAGAAAATTGCTCTGTTACAACATTATCTTGGATTATGGCAATATTGTTGGTGACGGGTCCTGAGCTCTCCCTATAAGATGCATCACTGCCACCACCGCAGCTGCCGCTGAGCTACAGAGAGCACGGTGGCATGGACCGTGACTCCCACAATCCTCTCTGTCAGCCTCTGATGTGATGGTGGCGAGGACTGTATGGTGTCTTCCCCCGCTTCTATCATTAACAGCACTCTGTGGTTCAGCATGACCATGCAGAACATTCTCCTTTCTCAGCTTGCTTTGCTTTAAATATTGGGGAAAAAACACTGACTGCATTGTGCACGTTTTAAGAAGAGTATGTGCCATAAAACAATCAAAATGTTTTTCTCCACTGACGCACTTTGACAATTCCAGACAACAAGGTACAGACGTGATACATACTGTACCTTTCCAAGGTCACCCCTGGAGCTGGGGATTCACACTTTAACTGTGGTGTGTTCTTGGACCCATCAGAGAGGAGGGATGATTCAGGACTGTGCTGATTGTGATCATCACTCCTTCCAGACGTGGCGATTCTCTCAGGTGCCACACCCTCTGGTAGATCCTCTTCCATCTCAGATTGTGTCAGAGAGATGGACAGGTCACTAGCACTGCTCTCTGACAACTGCACTTCAGAGCTTGGTGTGCTGACACTCTCACGTCTACCTGAATGTAAACACAGCGCAAAATATCACTTGGCTTATTTCAGATCTTCAAAAGGGCAAAATAAAAGTGCTTTCAACTGTCCCTTTCAGTAAAGGGAAAATAAAAAGATATTACAAGGTAATAAGCAAGGCGTAGCATTGCAAACCTGGTGCATCTTGGCTGAGGCCTCTCTCTCCATCTTCCATTATGGGTGGCTGATGAGCCACCTCTCGGGAGTCAGTGTGTTCTGCAGGGGAATTCTTTGCCTTCATGGGGCTACTACTGCTGGGAGGCGGATTCTTCTCAGGCCCCGTCAAGGTCACCAGAGGTGGCGGTTCTTGTTCATCACTTCCAGAAGGCACATTTCCAGCTCCGCCCGTTAAGGCACGATCAGGTGGGAGCACCGCCAACGTTCTTTCATGTTTGTCACTCAAATTACAGCCGTCAGGGGAATCGTTTGAGCCTGAAATGTCATCTGATAAATGTGCTCGGTTGCTGGCGGCATCCTCTCTGGCAACTCTGAAGTCCTTCAAAAGGCCACTTGGTAGACGTTCGCGGGAGTGCATGCTGCGATTGGGTGAACGTTGCAATGCTTGGTGTGAGTGTACACTTGTGGTGCCAGCTTCAGCGTCAGACCCTCTGGAGGTCTGCCGGCCCATAAAAATTACCGCTTGTGGTTTTGTAAAATCCTTAGCTGGTTGAGAGAGGGAGCTGTCCTGGTGCTGTCTATGCACAACTTCAACCTTCAAAAATGGGGAAAAATCAGTGATATATAATCATTTTTGGAAATAAACTTTCCATTACCTCATAAAAATGATATTTTGCTAGGCATACATACACATTTCTTGCTTTGGTTAAATAAATCTAATTTGAAAGAAATTTAACTCGAGTATGTTAACTATGCCCTTTATAATTTTGAATAAGTGTGGCTTATTTGGGCCAAGGTCAGAATTCTTTTTACAACATCTTTCAGAAGAATGTCTCAGGATCAATGTTTTAACTTTTCATCTTACTAGAAATCCTTTAGACAAGTTTTGATTCATGTCTGCAATGTCACCAAGGGGGGAGAGAGTGAAGCAAAAAAGCCTCCCTCCAAACATAATAACAAAAAGCATGGCTTCTGTTTCTTTTCTGATAAGCGTCTTAAATACCAAACAGTTAGCTGCTTAATAACATTCACTGTAAACCATGCAGCCTGCCCAGCAGATCCACAAAGTAGGTAAAAAAAGAGGAAAAGTTAATTTCTTGGCTGAGTGATTCCATCGGTAGCTGCAGGGCAAAGTAGAAAGTGTTTCACTAAAGTAGCAATTGATTCTTCTATCAATCTGCGGCACGCGTGTGCTCTTCCAAGGAATGTATTAAATATGAAAATCATATCCCGTTATCATCTGTCTCCAGCTTTCAGCCCGGTAAGCTTCCCTTAATGAATGCTGCAGCCTGAGGGACATGCACACTGCCAGCCAATGGCTTGTATGCATAATGGAGCGACGGTACCATTTTGCTCATTACAATATCGACAGGCTGACGGGGGTTTTGCACACAGTTACAAGTGACTGCTCTAGACAGCATGCTCCAAGTTATTATGAGATGTCTTAGACATTTCATCTAAAAGAGCTTTAACTGCTTTAAGTGAAGGGAGAAAGCAGCTATGGGCTTGAACTACATCGCTTGTACAGATGCACCAGCTAGGATTAGACACCTGTGCTATTACAGATACACAGTTTAAATGTAGACTCCTCTACAGATTTACCAGGCATAATGTCTACTTTCCTTTGTTATTCTAAACCTGAAAACACAGCTTGATAGAACTGAGATTTGCATAAACCTTGTAAACATTTAAAAAAAAAAGGATCCAACATAAAAAAACAAGTGCCATTTTTCAACCATACAAAAATATGTGTAACACACACACACACACAACAAAAGTCACACAATACATAGTAGATGGGATGTGTGTAAAATACATGATGTACAATTATGTTACTTCCAAACATGAATGCTATTCTTATTACTATACTAGTAGTATACATTTCATGCACATATTAGCATTACCTTTGCTGCGTCAAGCTCTTGCTCCATTTTCTTCCTTGCTTCCATAAATCTGGAAATCTTTTTGAATAAGTCAGCCTGTAAGAGATGTAAAGACAGAATGATACACAAAGATAAAAGTAGATAGACAGAAGATAATTCATGATATTTAACCGACGTGTGGCAGGCAAACTGACACAGCATGCAAACACTAGGAATGATCTGTTATAATGTTGTGATAGTGCTGTTGAATATTATCGGTGTGTGGTGTAAAAGCAGAAGGTATAAAAGCAAACGTCAAGCATCAGTCAATCACAATGGGTTTTCCCAAGTGAGTGTCCTCTGTGTGGCTGCTGACATCCTTTTAACATTTATCTGACTGGCCCAGACTAACTGCTTTAATCCCAACTCCAATTAAAAAAAACTAATGGCCTCTTTAAGGGCACTTGGATTAGCTCAAACATGCCACACCTTTTCACCAAAACAACGGCAGTTTACAGAAGCACACCTTTTAAAAGACAGCATTCTCATGTATCCACTCTTGTATTTGAATGTTTTGCACAACCAATAAAGATTATACTAACATTGTTATAAATGTATGCACCTCGGTGTGTGTGTGTGTGTGTGTGTGTGTGTGTGTGTGTGTAATTTCACTTTATTCACTGTCCATTTGAGAATTGATGTTTATTTTACCATAAGCATCAGTTAAACCAGAAAAATCAGGGTGACTTTATACAACAGAAACAAAGAGCAACAGGACAGCCAAAATAACAACAAACATGTAGGACTCATAAAGCATCAAGAGGAAATAAACCAACTGCTTGAGGGGAGAGAATGACTAAACCTCTGGAGCACTTCAGAGTCTCTATATTGGGCAATTAACTCAGCGAGTCATAATTAGCCAATTTTGTTAATTTGATATTAAGCTGTCAAGCACTGTCGTTGAGTTTTAAGTGATAATCTGACTGGCTCATTGTTTTCTCCCTCGTTCATTTGTCGTGATAAATTGCACAGTTTGAGTGTTTACTATTGTCACATCAAGCAATTGCAAGCACATATTTCTACTCTGTGTTAAAATTACAGCACAGCATTAAGGCAAATGTGTATGAACGTGCTTCATTAATAAATATACATTTATTGAAAATTTTTATTACATTGTAAGTCTGTGAGTTTATTGTTCCTATTCTAAAGTCACAGTGCATTTGATAAGAGGTTAAAACAAATGTTTTTCTAAACACACAGTATTAAAAAATGAATTAATAATTATTAAAATTGATAAAATGTTTTAGAAAAAAGTACATAAAGTGAAAAACGACTCCACTGAACAACTGAAATTGTGTGTGTGTGTGTGTGTTATACCTTTTGTTGTTGCAGGGGGCCATGGTCAGGACTATATTCCTTCATGCTAATTTCTATGCACTCCACATCTCTCAGAAGCTCAAGGTTTCTCATTTTCGCTCGCGCTTCCCTGTCACAGATTTCCTTGAGATAACTGCGCAGTTTGGAACACTTTATCTGTGAGCTGAAGGCAGTGGAGAACAATGATTCCAAAGAAATATTATCTGGGAGCATTGTCAAAAAATAAGAGCTAGACTTTTCACAAGACAAGGTTAAGCACAATGTGTTTTAAATTTAAATCTTATTCTCAACTCTCGTATCAACCTCAGCTTTGCTGTTTTGACCTGGAATGTTAATATCTATGAGAAACAATTTACAATGAAAACAGGCTACTCTGCTTACACCCAAAGGTGCATGGTGCTTGTAACACACTTGAGTACTTGATATTTTTTGTTGAACCAATAAATCTCAGATTAAGATAAATGCCAGGACCTTTTTTAATTTCTCCAAATTAAAATACTTACATGACATATACAACATATGTATACTGATAACATATATGACACATTTGCAAAACTAATTAAATACAAAATACTGACTTATATACAGTGAGGACTCTACTCAAATATCTCATATGTTAAAGTTAACGCTGTGAAAGTCAAGGGATAAGAACAAGGTATACAGTAATCTGTGTAACTTACATTCTTTTATCAGATCTGGAGTAAGCAAACAGTTGTCTCTCCAGCTCCAGCCTCCGTTTCTCCCTGCACACGCAAGTCAGAGGAGCTGTCACCCACACAGACCACTGCAGCATCTCCGGGGTTTGCTAGGCTAATGATCAGCACTATTAACGGTACTTATCCATTTACTCATTAAAAACTGTAATGCGTATGCTAATGTTGACACACGAATTAGCTACATAAAATGTGCTGTTACATGCGTATGTTAATGTTGATACACGAACTAGCTTCATGGGAACTAATGTGCTAATGGCTAATATGCAGACGCAAAACGTGCCTGTTATTTCAGGTTATCTTTCCATTCATCTACACGCAAAAGCAACCACAGCATGACTGTTGTTAGCCAAAGGTGGCGTCCGGGGTAAATGGGCCAATGAACTAACCTAGCTAGCCATACGGCATCTCCGTCTGTGCCGTCTTCGCTGGTTGGCTAAGTGGCTAGCCTGTTATCGCCCTCTGGCAAGCGGCAGGAGGCGGCTTCCAGGCAGCACGGATCACAACCCGAGTCCGCGGTCTCCGCCGGGCCTTGTTCCCGTTAACAAAAAAGAGGGAAAACTCACCTTTTGTGCATGCTTTGTTGAATCGATGTTATCTTTTCATAGTACTGGTCCTCGCTGCGAGCCATGCTTGCCATTTTCGCCTGCTTTGGCACTACTGCAGAGCCGAGAGGAGGAGGAGGTGGAGGAGGTGGAGGACGGCTGGTGTTTACGTTGGTTACCATGAGCACCGCTTCCCAGAAATCCCTGCTGATAAACACAGAGAGCACGTGGTGCGAGTACGGGCGCGAGCTCCCGTCAGTCATATTGCTGTTTGAAAGCAGCAGTACGAGGTGCAAAGATGCTGTTTAAGACGAAAAAAGTGGTGTTGCAATCACAAAAGTCCCATTAAGTGTCGGGTAAGAAAAATTGTAGTATTGTTTTTCAACAAACTCTTTAATATTTACTGAAACACAGAGCCCTTTTTTTTTTAGTTTTTTTTTTTTTTTAGAAAACTACACATACGTTTTAACAGTCATACTGGTGCATAAATGTCGTTTCTTGTTTACCAGGGTAAACTTATTTTACACAAAATTAAAAAATAAATAAAATGGAGTATATATGACTATGAAGTCCTATTTCACATAAAATAGGACTTCATAGTTCAGAAAACCCTACCATTTGCTGACAAAAAAAAAAAAGTCTGTTACCTGACTGGGCTAAATACCAGCCATCAAAAGACTTTCTTTGTCTTTATTTGATAAGCTTCCCCCTCTATCAGATACAGGTTGATGCCTCATTTACTCAGATGGCTGCTGTATCATCCCACGATCTTGTCTTGCATTATCAAAGGTCACCACTGACAGTTCTCATAATGTCATGTTTTGACTGCAGCAGCACGCCATTTTGTCAAAGCGACAACACTACATAACCTTGCTGGGATTCTGAAATTGACAGCCCCTCCAAATGCATACCCTAATCAAGCAATTTCCCCAATTCCAGTCCCATCAAATTGCTCTTTAGCGGTTGAACTGGGGAGTTTTGTTGTCCTTTTCTAATGCTAATCTGCCCTATTCAGCATCTCTCTATGAGGCTATTTGTTGTGAAATAAATCCCCTTGTTTGCCTCTTGCATGTATAATTGATATTGTTGCCAGGCTTTTTGTTTGTGCTGTGGAGAGCTGAAAGGCGGTACTTTGGAGGTGATGAAGAAAATGGGACTTGCAACATTGCCGTTCCAGCTGAGTTCAGCTGAGGTCGATGCCAGTGATCAACCTTTGTTGGATGTCATACCATGCATTCGTGATTATTTTCAGCAGATTATCGTTCACAATATAGACACCATTCCCAACCACTGTTTAATGTGCTTGTGTTGCTCTCCCCTACTTTGTGTATCAGGCAGAAAACTCATCAAGATGTACTTGCACCATGAGTGAGATTGCATCAAAGGTAAAGACACTCCAATTAAGGTGAAAAGTCTGGACTCAACTTGTGATTTAATACATGTTGGTGAGTATGATTTCAGTCATTTTGCATAGACAAATGCATAGAAAAACTACAGGGCTCATACATTATTTTGCCTCTTCCACACTGTGTTCTTATCTACATATCTCTCAGCAGCATTCATTTCAACTCTACAGTGAATGATCTACAGTATAGCTCCTTCCTAGTTAGAAAACGCATATAGCCCAAATGTTGCAAAATAAAAACAGTTTTGACGATAGAGTTGGTCTAGTCTTTACAAGTGTTTATCAGTAAAAACAAAAAAGTGCCATGCATACATTTTTCAAATCTTACTACATGAATGGCTGCACTGAAAATATTATTTTCCCTATTTGTAGTTTCATACAGTGTTTCTGCACTGTTTCTGCCTGCTGCTCCTCTGAAGACATACAATGTGTATGGCCATTGATATGCCCTAACAGAGGTCACAATTTGCATGAGAATTAACAGCTAGTAAATTAAATTGATATTCAGTGCACATCTCCGTTGAATCCGTCAGACCTTTGTTCCCCTGCCTGGCAGAGCCCATGTTCAGCCCCTAGCTAGTCAGAAACATCTGTGCAGTTAATAATTTGATAAACAGCTTACACAAATGCTAAATTATCTTCTCCACCCCCTCGCTTTTTCTTCCCCTTGTGTGAGACTTGGAACAGTCGGCTCACCTCTCTGTGGTGTTGGGTTTATCTGTCTTTTGTGGCTGTTCTTCCACAGCTCTGGTTTTCATGGCACTCCCTTCACTCCTTTCACTATCACTTAGATACTGAAGCAGTGTTTGGGGTTAATGCAAATCCTCAATTCTCATCTATGAAGAAAAAAGGCATAGGAGTTGCCTATTGTGGCAAGCTTAAAATGAACTTATTCTGAACATTTGTTATTCATTCAAAATCTCTGTCTGGATAGCATTTACAAAAATGCTGAAGAAGAACTGTGACATTTATCAACACTTTTTAACATTTACAATGCCATTGTGTTTCTATTGAGTTAAAGCCTATTGTTTGCCCAGAGCTCAGGTGACTCCCTGTGAAACTGCAAATTAAGGTCTGACATATTTTTTCCAGAGAGCATTCTACATCAGAGTGCAAAAGCTTTCAAGTTCCATGTGTTAATTCAATGGTCACTTGTTTCTATAATTGGCTGATTCCACTAGCGAAAGAGATTTGACCGGGCTTTTATAATCGCTTCAAAAAGTAGGCACTTGTAGTTGGCACAGGTGTAGTTTGATTTTCACAAAGTTATATTAAAAAGATTAAATGTGTCTAGGTGATGATATTAGTAGTATCTGTTCAAAACCGGGTCTGATTAAATTTAAAAGGATACAAAATATCACAGTCTAATCTTTATATGTTTGTGTGCACACATGTGCCTGCATATGGTTTATTTGTGTGTCTATGTTTTGCTAGTACATTTTTGTCTATGAGAGGACAGCAATTAGTTAAGTGCTATCAAGTGGATGAAAAGCTGCAACAAATCCCCTTTATAATTTCATAGAAAAGAAAAGCTGACAAAATAGAATGTGATGGAGGGGAACTAGTTTCCGATGTTTGCCTTTTTCTATTGCAACTTAAGAAGAAATTGAACACCATAAGGCTGAAGCTGAATTAAGACACATTTAAACTTTAATTTTTTTCTGTAGGTGTTGTCTCTTTTATCACTAAGGATGAGTGAGGAGATCAGATTCACCATGATGCTGCACTTCTTGGTTATTTGAATAAACATCAGGGCAGTCTCGAGTGCTGTCTGAGAGTACAATGCTTCAGTGTGGTTTTGAACAAAGACTCCCAGGTCTAATGACAGTGGCCTGTTGTTAGCGCACGCACGCCTTGTGATGTCGTAGTTTGCAGAGTGGATTCATTCTCTGTTTTTTTCTTTCATTTTGTTTTTTTATTCTTTCCTTTGGGCATCTGCCGCCAGTCTCATCCAGACTCTTTCCAGTCATTTTCACATGCTTGCGGTCCACGGGCAGATCGTGTCAGTGTGAGAGAGAGACAGGAAGGAGAGGATCATCTCTCAGTCTGACAAGAGTCTGTGAGCCTGGAGTTTGACCAACAGCTCATAGCAGGGGCGGCGTGGTACACAGCAGCAAATAAGGGCAGCTTGTGTGGTTGTCAGATGATGAGATTCATGTGGGCTGGGCTGTTTGGGTCAGGGGACTGACAGCCAGGGCTTGATGTTTGCTCCTGTAGTGGGCCTGGATGCTTACACCGATCCCTGGCCTTGTTAAGACAGAGCCCATCCACCTCCATGTTTACCAGCTCAGGCTCAGTGGTAGTGAACCACTGTCGTGCAGTGGGTGACTTGCACTGAAGTGAACCTATTACTGAATCTTAATAGCGTAGCTTGTGTTGCTTTTGGTCTTGTCTTACTGTGCATCAGTATCCTGTGTGTTGAACTAATGTCTACCCAGGTTTTGAATATGTTAAAACAATGTTACACATATATAATGTAGAAGTTGTGGGTCTCTTTTAAATTTACCTTGCAGCATAATTGCAAAAACATTGTATATACAGTAAAACTAAAAATAATGGTGGACTTAATCAGCAATTTTGATACAGTATCTTAAAGTATGCTACCAAGATATGTAGCTTTCTGTCTGAGTAGCCAGGAATAGACAGCTCATTATATGAGCACCTCTTCCTGCACCCAAAGAGCCAATCCAGTCCTGGATGGCCCATTTGACCCCCTTCTGCAGGAGAGGCCCAGAGGGCACATGTCACATCCATATTAAGGCATTAGGGAATGCTTTATTTGTTTGCGTGAGGGGCATCCTCTCCTGTCTCTTCCATGGGTCACGCTTGGTTGACACTGCTACTGGATGTCATTGTGCTTATGTGGGTTTAGTCTTCCAGGTCAAATTATCCTTCGATTTGAACTGAAATTGGGAATGGCGGAGGCAAGGATCAGCCTGGGCACAGGGCCTCTCCTCTATATTAAGCCATCACAGTGTTGTAAGGCGAGCTCATATAATGAACCCTGTCACCGCTACCACTGCACCAATATCCCCACAACACAGCATGCATATTGATTGCAGATTGTGAGTGCGACAACATGTGTGCATGAGTGTGTATGCATGTAATGTATGTGTGCATGCTCACCTTTTTCTAGCAAGGAGCAAGGGAATCGTGTTACTCTCTGACTGATTAGAAAGCTCATGCATAGGAAATCACGACAGAGACACTGCTCCCCATCTGCCTGCAGTGCAGGTGAAAACAATTTACACATCGACAGGCTAATGGATACATTCATAGGGAGCACAGACAGAGGGAAAGAGAGATCGAGGGGGGAGAGGGAGAGAAAAAACGGAGAGAGAATAAGAGAGGGGATGTAATGGGCCCAGGCCGATGCAGGCCAGTGGCCCTGCTCATGTGGCCAAGCCAGATAGCAGCGTATCAGATAACACATAATCACCGGGGTCAGGGACTAATGAATGCGGTCGTGGCCCACGAGAGCAGGCTTTTGCCCGCGCTAAAGACACTTGTAAACAATTCGGCTGGGTGAAACATGGCAATAATATGTTGATTCAGCAGGTAATGAGGTTCTCCCTGAATCAATACCCCCAGCTAACCCCTCTCCCAGGTGGACCAGTGAAGAGCAGCGAGCCAGGTTGGTGAGCGCGCACCTCTGCCGATGACCTTTCCATGGCAGTAAGGACACGAGGCAGTCTGAAGAGGACTATTCTCGTATTGCACAAGGCGCTGAGTGTCAGAACTTTCATTCGCAGCAAGCAAATGAACAGGCAGGCGCTGCATGCTAATGAGTGGCAGGCTATTTTCCACCTTTTTTATCTGCACATTATGCTCTTGACTTTGGAGAAGGTGGGAATTAGGTTGGACCTCAGTGTCAGGCTGCCTGATGGCTCCGCTCAGGAAAAACTGGTAATTGAAGCCGATGGCTGCCGCGGAGGAGGTCTGAATTTGGAAATAAACAGTTTCAAGCACTGCACGTCATTTCTAGAGAGATGACAGGGGGAATGGAAATGAGCTGTCTGGATCTAATGTGCCTTCACAGCAGGGAAAAAAGGGGGCCATCTTTCAGATAACAATTCCACTCATTAGGACTTCAGTGCTACCGTAATGATGAGAGTTGCTAAATTCAGAGAGGACAATTAGGAGATGCTGGCACCCAGACAAACCAAGTAAACAAGAACACATGGCTCTGAATTCTACATAAACTGTGGCTTGACATTGTGAGATACATCTAATAGCTTTCAATGGCAGTTAAACAAGGAAAAGCCTCCTACTGGGTAATTGTTGTCACAGTAGCAACTTCATTATTATTGCTTGTTTATTAGCATAATGGGTAATAGACCAATTAATTCGCCTCTCATTGGTTCATGTTTGAGTCCATTCTTATTAAAGGGGAATGGATTTAATGCTATAAAAGAAAGTATTTGGATGTATACAGTGACTATTGTATTGGAAATTCAGCTTCCCAGTTTACATTTTTGGTTCTGTGGTTTTAAGAGCTGAGCATTTCCCACAGTGTGCATGTAGTATTGTCATAATAATAGATGCTAAACTGTGAAGAAGTTGTTGTAGGAACAGCAGTGACAAGTGTAACAGTAAACAGACTGCATGAGACATTGGTAACTTGAAAGCTAATTTTCTCTAGTACACTCCTCTGCAATTTTGGGAGATGTGGCCTCTTCACCTTCCTCTCACTTGGCCCCAGTCCATTGTACCCCCTGTGGCTATACCACCAACTTCTTCAGGCTCTGCAATGCTCTAGTGTAGCGCTGCCATGTGTGTGTCCACTGCATCGCTCTCCCTTAGGAGCCACTGCCTCTCCCTATTTCAATTTCCAAAGGATTACCAACAACAATGCATTTCCTCAACAGTTGTGCAAAGTTCCTCCACTCCCCTCCTACACCAAACAAAGCCCTGAACCCCAAAATGTAACTTGTGGACATTTCAAGCAGGATTCCATGAGTTGAATGATGGTTTGCTCATTAAAATCTTTCAACATGGCTTCTGGGTTGATCCCTCCTACTGCACTAGGGTAAAGTATTTGTTTATATACTTTCAAATGACAGCAGCAGTTAATCTCTGATGCTTTTTAATATGGCATCAATGTGGCATGTAAAAAAAAATAGCAACCTTCCATGGACGCGGCATGCAACCTTGATGTAGCGGGCGAGACCACAGGGGTTTCTTAGACTCCGATAGCCTTCATGCTCATGAATAAAACAGGGGGTTTAGGGGGCTTCCTGTGCAGCTAATTCACAGTGCAGAGCTTCCAATCTGTTTTTATGGTACTTGGGCGGAACAATTTCTCTTCCCCTGCTTCAGGGCTGCATACAGCACAGAGAGCGGATTCTCGGCAGCTCGTACAGGGATAGTAATTTGCCATAATCAGTCATTGTGCACTGGTGAGTTCAGCACAAGCTGAGACACATGATACTTTGCGGTATTTCTTCAATTTTATGCAAATAAACAAAGCAGCACAGCTTCTAACATTGCCCTTCATTTCTAACATGAAAATATCTGTTGGCATGTAGCTACCAACACAACTTTCATGTAGCTGTTAGGTATGAGTGATTTATGTATTAGCCAAGCCCTACTGTTCTTTTATATGAGTTGTGTATTTGGCATTTGCCATGACGCACAGTGATCTTTTATAACAAATGACTGATTATGATTAACACCGTAGCCTTTTAAACCCAACCACTTGCTAAAATACCAAACAACACATTGTCATCACTCACTGCAATTAGTAATAAGGAACGAGGTTCCCTTCCTCGTGAGTCCTGTTTGCAGACTCGTTATCAGGCCCTGCTGGTTTCTCCAGCACTGAGAGGAAGTTAAACAAAGCGCCACTCACACACAGCCCCTCCGTGGCGACAACAGGCTCCAGACCCATCGCCAAATGCTGAGAAGTGAAGGGCCTGTGAAAACAAACCACTACGACACCCTTCACTCTTTCTTCTACTCGACCGCACCCTGTCACCGTCTAAGCCAATCACTAGTACCTCGAGCTATGTGAAGAACTGAGAAAGCAAACCACCGGGCAGTAAAGCCCCAAACCCTCATTTTACCTCACCAAACTCTCCATCTTAATTCTAAGCGTAACCATCCCACCTTCCTGTCATGATGTGAAATTATTAATTTAACATTCTGATTGTTCTTCATTACAACGAATAATAAATAATTTTAAATACTGAACTTGTACAGACAAATGCATGCAGATACGCAGAAGTGGTTGCAGACATAGAGGCAGATGTACATATTGATATACTGCGTGTGCACACACACATAAAGTATACACACACACGAGGCAGAGGGGACCTAATTAAATGCAGACAGTGACTGTGTGGACTGGCGTACAGTGGAGCAGGGCCCCAAGCTGCCACAGCAACAGTTCATCTCGGCCAATTAGATGTTGCATCAAAGCCGGGGCAGCCATAAAGCGGTGGGTTCACAGGCGACATTGTTGTGTGCGTGGTCAGCAATCAGCAACATCCCCTGCTGGGATCTGCCGCCGTTGAAGCCGAAGAGAGAGTCACCTGACAACAGCCAGTGCAGCAGAGGCCTGCCTGCCTGCTGTGTGATCTTCTCCTAATGTGTATGTGACTGAACTGCAGGCCTCTGGGATGGAAGTAATGCAATGTTAAAAAATATATATATCTGAACCCCCACCAAGTTTTCTGTTTATTGATCCTCTTTCAATCAGGATATGTGTGGGTTTGGTCGTCACAGTGCCTAAGTGTGATGCCACCAAACTAAAGATTAAAAGTAACTACTTTTGAACAAGTAATTAATAATACAAAACTGTTGAATCCCAGCAGGTTTGCTTTACCTCCTGTTTGCCCGGGTCACGAGCAAGACATGCAATGATTACCTTCCTGCCACGAAGCTTCACGTTCACATTTTCTGATTCAACAGTCCTAATTTGCATGGTTAATTTTCCCATTGACTTCAGTGAGAAAATTAGCTCAGAAGATTAGAAAGGGTTTCATTTCTTTTTGTATAATCTGGGCTCTGATAAATGAAGCCTACACATTTCATATAAGTAATGAAACAAGGATGCCTGGTATCATTTTTGCCATAAAATGAAATGCATTAGTAAAGATCTCACTTATTCGCCGGTATTTATATCTCAGTAGTCAGTCCTATCTAACGTAGATAGAGCTGATCCTGTAAGAGCCGTGAGAGCCAAGAGAATGACAGGAGAAAGAGTGTAGTTAAGAGTAAGTCCAATGTTTAACCTGTTGATGGGCACAGGTACACTGAGTGTCCTGGTCCTCTCTGAGACTGAGCAGCCGGAGTCGGTCCATTTCCCTCCTCAGCACTGAAGCAGTGAGTGAGGCGGGAGTCAGCCCAGGATGGGTTTCCCAGGATTAGGAGGGGGTCAGGGCTGGAGTGCTGCCACTCTCCCTCTCAGCAGCCGAGCCACAGCTCCCTCATTATACCTGAGGAGTCAAAACAATACCCATGGTGCACTGGGGCTTCTGGGACAGGCCCACCACTTGCACCATACAGGGCGGGGTGGACTTCCATAACAGTGATGGGGAATAAGCAGATATTTCTTATATGGTCATTATTAGTACACATTGCATGCGGTTGAGAAATAATTCCAAAGAGTGGGAAACATTACGCTTGAAATTGGTTTTCAGCATTTAAACTTATTAAGAGCACTTGAGAACACACACTCTGTCTTCTGACTCTCCCTCTCTAACATAATTGTGGATGTGTCTATTGTAGGTCACAAAGTGTGTTTCAGTGTAGACCTCGCCTTCACAACACGTAAAGGCATCCATTAGCCAATCACATCAATAAGCTTTTGTTAATTTATGTTTATTTATTTATATATTTCTTGCTTTCGTTCAGTGAAACATAATTACTGATTATGTAATGTTTAGGCCTGGCATGTTGATTACTGTCCAGTGTTTGAAAGGGTGCAGTTCTTAGTGAATTAGAGAATGATTAGTGCATGGCAAATCTACTTCATTCTAAATATGTTAATTAACAGTCTATGCAGTGGGTGCAGTAGTTAAAAGCACTAGTAACCTCACACAAGCTTCAAATGTAACCACACTCTAAATTGCTTGCCGTGGGTTTCTTTGAAAGGCTATATTTAATTAAATGCCATACAGTAGCCATTTCGGGGCTAATGGAACTTATATTATATGTAAGAGATCTGGTGAGGAGTCACTTAACCATCCATTACAACTGCGGTTTCAGTTCTGCAGCACCGTTTTCAAGCCACGTGTGAATGATGAGGATTAAATCAGCATTCTAATACAATTTAGCTGAGATATGTGAATTGAGAGGACTTTGGAAAACAAGTGAGGTAGATTTCATTGAGTAAGACTATTTCTTTTCTTTGGTACATTGCATTATAACATTCTGCACTTTCTAAAATACATGATGTGGTTGGCAATGATCTATAATAAGGATGTAACGTGTTTTTTTTAATTTTATTTTAGAATACAACTTTTTGAAGTTTAGATGAGGACAGAAGCTTTTGTCAAATCTACAGTATGTAAACACAAGACCAATCCAGTAACAGCTCTTAACAGAGCACAGAGCCACCTAGCGTTAGCACTCAACACACAATAGCCTCAGGTTGTCACTAAATGGCCAGAAAACACACTGACAATATGTGTGTGAGTACATATGGGCTCACTTGTATGATCATTTTCAAGAAAATCCATTCTAGGTTTGTTATCACAGCATATATTGAACAACATGCAGGAAAGTATGCAGTTAGTTTAGTGTATTTGGGTACAGTGTTGTTAGTTTATACTCTAAAGTATAGTATTACAACTTTTGAATTGTTTTAAGCATCATAACAAACATTCCCAGTCCTACACACCTCCTTGTTTCATTGTGGCATGCTGCTCCACTGATGCAGCATGGTTTCTCATATCTTGGTTAAGGGTGCCCCCATCTGGCCAACAGCTCACTAATGTGTTCACCGATTGTGTGAGGCAGTTTGGTTGCTCCTTTGGTTCCTCCTACCCCACCGCTCGTTCTTTGCACTGATTCCTATTATGAAGGCTAATTGTTAGATGATATGGATTGTGTGTGTGTGTGTGTGTGTGTGTGTGTGTGTGTGTGTAAACTACCTATGCTATTTTTTTTGCTTTGACACAAGATGGTTTTTAATTATTTTAGACGTGTGATAATTAGTGTTTGTAATGTGGGATTTATGAGAACAGAAAACACTCAGGAGTGTGTTTTTTTTTTGCACCAGAATTTTAAGTATTTATTACTATCTATTTCTCCATTTTCTGTCTCTCTCGCACACACACACACATACACACCCTCAGGGTCCATGTAGCAACAGTTGTTTTAGTTTCTTACTGTATTGGGTGAAATAAGGGTGGTGGTGTGCGGCGGTGTAATTTGCAGCCTTGCCGGAGGAGCCCATTTTCTTGTGCGTGGTCACTGGGCGCTGGCTGCGGTTCATCAGTATGGAAGTCTATGAGGTGAGGAAAAATTGTAATGATGGACACTGAGCGGCGGGAATCAGCTGCTCAATAAGCCCCCCTAATTGCTTAGCAACAGTGTTCCAGGGTCTCTCATTTGAGATCAAGAGTTTAGTGGACTGAAGACTCCGCTTTGGAGAAATAGAGCTTGTGCCATTCGATAAGACGGCGGAGAAATGGGCTCTATCTTCTACTTCCTTTGTGCCCTCCCTCCCATTCCTCCAACCCCCCTTTCTCTCTCGCTCTCTCTCTCTCTCTCTTTCTCTCTCTGTCTCTCTCCCACTGACCCCCCCCCACCCCCCACCCTTTCCTACCAGGATGATTATGTTACTTTCAACTGCATGATGTATTCAGTTCACTAGATTATTTTCTGTCATCTCAGTTAATTGAATTCTGTCCATCACATATAGATGTTTTCACATTTGCATAAAGGTTAGAGTGGTGAAGAGTGTCAAACTTCAATTTAGACAATGTCACTCAAATAAATATACTGGCCTCTTTCTCTCCCTCTCCCCCTCTCCTGGCTCTCCGGAGGTGGGTATTTACGGATTCTGTCTGAATTTAAATAGATCTGTATTCCTGGGATGTGCTGGCTCTCATATACATGTAAATATGAATATGAAAATGACCGGATAGCTCTCTGATACGAGGTGCGTGACCATGCGTGGTTGGGTGTGTGTGGATCTTCTCAATAATCTACGCGTTCGCACGTGTTTGATTATATGTGTGTGGATCTGTCCACATGGTCGCCCTCATGGCAGGTTTGTGACACAGACAGTATGTGGGCATCACTATCCTCTACAGAGGCTCTCAGTAAGCACTTCCTCCTACTCCCCTACTCATTGTCAAGTGCCTCTAACATCCAGCCTACAACTGTCATGTGAAAATGTAGGACCACGGTGGGAGGAGTAAGAAAAGGACCTACCAGACTATAATGTGTGAATGTATCCATACATGCAGAGACGTGCACATAAAAGCATGTGGTTAGATATGCACACATTTATTTTACACACACACTCCATTGAGATTTTAAAGCAGTTTCTCCATGGCAGGCAATCTGTTAAATGGCTACGACTGACAGAGGGAAATGGAGCATAATAACATGTCACACAAGGAAACATAGCAAAGAGGGGTGGGGGGGGGGAGCAGACTTCTCTGACAGACAAGAAGACCCGGGCCAATTCACATTTAATAAGTGTCCTGGAATATCCAATTATGTTTGCTTTTGAAAATTGATTCATATGTCTTTAGCAGCAATTTTCATATTAGCCTCTTTCAAATAAACATCTATTAGGTTTATGTATCACATTGGCGTGTGGCGACATCATGCAGCCAGAGCTAGAATAAGTCTGTGTCAGTTAGTCAATAAATGGGAGCGCAAAGACGACAGACAGATTAGAGTGCTTATCTCTTTTCATCAACTCTGAATGCTGGCTGAATTGAAGGTCAATATCTGAGGATTCTCCAAGCCGAGCAGGTGTCTGGAGAGTATGGATTGGCTAGTGCTTGCAGCGCCTCTATCCGTCTTTGTGGGCAGGCCAGGGCCAATTTCAAATGTGTCACAGCCGCATTTGAGCCAACAGTTACCTGGACAAAACCACTATACATTATACTACATTCCTCTTTAACACCCCTTCCCCCACCACTCGCTTCTTCATTCTTCTTTCTTCCCTCACCGTCTCAGAGTTCTCTCCACTGGTCTAGATATGTCACACGGTGGGCTTTGTCACACCTTGTGACACACGTGTGTGAGTTATCTGTTGAGACTTAGGAAATGTCTGCTGAGAGACTTGCAAAGGTGGGTTATTATTTATGATAACATGAAAGACAATTGTGTGCTGGTATTGACTGGGAGATTTGCAATCTCTTCTCAGGAACAGATGCAGCCAGGCGCTCAGCAGTGGAGAAAACTTCTTTTTTGATTGTAAATTAGAAAACACAAATATTGGGGGAAAGTACAGAAGGTGAAAGCGTGCCTCTTTTCAATAGGCCATCTGTTTACAGCCATTTTCAAGGTTGTTCATTATTGATTACATCGCTATTTCTCCTTCCAGAGACACAGTTAAAAAACGCTGTAGATAAAGAACTATTTAAAACTTACTCAGGCAGTGTACAACTCTATCTTGCTTCCTTTCTCTCTCCTGGTCTGCGATGAATGCAGAGGTTTTCTTGTTGGAAATGAACAGTGAAAGCCTGATAGGCCGTGAACGGGGCAGATGGCGCTCTGCTCTCGCCTCCGCCTTCCAATGTTTGTGTTTGAGCTTAGCACTCTGTTCAAACTCTAAAATCACACAAAAAACAGGAGATAAAACAACATCGGCACTCGTGTGGTACCACACATGAACGTATGCAGAATGTGTGCACGTGTGTGTGTGTGCAGTCGAGGTTGGTTACGAGGCTGTGGAGGTGGCGCCTGTATATTGAAGGGTCTTGTCCAGTGTGTCAGAGGGCCCTTTCGGCTACTCTCTTCTCAGACAAAGCTTTGGTGAAGGGGCTCACTCCAACAGGACATGGCTGCTGGGGGGAGAGAGCAGCAGCAGCACTCCAGACCTACTCGCCTGCAGGAGGAGGCTATCTTAGCCACCTAGTCCACTCCTCAGGCTGGCCGATACCCTCCACCACCACCTCCACCACCCACGGGGAAGGCCATATCTGACCTTATCTCAGCATGTGCTCAGCTGTCTAGCAACACACACTGGTAAAGCCACAGAAAACAACCTTTCATGGAGAGTGTAGGGAAATCACAAAATTGGCAGCACTTAAATGTGTACACATCTTAGCCAGTCTTGAAACTGGATATTACAGAGTGAGAAAATGGTACTAAACAATCATTGGTCTCACAAATCAGTGCTAACATTGAACAGGATAAAAACAATTGTAGATAAGACGTGACTTTATTTTTGTGTTTGGAATTAAATTGCACAAGAAATTCATATACTTTTGCAGCACTGAATAAAGAGAAAGCGCCTGCTGAGTATTACAAGGAAATGAATGGCTGGCTTTATTTGTGTACGCATCTGTAATGTTATTGTGGGCATTTTTATTCATGCAGGCAAAGTTGTGAGCTCACCCTTGGCTTTTATTTACATGGTAGTCTTTCGTCTGCTCAACGGGAGAGCCTAGCTAGCTGTAGATAGGTCCTTTCAGATACTTACAAAGGCCGCTTCAGTGGCTTTTTGTTGCCGTAACTACCTCTTTCTTCCTCACATTTCAAATATCTTTGGTTCAAACCTGGTGGCCTTGATGAACAAGGTCTATGGAATCAATCAACTGCTTCTCTTAGAAGATCTTAACATGGTTTAATGTTGGCCTTGCCACATTGTCCTTTTGAGATATAAACCTCATCCAACTTACGCCTGAGATCCAAGTTTCTTTTCTGAGGGGTCTTTTTGTGTAGAGTGGATTTCAGAGAGGCCTCAGTTTGGGGGGGGGGGGGGGACAACCAGAGAGAGACAAGCAAGGCTGAGGCATATTGTTCTCACTAATAATGAATTACAGCATACCTCAAGTATTTTTGTGACTCATTCACCGCAGTCAGAGAAACACCTTTAAATCAGTCAACTTTAATTTATATTCAACTTTTTGCACAATCAATATGAGTGCATGGCTATTATATAAAATGAATGAATTTCATTCATTTTTATACATTTAAGTTTGTTAGCAAGTCACCAATTGAATATTTCACTTCCCATTTAATGTAGTATTTTCAATATAACCATCAATACATATTTTTGGTAGGACAAAAAATTGTCAAATCTACAGTGATGTGTTTGAAAAAGACAAATATGTTTTGTGAATATTATGTTGTCCCCATAATTGATCAGATAGCAAATAACACCTGTATTTTCTTTCTTTCATTTTCGTCATGTGCAGCAGGACGCATTGTTAGTGAAACAGACAGCTATTCATGGTGGGCATATGTACGAAGCACCATTAGCGTCTACAACCTCTCCCAGCTTCAGTAAAACAGCAACATCTGCCTTCAGTTTTTATAGCCCACAACATATGTCCCTTCTTTGGTGACAAAGCTGGCTAAGGCTCTCATGCTGTTCCTGTCCCCTAGTCCAAACATACATCTTTAGATACCTGTCAGCCTTTATTATTCCGTCCTCTGTCGCTGCAGATAAGGGAAGTTAAAGTTTAATGAAATGCAGCCTGGCTACAGAGGCCTGGCTTTTATAATTTGTCACAGGCTGGGTGCTGGGAGCCCACTGCTATGTAAACACGGAGGCAGTGGTCACGGCCATTACTTCTAAATGACGGAACATGGACGAAGTGGCAGAAATGTCACTCTGCACCAGCCATTTTCCCGTTGTTGCATTGCGCTGCGCTGTGCCCCCCCCCCATAAACCAAGATGGAGACATCAAAAATTTGAAAAACACAAATTCTAATAAAGCCATGCGGTAATGTTTTCACAGCAAATTACCCACAGAAAGTATCCAAATGCAGTCATTTCCCGTCTGTATTTTCACATAAAATTGATAGCCAGCATGTTTCTCAGGCTGTGTTCTGTGTAGCCTCGGATATAAGAACAAATGTGGTAGTTGTAGGTGTGATGAGTGTTGAAGCTTCTAAAGCCCTGCAGCAGTGACTGCCAACATACTGCACTTGGGACTGGGGTAGAAATGACAACCTATTCCCTGTCTCACGCACTAGGGCCACAGCAGTACTTACACTGTGTCCACCTATATAACCCGAATGGTTATTACAGATAGGCCCGGGAGGCCTGCAGCTATGGTGGTCAAGGAGCTGCGATGCACTTTATATCACTGGACTGAAGAGTCTTGTAGCTAACTGCCTTGAAGAATCAGTAGATTAAATGCTTTCTGACCATTAGCTTCTTACTTTCCTGTCACTTTCCTGCAGATTTTATACAGATAGGTTATAGAAAAATGTGGTCATTTTCCATTATTAAAAATGACCTGTTATTCAAACAGTCATTATACCTTATGTTATTAGCAGTGCAGTTCATTTGGCCATAGACAGCGAGCAGCACAGTGTGACAAAAGAGAGAAGGGCCGTCCTTCTTCAATGGTTTGTTCTGCACTAGACAGAACTCTAGGAAACAGCTTATTCTGCCACTTCCATTTTGAGCTCCATATTAGCCTGGACTGCAGTCTAGCTGAGAGCAGGGGTCCGCACACCAGAACAGACACACAGAGCACACACATACACCATACACACTTCAGCAGCGGTTGATGTCTTAATACAGGCAGGATCTAATTTAGCTGATCCTCTGACATTTATCCTTTAGGTAAACTCTCCCCTCTCGGTCCCAGAAGCACCCGTGCCAACAAAACGGCGCAGGCATATTTTAGAGCACTCGCTTCACACCTCAAAGTGCCCTCAGGGACACTCAGTGTCTCTTCTCCGGTTTCTAGTGAAATACTCCACATTTGATGTTATTTCTTGGGCCCTTTGTGATCAGGTACAGGAAGTTAACCGAGAGTACACCCTTGATGAAAAGAGGGGGGCTTTTATTTATTCTTGGCTGCAGCCATTTTCAGGTGGTGCAGAAACTGATGGGCAGCAGTACACAGTAACGTGCGCTCACTTATGGCAAGGCACACCAACAAAGCTGTTGAACAGACATGCGCAAGCATACTCAGAGGTGGTCTGTGTGTGTGTGTGTGTGTGTGTGTGTGTGTGTGTGTGTGTGTGTGTGTGTGTGTGTATGTGTGTGTGTGGACCGGTAGGGGCTACAATCAGTAGCTCTGTGACAAGGGAGGGAGGTGGTGGCTGGCGGGGGGGACAGAGGGACAGGAGTGATAACAGATTGAGCGACTCTGATAAACTCTCCTCTAATGGTTCTGCCTGTCCCTCTCCCCCTCTTTCACTGGCGGCGGATTAGAAACCTGGATAAGGAGAAGCAAACACTGGCAGCTTCTCTGAGTAAGCAACAGAGAGAGGGAAGCAGAGGAAGATAGAGAGAATGAGGGAGAGAGATGGGAGGAGGAGAGACGAGGAGAATGAAGGACAGAGAGAGAGAGGCAGAGTGGGAAGGGAGCCAGAGAGGATATTCAAGGAGTGGCACTTACCCACAGCCATCCATCGTTTCTCCTTACTCCCCCCCCCCCCGATCCCCTTATAGCCTCCTGCTTTATTTTTGCCTTCTCGGCCCTTGACAATGCAGTAACTGCTTACGGAGCACTGGAACTGCTCTTTGAGTCTGAAGTCGATGATGGGTTCAAGTGGCGGGTTGCAGGAGGTGTCAAACACAGCCTAATTCTGTGTGGTTAACAGCTAGGCGTGACACATGCAGGACAGTGTAAACATGGATTAGGTTGATGTCTCAATCACAGCATGGCAGACTGACAGACAGGCTGCTGACAGTGTCAGCAACATGGGGAAACTGCTTCAAGTTCATACAGTGGTTTATAGTGTATATACTGTCCCCCGATCAAAACATTCAATCTTCTTCTCTTTAATGTTTTTAGAGGTTTTTTTTTTACTGTAGGAAACAATAATAATCTGGAATAATCTCATTTGAGTCAAATTATGTGTCTGAGTATACTACTACCTCTCCTTTTGACATCAGTAGTCTTCTGAAAAAGCTTGAATGCTGAACTTAAATATGGCAGAGAGTTTTCTTAAAAGTCTGTTGCAGTTATTTTGGAGCCCACCCTCAATTTTATCAATATTTTTTTATTAAATTGGAAATCTTTGAATCTACAAAATTCAAATCAACCGTTTGCTCAACCTAGATCATGCATTTTTACTGTAGAGTTGGATGACTTGGTTTATTGTATTACTTGGAGTTTTTATGTAATTGCCAAGAGTAATAATTCAAGTTCATCAACATATTGCTTTGCATGTGTTTGGTTGCAGTTTGATTTCCCCGTTTCCCACTGGTTGAGAATGTATTTGTGGGTGTGGGAGGTGAAAACAGCACTGATTTCACATAAACACAGGATTCACAAGATTGTGCATAAATGCACCATTGTAGCACACTTCTCAATCACTCTGCTCTTTCAACTGCGTTTCCATACAGACCTTTGAATGGAAGAAATAATAGATACACAAATATAAATAATACCTCTTTGAAAGAAGGAAATACAGAAATAGTTAATATAAAAATGGATGGGGCAATTCTGTTTGAATATGCCTCCCAAATAAATTCTTTATACAATAAGCACAGTGATAACAATAGCTCACAGTCACAGACAATGACTTTTAGATTTACAGCAGTGACCACAATGTGACCCTACTGAGCATCAGTAAACAACTTGCTATTTATTAAGTGAGTGCTGTGTTTTATTGAATATGGAATGGGTAGAACCCCACGTCTGGCTACCATTCAACTGAGAGAAGGCTCAAAATAGAGGGGGATAATGTAACCATGCAAAATGAATGAATGAAAATAATTATATCCAGCTTTAAAGCCTCTATTAGTGAAATTCTGTACGAAAAAATGGAAAATTGCACACTTAGTCATTTGTCCATTTGATTATGGCTGCTGAGTATGTGTGATTAAAATAGTGTAATTATATCTACTGTATTGCATTCATGCTCTGAACAAGACATTGAAATATCTGACAACTGTATAACTGTGGGACAGTTTGATTGACTGGACACAATACCATATACTGCAGTAAATTAATAGAATGTTCCATTTGCTAAATTGATCCATGAAAAGGATTTACCCAGTGCAACAGGGGTTAAACTATTAAAAAGACAACTATTGACTTCTACCGCAATGCTTCTTTTCAGATTGTGCGAATACGAAGCATTAAAGCACCACTCACAGCAGCAAAAAACACTAGGTTTAGTGAAATTCTTGCCACAACGTCAAAGAAGAAATAACACAAATTGCTATACGCTGGTGGCAATTAAGTTGAGTAGCATCCTAGTCGACAGGGTTGTCTGTCTCTGCACACAAGGCAACGTCACGCTTCTGAGGGCCAATGAACTTCCCGTTCTAGCGTCAAGTGCTGCAAACAATATGCACTCACAGCAAGCACTGCTCGACTCAGGAGACGACATGCTCCAATGACTGTGCCTTTGCCACAACTATCTGTGATTGACAAAGGCCCATGTAACTCACCATTGACTTTACCTCACAATCTGGTATCTCCGTATATCTCAGTGGGAGAGCAAACAAACGAGCAGTAAATAACTCGCTCACTCGGTCCCCGCAGGCCGTCAATCAAATGGACAAGTGTACACTACGCTGTGTTAGAGAGCTCAGAGCTGAACTAATCCAGTAAATACAACAAAAGCCCCGACCTGAGAAAAATCCTGTGTGAAGATCCAGTCTCAATCCACAGGAGGAAAGCTGGGAACACAGAAATATAATGACTCCAAAGCAGGCATGAAGTGTGAAATCCTACTCCTTCCAAGGAACAGCTGAGCCTGCCTGTGAGACGGAGCTAGTAACATTTCTTGCAGTGATAGATAATCATGCTTATTGATTCACTGAGTGGAGTCATTAGCTAGTTAACAAGTCGCTACCAGAAATATTAGCCATTATTGTGGAAATTCATAATAGCCAAATGAATGCAACTATTGTTGGGTATTGAAGTCTTTCAATAGCTGTCTTGCTATCATCACACTCATCATACCAATACATTACACTAAACAAAAGAGCTAAAGGCCCATTATTGAAAGATCCTCGCAAACTAGTGAGCTAGCTAAATATTGTCAACTCCAGCCAAATTCCCAATCTTCCTCTATTAATTAAGCCATTTAATCATCCACCACACTAATTGCATAATTAAATCACTGCCTCCTGGGTGCTACTGATGTGCAGTGGGTAATCTGGCGCAAAAATACCACTCATGAACAATGTGGGCTGGTTGATAATGGTAATGGATGGCTAGGACCACAGCAACTCACCAAGGACAACCTGCTTCATAAATACACAAAAGGTTATGGTCAGTTTTTACACCATTCTGATATGGGGAAAAGATTTTCTTTATTGTCAGAGCCGAAAATACATAATAATGATACATAATAATAATATAGATGCCTTCCTGCATTTGTGCTACTACTCATGTTAAAGAAGCGATTCAGACTGATATACAATAAAACTGTGAATCAAGAAAAAAGAACATATTTTCTGTGTAATAATTATGCAAGTACATGTTTGACCATCAAATACACTACATTTTAACTGATTAAGATTTGTTTTTTTTTAATTTTCAATATTTTTATTTTCTTTATATTATCTCCATAGGTGTTGTAGAAAAGAGAAATAATGTAAGTAACCATATAGTGAAACATCTCTAAAGTATAAATGGCAATTTGAATATTTAGGAATATTATTTCAAACATTTCTTAGATGACGGCACAATGTGTATCATTATTTGGACATTGCTTTTTTTTTCAATAAATTATATGACAGTCTGATTTTAAGAGTCTAAAGAGACCAACTTTGCATAAACACAGATTCAAAACTACAAATAAAAAAAGCAATCAAAATCATTAAAAAAAACATTCCACAACACAAAAGATACTGCCTCTTATCCAAATACAACAACATGCTGTAGCCCTCCAATTTAGCACAATTGTGGTCAGTCGACATGAGTGTGACCAGCACAAACACCTTGTGTGTTGGCATTGTTGGGTCTGCTCGTCTCAGCACAAGACTCAGCGGCTCCAGCCAAGTGTTTAAATTCCTGAAGAGCCTCCAGAAGAAATTAGTATGTAATGGCCACACTCTGCAAGAAGAAAGACCCATTATGGCTTTCCACTGACTGTACTTGGCTTTCATTTGTGAGCTAAATGGATGCGTGTGAAGGTGAGAGTTCACTAGCCATTCAAGTATTTGGCTTTAACTGACTCCAGCACTCTTGTTTTAATTCAAGCAGAAGGACAAGTATGAATAATCGCTCTGGATAAGACTCATCACAACCAGCGGCATGAGCCGCTACCCCCCGCACACCCCGCACACCCCGCCACCAATCCCCCGCCCTCAAAATGGCTGCTGAAGCTTAATGACAAAATACCATTTACATCATGCCTTTTAATTTGCAATTTGCCAGCTTTTGTTGCTGCTATCTGATTTTGGTTTGTTAGCTGCACACTGTATTATTTTGATGCAAATTTCCTCCCAGCTCATCTCAACTGGTTCTAATTTCACATTTGTTTATCAGAGCTAGAGAAAATAGCTCGGGAGAAATGGGTAACTCTAATCAATGTAAAATTGAACACAAAATATCCAATGATTACGGATCCACGAAGGCTGGCAGCCTGTGCAGAGAATTGGGGCTGTAGGATGCAATAGCCCATGTGGTATCATGGGGACAAAGAGACCACACCCAGCTGACACTGTGGGGACGAGTTGTAAAAAATTGAGGTTTTGAAGAGAAATGTCATTGGGCCTGTAACGAAGGAGTGACTGCTTTATTTAAATAGACAGGAGTGTACAGCCAAAAGTGCTAATACAAGGCCCCAAGGGTGTTCATCTCATGTAATATATGCACAGGCTAATTTATTACACCAGGACTAATTTCCATTGCTTGTGCTTGGAGTTGCCTTGCTAATTATAGAATGTTTTTTTCTTTTAACCATTTTTTTTCTTCCTGATTCATAATTGCACATCCACATTCAGGGGCAGTGTCTTTGCAAATGAGATGAGGCCTTGCCATTTGGCATTCACGGCCCCCCACACCCAGGTGAGCCCACAGCCCACACAGGGCACAAGCAACGCTCCATTTCCTTCCAAAAAACACCCACCCTCCCAATCACCAATGCTTGGATCTTTGATGGGCTCTGCCCCCAGAACTGGTATGACCATCTCAGAAATATCAGATAGGCTGCTGTGTAATTAGACTTGGGACTTTAATTAGGAAAAGTTAACTGTTAGATGAAAGCTGTCACATCTGTGATACGTACTGCTGGTTCAGTGGATGGATCCCAGGGGGGTCTGCATCAAAAGGCCCTTCCCCGCTGAGCAGGCCCACTCTAGCATGTTCTCATGTGCCAAATCAGGCCCTCTGAGTGGCAGCGGATGTGAGGGGATGGAAAAACAGAGGCGCAGACACAAGTTAACTGCAAAGGAGATACAAAGAGGAGGAGGAAGATGGAAAAGGGAATGGAGGAAAGAGAGAGAGAAGAAAGGGAAATTATTGCAGAGTCGCTCGGCTGCTTTTTTGTGTGTCTCGTTAAATGGAGAACACGGCACAGACACAAAGGGATCTGAGGGAAAACAATGTCGCGTAACAAGACATCACTGGTTCATCATTAGCAATTTGTTGAGGGCATAATTTTCTCCTGCCCCTTGCATAATAGGTGCCCTGGGATATTGCCGACGCTTTGTGTGCCCTCATTTGGCTATTTATTTACTTGGCTCGTGTCACAAAAGAGATCTGGCTACCACAAGCGAGAGCCAAGATAACGCTGTTATGGCTCCACATCACAGCCCTATTAAGATGGAGCTCCTTTAATTGACTCCCCTAGCTCATTGCCTGACCTGGAGTCTCGCTGATCCCACCCAACCAATAAGAGGCCTCGTCTCACAGGGCAAAGCTTAGAGCAATGTGATGTTTTTGTTCAACTTGTTTTGGTTGGTGTTGTGTCAAATAGCCTTGTTATTATGTGCACTTGCTTGTTTTTATGCATCATGCTCTGAGTTAAGGTGCTAAAAAGAATAGTCAGTAGTGATTCTATATTTTGATTGAGCTGCTTTCTGTCTTGTGCTTTCTACTGGAAAAAATACAACAGCTGCAAACTGCTGTAGCAGTGTTAAATATGGTGAAACGGCTTGACGGATATCACTGCCATTAATCACAAAAGCGAGGAGAGAGAGAGAGAGAGAAAGCCTTATAATTTCATTGTGTGCGTTTCCTGTTTACCCATCTCCCCAGATGGTACTGCCAGGGCTCCACAGAGGAGCTCTCATACTGTTGTTCCATCGCCCCCGCTTTCTGTGGCCCTTTTGTGACAGTATAGACATTGAGCTGTCATTTACATTCAATAGACACATACACTGGGGGATGGATGGATGGATGGTCGAGTGGATGGATGACCCGAGTCATGGCAACAACGTAGCTATTTGGAAAAACAAAAAGCAGTTTTTCTGGAAATGGAAAGAAATTGATGATGCTAGCTTGGTGCAGCGCTGCTGACAGATTGCGATGAGTATAATGATGTGCATACACTATCTAAGCGCCCCCTGATTTCCTGTGACTTGCCCCTTTTTCCACCCATGGTTCTTTTTGAATGACAGCATTCACATTAGTGTAACTGTAATACGATTGTGTCTGTTGTTGAGGAAATGAAAATCAAGTATTTGACCTCTGTATCCTACAAGTGGCTTAGTCTTATGCTGTGGTGGCCTTCAGAGTGATAGTGCAGTAGCACCCTTTCATGCCACCATGCTCTCTTTATTTGTTAAGCCTTCATATCAAGACTAAACAGCTTTAATGTATTCTGTCCATAGCATAGCTGGAATTTGCATGAATTTATCAGGCTTAAAGCCAGGCGGCCTGTTCTTAGTGCTTCATTGTGTGAAGTGTGTTAAATGTATGCACATGCACACAGCAGCCCCATGTCTGCTGCTTTGACATAAAACTGTGCTTTGGCAAGGCCAAATGAGAAGATAGTGAAATCGATTTCCACAGTGTATTTCACACCCTTTCATCAGGCCCGGCCCCGTGGCTGAAATGCTTGTGATTTCAAAAGCACTTAACATGCGCCAGCCCCTTTGTTCAAGAAGCAAACTACTTCTGAGGAGACATCAATGCAAATAAAACCAACTAGCAGAGCGAAGGGAAACTCGAGCTGAAGAACAACCAAATTACCCGTAGTTAATACGTCTTCATTACAATTTCTCTCTCTCTCTCTCTCTCTCTCTCTCTCTCTCTCTCTCTCTCTCTCTCTCTCTCTCTCTCTCTCTCTCCAGCATACCAAAGATTCTCAGTGCTAATGATTTTTTGGGTATTAAAGAGGCACCCACTGCTGTCACTCTGGATATGAAACAAGAAAACAGATTATTGTCGAGATCACCCACTGTGAACACCCAAATGATACTTAAAAAATAATGATGTTCTTAACCATACTCATTAACAGCACAGTGCAGGAAAGAACAATACTCTCCTCCAGGAAAGCCAAACAGATTTCAAATTAGAGCATAAAGCAGAGAGGCAATCAGTTTGGAAAAACACTGAGGATGGAAACAAAGCAGACGGTTCCCACGCGTGAGGATTTGTGTACACTAGCAGTGGTTTAAAGTGACTGAACATTTGGCCATGGTTTTTGGTGCAAACTCTGCATCTTTTGTATTTTTTTAATCATAGCCAACACATGAAAGGCATCCATTGAAAATGTAATCCTGTATAGTAACTTGCTGAAGCAAATGTTGACTACCTACTATCTGCTTGACGTGCATGTAGCTGATGCCAATGATAATTATTGATCGCCCACTGTTCTTCACTTCAAACGTCCTGTACGTACTGTATATTAATATACATCTGTTATGTTTTTCCAGCTGAAATAATTGGCACCATACGGTCACTACTGAAAAGTTGCAGCTAGTATTATTTTGTATACACGATGGCATGTAACAGAATGTTTTTGCTATTTGCCTAATTTAAAACTGTAAGTTTAGGGCTCATAGCTTGACAGGAAGTCCATGAATTACTAAAGCCTGATTTCCATTACATAGGAGAAGGATTCAAATGTTGGCCTATAAACAGACAGTAGAGGAAGTCCAATGTTCCATAACTCAACCCTTGTAATGGCGTACTTTCCTGAATAGGACAACTAGGGACACAGTGGGATTGTTCAGTTCTCGCCAAGCCAAAACGATTCTTTGTCAGCCAGGCATAAATAACATAGTGTTGATTGTTCTGTCAAAGTTAATCTGACAGCCCGGGGAAGCAGTCATTTATCTAATGACAGAGTTTCTATGACTACAATCGATCCTCCGGCAGCCTGGTGTGTGTGTGTGTGTGTGTGTGTGTGGTGGTAAGGGGGGGTTGCGGGGGGGGCATTGGCTGTGTTAGTTGAACACAGTAAAACACATTCAGGAACAGGGGACAGAGATGCTTTGTGGAGATTTTGTGCAGCTTTGTCCATAAAGGTGTTACTGTAATACTTCTTAAGATACCACAAACTTTCAGTGTGCTTCTTTGGTCTTCAGCAGCAGAATGCACAACATTAGACATTTTTTGCAGATATCCAAAAGCTAATAACTTTGGCACAATAACATTTCATCACAATACCACAGCATGTGAAGCTTCCAGCAATGTATTTTACCTGATATTCTGTGATATCATTTGGTGTCCAGCGCTGTTACGGAGTGTCTGCATTCACTGAGGGAAATGAACACTAATTACTTTAATTCAAGTGTAGAAAATGTTGCATTTATTTTGGCATAACATCTTCATTTTTGCATGTTTTTTCTAAAGCAGCTGTATCTTTTAAACCTTCCCTGTAAGAGGCACCAAGTAAATATATGTATATACTGTATGTTTTCTATTATTATAAGGGGGAATCTACACCATTTACTCATCATCAGAACAAAAGTTTTTAGTGATGCACAGAAAGTTAGACATTAACTTTATCATAGTATTTGTCACATTTAGACATTATTAATTTGATAAATATGTTGCATAGTTTTTTTTACCATTTCATCAATTCCATAATAACATGTTGTACACCCCTACAAAGTCTAGAGACCTGCATTGTTTACACCACCAATGTGAACAAGTAGGACACTAAAAATTTCACTCCTGTGAATAAGTGACAAAAAAGAAACCAAATTAACGGCGACATTTTTGCAGTTTAGGGAGGTTAGTTGTGCTTCTGGGGAAAGAATATGGGGGAATAGTTAAGCAGCTCACATTATATTTTAGTACTCATCTGTAAATGGGGTCATAAATATCTCCACTCTTGGACTCTCCAAAACACTTAGCTAAATTCTCGCTGTTACGTTCTTGTTGCACCAAACAGGTCACCGCTATGGCTGTCTTGTGACCTTGATGCATTACAACAATGGCTACGTGGTTTAAGGAAGTGGAGAACTGGCGGAAAATGGATTGGAGTATTCTTGGAAAGGTGTCCTTGGATGCCGCTCTGTTATCAAAGAATTGCATTTGATATAAGTTTGTTGTTTCCTTAGAGTCCCCCCTTGGACTTATTGCTTGTCCCCAGAGAAAATTAATGACAGCTAGAGGAAGCACACATGCCTTTATTATGATATACATCCCTCATAATGAAATGCATTAATATTGCGAGAATGCTGAACATTGTCAAATGTATTTTGGATTATAATGAGTTGAAGGACATTGTGGAGCACTGAATGACCCAGAAGCATTGGGTAATAGCTGGCAGCAGAGAAATTAAAATATTTTCTTGGCAGAAGTCTGCTTGCATCTGCTTAGCTCTGTCAGTACTTTTAACATCCTATTACTCTGAGGGACATTCAGTGTAGTATCCATTTAAATTCAAAAACTGCACTGCTGTTGCAGCTTGTTTTGTTTCTTTATGAAATGAGGAAATTAAGAAAGACTTACTATCTGTGTCTGCTTCAGCTAATGTCCAAGTGTCCTGATACCTTGACAGCATGTCTCAAATAGGGTACGTGCTAGAGAAGGAGGAGGGTTGAAAAAAAAGACTAAGACAGAGCCTTGACAAATATCATCCATAACATTAAAATGGCCCCTATTGTCATTACGGACAGAGAGATTAAATTCATCTCATCAGACGTAAGTATGACTGGTGCCTCAATAGGCTGATGCCAAGCGGCAAGCCAAGAAGATTAGCAGGGCACTGATATCATTATTTCCACCTATCAGGGATTTAGCAGGGAGGCAATTGTAATTTCTAGGCTTATTAGTTCACACTCGGAGGAGAGAAAGCCCAGTGATAAAGCCGACTGTGACAGCCGGGCATTCCAGCAGCAAGTGCTGTCACTGTGACACTGACCAAATGCCAGTGTGCCTCTGTCCCTGTAATCCTGCCTAATGGAGGTTAACACGCAATACAAAGAGGTCCTCATCAACGATCACAACAATCCACATGTTTGCATTTTTAAGTTATAAGAGTTACAGAGAAAATCAAAATTAGGGAGGCGGTAACTCGTGGAAATTAAAGGAGCAGGAAGGAGGGAGGGGAATTTATTGGCCGCACGTAGAATTGCAAGCACACACATACAAGTGTATTTTAAAGTTGTGTGGAGAAGTGGAGCAGCAATCTTGAGGGTGGCAGGCAGGCAGGCAGGCGGATCCTCTTGGCAATTCGAGACATCTGCCTCTCCTGCTTGGGCAGCCTGTGCCAATGCCGGCCCCTGGAGAGAGCCCTGTTCCCAGCACACTAAAGCCCAGAAGTGTTTGTCTAGCCTAATAAATATTGCACAGCGCTTCCTCTTAATCTCATTAATGTTTGTGCATGTCTGTTGGTGGCTGTAGATACAAACAAGGGATGAGCATTAAGCCCTTAAAAAAAAAAAAAAAAGACGGCCATCATCACCGGCCTCCTCCCTAGATATCCAACTTTGGTTGGCTTCCTTTAAGCCAGTGAGACACACAGCGACTGAAAGTCTTAAAGCATACAGTCATTACTATCTGCTCCCTAACACCTGAGTTCATCCCCCAGTTCGATTTGTCTCTGTAAATCCAGGCATAGGATTTGGGATGCTGTCATATTTGGGCCAGATGAAGATATCTGCGGCTCTGTTTGGCAACATGTCTCCTTAATTATGCCTAATTTGTAGACCAAATAGCCGCTTATCACTCCCACTGTCTGTGACAGCTTAATAATCTCTAACCTCAGTGTGGGTGTGAGGAAGAGAGAGCGTGACCGGGACCTTAATATGATTTGTGTGTTTTGGTGTCATGGTTTAACAGTTTTATAAGCCACCCCAGCGATAAGTATCATGTTATTAGGGAGTTACATATTTGACTTTATTTTTCTCAAAGGAAGCCACGTTGTGACCAATTGTGTTACAATAATGGCGTTAATCAGGGTCTCCTGGGAAAAGGAGAACAGTGATTTGCATTGCAGCAGCTGACAGTTCTCTGTTAATATCTTGGTATGCATGGTAGACTCCCAGTATACGCTCTAGAAAAGGTTAACGGTGGAAGAATGAACAGGGTTTTCAGCACCTTCCTCAAACCATAAAATGTCATTGTAGTCATTATTGATGACAAATAGTCGAATGGTGCGGGTGATTGCTTTAAAAATCATCACCATTGTTTTTCCCTCTCATGATACTTTCCTTCTTTCTCCACCATTTCTAGTGTGATTGTGTGTATGTGTGTGTGTAACATAAGGAGGGGGTATGGGAATGGAAGTAGAGGTGGGCGAGAGGGCCCTGATGGCCCTGCAATGAAATCTGCCTGAGCTTGCCTCTACCAGCTGCAATTATCATTAAGCCTCCAATGGAACTGGTCCACTCCAGAGACACCTAAAAGCCGCCGTAGACCCACACATAATATTGTATTAAATGGGACCAAAAAAATCAATACACAATGCAAATGAAAAGCAGGGGAGTAGGATCCACTCAGTATGCATATTTCCTGTCAAGTACACTTTCTGACCCGCTGAACGCCGTTCGTGGCGGAACTCAGTACTTTTGAAAATTACTGATGATCTCTTGTTATGAGCCCCTATCTGCCTGCCTGGCACTATTTGTGATACGCTTGTCTAGCCTCGTGTGCTGAAAACCTGCTCGCTTCCTCGCTGAATTAAAAGAGTTTGTCCGTAAACTGACGAGAATGTGCTGCTTATGTCCTTTTTGTACACAGTAAATGGAAATGTTGATAAATACCTCCTCCCATGAAGCACTTGTTTTGTGGTGGCTGTGTGTGGCACACAACGGCACAAGAGAGCTAATTATGAGAAGGATGAGCCGGGGTGAGGAGCAGGGTGGGCAGCTACTTATTTTGCCGCCTTTCTTTCCATTGTATGGAGATATTATTTCTGGGATGTAAACATTCGTGCTGCATTTGTGTGTGTTTGCCTGTGCGTATATGTGTGCACCATGGAAGGGTGCATACAGCACATGGCAGAAATACTCCAGCAGGAAGGAAGGAAGCCTCTGAATGCTCTGTTAGTGCAAACAGATAAGTGCTTATCATATACCTGTAGCCAGGAGGTCATATCCAATATAGCCAAGCAATTCCTCCAAACTCACTTCCCCTGGTTGAATTTGCAATCTTAACTGGTAGGGTGGTCCCTTCTATTGTGAACAGGGCACATACTGGGTTGTCAAGGTATTCTCTCAGAGGCCCACATTCACTCTGTCCCACAGAAGCTATTTATTCTCTCTCACTCACACACACACACACACACACACATGCACACATTATTTGTAGACATAAGTTTTTGATTTAGTGGAATCATTTTTAGATATTAGAATTTTATATCATACAGCATGTGTGCCCCCCAAGATGTAATAATATTATTTCCTGTAGTGGACTATGTGGTATCTGTATTAAAATCTAAAGCATGTATGACAATTGGTTAAAAGAACATTAACTTGGAGAAATGATGCACAATTTCTGACTGCACATGTGTAAGCACAGTGTTTTGTGTGGTTTTATTATTAAAAGAAACAATGGGGATAAAATGTTTTTTTTTTTTTTGATGGGGATAAAATGTTTTACCAAAATGAGTAAAATCACATTTATAAAAGTGATTAAAATTGTCACACTATGACTCTGCATACTCAAGTAATTTATTTATTTTGATATGTAAATTATTTAGGGTTTTAGTTATTTCATATCTGACCTATATAACTAGTATTATAACTATATAAGTGATGACAAATTCCCAAATGTCCCACCTTTGCTTTTTTTTGTAACGAGACATTAAAACTTTAAAATGCACAATTCTTATTAGCGTTTTAGTTTATGTCACAACATCAGACACTCAGGTAAAGTGAACTTTTTTTTAATATCTATACTGTATACTTATGTACTTATATTGCTATACTGCCCAACAACAGCTACTAATTAAGTGCCTTCTTAAACTACACCTTACTGATAATATGGGGCTTTGTCAACACCAAGATGTGAACAATTGACATTCCTCTGACATAACTTCTAAATTAATAGTTTTTAAGTAAGAGTTGTTTAATTTAAAATCTCTTGTTTTTCTTTTCTTTTTTAAATAATAGAAATATAAAAGTGATATATCATTAGAAACTTTACACATAAAACACACAAACAAAAGTTAAATATTTCAATGATCATGTGCTTTTTTTAAAAAACATTACAAGTAAGTGGCAGCACTTTATCACACATCTGCCTCATCATCACAGAGCAGAGATGAGCTGTTATCTAATTAGCCCCCAGCTAACACGCTTGTAAAATGGGACTTTACACAAGAACAATGTTAGTCACACTCACTGATGTGGTCTTTGGTTTTCTCTTTCCCCTCCTGCTTTCTTTCTCACTCTTTCTTTTTTTTTTTTTTTAACTGCACCTCAGCGGTGGAGAACATTTGTGAATTTGTTTTAGGTCAATGGTTATGATGTGAACTCATTATAGGAAAGGTCAGACCCATACATAAATGTATACTAGGCTACCGCAAGCGTGGCCCGTCTCAGAGAAGGATCTCAGGATACTTAAAGGACTTCGCCCTGGGAAGAGAGAAGGGCAGACCTCACAGGAGGTTCACAGGAGCTGACTGTCTGTCTCACCAGTCAGCCAATCCCGTGTCTCACCTCGCTGATTATGCACACTTCCCAGACCGCACTGGAGATACTCCACAGGGAAAGGGGCAAAGAAGCAGGGTTTTATACGTTGTCGTGTCTAAATAATGATGTTGGAGCCACGAACAGGGGTGCCCGCTATTCCCCTTGGAGTTTTGGTTCATGGCCTGCTGCCTCTCTGGTTAAGGCTCCTGTCTCTAATGACCCATGTCAAAGACTACCCCGCACTGCTGTAATGACATATCATACCTCATCACTTAGACCCCACACTGACAATTATAATCATATATATAGCTTTTGCTGCCGGATCAGGCCACTGTTAGGACAAATTGATATGGTGATGAGAGACGCGGCGGTAAGAGAAGGAGCTGGGGAGTGGAGCAGAGAAGGAGGGCAAGAGCAGGGGAATGTGTCCAAGCACAGAGCACAGCAATGAGGGATGACTGAAGACACCTAGTGAGGAATTGCAGTATCAGTGTTCCTTACACAGGGTTTCATTCTTCACGCAGGTTATTGTTCATTCACCCCCTTGCCCCTTAAAGAGTCATATCCTGCCCTGTTTGGCTAAAGAACACTTTCTGTCTGTATGGGCCCTGTCACTCCCCTCTTGTTTTTTACAATGGGGGGTTTTAAGCTGCCAAACTAGATGTGTAAAACCCTTCCCTCTGTGATGGGGCTAGGGCAGGGACCACCAGCATACTTGGCCCCTCTGCCCCATGATGCACCCAAAACAAAAGTGCATTGAGAGTCTCCCCAGTTTTTGTTCCTCGACCTCGAGGTACCAACACCCACAAGGCACTGGACTCACTTCCTGTGCTGCGCTTTGCTGTACATTTATTACCCTGTTCTGCCAATAGCACGTCCTTCAAGCTCCAAGATAGATGTTTGCTGAATGAGTTAACCTTGTGCATATTTGACAGTGGCTATTGGTGGTCCACCTCTTTGAGGCTGACATGGCACAAAGGGGCTTTTTGTTCACTGTTTTTCTGTTTCTCCCTTGTGTTCGTCTTGTTGCCCTTTGTTTCCTGCTTCCCCATCTCTTTTGCTAAAAAAGAAATACCCTTATGGACAGGCTTTTCAATTCAGCATCTTTTTATTTCCTTTACTACACATTTTTTATACTTCCACAATATCTACCTCTAGTCCCAGCCCCCAGTTCCTATCCTCAGCCCAGCCTCCATGCCCTAGCCCTGCCTGTCCTGCAGCAGATTTAGCTTTTGTTGGCTAGTGTTAATAGGATTAAAATGGGTTACTAGCTCAATCACAGAGAGCTTCAAACCATCCCTAAATGTAAGTGTCTCATGGGGGTCGGGGGGCATTGTGGTTCTGTCTTTCCCCCCTCTGGCAGCCCTCCTGATCGGAGGAGAAACCCCAGGCCTGATGGGGGTGGCAAAGGTTTGGCCTCCAGGAAAATCCGCAGGATTATGTCAGCACTCATTACAATGTACACAAAGACCACAGGATCAGTAGGAGCACAAACGGAGCAGTTAAGTCAAATAGGGTGGGCCAGGGGATTCTCCGCTTCCACCCTGACATTGATTAGCCTTTGTGCTCCGCAACTCCCCACATTCAGGCTACAGCCGCTGGGTTAATGATCGGCAATGTCTAAAGTTAGTGCTAGCTTTTATACTGGCTGTAATCTAAGTTTTGAGTCTTAGTCTTACATATCAGTTTGGAATTAAACTAAATAAAGTCGAGCTGTTAGCATGAACTGCAGTATTTAGCCTGATGTTTCATCCAAAGTCACAGATTTTTACCAAGCAGACAAAAACAGCCAGCCAGCTATGATAAAAATCAATTCAGCCTTGGCAAGGTGGATATTGTGAGTATAGTGCATTGTGCCCAGCACCCAAACATAATTAGACAGAGGATGAGAATAGTAGGGGATCTATTGTGATAATGTGAGGTCACATCGCTCTTGAACATCCATGATAATGACCATATCCAATGAAGTTGTATCCATTAGGCATGCTGAAGTGTCCAGTGCCGCATTCACACAGCCCTGAGACTCACACGTACACACACGTGTGTATACCTCATTTGCATAGCGCTTAAACAAAAGTGAAAACAGATCATTAAAAAAATAAAACACAATAAACAGCCAGACGGGATTAATATTCTGCTTCTCATTAAAACACCGCAAATGCATCCTGGGTGGAGCGTGTGCATTGACTACCACAGTGTCACCCTCCAAGGCTGGAAACACGAGGGGCCGGCCAGCGATTGAAGTTTGTGTTCATTTGAATAGGTACTCAGGGGCAGTGTTCCACCCGTTTAGCACACATTTTCATACGTGACGATAACACACTCATCCATTCACAGACACACACTTGAAGATGGATAAATACATGTGTTTTGTTCGCGCACACAGACACACACACATAAATGCTCTTGTCGATCAGTGTGCACACTTGTGTTAAGCTATGCAAAATGGCCACATTCACAATTCACTAGTGCTTGTGCATGCTAAAAAGGGCTGATGTGCTAGCAGCGTGTGTGTGTTTGTCCACTCTGGAGGCATCACTGCAGTGAAGCTGAATCTACTAAGAACATGGATTCATTTTACTGACCAGCAAATATAATAAAATCTCCATGTACCCCACGTTCAAGCCATTGCACAGATGTTGCATTGCCAATATGTCCTGGCTAAACAACAGGAAGCGATTGAAGGGATTTTGCTTCCATTTCTGCTGCATCAGGTTAGAAAACAATGCACTTGGTCCACACATAGAGTACACAGTGATTCCTGTTAAAGTAGCTTCTCAGTGGAGATTGCTGAGGTCCTTTAAGAATATTACAGCCATATGGGTTTTCCTTCCACACATATCTGTTTATTTATTTACCTAGATTAGATCATAAAATCATGAAATTACCCTAAAATTGCTTTTTCGAGAATGCACACAGCATATATACATATATATATTTTGCCCCTATCCCCTCCTGTCAGCGTATTCATAAATGTTGCTGGAAAAATTCTTATTCTAGCAATCCTCCAGATAGCCAGAGCCCATTTCCATAGCTTTAAATAATGTCAATCTGGGCAAACCCTGGATTGAAGCCCCTGAGCCGGAAGGCACAATTTCTCCTTTGCCTACAGTCTGATAATTTTCAGAGCTATTGGCAACTTGGGAATTTTGCAGCCTTATCACTTGGGCTCAGCGAAGTTCACTGCCACTAATCGGTGCAGGGATCACTCATTCAAGGATTGCATGATCATGTTTTTTTCCAGGGCAGTGACAGCTGTCTGCACCGGGGCATTAGCAATGCAGATGAAGCAGCCTAATAGGTTAATGCGTAACACACGAAAATTAGGTTTAATCCCCAAGCGAAATAATCTAACATTTTCAAATTCCTTGATGTGGGAATAGAGACATTGCCTGTGACTCAATTAGGTGCAATGCGGATCAAAGCAAATTTACCTAGAGCATGTGCCCTAGATCCCCAGCACGCAGGCACATGTACGTGTGCAAGTGTGTGTGCGTGTGTTTGTGTGTGTGTGCATGTGACAGTGAGGGATATGGCAGCGTGCCTGTCCTCATAATGCCGCAGGCAAACCCAGGGCGGCAATAACATCATCATGACAGGACCTCTGCCTGCTTATTTATTCCCTTTACTTACCTCACTGCTCAAATAATGTCAGTGCACACATGCACACAGACATACACAGCCTGACACCCTGACACACACACACACACACACACACATTTGAAAATGAATAGCCTTAGCCGTGGAACCTGCAGAGAAGTGATAACTGAGACGGTGTGAGCAGCCTCCGTCACAGCAGCAGTGTTTTCAGCCTAATTGGAACTAAGTACCAGACACATGTGGGAGCAAATATATGTGGCGATTCATATGCATGTGGTCAGGTTGGGATATATTTCTTATTCAAATCTAAATTGAATGGGGTTGGCTGAATCCATTCCAAATGTAGCACTAATGTTGGATTCTATCCTGCATCATGCCCAATGATTACTATTAATAAGCTCCTGCCATGTGTACATCGGGAGACCCTATACAGTGCCGTGTAATGGAAATGGAAGATCAGGTGTGTGTGTGTGTGTGTGTGTGTGTGTGTGTGTGTGTGCGCGCGTGTGTGTGTGTGCGCGCACATACGTGTGCATGTATGTGTGTGTATCATTAGCAGGGTGCAGCTGGCCATTAGGGTCCTAGGGTGGGTGTTGTTTTGCTCTCCTCCTCACTGTATTCCTGTCGCTTATTCTCTAATGTGTTACTCTGACCACCAGCACTTTGTTAGAGGACAAAAACATTTCCTCATTGCCTCTCACACAAGTGTGTGTGAGTGAGGTCGAGACTGATTTCTCAAAGCAGGTAGCGAGTAATGAAAGACACACTCTAAGCCTTCACGAATTGGCAATCGAGAGAGGAGAGAAGACTTCAGAAATAAGCACTGTTTGGGGGTGGGAAGCGTCAAAACGCACCAATTACTATCCCCAGACAGTTACCCCTCCAAAAATACACACACTGAAATCAATGAGGACACAAACTGAACAATCAGCTGCAACTAGCTATCAACAATGGAGTGGAATATGCAAAAATGCCAATTAAATGTGTTAGCATACGCACAGTTTTTTTTTTGTATGATATCCCAACATCTGTGGCATTAGCCATGGCTCTCTTTATGTAAAATAGAGACAGGGAAATGAATACGCAATCTACCACTGTGTTTTCATCATTAGTGCGCTCCAACTCACGGCTCTGCTGCCTCCCAAGTCGCCTGAGTGGGGAGCGAGAGGAACATTTGTGTGCCCTCGCTTGCCAAATTAATTCTTGTCTTGACATCTTAATTCTCAGTTCTTGTGTGTGGTCAAATCAGCCTACTATAGAAAAGCAATCAAGCAATTATTCCCAAATTATATTTGCCCAACACACACTGATTGGTTATTCTTTTCTTATTGAGTAAGCTCATTAATTCTGAGCAGCTTGCTTGTTATGCCTCTGCCATTACTCCTTTCCCCTCTCACCCCCCCCCCCTGTCTCTCTCTCGGTCTCTTTCACCCCCTGCTCTTCATCATGCACACTCACTCCCAGCTCTCACTCCCACTCCCCCCCTACACACACACTCCTCTTTCCTTCTCTCTCCAACAGATGCACCCTATCTTCCAGCCCCAGCCTGCTGATGTTTTGGAGATGACATACACTACAAAAGCCCCATGATCTGTGGCATTGTCTAGTCGGCCAATTACTATTCCCATCTCTGATTAACTTTGATGTGGAACCTAATGAGATAAGGCAGCTTATCAAGGCAGCAGCTGATAGTGGTCTCATTTATTTCCGTGCCTGGCACCCAAGCAAGTGACAAAAACTAATGAGGAGGAGTTTGCATGTAAGCTCAGGTCTAAGGGAAGTGAGAAATTGTTCATCTGCAGTTCATCAGCTCCCCGCCTGAAACGGCCTCGGCATCGTGAGCGTGCAGCGCCGGGACACTCCACATAACAGCACAGTGGCTCGCTGTAGAACAAGAGCCACCAAGTTTCTCTGTGTCTGACTTTCTCCCTCTCCTCCTCTCTCCAGCATCTTTCTCTTAACAGCTCCTTTTTCCCTTCTCCAGGCTCTAATGGTGCAGCTAATTGCTCAGGTTGTTTAGTTGTGAGGAATGGAGGAGTGTGCATACAAAGCTGTTCCCTATGCCTGATCTCCAAGAGGTGAAACCTTAATTTTCCACTTCTGCCTTGTATCTATTTTTATTTTGTGTGTGTGCCCGTGTGTGTGTGTGTGTGTGTGTGTGTGTGTGTGTGCGTGCGTGTGTGTGATTAATTTTTCCACACAGAGACAAGAAAATAATTCAAGAATATGTTCTGCTGTTGATTGGATTTCTCTATTATATATTTCACTTGTTTTAAGGATTCATTCATGATATGCATTCTGTTGAAATAGCATGTTTTTGAAATTTAAATGAAAAATTAGACAATGTCACACATTGAATTACGGCTTATAAGAATGGAATTAAAACACACATGTTCATATTTTCAATTGCACTAAATAGTTATCAGCTGAGTAGAGGTAAAAAATAGTTTCTTTTTCTTATTGGAATTAAAATGCGGCAGCTTCTGCAGTTTCTGCGCCACTGCAAGGCAGTGTAATAATTACTGTCCTTTAAAAGGGTTGTTAATATTTTCTTATCAACAATACCACTACATTGTAATGAAACAGTCCTTTTAAATAATACTTTTGTTGTGAAGCCGCAGCACATTCTTGTAATGCAGTTGACGAAGAAGTGGGGGAGAGAAAAAATACCCTGAAGTGAATTGAACTGTGAATTCTCCTGCACGGACTGTGTGTAGAGAGGCAGGAAGTGTGTGCCTTTTGATTTGGAGTATAAAAGTAAATAATATTTGTACATCTAACACATACTCGAAGTGAATGAGCAGCCCCTGAATGTGTTTCTATGAGCAAGTGGAGAGCTCTACAGACTTTAAAGCCGGAGCCCAATTAAGCCTCGCCTCATTGGGAGAGGGAGAGGAGCTGAAAGCTGAATACATAAGATAATGCAGCCGCGCTAAAGCAGCCAGCTTGCTCAGTGTAAAATTAGAGAGGGAAGAAAAAAATCTTGATAAAGAGAGAAGAAAAAGCAGGGACAGACAGTAGGGGGAAGAAGAGGAAAAGAAGTTCCTTTGGGCCAATTTCCTTTGAAACTGGTTAACCAAATACAGCTATTCATATTCAGCACAATTAATAGTGTCTCTTTCTTGTTCAGACGGCACATCATAACGGGCAGAGGGGAAGAGAGAGAAGAGGATTTCTTTCTCCCTCCAAATTGTAACCAATTTAAGGACAAAGCGGTACCCTCTAGTTCCCCAGAATAGGAGTTGCACGCATAAAAGAAGACTGACATCCAAATCTCATTCAAGGATGCAATTTCCAAATGCTAATCATAATCTGCAGATGTTGGCCACTGATACATCCGTTTATTTATTTATTTTGGAAGCATGTCTGTGCCCATTTGGACGTCCTGTGAAATTTGAAACAAAGAGGGAAAATCCCTTCTTTTTGAGGCATGTCGAACAGTGTGCGAGACCAGCCACAGCATGGACATCTGCACCATCTTCAGATGGTCAGTGTTAGCAAACACACGCACACACACACACAAAAAGAAGTCATGTGCATGCACGCACACAGATGCACAATAAGGCAAATGCACAGATCGAAACACACAGACACACTCACATACACACCTATCTCCTTCCTCTTTTTTTACTTCTCGTGCTCTCCCTCTCTCTCCGGGTCGTTTTAGAGTACCTCAGATGTGTCATCAGACATTGGTTTCCATCTGAACCTGAGGGAAAAAAGAAATACTTGACAGAAAGGTATATAAAAAGAGGACACTCTGAATTTTTGACATTCTTCGCACAGCTGCTTCAAAATGAGTAGGATGGAGAGGTAAGGAAAAGCAACTCCAAGACGCGTTTTTGTTTATTTGCTGCCTTTTTTCCCTTCCCTCTTTCAGGGAGATGAAGGCTAGCACAAGGCCACAACTCACTCATCCTTGTATAGAGGGACACGGTGCAGGGCCGTGAAAGAGAAATAGGCATGCCTAAATTAATTCTGGGATCTGTTCTATTCAGCTAAACTCAAAAAGGATAACCCCATTTTTTTTCCATTTAGATACCAAATGCAAGGTGAAACTCAGCTCTACTTGTCAGTTAGATGACTTTAAATATGCTGGTTTCTTTGATAGGTAAATAGATATAGTAGAAACTGCAGCTGCTAACTAGTAATTAGATTTATTCAAAATCGTTGCTAGTGTTGCATCAGTTGTGTGTTCACGTTGGGTTTGTTTGTGTGCGTTTTTAGTTTTAAATTGTCCCAGCTCACCATTCTTAACCATTCGTACTCTTGTTTGCTTATGTGGAATTTCACTGTCTTTCTTTTTGTGGGTGAATATACTGATAAATGTCCTTGATAAATAATGCATTGGAAAACATCCATTTTTATTGCTACTTACTATCATTCAACCGTTCTATTTGACATACTAATTTAAATATGAATACAGACAGTACGCATAAATGCTTCGAGTGTGTTGAGAACATGGTAACCTCTAGTCATGACTGCAGCCATGCAGCCCTCCACCACTGATTGACTACCTCTGCTTATGTAATAATTAATATTCATACTTCTCTACATGTGGTCCATCCTTCGATGGCTGCTGTTGTTATGGAGCCCATTCTGGCTCAGTGGGGTTAATACTTGACTACAAAAGCCATTGATTGAGGTGGCACTAGGGAGATGAGTATTCTGTTGCTATTTGTAATATTTCACGGTGGCTTGGAGGTGCTGTATAGATGCTTGTTTCCTTTGAAGACTGTCTCTGGACGTTTCCAGAGCCACTGTTGGCTCCTGGCTCTCTTTGTTGACTTTGTCCTGCCTCTCCCCCAATAAACAATCCTCCCAGCTGATAGCATGCCAAGTTCTCTTTGAAACAATCAGTACTCATGCCCCTCTCAAGCATGCCAGGCCAATCAAAAGGCAGGGGAAGACAAACAGAGCTGTGCAGCTGTCCTCCGAACAAAATGAAGCACTTCCGGGGCCAGTGAGGAGGACCGGGGCACTGGGTGCACCCTAAATGGACCATTGTACTCTCCCAGAAAAACCTTCAGGATCACACAGCAACCAATTGTGGGCCAACTCCTCCACACCCACCCACTACCCATACCTACAAATCACACATTTACCTTCATTCACTCCCCCCCTCTCCTGGTCGGTGAGACGGTTGCCTTCTTCAGGGAGGAAGAAAAGACTCCCTGCTACAAATGGATGGAATGACTTTGGTATCCCCACCCACCCTTTCTCCAGTCAGCAGCAGACTCTGTGAGGCAGACTCTGCATGTCCAGCCACCAAAACACTCAACATGCCACAACAGTCTGACTGGGTGCTGAAAGCGGGTCTGCATTTTAATATTCAGTGCACCAATTCATTAACATTCTATTCGAGCCTACAATAGAGACTGGAGAGGCTCTGACCCTGTAGTTCCGTGATCAAGGTCAGTAACTAAGAAAATAAAATCTGAATTGCATCCTGGCACACAATTGGATCCTCCAGCCCTGCCATATCCCCGCTTAAGAAAATAAAATTACCCCCGTGATGAACGCATTCACTGTGTTCTCAATAGGGGCACTTTGGAATGAAAAGACTGTGCTTCAAAAGTAAAAATTATTATTTTGATCTTACGATATGAAAGGCAAATTCATCTTCAGGACAAGCATTTGCAAAGTACTTCTGTCATCACGGTGACCCTTGTAAATTATGGATTTGTTAAAGTTTTCTATTTAGGCTCCACCATGCCTGTGCGCACACATACACATACACACACACACACACACACATACAGGGGTCTGGAAAGGCACTCACAAAAGCTCTATGGGTTTTGTAGTTCACCACAGCAGCTTTACAACCCATGCCAACTATGCAGTGCAGTGTCTGTAAAAGGTCACTCTCACTATTTACATCCCTGCACATATGGACACACACACACACACACACACACACAAGTAGAGTCAAGAGAATAAATCTTGCCGACCAGTCGATTATGTGATTGGGTGCAGTGACAAAGGGCGAGCATGTTGCTAACACGTTCCCTGTCAGTAGAGGGGCTATATGTGGGCAGACACAAAGCCTCATTAAAATACATACAGAGCCGGTGCTGCTCCGGTGGGTGGGAAAGATGCTCCATCAAGATGTCGTTACAACAAGGCTATCTCCACCCACTGGCATGTATCTCTCTCACACTGTCCTCCCCCATGCCTGGACGGCACAATGGCAGGCTCCTTTATAGCCAGTGTGGGCCATTCCCTCCATTCCCTGCGAGGTCAGGGCCTAATCCTCGGGGAGTTCTCACATTGTGTTTTAGCGAACTGGGGTCAAACTGTTTGAAATGAGGGGGTTTAGTTAAACATCTATTAGGCAGACCCAGTGTGTTGGGGTGCACTTGATTTATGTGCAAAGCTGTTGTGCTCAGCTGTCCGGATACTCTGCAGCGTATTGGGCTGCATGTTCCACAAGTCCTGTATGTGTCACCGTGAAGAAAAAAATCCCACGGCATACGTCGCCTTAAATAATACACATTGACCCAATGTTCACCTCAACACATGTCCACCTACACATACAATGTGTCTTCCACGAGGATGGAGTGAACGTGTTTCAGGATAGTTCATGTGTCTTGTCATCTCTTCTTTGCCGTTGAGAGGCGCTGTGCCAGGCAAAAAAAAAAAAAAGGAGGGGAATTAAAGAATAAAACTTGAAAGTGTAGCTGTGTTGTCAGCAGTGCCGTGTAGGCCAAATGCCCTGTTAGTGAGGCTGACATTCAAAGAGAGTTGGGATGCCGACAACAATCCCACAACCTCCTGCTGCGAGAAGACATTTTGCATGGTGGCCGAGTGCTTTGATACAGCTCTTGTGATCCTCGCTGGCGTGGCTTTGAGAAAGCACACACACACCCAGCACAGAGCACAGGCCATCACCATTATATACCATTTGAACACAGTGCTTTTTATATATTCCAGAATTTTCCATTATTATTGTCATGAAACCACCTTCTGTTTGTATGGAAATTTGGCTTATTTGGTGCATTATGTTGCCATCTTCATACAAATATTTGGTTCCATCTCTTGTGTCCATTTCTGAAATAACAAAAAAAGAAAAAATGTATTACACAGCAATTATACAGATACATGAAAATGCTATGTATTTCCAGAGAAAAGACTACTTCATTGAAAGCACCCTCTTGTCATAACCAAATAGAGAATAATTAATACATGGCACTGTCCTCATGCTACCCATTAATAGCAAGACTGTCTCTATAAAAGCGAAATGTGACTGCAAGCAATAAGCAGTAGTGCAGGTTAGTGAATATACAACCCACTTTCAAGACTAAAGGCAAACAAGCTCCACTAATTACTGAGGCACTATGCAGTCATTTTTCTGAGCAAGGGTTACTGAATGGTTGCCTATTACTTCACTCTCCCTGCACCAAATGCTTAAGATAATGACCAGTTACTAATTGGTGCTTATACCTTATATCAGTTTGTGCAGAATATAATTGCAGCTATTATGGTACTAAATAATCATTGGAATTAGCATCTTTTAGCAAAAACTGCGCTAAATAGAAGTATGGAGCATTTTCCAGGAAGAGGTCTTAGTGTCGATGCACCACCGGTTGATTCATCATTAACTAGAGGGTTCAGGGCAGAGGGAATGCCTTTCCAATCATATTGTGGTGTCAGTGCATCTTCTGCACCAGTTAATGGAGGCGCTGATGTAGCACATTCACATCTGTGTGCAGTCTTGTGTGTGTGTGTTTGCCTTCTTCAGTAGCATATCAGGCATGTTTATGTGCATAATGTGTGTGCGTGGGCTCATGCGGCTGTTTGCGTGTGCTCGCCACAAAGTGCACAAGCGGAGGGAGGTCTATATTCTATGCAGATCACGCTCCCCATGCTTCAGCAGCTCCTCCTTTGTGTTGGCCCTTCCGTCAGCTGTTGACTTCCTAAGTGTCTCAGACAGCCATGTTTCTGTCTGCGCCTCTGTCCACTGCCTTGTCCCGCTCACATTTCTGAAGTCCGCTGACTGCTAATGGCCGTGTCCAGACAAAGAGCCCACTCTGTGGCCACTCTGCGGGGCCAGGCCAGGGGCCGGGGACAACCAGGAGGGGGGTCCAGGGAGGAGGAGACACAGGGAGGGGACGGGTTTGGGAAAAGGGAGGGCTGAAGCTGGGAAGAGCACCCGGCACTGCCTGCCTCTCTGCACTCATGTCACGCTTGTGTGACAACCACTCCTCTGTGCTTGTTTGAACTGTCCTTCCCAATTAGCACTAATAAGTCACTCTGTAAGGATGAGCAAGCATAGTGTGCCCAATCACCCACAGTTCACATACGCATAAACAGATTTGTACACAAAGCACAAACACACACACTCTCTCTTCCCCCCTAAGCTTAGCAGCCCATGAAAATCCCAGGAGCACAACCCCGCTAATAGACAGAGAAAGCCCAAAACGCATCTCGTTCCCAGCAAACAAGTGCCAGTAAAGAGGCAAATTAATGACAAGTCGTTTGAAGGGTTTGCCTAAGAATAATTTTACTCTGGCATCTCACTACCACTGAAGAATTGATTAGATCCCTGCTCAATCAAAGTGCCTGAATCAATAAAGAGCGGAGCAGGCATGCTCCAGCCCAATTTATTCACAGCATCACTCTAACATGAGAGTCACAGGGAAACAGAGAGAAGGGGGAGAGAGAGAGAGAGCATCCCTGACAGGTGACAATGTGAAGGCCCCGCTGAAACTAAAAGCTAGTGTCAGTAGCAGAAAGGCAGGTGCGCCCCAATTTGTGTCACTGCACTGCTGATACTTCATTACATTAGCTCAAATACCTGGCAGCCTGCATTCAGGGATGCATAACACAACTTTCAATCACCTGAGATTGTTTCACTAATAAACGTTATGTTCATAGAATAATGAAACCTTGAGTAAATAATTTTTGTTATTTAGTTTCATGACACAATGTTCTGTTGTAAGAACAGACACACCGCATGGGGAAGAAAGCTAAAGAACTCTGGAATAATGACTTCACTTGTGTTTTCTCAAAGTACAGACTGGAGGACTTAGTCAAGCTCGGCTGTGCTAGGCTGTTTATTGTTGCCTGCTTGTTTATTGTCATGCAGAAAGCAGAGGCGGTATTAAAGGCAGATTCCGCCCTTATTTTAAAATGTGGTGCTGAAGATTAGAGCGCTTGCCAAACACTGTGGAAACACTTAATTGATTTCCTTTGGACTGTTTACCTCTACTGTAGCCCTCCTAGAGCCCAGCACTCGCTCGCACGCATGCACACACAAACACACACACACACGTAGAGTACAACCCTGGCCCCATTGACGCCAACACAGGCCTGCCAAGAGCCTCATTAGTATTCACAGCAGTGGCATTTGCCAGCCTGAGCGTTGCCGTGGTGATGCTGCCCACACAAGTGATGATAAATGGTGCTTTCAGCTTCTCTGCCTTCCATAGAGCAGAGCAGGGAGCTGAGGAGTTGCTGGCTAGGACCCAGCTACAGCCACAGCTAGCAAGGCCTCATCCCCAACGCCGGGCAACTGACGCATGACTACACAAGCCCGGGGCTGCTTGAAGGCTTTGGGTGCAGGGGAGTGGTGGGTAAGAGGGGTTTGGTGCCGTATGGGTTGTGTGTGTGGATATGGAGAAAAGAGATTTAGGTTACACAGTGTGTGTTTGTGTGTGTGTGTGTTGGGAGAGGGGGAGGAGGGGGCATGTTGGGAAGAAGTGTGTGCTTGAACTTGTTATTGTTGGCTGAAAAAGTGATGTCAGCTTCAGTGTTTCTCGAGTGTGTTTTGTTCCCTGTATTTTTCAGTTATGTGATAATCTGATCACAAGTTAGTGACATAAAATATCTGACTTAAAAATCTCTCAAATTGTGCCTTGGTATTGTCGACTCCTATATATGTATATATTGCACCAAGAAACCTGAAAGTAGATTTTAAAAAAACCTCGCAATGAAAGTTATTATTGCCTATGGTGGTGAAATACAGTTCAATTGTCTTAGTATAAAACAAGTTTTTAATTTACACATGGCACCAACATATCCATTAACATTAGCACTCCATAAAATTTTGAAAATTAATAATGAATTTGTCACAATAAAACCCTTTTTTAATCCTTGGAAATCATGTTTTTGTTGACACTGAATAAGCAGAAACACTTTTATTTATTTTAAAGACAGCTTTTAACATAACAGGCTCCTACACAAAAAAAATCTAATCTGTTACTTTATGCATGTATTTAAATAAAAATGTTCTGTCATAAAAAATACAATTTTATTAAAGAAATCTTACAGAAAGTTAGTGAGTCAAATGCCTTAAAAAACTTCTTGTATTATGTGTAATACTGTTAAACCGTGCCTTCAGGTAGACAAACCTGTTTAGCACTCACTATGCACTACAGAAAAAAATAACTGATCATTGTGTGAATAATTGTTTTATAAACTAACTACTCAGCTGAACAAATTCAGCGTCGAATGACTATGACACTACAGGCTGATTCAGTCCCTCTGCTGTTTCTTTTACTGCTGGTGTCACAGCGAGGGCTGTTTGAGCCTTAAATCAGCGTAGACAAACAGAGGGTTAAGGTATCCAGCTACACTTGCCTTCCCCAGAGCCCACACATACAGATGTGTAAAAAAAAAAAAAAAAAATAAGAACGAGGACGAGGAGGCTGGACTGAAATCCTCCTGATCCTAGTTAAATAGAGAAAGACAGTGTTATTCCCACATTATGGTGCACCGATACGTAGCGCATTAAGGGCCTGGCTGATTTGAAATCATAGTATCTTATTAGAAATAGTGTGACAACAGAGGTGGACAGAGTGTCTTTATTTGATGCACATATCTAGTTTTAGTATTAATGTGTCAGCTGTATTAGGTTTGTTTGAAGTGCATCAATCTGTTTGTGCCTGTGTGTTCTCATTGTAAAAACTTACCATTATAATTAAAAAAAAAATCTAAGTTCATAGAAAATATACACAAGGGTGTGTGTTGTTTTTTATTTCTTAAAAAATGAAGATGTTCATCTTGGAGGCAGGAGTTTCAAAAGAGAAATGTTTAGCGCATGAAATACTGGATGAACCACACGGCCCACATTGTCTCAATATTCCCATCTTGGATATTTTTATTTATTTTCTTTTAGTTTTTTCTCTTAAGACTTCACAGTTGAATGGATACCAGAATCCTTCTTCCAGCATCAAAGTTGAATACAAGCAAACACCATATTTCTACCTCATAATTATCTCACAGCTGGCAATTTGCATTATACAGTCTTCTTACACAACCCTGCTACAGCATTCGTAGCACGACCTAGATGCTCTTTTCATCTATGTTTTTGAGTCTGTTAAATTGGAAACTGGGCAGTGAATATGTCTGATGAAATTACAGTAATTCTTGCACAGACCATGAGCGTAGCCCTCCTTGGTCGAACTTGGGGATGACCGCCCCTTCAAAAGATGGCCTGACCCTTCCAAAATCAAGCCTGATTACCCATCTCTAGGACACTAAGAAGCGCCCAACTTCAAAAGGAGCAGAGACAATCACGGGTGGGGTGGGGTGGCATGAGGGGGGGTGGGATGTTCAGAAACCTCACCCCTGTGCTGTGGCGGTTTGGGCCAGACTGAACGGTCTCAGCCAGGGGGCCGGGGCTATTAAAAGATAAATGTATTTCTCTCTTCCATTATTCATGATTTGAGGAGGTGGGGAGGGAGCAGGGAGCCAGAGGCTTAGCACAGCAGTGGCTCCCTTCTCGGCCTCGTCAGGGCCAAGGCCCCCACTGCACCCACCCGCTGCACCCACACCCTGATGCAAGAGAGGGTGAGCGGGGTGGGGGAGTATGGGCGACAGCTGGGAGGTGAGAGAGGGAGATAGAGAGATAATGCAAAAGTATGTATTCCCACACACATATATTAAATGTGATAATTTAATGTAATTGTAAATGAATCTGTAACAACTGCATATAATACAAATTTGTAGCGACTACATAAAGATAAATTATGTATCTAAAATGAATATATTAATATCTCAAATCTGATCAGTTTGTGTTTTTTTTTCTCATCAGTTTCTGCTGTAGAATTGCTCATAAGTGTTTTTGGCTGTTTTCTTTCACATCCATCTTATGCACACACGCACACATATCAGAAACCTGGAAGGAGCATCAGACTGTGGTGCTGAATAACCTCTCAGCTGCTGATTAAGTAAAGGGTTTGGGCAAATACTTTGAGGACATATTGGGACTTCTACACAGGAGTGAATGGAAAAGTGAGCTTTTGTCCAACTCGTCTCTGATCTGCAAGAAAAGCAGATTAGGATGACCCCAGTGTCACTCATTTGAAGATGAGTTACTGTTGAGAAAAAACCAAACACACTAGAGAGAATGTCAAACAGCAGAAACAGCTAAGCCTCCTCTGTTTGCTGCCTTTTTCTTACATGCAATTATTCTTTTTTTTCCTCTTATATAACCAAAGACAAACATGTTGAAAGTATATTTTTTATGCTTAATGTGGATAATTTTTCCTGTTGAAGCAAGACAAAATATAGGAAAGGAATACAGGAATTACATATGTTTCACCATGATGCTATTTTTTTCAGTATAATATTGTCACCAAATATATTTTTAAGAATTAAGGGATAAAAACAATGGTTACATTGTGTTCAACAAATACATTTATCTCACATGCCTCATGATGGGAGAAACTACCTGTTCACATTTTAATCAAATGCTTTCCAAATTGTTTCATAATTACCTATAATTGAACACACACTGTGCAATTTTGCAGTTTCATGCCAGTATCTTTTTTTCTGCAGTAGCTAGAATCGTGCTGGCATTATTGTTTGTCTCAACAATGGAAATCCAATCACTGTTATTTCTGGTATTAATTTTCAAAGAATACTTCCAGAAATTATTTTCTGGACAAGATTACAAAACATTTTAATTGTATGAAAAATATAACTGTCACTGGCCACAAACCAGTCAATTAAATTCTCATCCATACAACAGAAGCATTCTCACAAAATAGACCAACGTAGTTCTTATGTCTATTAAAAAGTGCTTTTCCCTCGGCACAAGTGGTCCCCATTGCTTATATTTACAAATTTGAGATACATTATACCGGCATAAAATGCACACCAATGCTTGGGAGAAAAGACGAGCTCTGTGACAGAGTGGAGGGTGGTCTGAACACATCAGTACTCATGATTCCATGCTGGGATCATTTGTTTCCAGACAAGAGGGCACAAGGGTGGGAAAAAAAAGAATATAAGACGGCCAGAAGATGTGGGGAGGGTGGGACTTAGTGATGAAATGTGTGTTTGTGTATGTGTGTGTGTGCACTTGGACAGATGAGTGTGTTTTATCTGTCTCTGTGTACTGTGTTAATGTGGATCACTATTCTTTCTTTGCCACTTTACGCATTCTGGCTTGAATTAGACACAAGAGACAAAAGGCTTCATATTTGTGCTTGCATGTCAAGGATTACTTGTTCCATTGAATGTGTCCCCCCATTATCTGCTTATCACTCTCTGTGCTCTTTAATCTCTTTCTTGTCTCTGCTCAATGGCTTCCTCTCACTGTCTCCCCATCACAAATGTAGCCTTTCTCCCCTTCTATTTTTTAACACTTACAAAACTGAAAAGGCCTGGCCTGGTCTGGGCCACCTGGAAGCACCAGTGAAGCTTTCTCCCAGGCCTGGCTCCCTGCCACTAGCCAGCTGTAGCATTGTGAGTGGCCCATCTCAATTAATTCCATGCATTGCAATTGTTGCCGGGCACTGTTTACAGCCACCTCCTACTCCGCCTGGGTAGCCTCTCCGATTGTCCCGGGGCCTCCCTTGTTTAATACTGTTTTGCAAGTTATTAAGCCCTGGAAGTCCATTAATCACAGTTCACGGGCTGTGTAAGCCCACACAAGGCAGGCAGAGGTGGGGGATGGGGAGGCACACTCGCTGTCCTCAATGGGCTTAGACGGTGGTCCATTCAGATCCCTAACGAGATCATTACCACTAACTAAATACAAACCTGACCCCACGACCCGCTGGGAAATTACGTAGGAGCTCCCTGGTGCAAGACATTAATATACACCCCCCCCATCTTCACCCCTCCCGTTTTCCTGCAACAGTGCGTAAACGCCCACCCCCAAAGTCTCCCAATGCAACCCAATCCCGCTCCCCTACCCCTCCCTCTTGTCCATTCTCACTTTCTTGCCAATGGACAGAAAACTAAACCTGTCATCAAAAGGGGCCTAATCACTGCTGTGGTTGTGGTAAACCAAGCCTGACAGACATTTCACTGAGGCCTCAATGGCCACATCAGTGCCACCTCCCTAGCCAGCCCCCCCCCCCCTTTTTCTCTCGCTTTCTCTCAGTCCCTCGCTCTCTCTTTTTACCAGGCCTCTGGCCAATGAGCAACAAACACCCGGGGGCTTTTCAGATTACTTGACACACTGTGTCCACTTTTGGGAGGGAGACCACCTGGTAAGCTCATTTTAATACAAAACCAGTTCAGTCTCCTCGCCCTTTTTTCCCTACTCCGCTAATTCCGCCTCTCAAGCCAAGCTACCACCATGAATTCTGTCTAATCCAGTGACCCCCACAGAACATTCCTGGTTTTACACTCCTCGGAAGAGGCTGGATTTGGGCGGATTACATGCTTCCAGTTCTGTTTGGAGGCACCTGTGACTGGAAGTGGAAGGAAGGACCGACGAGGACAGTGAAACTCAGAAAGAGACGAGACGGAGAGAGATTCCTCCTTTCTCCTCAACTTTTCACCTTTTATTTTCACGTTTTAAATCATGGGTAGTCTCCTCCCTGCTCTCTACTCACAACTTTTCCAATGTAGAAGGCAGGTTGGCTGTCCAAGCAGCCACAGCATGGTTGCTGTGTGGCCCAGGCGTGGGGTGGGGGTGGGGGTGGGGTAAGAGGGATGACAGAGCAGGGGTGAAGGATGTGGGTGGAAAGAGAGGTTGGTTGGGGGTTCGCACTGACTTTCACTTTAGCCCCTCAGCTTATGTTAAGATGTTGTCACTTTCACCATCTCAAGTGTTGCCACTTCAGATGCCGGAGCTTAGCGTTCGCAATGGGCTCTAAGGGGGTTGAGGGAGGGAGAGAGGGCAAGAGGGAGGAAGTCTGGGAAGATTTCCATTTTAAACAAGCACAACTTTGTCACGCTGTCACCTGACTACCATGGCACCCCCTTTGCAATGTTTCCAAACTTCCTGTCTCCTCTTTGCTCCTTTCGTGTCTCCTTCTCTTTAGCTGCCTCCCTTCATCTCTCTCAAGAACTCTTTAAGGCCGTGTTTCCGCCCTGAATTCCTCTGCCAATTTAATGAATTGTATCTCACAGCCTTTTGAGTTTTGTACGTAAGGTGCTTAATTGTTTCGCTCTTTTTTTTCTTTTCTTTTTTTTCACAATATCATGGCGGATGCTTAAGCTGTGCGTGCAGTTGTAGATGTGCATATTTTAAATTAGGTGTAATATCCCCCACTTTAATCCATGATAAGATCTCAATTGTTCCATGATGTGAAATGGAGATGCAGCGACAACCAGGGCTGAATTCAATCGAAATCTTAATTTACCTGGATATTATCCTCCAGTGAAATATAATCACTGACTGAATAACTGGGCACACCAGCAAATTCTTAATTGACTTTTAATGAGTGTCATGGAACATATGCTTCAGTGTAGATGCAGAGATTAAGGAAAGGCAGTTCAGTAAGCTTAGAAAAAAGAACAAACATGAGCCAAAACATATGAGCATGACCACGTACAAACATTCACACATAAACGCACTCATATTTTCAAATTATCCACTCTGGAAAACACAACTATAAATACAAAATTACACCCAAAATCTGACAGCATAGGCTGGTTGTAGAGTGTCTACCTGGCGCTGCATTGATTGTTCCTCAACACTGACCAATTGTAAGCTCATAATGATGATCTCTGGCACGACAAGTGATTTTAACCTGCCTGTGGGCCGCCCCCGCACCGAGTCACAGATCAGCTGCCCCACGTAAACAAAAACATTAGGAGAGCGTTCCACATTTAAGAGCATGCTAATTACAGTCATTCCCATCTGAAGTACTTTCTGCTGCAATTTGCTCAGATCACCAAACCTCCAATCCCTCTCATGTAAACAAATAAACTCTCACGCAACAAAGAGATAAAGCAAATAATAAAATAGACACTGGCGCTATCAGAACTCGCTGGGGGCACTGTGTTTGAAGTAGGCTTCAAATAGTATCATACTACTCTACAGTGTTGAGTCCTAGTGTTGTGCACATCCCCAGTGAGGAATAATTACAAGGGTTGTTGTTGATGCACTCAGGAAAACAAATCATTTACTTTGTAATGGCTGAAAGGAGGTGAATGCAATCCAAATGCAGGGAAATAAATTTCTTTATTTTTTGCAAAAAATTTCAAAAGCAAAAATGTATTTGTATTTGTATTTTGTACACTTGAAAAATACATTTTGAACACTCCACATTTATAGTTCATAATCCAATTTCTGTCTTAATGTGTTGAAATAAAGAGAATGGCATTATGGAGTTATTAATAATTGATCTAAACCCAACAGGTGTCAAACGATTCAGTTCTCCCTCCACCTGCTTCTTGATAACGATAACTTAATTACCAGTTCCTACTCAGCATCCCTCCATTCTTATTTGGTCTCAACCTCTCACCTTGGCCCATAGGCACCAGGACTGATCCACGGCAACAGATAGGGGAGTGAATGTCACCGCGGCCCTCTCAAGCCCTCCAGGAGAGTGTGTTTCTCCAGCGGTGGAGGAAATGAAGCAAAAATGATGGAGTGTTTGTTTTCTGACATTTTGTCTCTCTGCAGCCTCATCAGGGCTGAGCCTCGCAGACGTCAAGTGTTAATTTAGGGTTCCTGCCGAGCGTGAGCCTGTCAGCGGCAAGGCTTGGAGGAGGGAAGTGAGCTCTTGCAGAAAATGACCCTTCTGGTCTGATTGTCTTCTGGCCCGCAGACTGGCACTGAGAGAAAAAACAAAGACACAGGGAGAGAGAGAGAGAGAGAGGTGGCTGAGTGCTAATGCACCTTGCAGCAATTAGAGAGGCTTACCTGACTGTGTGAGCACAGCACGCAAACACACACAAAAGGTACACTCAGTAAAGTACACCCCTCCTCCTCCCTCAAAAAAGCACAAACTGCACACTCAGGTAAATACATACACACCAGCTGATGTCAACGCATGCACCAACAAAATGAAATACTGACTCCTTTTGAAAGAACTTATTCCCTCAACCAAACACACACACACACACACACACACACACTTTCACCAGGGCCCATTCCCAGTGGATGGCTTCCCACCACCTTTGATTAATTGGCCTGAGCTTACGATAGTCCAACCCCTTATTCTGTGAAACTTAAACAAAAAAGACAAGCCTCTCTAAAGATTACAGCAGCACATTAACCACAGAGTGAACCATGAAATTGCTTTTTCCCCTCCTGCAGTGTTGTGACTCTGTAGTGGTCACCACCAGTCACGGGGATGTTGCACGGGCATTAGTGTTACATCACTGATAGACAACAAAACATGACATCCGGGTGGAGCTTTGCCGACCAACGCAGATCAGCTGACCAGCTTGGACCAATGGTAAAATAGACACAGGTACGGCGGTGAGAGGAAATAGCCTCTGCGGAGATAATAGGTACTGCTGTTTCATTCGTCAAAAGAGTCAAGTTTTTTCCAAGAGTGAATTTACTGTGATAAAGAGGGTTTAGAGGGCTGTCACAGTGGTAGGAAAAGGTTAATTCTGTAATTATTTCAGTGTGAAAAATAAATAATGTACCCTTTGCCATTTCCATCATTTCTTAATTCGCTTGGAAATTCATTTTCTTTTTCTTTTTTCTTTTTTTCACTCCACCTAGCCCAATTCAATCACTTGAGTTCATCTGTCTGTGTTATGCAAATCTGAGCGGCTGAGATTGAACCCATTTGAATACCTGGTTCAACTCGTGAGCGGAGGGGCTGATAGAAAAGATGAATTCTTCCGTTTCAATGTGCCTCCCTTTTGCACCCAGTCGCGCGGTATCAAGGCTACCTTTTTACATGGTGCTCTCATTTATTTTAGCCCATTGCACAATACTGCTCTGGCAGTCAAATGTATGAATAAGGAGAGGGAGTCACTCTCTCTCTCTATCGCTCTCTCTCTCATGCTCTACAGAGAGGCAAGGTCTTTATCTAAGATCATGGACACTAGCAGAGGAGACCAGAGAAGATCATTTTGACGACTAGAGAAGAGGGTTCATTTGGAGCTGAGGATTGCCCAGATATCCTCCATATCTGTCACTAGCAATTTTTCTTAGTAAATAAACAAAAACAAAAATGGTTTTAAATTTTATATAAGTGGTGTGCTGGACTTGGCAGATATGCTGGCTACTCGACGCCCTGTCTAACTGGTCAGGGTTTTAATTGACAGCCAGCCCTGGGCCTGAGGAAGGCTAAGACCAGTGTCTTGGCGGCATGTAGACATAACACCATTATTCCAACTTATCCCTAGGAGTAAGTCCAGGCAGCCAGGGGCACAGCGGGAGGCTAATAGACTAGCACAGAGGAGCCCCCCTGAAGCTTGATGCATTGTGTCAAGGCCTTGTCTACTTCACGCACATTAAGGATCACATGCCACAATTTCACAGTACAGCAGGGGGACCGGCCCCCGTCCCAGGCCCTGATTGGCCAGTGATGGATGGTGTTGACAGTTACAAGCCGAGTACCAAGTGGAGCAACACAAAGGTCAAGGTTGAAGCTGCCAGTGTGGTCTGGTTAACAATGGAAGGTCTCCATAGTAGGGAAATGCTGTTTATACTAAACACTAACTATGCAGTGTGTTATATGGGCACAAAGGGCTTTAGTCATTTAAAGCCATGGTTTTTGTTGAACAGTCAGTTGCTAATCACAGTATTTAGCATTCAGGTACTGAACAGGACTGTTAAAATGAAAACATAATGATCACTAAAAATCCCCATTTTAAGAAGAAAACCAAACTGCTCAGAAATGGACATTTGCATGGAGACCAGCTTGCTCCTATTACAGATAGCGGTTGTATTCTGTGGCACATCAGTCTGAGAAGAGGGGAATAAAATAGTTGTTCCCACTGCAGTGTCCTGCAGGAGTGAATTTTTTCAATATAGCACTTCAGGTTGAAGACATTTCTCCGGTCATTTTCCTCCAGTACTTCAGTGTAATTCTTTTTTTCTCTCCCCTCCATTTTTTCCCCGGCGACTGCAGTATGTGGCAGTCTGAATTGTGTGTTATTACCCAGCAGGAGACAATATCATTACCACATATTTGCTGTCAAGGGTCTGCAAAGAATGGTGCTGTCTTGGGCCTCAGTGATCTAACAACCTCACACAGGGCTCCAGAATTACCCACTCCTGGCTGGGGGAAGTCAAACACTACCAGTTAGAGAGGGGAGTGAACAAAAGAGAGGTACCCTCTCTCTCCCCCCCTCTCTGTCTCTCTCCCTCTCTCGTGAAGATAGAAGGGGACACACCTCCTCTGCGCCAAACGGAGGATGCTATTCTCCCGCGCCTTGATAGAAATATATGTTTGGTTCAAGTGCTGAATGATATGAGACTGTAAGGTAGACGTGGACGGATTGTATGTATGACAGTCTGTCATTTTGGATAAAGAGACAAATTGTAATCTGTGATATACTATTAGTGTTGGATGAGTAGCTGATAATAACTACCTGCACTTTTATCAAGTTTTTGCTTGATACTTACCTCTGGGTTCCACACACTATATGCAGAAATTAGAGGACAGCGTGTCAAACTGTGTTCAGTCAATAATGGACGTATATGTGTAAACAGAAAATGTCAAGTTTCGTTTCTACTTTCCTCTTAACGTGTCACATTGTGACAGGGGTTTCAGCATTTGAAAGAGATGGAGATACTGTATGTCACATAATGTGTGATGAAAATAACTTCAGAATGGACAAACAATCCCTTTCGTGAAAACTGCTATTCAGACTTTGTAACAATGTCTTTCTCATAAGACAAATAGAATTGCTATCATTTCCGTTGACAGCGTACAACAAACAGACCAACAGTTTATGCATACTGAGTGACAAAGCCATCTATTTTCTTTCCGGAAAAACAGGCAATACACACTCTGGCAATTGAACCACAAATGAGGAGTGAAAATTTCAAACTTCCTCTCCCATCCACCATCATTTATACAGGCCATAGAAATATTTGATTGCTCTTGCATATCTCCTCACGCTTAAGGAGGCAGCCAACCAATACGCGGCCACGTAAACAAAGTCTGAGACTCTATATGAGCCTATCATTTAAGAATCCAAGCGAATCAAGCTTGCAAACAATCAGGAGGGAGAGGAAAAGCAAGTCTGTGAGAGCTTCTTCTTCCAGTGCTTTGAAGGTGTAAACAGACACCCTTATTTAAGGTAAGATGTGGCTGTGCATCCTTGATACACCTGCGCTGAAACAAGGCAAGAGTCCTTGATTTTTTTTCACAACAATGGGGGCCAGGTCTTGAGGAAGACACATTCATATTCATGAATTCAGGATGTATAGTGGTAAATTATGAACATGCAGCTCCACGCGGAACATTTGAAACTCGCAAACCATTTTAATAACAAAATCATGCAGAGTATTCATGCTAGTAACTAGAAAGAATGTGTATTATATTGTGCCTTTCTAGAGGGGACACTGTAGTGTATATATAGAGAATAGAGAAATGTGAATACAAAGAAAAATAAAACAAGACATTTAAGGTCAAGCTAAAAAGTTGAAATGTTAACATCTTGGAATTTTATCATAGCGGAAGAAAGGATTTGCATCTGCAGTACAGTTACATTCACTTTATTCCAAGGTGGACCACATAGTAAGCTTATTACAATTGAGAATTTAATTAATGTGGTGTTCCTGCATTCACCATTCTGCAAGTGATATCCAGGATCACGCATCAGTCAGATACGGTATCTAACATGATATTAAATTTGAGCATTTACACCTCACAAACAGAGAGCACTTAAAGACATCAGCCGATAGGACGGTATGATAACATTTTCAAATCGTTGTCACTAAATTAACCTGGTTCTAATAGGATTTGAGGTAGATAAGATGGAAAATTACTGTTTTCTTTTCAAGGCAATATACAAAATGGAAGCGCTACAAATTGATTTCTATTTCCCCCCTAGATGCCCTCCCCCCATCCACACATTTTCATAATTTGAGATGAGGCGATATGGCATTAATATTCCCTATCTTATCTTGTCACATCCTGAAATTGTTGGAGAGGATATGATTAACTGAACAATAGCATGAGAAATGCACTTTATGAAGGCTATCCAGGTTTTTATGACAAAGAGAGTGGAGAGGAGGAGAATGGGCCAGGAAGCAGACACGATGGCAGTCAAATGCTCTCGCTTCTGGATCTTGATTTGTCGCAGCAAGCATTCAGAAGAGCCCGAGGCTTGACGGAACGTGCATGCCCACCGGTGTTGGCCATTCACACATGATTAGCATTTTATTATTGTTTATAAGCCATTTAGGAAGCAGGAAGACAGGCCCGAGCCAATGGTGCAAGGCAGGCTCCAAAGCACAGTGTTTTGGACTGGTTAAATGCACCATTAAGCCTTTTAAAATGAGCTCCACCCGTCAGAGACTAAAAACAAACGTGGCTTTCTGGCTATCAATGGGCACCACTTAGAGGAAACAATGCCCTGTTGAAGCCCACCAGTTTCCTCATCAATGAACATCAAAGATGAATGAGCCCTGGCTGACAGCTTTGTTTTGACTCTGATACCCACAAAGCCCTGCTCAATATCATCCTGGTCCTGCTCCTCTGGGCTGCCCTAACAGGTGCGACCCCTCTTCTCAATGCACCGTTTGACAAGACCACGGATGGGCAGGGTTGGTGGGGGGCTTTGGTCCACATCCGCCTTAATCCATCCTACTATAAAAACACTTTGAAAAACAAACGTTTGTTTGGCCAAAGTCAAAGCCCTGGAGCCTGGGGCTCATCCGTCTGTCTGCCCGGGCTTTCTCTCCTTTATTCCTGCCCGTTTTTGTCAGAGCTTCCCTGCTCATTTGGACAGGACATTAAACAAGACCCGAGAGGATCTGATTCCCAGCCATTTCCCACAAGAGGAATACATACAGTTACAACAGCCAATTGTTTGGATTATGATAACAGCGCCCGAAGAAGAAGAAAGAGTGGGAAAGGGGGGTGGAGAGAAAAGTCAGAAATCTCACAGAGCAAACATTCTGTAAAGGAAAACAACCACCAGCATCAAAAGATGCAGAACGCGGATCAAACCTGATTATCATTGGAGTTACTCTTTAGATGGGGAGCATTTTAAGCCGGTTAATTTCTCAGCTCCCCTTTTTTCTGCAGTGAGAACTGTGCGTTTTTCTGCCAGTGATAGGCTCCCACTACTTCATGGGGAGATTAGAGCTCCTCCACTCAGGGATATAGAAAGGCTTTCAGCCTGGCAGAGAGAAAGAGAGAGGGGTGGGGGGGGAGGCAATGTTGAGCATTTTAATCTAGAGTCACAAAGATAAGATGCAATGGCAGATCAATATGTGCTCTATGGTGGCAGCTCCCTGAGAACTTGTCTCTCTGACTGTGTACAGAGAAGCCTTTACCCTGTATGTCCCATGGCTTCATTTCTCCACAGAGCAGCTATCTGTAGTGACTGTCTCTCAGTGACATCTCACACCGGGGCATGTTAAAACCCAGACACCACGCAAAATAGACAGTGAATATCTAAATAGGATCGCCTGTGAAATTTGCCATGATAAATCTCTCCAGGAATCACCCAGTTTGAATATTTGATATCGCATCTGTCCTTGGCTACCTCAGGGGGCGAGGCAGGTATGATAAGGGATATTCAGAGGAGTGATTAGATAAAAGAAAGCTAAATTCTTTTTTGATTGTGGGAGATGCATAGCAATGATATTTGCACTCTGCCATGTCTGTGTAACTGAAGTAAAGTGTATAGGTCGCATTCAGGATGTCATTTTTACTTAATTTGCTCTCCTTTGCATCAGTGCAGCATTCCATCATTCCAGCATCATCAGATGCACTGTCAGTGTTGAGGCTTCATAAAAAAGATAAAATGAAAATTCTTCTGTGCTTTTGAGCATCTTCACGCTGAGAAGTGAGACACCTTGAACTGCTTTAATTTTCAGCCAGATAAACTGCTCCCACAGCATGCCATTATGTTTTAGGGAGACACAGAACTCTCGTTCGCATGCACTCATACCGACATCGTTAGCACACACAAGTGGGTTACGACTTCTCTCTTTCATGTCGGTTTCCAGCATCCCACATCCTTCCGTGTTTACCCCCGTCCTTCACATTTCAGCCTCCTGCCTCCAATGATGCTTTTGACAGGACTGTGTCCTAAACAGAAACACATCATTAAAGGAGAAACTGCAAGGTATTGTCATGTTTGTTTGTTTTCATCCTGGGCAGCAGTTCAGATACAGCAAAGGCTCGGAGCCAAGCTCAGCACTGACAATTCACAGCAAAACACTGCAAAAAAAACAAAACAAAGGAAAGTGCTGAACCAAATCTGCATTTGTGAGCACAATACATGTACTGTAAAAGATGACTGCAGTGCTTTGGGTGAAGCCTGGATGGTGCAAGCTGTTTGTGTGTGCATGGATTCACAGATGCACGCACATGTGTGAGTGTTTGTGTGCCTGGGTGTTGTGTGACAGCAGACCTCGCTGAGGAGGACTAGCAATCACTCCATTCAGCATCTGCTGCCACACAGCTCATATTGTCATTCCCCAGTTTAAAGGAACCTTGAGCGGCTTCAAAGATCTTTTCAAAGCCTTAATCCTAATAGGTCGCGGTTTGTTCTGTCACATCAAAAGGGGGAGAGAGGAGGTAGGGGAAATAATGCATCAGGGCTGGCAGAGATTCTTAAGGGCGGAAGATTGGCAGAGGATTTGCAGTGCGGGGAGGACTGAAATCTGAAATATCGGACACAGAATGCCTGCTGTAATAGATATGAAATAGGTCTTCTCAAAAGCATGAAAGGCTGACATTTCCAGAAAGTTTGTCAAGAGAAGGCCCTTTTATTCCCCTTCGTCTATCTGCGTTTGTACTGCCACCTTGTCCATAGTGGAAATTCGCAAGTGTCACTCTAACAGGTTATAGAATAAGATTGGGCATTTTAGATTTTTTTTACCCACCTCTTCCCTTTTTTATTGAATGTTTAGAATTTCCAGTGAGAGACCAATTGAGTCAGAGCTATGCAGCTCGTGCTAGACCATAAGCTGATGGCACTCAACTTAAAATTCTATATTCAGCACTTGTTTCCTGACCCTGTGTTATAGCCAGCTGAATGACATCTCAGCCTTGGACCCCTGCCATATACACACACACCCACACACACACACATATATATATATATACAAAATATCAATGTAGGTATTTGTGAGATAAGAAAGCTTACTTGATAAGCATATATTGCCCTCAGTGTGAAATGCTTCAGTGGCATGGATGATAAAGTTAAAATCAAGTCTGCCAAAGCATATAGTGGGTGTGAGATGTGCTAGACAATAAGTGTCACTTATGTGTTTACTCCTCACCTCTCTGACACTTTATCAGCGCTGAAGGTGTCTTTCATGCATTTCACCTGATCGACTCAGCAGACAAAGAGATCCGGCCCGTGTTTCAACAGTGCACAAGTGTCCAGCTAATTAGGTGCTCATGGGAAACCGAGCATTGATTTTCTGTCAGCGTATCTACCCCCCACCAAAAGAAACTGGGCTGTTTGTCTTTTTCTAATGATGCACCGGGTGCCATTGATAACAGCGATAAAACAGGCCAGAGGTGTAGCATAAGCAAACCTGGACACACTATACCCGTGGGAACCCATATATAATGTTGCCGTTTAATTGTATGGGGTTTTAGGAAATAGTTATGCAGTGAGTAGTGGGAAGTAAACAAAGTTTGTCTGGGATGGAAATGGACTGAGTTGTCTGACAAAAACATACCTTTTCAGCTCTGTAAAGGCGTGAAATCCCTCTTGTGCTTGTTATTTCACACTCCTGTGGCTCCAACTTGAGCCAGCGGTGGCACAGTAAACAAACAAACACGTGAATTCACGCAAACCACACACACACACACACACACACATACACACAGTGTACTGAAGAGAGGGGATTTTGGCAGAGAAGTAACTAATGACCTCACATTTTCAGGATGCTTACTCACATAGAATATGAATCCCAGAATCACAAGACATCAACAAACAACAAGTTATTCCAATACAGGACATCTCTAGCATAAATCGAGGCATAATCTATTTTTCTAGAATTATGAAATAACCAAGGATGTCGTCCATCCTCAATACATTCTGTCTGAGCTGGGAAACATGGCTTTGCTGAGCACACAGAGAACTGTTATGTATAAATAATGGTTTCAGTATCAGGCTGGACGGTATGCCAGCCACCTGCTGATCCAACCACACACAGGTAGAGCCAGCCCGGGTGACACGGGGCTGTAGACATGGGCATTCAATCTGCCAGCAAACTAATCAGTGAAAGGGATGAACTCCAAGCTTACCAGAGGGGGTCATGGATGTAGGTGGAGGAGGCAGGGATGTTTTGCGCAGCCACAGCAGGGTGACACGGGCCCCAGAATGGGAAAATTCACAAATCTCAATGTAGGAGGTTGGAAGAGCACAACCCTCAAGGAGGTGAAGGAAGCTTTGCTGCCTACCACCCACACATTACCTGAAAATGTCAGTCTGATGCTAACACCTTCAGCTTAACTATGATATCATGAATGCCTGGTTCACTTGCCCTGCAATGGATATCTGGCAGCCACTGTATTATTGGTAATGGGCATTTGTGGGGCTAAATACAGTATCGTGATAAAGAGCAGTGTATACCATGAATGTGAAATGTTAGAGTTTGATAAAGAGTAGTTCGGCGATTGCCTTGAATCCCAGACATGGGATTCAAAAGGGGCATGCTTAAGTATTGCATTGTCTCTCAAGCACTATCCTGTTAAAAACAACAATTCATTTCACTAGATAAACGTCTGTCTTTGAAATGCAAGGCCCCAAGTTGAACAGTTTCTCTTTAAATCCAAGACTGTTCTTTTGCCTCCGCACAGTGATGCGCCGCTGAATGGAGGCATTATTTCAGCTCCTTAACTGATCACCGCTGGAAACCATTCTGTATCAGCATTTAAAGGTACAAGACTAATTCAGGAGGTAATTTCACATCTTAACGGAATCCAATTAAAAGCACGGACATTTCAATTAAACGCTCCCCTGGCTTGTCGCTACAGTGTCACACCATAAGTGAAATTGGAATCAGATTACGGTGAGAACCTGAAGAAGTATTTTTCAGCGCAATAAGGATCATTCCAGATAGAGACCCCTGTCATGCATACTGCAGAAAAAAAAATAGCCTTTCTGTGCCAACATTAGTCATTTAATTCTCCCTCCTTATTAATTTCACAGCAGATTACCTGAGAAGATACAGAATGCTGTCAGCGATGAGTTTTAATTAAGTATGGGGTATGTTGCCATGAGTACCTTATGTGAAACTGCTGCCTTATAATGCTCTTGTTTTAATTACTTCAGAGTGCCCCCTCATTAACCTCTATGGAGATGTGCTCCAAACTACAGTGTACATTACAAACACTAGATTCAGACATTGCTTATATCTATATACAGAGTTTCATATTTGTAAAGTGTTTGAAAAATCAGACATGTGAGGAATTCAATGCAGGAACACAAGATGTTCCCTCACTGTATTGTTTCGAAAAAGGTACACATATTTAGCATTTCAAAATAAAAGAAATAGGCTACATTATAAATATCGTGCTTTGAACTTGTTAATTGTGAGATAACCTTGGCGGTTAAGGGCACCATGACGACCCCTGGTGGGAGCTGTAATCTCAAATTGCAGGCTCTTATTTGTGCCTTATTTGTAGAACACGCTGTTAACAAATGGCATCAAGGTTTCCAATAAAATACCTCTATACTATAATATAACAGTGGGCCTAAAATATATTTAATTAATGAAGGGTATTTAATAGAATTTTATCAATAGAATTGTTCATGATTACTCTTCAAAAAAATCCATAAATAACATAACACAAAAAAATGGTGTAGAAAAAAATAAAATCCAAGGTTTTCGTATTAGATACTATACGGGTGTGAGCCTGGTTGAGTCAAACACAGACAGGTTTTGTTTCATCATTTCATTGCTCCGTAGCTCATCCATGTCAAGCAGCTGTGGGTGGTCTCACAGCCAGAAAATCAGCAGCTCTGTGGACATTTCCCTTTTGATCCTTTTCATCCTGAAGTTTCTGAATGGTCCGATATAGATTTCAAAAAATGCTCCGAAAGTGGGCTCCTATTCACAATATGCGGATGGATAACTGTGCCACTGTCCACCCCAACACCTTAATGTGGTTTAACAGGATACATTAGCTTTTAATGGCACTTAATTGTACAAAAAGGAAATCCATAACCACATAAGGAGAAAAGTCAAGTATTTCCAAGCTCTTTATAAGAACAATTTAGAGCAGACAAGTGCTTTTCAAACCTTGGATTGGAATCAGTCCGACAGCCTGGCCATGAGAAGGCGGGTCTACATTTGTGAGGCTACAGTGCCACCATTTGGTCATGACGGGGTCTGCATTTCTCTGCCAGTCCCTGGCAATAGCCTCTATGAGTAAGAATAATTTATGATGGGTTATACTCTGGAAATCCCATTTTGAAATAAATGATCTCATTCAAAAATAATGTCACAGTTTGCACCATAATTGTCTAACTGAACTATCTTTGAGAAAGCAGCGTGGGGCTCTACAGCAGACCATAAAGTTGAATTGTCTTAGCCTACGGTATATCATTTCAGAAATGAGCTGGACCCGAAATACTTCCAGGTGCAGAATTAGAGAGGGAAGAAAACATCCAGCCCCATTGTTATTGTTGATAGATTATCGTAGGTCCATGCCATCTTAGATAATGAGCAATAGCCTGCACACTTCAAGAACAGGGGAGGTTTGCCAAGAAGGAATGGTGATTACAATCAATTAAGACTAGTGACAAAGCACCAACAATAACCCTGTGTGTGTGTGTGTGTGTGTGTGTGTGTGTGTGTGTGTGTGTGTGTGTGTGTGTGTGTGTGTGTGTGTGTGTGTGTGAGCTTGTGTTTTATTCACGCATCCTTCCAAACTACCCTGTTTTGTGTAATCAACATCTGTTGTGACAGGCAACCTCCTCCTTTCTCAGAATGGCCCACTTCAGATAATGAGTGTCATACCAAACTGCGGGGCAAAGGCTGATTTTACTCCTCTTTTTACTCCTCCTCTTTGGCCTGCGCTCTCACTACCCTCTGTCCTCTCTCCTATCATTCAAGACATCCATTGTGGAGAACCTTGAAAAAGAGAGACAAACACTCTCAACATTGTCAGTGCTCAGTATGTGGGGGCGGTAGAAGAAATAAAATACAGTCTTGTCTTCTCTATTGAGAGTATAGGATCCTTCACAGTCGACTCCTAAACACACACTGAATGATTTTATTTTACTTTCAGAATTGAGTTATTTAAACAAAACTTGCTCCTTTATGAGGCTTTTCTTTCTTTCATTATAATTTCTCCCCCTATTGTCATATGAATTCATTTTCTCGTTTTTTTGCAATGATACAATTACTGTATATTTGCAGGCCATGCATAGAGCATGTACTTTTTATTCATGAAAATAAACAGAAACTCAATGATATGTGTAGCTTGTATTGGTATGTTTGTTTGCCTCAAATCACCAATGATTTAGGCGCCATCTCCTGGTAAATTTGGTCATCCCAGAACCTTTTTGTGAGTACAATAAATAGAAAATATATGTAATCTTTTATATTAGTAGACTTAATCTTATAATACTAAGTCTGAAAAAAAGCATAATGTGATATGTAATAGGAGGAACAGTGGCACAGTTATAAATATATGTCTATTTCTTTATAGTAGTAGACTTTAATACTAAGTTGGAAAAGATTTCTCAATCCACAAACTTGAACTCCATTTTAACTCTACAGTCTAAGCTCTGTCTTCAATGGGATGTGTCTAAAATGTGTAAATAAAATAATTTTCCCAGCTTAGCCTCAAAATTAATTGCCTCCAAAACAAGTCAGATAGGTTCAGACAAGCGAACGTGTGAGATTGCACAGAATGTCAGTTTATTGGAATTGATTAATGGATGCATCCAGTTTCTTCAAACTTAAGATTCATCTCAGAAAATAAACACTTTTTTTTTCGTTTCCACGATGGAATTTGCTGTCTGCACAACCATGTAGAACAAATTATTTTGAAAATCCATTAAAGTCATGAGCACACTGAAGTCTGTTCAATTTAGCATAACCCTAAGTTTACTTTAACTGCAGGAGAGCTCTTCTATTTAAAAAAAAAAAATCCCTTGTATTCTTATATTCATTCATCAAAACCTCCAGTTTAAAGTGTCAAGTGGCAGCGGCTTGAATGAGCAGTGAAGCTGTTATGCCTTTTTCTCTTTGTGAGTGTCACCATAGCGGGGTGTGAATATCAAAACATACAGGTCTCTTTTATTTGGACGTTCGCTGGTTCATTTATAACTGCACTGTAACAATTGGTGCATGAAGCTATGAAAATTAGTAGGGAGACACGCAGTATTTTTAATACAGGCTTTGACTATAACGTAACAGAACGTGAGTTAACTAAAGTAAGATATAGTGAAGGCATTGGCATTGGTGTGCATTTATATAGCATGAGAAACAACATGAATACTACATACTACAGCATATTGTACTGTTTTTTTACAGCAGACACATTTAGGCTATTTACACCTCCTATAGCAGTTAAAGCACAGGTGTAATCAATAACATCAACAATGACTCTATTGCATGTCATGTCAGTGAGCCTACATGCACAATGCCAGAGCCCTGGAACTGAAACACTTAAATGGAATGCAGCCATCATCAATGTTATTAAAAAACTGTCTAGTTATGGTTAACTTCTTGTAATGGCAAAAATTAAACAAATAAAAGTGCACACATTTTGTTTGTCATAATAATGTATTAATGACAAACCACTGCACTGTGATTATCCTGTTTCTTTTCAATATCAGATATGCATGCCAAATGCATCCATGCTGCACTGCATATATTGAAATATACAGAACACTGTTCTACTGTTGTAGTATGTTACAAAATGCTTTATAATTTGATTATAGTATAGGCAGTTTTGGGTCACTTAATTATTTTTTGAAATAAACCCTAATGCTGGGTGTGAGTAGCTTTGCATATACCTTTTATTGAAGTCCATATTTTAAGCAAAAATGACCTAAAGAAATCACTGGTTCCAGCTCCTCAAATGTGAATATTTGTTTGTTTCTTTAGTCTTCTATGATATAAAACTAAAGATCTTTGGATTTGTTGACTGTTGGTTGGACAAAGCAAACAGTTTGGATATGACAACTTGGGCTTTGGGAAATTGTGATGGGCATTTCAGGGTTTTTTTTCCTGATATTTTATACCTTAAAAAAAAAAAACAGAAAATAATTGCAGATTAATCAGTAATGAAAATCATCTTTAGTTGCATCCCTAGAGTTATCTCAAACATATAATCTAAAACATGTAGGCTATTTCCATTAAAGACAGTCACATTTGCAAGTCTCTTTCTCTTCCTTCCCATGCATTTCTATATTGTTGTTCCTAGTGAATTGCATGAACAAATTAAGTCTCAAAAAAATGCATTCCCATCTCCTCCACTGTAGTATTACTATTACTAGTAGTATTACTAGTGGTACTATTTCAAACACCAGAGGGCGCTTGGGTGCTATCACAATAACCAGACCCCAACCTCCTTTAATCAAACCTCTATTGTATGAAAGCAAGTGATATAAATGTTTAAGATTGAAGATGGGTGCCAGTCTTCAACCTAAAGTTTACTGCAGGACAGTGCACTCAAGCTTGTCTTTCTCCATTTTTAAGAGGTAATTGTATGGGAAAACCGTCCCTGCACAATGCAATAGCTTGGTCTTAAATATATATATATATATGGAAAGTATATTGACAGGTGAACTAATTCGTAATAATAAAAATCCACCGGAAGTGCAAGGTGAAACGGTTATAAACAAGAAGGCGTATCCATACTATCTGACCACTCCTCTCTGTCAGGCTGGCTTCCGTGTTTACACACCCACACAAACCAGGACGCTGGCGGCCGTCGGGCGAGTGTTTACCAGGCAGGAGTAGAGCGGCGGGGAGGACAGTGACAGGCACACTGGAGGCTCGGTGTATGGTGAAGCACAGGTGATTTCAGCTTCCACGGTTGCATTTTACAGCGGAATGTTCACTCGAAGGGGGCATGGAGACGTCAAGAAATCTACACAGAAAGTTCTGGACCCAAAGAAGGATGTGCTGACCCGGCTCAAGCACCTCCGGTCACTGTTAGGTGAGTGAAATGTCACCGGGCTGTTTGATGCTGCAGCGCCGAGGCTAAGCTAGCCGAGCCAGCTAACGTCACGCAAGGCATCGGGTTAGCTGGCTGGCTGTCACCGCGGTGACTTCCGCAAGCTAGCTGACAGGTAACATGTAATGCCAAAAAAACTACCTATGCATTTTAAGTGTTTGTCACTCACCGCCTGTTTCCATAGATTTTTTCCCCCGTACTAATATTAGACAAGTCACTGTGATAGGGCATGGATGCTAGCTAATGTGAGCTAGCTCCCCTTGCGGCTAACTAGCCAGCCAACGCTAACTGACGCTGCCTTGTCGGGGCATCAGTCGTTGAGAAGCAGATGCCCACCGCAGCCTTTGTTGTCATTTAGTCTTGTGTCATCCTGACTGTTTTAAAAACGTAATAATTGCAGCTCTTTAGCCCAAAAGATCAGCTCAAACATAAGTCACCGTTAATGTACTTTAATTGAAGGGAGAATAGAGCTTTCCTCTAGCTGGTTGCCTAGTTGAGCTGCTATCACGTTTCTCCACCCTAGAGATATTTAATTTGAAAATTCTGAAAAATGTAAACGTGCCATACAGGTGGTGTCCTTTTGTTTCTGACATTGGACAAGGAAGTGCAGTATTTATGACAGTCATAAAACAGCTGTGTAGCTGTTGTTCCAGCACTGTCTTCCTTCACTATGATAAGAGACATGAATTTGCTCTCTAGTAGCCTGGCTTGTGCTGCACATCAGAGTTTTGTATTGCACATAATGGAACCTATCTCCAATGCACTTTCAAGGTTTTATTCATTGATCAACTATCACAATGCTCTGAAGAGTCCTTATAGTGGATTTCTTTGCCCATGTCAGTTTAAATGCCAAATCCACTTTGCAAAACATGTAGATAGATGGCAGATGACATGTAAGTTGAATAGATTATGTCCATCCTGTTTTGTAGAACCAGAGTCTACATGACTTAAAAACAATCTTAACAATACAGAGAGGAACTCTATAGCATAACCTCAGTTGTATTTTAGGTATGTGGTGCAGATATACATTTGTCATTGCATCCCACCTGAGTAGACTGTTCTCATTCTCACTCGTACACTTCTGGTATTCCTACTGCATCACAGACAAAACGGGGTCAGTGGGTACTTTGGGGAAAGTGTGGAGAGGAAGAAAGTTGTCAGGAGGGAATTGTGAGATATGGAGGAAAACTGCACTGGATTAATTATAAGTGCAACATACAGCATGATGTGCTTTCTCTCCAGAATTTCAGTCAAAGTAGGTCACTTATGCTCAGGTATTGCTCTGTACCCGTAGAGTTTGTCTCTCTCCTCCTTTCTTGTAAGAATGAACTTCTCGGTAATACAGTTTAATATGTAGTCCAATCAACTCATCATATATTTTTTTACTTACATAATAATGTAATATAGATTAAATTAATATTCTGATCATTATTACAGCTTTATCTCTATTGACATGAGACAGTGCTCATAATCATAAAACAAGAGTGTACAATTCTATTACAATGTGTTTTGATATTTACCAAAGACTTGCACTTCAAGTCATCCAGACATGAGAACTGTGAACCACAATAATATCATGCAGCCTTACTTGATGGACAGTTAGGCACTTTTTAGGCAATGCCTGACAGTGAGGATATGTCTGCAGTTGAAGTCAGTGGAAAGGAAGAATCACTCTGGTAACAAAATACCTTTGAGATGTTCAGGGTTTGAACCCTTTGTTTGACTGATGCATGCTTGCTTGTAACCCTTTCATAGTGCTTTGTTTGCTGTTTTATTGATTTCATATACAGTAGCACAACTGTGACAGCCAGTATCGAAGCTTGAGCAAAACTGTTGGAAGTTAATAGGTTAGGTCTTTCTGCTATCATAGCAGACCTTCAATGTCAAGACTAGTACAGCCAAAGTGGAGGTCAATACCGAGCTCTGAATGTCCTCTGTTTTTCTTCCCCTCATGTGAAGTCAAAGATAAGGCTGGTCTGTTTGTCCAGCAGCTGATAGTAGGGCCTACATGTTGATGTCCCCCGACCTCCCCGATTTCACCGTGCTTTAAGCTAAGGAAGGATTTCCTCCTGGTGCTGCTGCTTCCTGTGAGGGCAGGAAGCAGTGATGAGAGATGGGGTGCTGTGGAGGACAGGACAGGGACTTGAGGGAATATAGCTGGCCTCCTTTCACTGCTGACAGCGTGTTGTGTTTTTCAGGGTTCGTACAAAGTCTTGAAAGTTTGGAAAATGCTAATTTTAAAGGTTATGTTTTCAAGGTCAGGAATATGCTTGAATTTGAATATACTCCTTGAAAAAATGCTTGATTTTCAACATAATCTGGTGTTTCATCATCTACACAATCACTCATGTAAACCAAAAATCTTTTATTATTTGAAATGAAACGATTCTGTTGTTTGTTGTCTCCTGGCATTTGTAGTAACAATTTAGATGTGATGATAAAGGCTTCGAGAGTCTAGACATTTTTGGTTTGGTACCTTGAAAGTGCTTGAAAAGTGCTTGAATTTTACTCCTAAAAAGCTGTACGAACCCTGGTGTTTGTAAATCATTGTATGTATTATATTTGCAAGAGCAGAATTTAGGTGAAAAGTAAGCTTAATCAAGCTTACTCAAGCTTAATTCCCTCATATGATGATTGCAAAGCCTAAACTTCTAGGGGGCTCCGAAATTCAAAGTTTAACTGCATACTTTTATTTTTAGAATGGGCAGTATCCAGTGTAGTTTCCCATGCTTATTTACCATACCCTTAATAGTTACTACCAGAAAGGCACTGATGATGTTCATAATTTTAGAAGTGAAATGACCTCAGATTTCAAAGTGTCCCTCCGATATTTGTACAAAAGTTGAGTTATTGGCAGCTTGCTAACCTTGTCGTAGACCCCTCCAAATTCGTTGTCTATTGGGCTATACGAAATTTTAGTCAAATATTTTGTGAGTTGTAGCACAAGGACCAGAAATCTGTTAAACCTGCTTGTTGAATCTAGTGGTAGTATGATGGTATTGGAGTTGAAAGGACAGTCTTTGGTCTGGGCTATTTTCAGAGTGGCCCTGTATTGGTTTTCTGCTCACTGAGCAGATCTGTGGGATAGAGTGTGAAAGCTGCTGCATGTTAATTTGCTGGTCATGCCTGGCTGGATTTGGCTGAGGTTGTTAATTACAGGAGTCCAGCAAACCATCTGATCGCTCGCTGCTTCTCTCAATGGAGGCACAAGCGGCTGTTCCTTTCACTCTTTCCTGCTCAGAGTCATTGTCAAGCTCGACCCCAAGTCATTCGGCATTTACTGTTGCTTCTATCCTAAGTAGGTATTGTCTGTTTCCTTTTGTTCTCTTCAACTGGTGTAAACAAGCCCAGCTTGAACCTGTTACCTGACTGCATAGGAACAACAGTGGATGTGTGCAAGTGTTGCTAGTGATAACAGTCAAGTGTGTTTGTTTGTGGGTGTAGGTGTGTGTGTGTTTTTGCTTTTTAAGGAAGCTCTGCTCTCATCTTTAGAAGAAATGAAATATGGTGTCATTACACCTTACTTTTTCTTCATGTGCATGCTCTAAAGTGTTGCTGGAGTCAGGGTCAACTGAAAGTGTTGCTGTTATAAGAGGAAATCACAAGGTGAAGCACCAGAGGAAACAATGAGCGCACTGGAAGGGCTCTCAAGAAGGTCCTCTGTGTGGCTGAAGTAAAGGCTGAGATCACTCGACTTCTGATTCTCCCCTCTTGTAAAACACTCAGGTTAGACTTGTGAATAACTTCAGCCTCTTCTCATCTTTTATCCCACGCTATGTAGGCACGGTATCGACACTTAATCCAAGTGTAGTTCAATATAACCACCATTTATTAGCTTTTTAGGGTCTTTAGGCTTTTTGTCTTCTTATTATTACCTTACAGGCTATGACACACTGAAGTTGATTGAAGTTGAGTCTGTAAAAATCCACACGACTCTATGCTCAAACAGATCTGCATTATTACCAATACGGTTTTCAGTTTTTGCAGCGTTCTGTTTCACGATGAAAATACAGGGTCTATAAATCCTAGTGAGTTAATGAAGCTTTCTGACCCTGATTGGCACAAATTTTCTTTTATGTGAAAGTGAAAATAAATCTGTGCAAACTGATTTAAACTACACCATTGGCCAATGCATAAGACAACCCTGATTGTAAGATAAACAGACAGCATTTGAAGCAGTATGAGAATTCCTTTTATAAGTACAGGGCAAAAAACATTGTTACTATTTATCATTTGTTAGTGACACAGAATCAGCTGTTCTAAACATTTAAATTATGGAGTAATGTAAGGTTGATTATGATGATTATTATGCATGATTTTAGCTTAGATTGTAAATAGCTAGGCTATGTGGAACCTTTGACCCTGACTTTAGTAAATGTTGCAGTGTGATTGACAGAGTGCATCTGTGATAAGCCGGTAATATCGGACTGCCAATATCATTTAAAACTGTACTTGAGGTACATATCGGAACCAAAGGCAGGCTGCCTAACTGTTATTTTTTGACTCTCTAAAATGAGTTGGAAGGAAAAAACACTGAACACAATACATGTAGAGACAGTGCTGTTAAATAGAGAGCCTTACAGGAGATGTTGGATAGTAAAAGATGATGACCTCATCATTCTTAAAAAAAAGTTTAAAAAAAATGGTTATTTTGTCAGCATCCACAACCGCAGCTCACATGACGCTTTGACACTGTGCAGATGGCAAATGCTTGGGATATGTTGTTGTTGAGCTCTAACAAAATAATTAGGCTCAGTAACTGAAAATCTCAGGTACATATTTCAGCTTTTTAGAAAGACCATTGAAAGAACCTTCTATGAGAGAAGTCATGATGATACAGATAGTGGAACAGAGGCTAGCTAGGAAAGCAGCCAGGCGCCTCCGCTGTAGGCTATATAATGAGACTGAGTATCAGCCAGCACTCGCCAGAAAGCAGGTGCGTGCAGAGACTAGTATGTTGTGAAGCAGCTGTAGTTGACAGTGCTGAGATATAGTCACTGGGGGTAATGGGTAACACAGTTTTTTATATACTGTAAATCTACATTTAGACATTTTTGGCCACTTTTCACTTTAGATTTTTTTTTTCTCCGATCAGATTAATAAAACGGTTTAGTGAAATGGTTAGGCAAATAGCTGCAGGTGTTAGTAATAAAGGTGGGACATTAACTATTATTTATGAATTCAATTTCTCTCCTCATGTATTCCTGCTATTAAGGTGGCATGCGTGTGGCTTCCTCTAAACTGGTGGCAGTGTGAAGATAAGCATTTGGCAGTATAAAGAAGTCCTGTGCCGCAATCCCTGGGACATTAGAATTGCAAACTATGCCATGATAAAAAAATAAAAAAAAAGTCATGAACTATTTTTAGACTTTTGCAACTTACTTCTGACTACTAATAGGAGTTAACTGGCTGATCTGATAACTTTGTTTTTAAATAGGATGTTATATTTCTGTACTGTGCAGGATGTTGTTATATTTCTGTACTGTGTAGAAAGCTTTGGAAATGTTCCTGGTCTTGTTTTTCTGTTTTCAGTGGTATCATGTGTTTCAGAGCCTCCTTAAAACCCAAACTTCAAATATGATAAAAATCACATGGTGTTGAATGAAAGGCTTTTTTCTTTTAGCTGCTGGCCTGCTGGAGAGCTAGAGATAGGATAACGCCAGTGCTCTGTGTTCCGCGGTGGATGATATCTGTGTGATTTTTACACAGTACATGAGAAACCAGTTTGTCTAGTTATACTGTTCACCTGTCCTGCTTTCATAATAGCCAAACCTAGCCCAAGACCTGCTGTTTACTGAGACACCACTTCTTACCAAGATTGCATCTCAAAGTGGATTTACGTTTTATGTTGCCTAAATGCCCAAGCTCCCGCTAATCTGCTATGGATTTCCAGGTTTAAGGCCAAAGGAAAATAAACACTTAGCTTTGGTTTACGGTATTAGCAGATTGCTACGCAGAGTTGTTGAAGACCACGTTTTAGGTTGGCAACCCCAGTGAAGTACTGGGTGATGAATTGAGGGGGAAGAAAGGGAATTTCAAAAAATATCTATATATACACTTTTTTAAGGTAGCGCCTTGGTCTGTCCTTAATGTGTTCCCGTCTGTGAGCCCTGCAGTGACGCTGCGGTGATGACATTTGTCATGTAAAAGAAGTGAGGGATCAGCTGAAGTTGCATGGCCTTCACAACAAATAAAAGGAAGTGTTGCCACCACATTTTGTTTTTATTTTAAGTGGATGAAAACATGGACGCCTGAAAAGGTTAACACACATTAATTGTTTTAAAGGGACTGAGAGTGCAGAGTCAGTCATGTTAGGTTACTTTTTTAGTTCTTTTGGTTACCTGAGAAACTGCCCTTGTTTTCTTTATTACATTAATTAGGGTTGATGTTTCTTCTTCTGTCCCTAATAAAAATACAATGCTTCAGGCCAGCCTTTCTTTTGACTACAACCTGTTTGCATTTTAGCATTATAAATTAACAGACAACAAGAGCAAGATTCTACTAGTATAACTTTTCATTTTAGGATTCAACATAAGAATAATTTGTAGGTAGAGTTTCTTGCCATAGCACACCTACAGTGTCTGTGTGGCCTCGCATTGTGGTGAATTGTGGCATTTTGCTGGAAGGGAAGAAATAGAAACCAATTTCATTTTACCTGGAAACAAATGTAACCCCTGTGTTGATGAAGGTAAGGATTTTAGGGCTACCTGAAGAGGAAGAGGGAAAGTTGCCAGTGTAGCAGCTCTTCAGCACTAAGCTGCTCAGATAAGCCACTCTCTAATGTGTGAGCTCAGACTGGGATAAGGTCAGGCTTTGCCAGTTCTACCATGACTCTTTCACACTGTGCTCTGCGTAGGCCCATAGGCCCCAATCTGTTACACAGCTAGACGCTGACTGCAAGTTGAGAGGCATTCATGCAGTGTTTGGCACAGTGGCATCATAATGAAATTATATGCACCAAAAGGGTTGCAATTGCAGGGAATGCCCTTTTCATAATGATTACATATCTTGAATTTGTTTTAATGCAGCTGCAGTTTGTACTGAACTCTGAATCATAAACAATATGATGACACTATGCCGTAGCATTTATCCATTACTTCTTCAGAGCCATTACAAGCCTGTTGACATTTTAAAGAAGGTTTAGTTATTGCAGACTGACTGATGAATTGTAGCTCATGCTGTGCCTCTGTCACCTCAGAGAGAGCTGCCTGCTATGCTCCATTGCCTTAGCCTGGCAGTATGTTAATCATTCTCTGTGAAAACATTGCTCAGAGAGGATGATACATTACATAGCCGAGTCAGTTAGTAATGTTTTCTCTGCACCAGCTATGGCAGCTCGAAATCAGCCAGCCCACTGCAGGCTGATTTCGCTATGCTGCAAACTGAAGGCTTTATAAGCTAAACCAATCCATAGAAGATGAGTCTCTTGTCAATACTGATGACTGAAATGATACTGAAAACCAAGCGAATTGGCTCCAATCGACCCCCTGATAAGGAGCATCAATTTGGCCCAGTGAGTGCTGAATTATGATTGACATCTCTAGACTGGCTCAGCCTGGAGCACATTAAACAGTATTAGAAGCAGCTGTGTGTTATCAAGGCCTCAAATGAGGCTCATGCAGCCTGCTACCTGTTGTTACTCTGTAAAGTCATGTGACAGACTTGCCCTCCTCAGCTGGGTTTAACAGATTTATGATTAAACTTGTTTCACTACGGTCAAATATCAACCTCCTCGCCCAGCTGTGGGTCACAAAACACTGTCTGCAGCAGATTTGTTGGTCTGTTTTTCTCCTGTGGCCACAGAAAACATGACAACAGCACATAAAATACAATATAGCATTTGAATGTACATAACACACATTTAAGAAAGAATTTAGTTCCTTGTGTTTGAACTTTTTTTATTAAGGTAGAAAATGTAAAACTGGTGAACAAATTTGGTTTAATTTTTCTTTTAATGAATTTAGTGTTTGAAAATACAAAGCAGCTAAAATGTGGCTTGTTCTTTCTCTAAAAAAAAGGAGATTAAAATATATTTTTTGGTATTATTAAACAGCACATGGCTTGAGCATAAGATTTTGTGTACTAATATTAAAAACTAAGTACTGCATCTGTCAGTGTGCCTTTTTAGAGTCTCCCTCATGCATATCACCAAATGATCAATCTCATGCAGTCTCTTTAATTCTCTCATGGTCCCTCTTTGTTTGTAGACAACCATTTAGGTAGGGAAGCGCCATCTATGGTGCATCCATCAGCTTCCACATTAGCTACCACCCCCGTATCTCTTCTACTATGTGTTGGCGCCCTCCAGGCATCCCTCTGCCGGGGCCCTTAAAGAGTCCTCTGTGTCTGATCTGAGCGTACTGCCAAAGAAACCTATCAGTCTTTTCTCTCTCTTCATCTCCTTTCTGGCAAGAATATAGTGCACCTGCAGTGTTAGCTAGCCCAGAGCTAATGCAAATGAGTGTATGTCTGATCAAAGGCCTGATTAGACTGCTTTTTGAGTATGACATGGCATATTAATGATTCTGCTTTAGGTGGTATAAATGACATACATTGTAAGTTGCCCAGAGGGTTAAATAGGGTTTGACACAACCTTTGAACATTAAATGCGAGTACTTATTATTGCACATGTTCTGTGCTGATCAAGTTTGAACAGGGAGCTGTGGGCAGAGTAGCCAGACGTTTGGTTTTGATTGTGTAAATATACCATAGGCTTCAGCTGACTAGATGACCTTCACCCGTTGGCTAACAAGCCCTATGTGCACACTGCTGCTGTGTGCACTCTCTTAGTGCTTGCTGGGCAAACCCAGTTTAACATCAGTTCATTAGAATAGCAAGCAACAGAAAGAGACCAATTATTCAGTTGAAAAAAAATGCTGCTGCTTTGCCCACCAGATGGATGTGTCCTCCTTTCCATGGTAACCTTATGTGAAGTTGTTATGCACCAAAGGCATGCCATAGGCTTATGTAATACTGTGTGGGACTCAGCAGGCCAATCCACCCTTTCACCAATCCCCTTTGGCCCCAGAAGTCACAGTGAGACAAAGGGAGACCCTCAGTGACGTGATGACGTCTGAAATATCAGAATTGAGTTCACCCAGCCAAAGGTTGGACAACAACGGCATAATCTTTGCACTGACATTTGGGTGGGATATTTTTCCTTAGAGTTTTTGTGGAAATGACAGTGAGTTTATAATATCTGCTTCCGTAGAACATTTTGAGAAGATGCTGTGCTCCAGAATATTATATTTGGGCCCTCAGCTCTGGCTGCACATTGTTATTTTCCAGCTGGTCCTCTCACACAGGGTTGGAACATCTGCCCTTCCCTGACAGATAACAGGAAACATATCACAATGGAGAACAGTGTCATCCAACCAAAACCTGCCATGGCTGGTCTGTTTGGCATGTGTTTATTAATTCCACTCGAGAAGATTGCTGGTCTCTGCATCATTAAGTTATCACTGTCAGCAGTATCTAGACCGTTGCTCATACAGTTTTTAGCCAGTAAACAATAAGGTCGACTTAATAATCCCCTTGCAGAATAGTCAGTTTACTGCAGTTTAGGTAGCTGATGGGCAATAGCTGAGTATTTAGCTTCAGTCAATAAGAAGTAGAATTACTAGGATAGCATTTGGGTCTACAATTGACCCCTGGTTTGTTTTGTTACTGAACTTGGCTGGGGTTTCTTAGCACCCCTCCATCCCTCCTCCTTTCCCTTTTATTGGTTCTTCAGCTCTCTCCCTTCTCCAAGAAGTGTTATTATGTGTGAATCACATCACTGAGTGCTGGCATTAACTTTGCTTCCTCAAACAGAGGGGTTCTGAAAACAAGAGAGCCCAGCTCATTCAGCTGCAGTCAGCAGTGTTAAGAAGACACAAGGTTTCCTCCCACCATAACAGCCCTGTGTGATCACAACTCTCTGCAGCTGCTGTTCATCCCGCACCATTTTCCTGCCTGTGACATGAGAGTCTTGCAGACGAAGGGGTGTCAATTGTAGGACACAGTTATCTTGTTGGGCTCAGAGGATACGGTGTCGCCCCCTGCATTCCCAGGGCCCGGAGAACAGATTCTGTCTCTTTCTGTCCGCATGCTGTTACCTGAGAAGGCAGTGAAGCCCACTGAGTCAAGAGCCTCGCTGGCTATTGCTGACAACCATTGTCCAACTTCATTCTTTCAACCAAACATTTCCTTCACAAAAAGTAAGACCTAAACCAGAGAGCAGGGGGGAAAAGAGGAGAGCTTGTACTCAGCCTGTAGACCAGATACTAACAGACAGTTCATACAGAATCTTGGCTTTAATGTATTAACTTTGTTATAGTTGTCATTGCATTCATTCAACCTTTTACTAGTACACCTTCCTCAGGTGAATCACAGGTAATAACCAAAGGAACCAACTTATTCAGCCTGACAGTACTTCTGTAATTATCATATTGTGGAGTTGAGCTCACATAAAAAATATAATTTTGATGGCAAGGTTGATGTATTTTTATAATTTTTTAATCCAATATTTTAGCATACACAAGACAAACAAGAATTCTGAAACATTTGTAATTTTACCGCATTTTGGTTAATGACTTAAAGATGTTGCTTAATGTTATCCTGTTTGGTACATAATGTCTGTATTAACATTTGGTAAACACATGGCTTTGCTTATGCCTGAGGATGAATGCTCATCGTTGACCCTTTGACATACTTTCTGCAGCCCCTTGAATTTTAGAGCTGTCTTGGTCTGAATTTCACTACTGGGAGGCTCATCAGTGTCTTGTCAGCCTTTTCCAGGCTGGTTAGCGTCCACCTGAGATTCTTGTTTGCTGTCAGAAGGCCTGTGATCTTCTTTTTTTTTTCTTCCTCTTCGTATCTCCCCTTAACACCTCTCCCTCCCACTGTCATGGTCCAGTGGCTGGTAAGGGGCATTTGAGCAGATGGGAGTCAGTGAGTCTGAAGGCTGGAGAGCACCACATGATGGCCCTGTGACATGCAGCATGACATGTGAAGTTGACCCACCTCCCATCAACTCCTCACGCACCCAACAATATTCAAATTAAAGCTGCATAATTATCATACAGACTTCCTCTCTGTTCTTTCTCTATCTTTCTAAAGGACACATGTACACCATTTGCACTGATCGATCTATTTGATATAAAGAAATAATATTTTTTGATTGTTTAATTAGACCTATTCAAATCTTGATTGGGATTAGGCTTTACATTATTTTCCTTGGAACTGATCTTAAAGAGACAGACTTAAGTACTGGTCTAATTACAGAACACAGGCCAAAGCTAGTCTTTGTCTGTCGTCATCCTAACTATGTCTCAACAACAACGTACACTGTTTTCCGAGCTTGCAGGCTAACCAGCATTCAGGAAACCCTCCCAACAGAATAAACAGTATTTTAGAAGAAATTGAACCACGTGATGGGCCATGACTGGAGCACCTTCAGACCCCAAGGTATTGGTTTTGGTAACTAGCATAGCTTTATTGAAGAGTCACATGCACAACTTAAAAAAGCAATGTTTAGGTTTGCAACAGCTGTGAATTAATGTGTAGGAAAATTATATAGACAGTGGATTTTCTCAAAACAAACAAAAACAATCTATTTGGACAATCCTTTTAGCCACATTTAGCAATAAAGTAGTTTTTTCGTCTTTGAGAGGTGTTTGTCTGGGTAAAAGCTCTAGTCCATTCTCCACAGTTGACTGCACATCTCCAGTATAATGGCCCAAGGGATTTTCAGGCAGGAGTGTTGTTTTGGTACAGCAGAGCAGTTTGTCATTCCAGCTACCTATACTGAAGACAAGCACCTAGGTTAGCCAACGCTGCCAGCTAAGAGATAAACCCAAAGAAACCAATGCTAACAACAGTGGGAAGAAGAAACCAGCATATTCAGTGTTTCTGTATATAAACACCATATAAATGGTGCATGCATTCCATATTTGTCAGATAATAGTGTTACTTCACCACTTACAAGCAGACTTTGCCTACATGCTCAGCCTCGGGTTTTGTCTGCTGCAGCTCTTGCCAGAGGGGAGAACTGCTGTATGCACTTTTCACTGGCTGTGAGACTAAGTCACTGCATGGACAATCATTACTCCTACCATTAAAGTTTTCCTTAAGGACCGCAGTGTGTGTGTGTGTGTGTGAGGGTGTGCACTCGTGTGTGTCAGTGGTTGTGCTTAACTGTGAATTGAGCAGAATTAGCTTAATGCCAGGAGCAAGGAGCATTTAATGAAGTGTTGCCTTCTTTGAGAGATTCGAGTTCGAGCATTGGATGGTTTCTTTTTTCGTGTCCAAGACACAGAGTGGAAAACATGCAAATGAAAAATGTAGAGATCTGATTCCTACATTTTTCAATGTAGAATTAGTTTCTGGCTACCTGTGAGTGTTTAGAACAGATTTTAAGGCACATGTGATTCCAGCTCCTAGTTTCGTGTTAGACCTCTTAACTTTCAAAGAACCAGTCGGCCACCTGGGATCCTCAGATGATAGCTTGCTAGTTTTTCCTACATCAAGGCTGAAAACTAAAGGCAGTCATGCCTTTGACTTGATCTTCCCATCATATGTCTTCATTATCTTTTGCTTTAATCTCATGGTAAGAGTCTTTGACACACACTACATAATTCCAGCACTCCCTATGAGCTGGACTGCTTCTGGGCATCTTCCAATTTGCCATGTGGTAGAAGGGGAATCGCAACAGAAGGTGAACCTTAATTGCTGTTTTTGTGCCAGGACTCCTCTTGGCCCATATTTTATTATTCCGTCCAGGCCTATCTCATTACCACAGTTGTATAAGTATGGCAAATAAAAGGGGTTCATTACATGAAGAATTTAGGATTTTGTCAGCGCCCGTCTGTTTGTGATGTACCACCCATTTCCCTCATCAACTATTGTAGCCTGAGCTTGTGTGGCCGTCAACATACCTCAGCCTGGCCTCAATCCAAACAAGCCCTCTCCATCTCCTAAAGACCACAAGAGATAATCCCAAAACTTATCCAAGCTGAGATGAGAAACTAACATCCTAAATGGTGACTGACAGCCTGAGGAAAATGTGAATTGTCCTACAGGCTGGAACACCAGCATATATTTACTGAGTGCAGTTTCAGGCATGCTTTGGCTTTTGCTATAAGTGTACAAAATCCTGGGAATGCAACACACTCCTCCAGTCAACGGTAATCAACATATTGTGGATCAGTGTGTGTATAGGTGGGTCTGCAGCAGAGAGCGGAATATTCTTAATATGGGAGATGAACTAAGTTCAGTAGCACATTGATGCGAGTTCCTGTTCAAAGATGTGTGCTAAAGTCTTGAATTATGCTTCTTTTTCCTGCTCAAACAGTATAAATTTAAGAGGAATCATTTATACTCTAGTATCATCAACAGAAAAGGGATGTTTTTTAGAAATCTCTGCACTTATTCAGGGATTGTGAAATGATCTGATTGGGAGGCAAAGTTGTTTCTCAACACCTCCAAAAAGCCTGTCATCATTCCCCTAATTATTGCAGGTGAAGTTACGCAGGGTAGGGAAGTGAAGCAATTTGCCTCGATGTAAAACAGATGTACCCTGCAAAATGGGAAACAAGTGGAAAGTCTTTTGTGCAGCAGCAGTAATGTTAAACATTGTCACTTTTGAATTAAAGAGACAGTAGCAGCTTTAAATGAAACAGACACTTACAGGCACTTACAAGCACTTAGGTATCTCAAAATAAGTCAAAAAAAAGATTTGTAGTATTTGGGTGACTGTTGGTGATGGCTGTTGGTTAAGATGAAATTCTGAGCAAGAAAATCTAGCAAAATTGATTTTATGACAAAACAAGTAGGATCATATATTGTTTCTTTTAAATGGGTTTGGATTATTATATTATATCATTAACTGAATGGCAGCCTTTAAGATTAAGAAAACATAAAGGAAACCTACACCACAATATTATGATTACCAGAATTCTCAATTCACAATATACTGTATCTATATTAAGTTATTGCCCAGATCCAGATTTAATGTGCATCTTAACAGCAAGGTATGATGTTCAATCTTCATGCCATTGACAGTGTTTCCCTTTTTTTTTTTTTTTTTCCACAGATATCATCGACAAGAGTGAACTAAAGCCGTTCTTTGAGAGCAACTGTTCTCAGATTTATTTTATCTTCTATGAAAATTTCATTACACTGGAAAGCAACTTAAAGCAAAAAGGTGAGTACAAACTCTGTTTTCTAGTTGACCACCACACTCGATGGTGGTTCAATAATTAACCCTCTCCCTGCTCTCTATGGTAAGTGTTACAGCAATGGTTCATTTCCCTCTGCCCCACATTTACAGAGCATTGAGCATATGCCCATAGAGAAGCACTTTCTAGATATGTCCAGTATAACTCTGTGTGTTGAGCCTTACTCCAACACTATTGGGGGTGGGGGATTAATTCCCACTGGGAGTATGCTTTCATGGTAAAACAAGTTCCTTTGAATAAGTGTTCACGAAATGGCCTGTATTATTGTTACATTATTGATGAGGCTAATGCAGTATAGCTCCGGGTTATGTGTTTAAAGTACCTTCCTTGTGTTTCAGGGAACAAATCTCAAAGGGAGGAGCTGGACTCTATCCTCTTTATTTTTGAAGTAAGTCTTTTTCTGTGTTGCCGTCTCCATCTCTGATTTACACTGATAGCTGCTACAGCCTCAACCTGTTTACAGCTGAACTCTGGGGTGGAACCACAGTTTCCATGGTGCCATACTGCAACTCTGGCTGCTTCCTGAATTTGCCTCAAATAGCCTAGAAAATAAACAGATTGCAGATTTAAAAGAAAAAAAAGCCTTTGCTCAATTATTGTCCAGCCTTCGACAGGTTGTGGGAGAGCTCTCAGTTCATTTCTTGTTTTCAAAACCTAGGTGTGTATGCAAATCAGAGGAGGCACGCCTGTGTGTGTGTGTGTGTGTGTGTGTGTGTGTGTGTGTAATGCATTGTTGGCTCTGTGACCCCTCCCTCTGTTTTTCTGAACACTCTTACGTTGCACATGCAGGTTAAAGTCCCTTACCTTGTTTTCCCACCTGACTGCAAAGGCAGCTCCAGTTTCAAATACAAACAGTCCGCTCTCCAATTACATTTGCTCAGGGCAGGGCTGTAAGGACGGCAGCAGATCAAAAAAAAAAGAAATTGGGGGGCAGTCAGTTTGTCCCTCTTTGTACAGTATGTCTTGTCCTCGTTTTTCTGATCACCTGGGAGCACTGAGTGCTAGTGATTCTTGCATTATGTCTAACATTAAGTAACTTCTAGTTATGTTTAACTTTGATTTCAGGCCCACTAACCAGTTCAGTTTGTTACAGTAGCATCAGGCCAGACACTGCTGCTGTTGTCTGTCTTTAGCTATGGATTCCTAATTCGCTAGTCAGGCATATCTAATATAACTTGGACTCTATTTTAATGTTATCACGTTGCATCTTTTTTGGTTCTGTCTGCGTGATGCATTATGTACTTAGTAGTGCATTTTAGTGTGTGCATTATTTTGTTTGTCTGCTGATGTTAATTCAGGTTGGCATTCCTTTGTAGAATTCAATTAGACTCAATTACTCAGGTTTGTAATATATGGCCTTCGTAGCTTGCTGTTTAAAAGATATTTTAATATTTATTCAAAATGAAAATTTTCATTAAGATTGGTGCTTCCCATCTGTTTAAAATAGAAGACTAACTAGATGTCCCTCCAGTTTCCTCCGCTCCTCACCAAGACCCCCTCCCTGCCTGTCCACACACACCCAGTCATCTAACCTGTAAATAAAGCCTGGATTCATGCCTCCATACATATTTATGGAGTCATCTTTTCAAAAAGAACTAACATTGAAAGCAGCTTAATCCTCATTTGTCCCCTTTTAGCCCCTGCCTGTGTCGACGTGTGCTTTTACTCGTGCACTGAGAAGATAAGCTTGCTTTGAGTGGTGTGTACAGGACAGATACAGGGTCGCTTTGATCCTCAGCTCTGCTACACTCTGCGGACTTTCTATTTTACGCCGTATTAGATTAGGCATGTTGGGTGATATGTGGTTGTGAATATGATATCAATGGATACATTTGTGCTCACAAACATGCACTACTAATATGTATCGTGTTGTCCAAGAGGTTGTATTATGTAATGCAGGGACATGACAAATGGGACATGGCGGTAAAAGATTAACTAATACGATATTTTAAAGCAAGTGGATTGTGCATCCTAATCATTTTCTTTTCTGCAACAAGCACCGTTATGTATATCTTATGTTGAACTAAGATTTGTGTCATTCCTATCATGAACCCAATTTCTCAGTGCTTTTTGTAAATGTCTATCATTTGTTTTAGTTACAGAAGTCAACCAACCAAAACATAAGCCCTAACAGCCTTTGTCCAGAAAGCCTCAGAGCGGCGTGTAGAGTAGGCTATGAATGGATAACGGCTGTGACAAAAGCCATTTTGTGCCTCTGTGCTTTGTAACACACTTTAATGCTGTATGACAGGTTAAGAAGAAACAACAAAAGCTCAACATCGCTGCCCCTCTTATTCTGTGTAAGAATTTCCCTGGAAAGCCACTGTTGTGTCCTCGTGTCTCCAGGCAAATGGGAAATATAGTCCCCCGCACTCTTCATTACCTGAGTCCCTCCTTGCATTCAAATCTGGCTGACCTATACAGTACATGTCTCCTGTGTGTGTGTGTGTGTGTGTGTGTGTGTGTGTGTGTGTGTGTGTGTGTGTGTGTGTGTGTGTGTGTGTGTGTGTGTGTGTGTGTGTGTGTGTGTGTGTGTGTGTGTGTGAAGCTGGCTATGTGGGGATTACTTTGCTGTCATTGTGAGGTATGTGACCCCTTTTTTTGTGGGTTGCTGTGGGGGAGCCTGATCCCCAATGCCAAGCCTGTTTGAGTAATGGATATCTAGAGGGGGTAATCTTTTGTCCCTCCCCCTGAACTCTGCTGGAGAACACCCCACCCCCTCCGCCACTGCCACCGCCACCAGCAGCCATTACCATTCCCTTCCAGGATCCCTTTGTGTCTGCTGCCACGAAGGCATCCACCATGGCAATTTGTGATACGGCACCAGAACTGACAAAGATGAGAGACCTGATCTCTGTGAGAATGCGACAACATAGCTGATGATGCTGGACAGAAAAGTCCCTTCTAATCATTTGCATCACCTTTTGTTTTAATTTTGCTGTACTGTAGGCTTAGGTTTTTTAATACATAAAACCAAAGTTGATCAACAAATTCATTCAGTGCCTTTTGTAACTTCCAGATTTGACCTATTAGTATGCTCACAGAAAAAGGTCCATGTTCTTTTCTTCAATTAGAGGTTCGATCTCATTGACCCAGTGTGAAAATACTGCATTGCCCCTTACTATGACACACCTAAATCATCACCGGTGCTGCTAATTGTCCTTAGAAGTCGCATAACAAGTTCAGGGTGTGACAAGTGATTGGAAGTTAAATACACTTGTATATGGACCTGCTTGTTAGTCATTTTCCTGGAAATAGCAACCTCATGATGAAGGACCATTCAAACTAATTCAGCAACAAGGCCAGTGAAAAGATTATGAAGAATGTTTCAAGGTGCTGCATAGTCATAGAAAATGGAAAGAATATTGAACAGCTGTAGAACAGGCCATACTTAGAATGTGAGTGTCAGTGTGAGATGGGCAGTAATAAGAGGAGGCCACCAAAAGGCCTATGGCGATTCTGAGAGTGCTACAGGGGACTGTCACTGAGGTGGGAGACACTGTACATACAACAGCGATTGCCTGATACCTGTGCAGTCACAGCTTAATGGCATAGCGGCAAAGAGAAAGCCACCATTAAGGAAAAAACATGACATCTTGTCTAGTGTTAGCCAGAAGGCACATGGGAGACTCAAAGTGGATAAATGTTCTATGGTCTGATGAGACCAAAATTGATGCTTTTTAACTATCGTGCCAAGTGCTTTCTTCAGTATAGGCCAAGCGTGACACATCAGCAGAAACAACCATCCCCATCAGAAAGCAGCATGGTGGAGGCAGCGTCATGCTGTGGGGATGCTTCACTGCAACACAGCCTGGAAGGCTTGTGAAGGTAGAGGTTTAAATGACAGAGAAGTCCCGTAGAGTAATGCGTGCAAGAGATTTGCAGCTAGCATGACAGTGACCAAATATAGAGCCCAAGCTTTAAACAAAAATCTTTATTTCCAGCAGTGGCAAAGTCTGAGTTCAGACATCAACCGTTGGAAGGGTTGAATACTCATGCAATCAACTTATTTTGGTGGCATGTTTGTACTTAAATGATTTGTTGTCAGAATGATTTCTAAAGTATTTCTGTTGATCAGTATCAAAAGAGCTTAATTAAGCTACTGTGATTAAATTATAAAACAATTAAACATGGAAAAAGTCCAAGGGGTAGTACATATACTGTATTTTTTATAGGCATCATATTAGTGTGAGTAGCTTTTTAAAATGTGAACATCTACCAGTCACTGACAGATAAATGTTCAAATTCACCAGCCACTCACAAGTAAATTATTATTTTGTGTCTGAAATCTACCAGCCACTTTCATATTTTACCAGCATTTGGCTGGTGGCTGCTGCTAATTTCCATCCGTGATTTAGGTTTGTAGTGGTAAGTGTTCATGTGTTTACAAAGAGAGTTTTAGAGCATCAAGCCTAGGCAGGTGTGTGAGACAACGTCGTTGTCAGTTGGGTAATGTCTGTCTCCCTTTGGCAGCCATTTCTGTATAGTATTGGAGTCAAGATTTTGGAGTTTGTTCTAATCGGCTCTTATGTCGCCTCTTGTTGCTGCACAGATAAATTGCAAGCAAATCTAAGTACGTAATGAGAAACATACCGAAAAGTTTTTGTAGACAGATGCTAATTACGCAGCAAGTGTGTGTGTGTGTGTTATTTTAGGAATGAAACCAGATGAGACCACTTTATGTAAAAGACGAGTGTTTTTTCTGTCACAAGACCAGATTTCAGCTCTCTCAGGCCTTGAGGGAGTCCAGTTTGTTTACGCTCCCGTATGACTGTAGATGACCTCTTACTGTCTGAAAGCAGTTCGATCCTGGTGCCACTAAGGTTGTGGGACAGGTTAAAAGACAGCTCTGGGACCAACAAAACTCGGAGGGAAGTCTGCGCGTAACCACTTTCTGTCCAGGATATGACCTCACCATGACCTGTCGTCTGTCATCCGGACCTGACTCAGCATTCTGAATTCCCCTTGGCATCCTCTCAGTAAAAGCCCCTCATCTAGATTTGACTTACTGAGTTGCCTTATATGGGTCATTCTGCTAGTTAACCTTATTTTTAATACAGGTCAGTGGTAATGCAAAAGCTCAAAGTCAGAGGCTTTTGACCGATTTACCTTTATTTAACCAAGATGGTCACTTGAGATCGAAATCAGCACAACTATCTTCAGAAAATCACAACAGAACCACCAGAAACCAAAACAGACAAACACACAGTAAGCAGAGGAATACAGAAAAGGGGAAAAAAAGAAGCTTAAAAGCAAGATATTGCCATTTCCAGAAAAATATATACATCCCAAACAATTGCATTTAGCCCGGTTAAGTCAGAAATTTAACATTCACAAATGAAGAGCAGGTAAGGAGGAATGAGACGATGGATTGTGACTCATGTTCATTTAAGCCCTGTGTATGTAAATGGCCAGTAACTGGAAAGAAGGTAATTAATAACACAGTATCTCTCTGTGTCATGAACACCCATCAACAGTCTTTTTCTGTCTTGTGTAATGGCATCATATTCCTCTTGATGCACATCTTAGGCTGAGTGATTTTTTTCTTTATGCAGTCCTAGTTATGACTGACAGTTCACCAGCAGGGGGGTATTGGTTAATGCATAAATGCACATTTATTAAGTGTAGCTTGGGTCTTCACATGGAACAGGCTGAGTGAATTAATCTTGATGTCTGAGGCTATGTTTTAACTCATTTTATAGATAGCTATTTTTGTCATAAGCAAGAGCACTTATTTATGAACATTTTGTGGATGCATATTTTTTTTTTTATAAATGTGTGGCTTCGATGTTATGTAATCTACCTTTCTTCATTTGTCCAAAGCTATTCATGCCTAATCATGAAAATAATTTAATTGCTGCAGCTTGGCTTTTAGCACAAAGCAAAGAGGAAAACCCGATGGCTGAGCTAACTGGCAATTGGAGGCCTGAGAAGGAGTTTTGTTGCACTCTGCTGCTGCCACCCTCTGGCTACAGAGGAGAGTGAATCTTAGTCAGTTTGTTCATAGTGTATAAGTGTATTTTGGTAAATGATTCTAAATTAAACCCCCAAAAAGTGCCATAGGCTTTAAACTTCATTATATTTTAGGGTCATATGAGATATGCATTATCAGATAAATTTACCTCTACCAACAAATGATGAGGTCAAGCTAAGAAATTTGGTTAGCATGTAAATAAGCAGTCTGGTTTGATCTATGCTGTTTGGACTTACCTTACAAAGCAGGTGTGTAATTGATGTCTTTTCTCACACTGTACGTCAGGCCTACAAGTGATTTTAGCATCAGGGTCTTGTTTCCTTTGTAGGCCAAAATATGTAATGCAAAGATAATATTTACTAACAGTATTTCACTTGATTCCCTACACTATTTACTGTGTTTTGCCATCTACGTTTTGTTATGTAATTGACACACTGGTCATTTTCTAATTACTGCATGTACATCTTGTGTTAGTAGGTTTGCTGTACATTAATAGATTAGTGCTTTGTGTCTCTCAGAGATTTCATTGTCCTTAGATATGGTATATATTTCCGAGTTGTATCAAAAACCTAAACAGTTTGTAAAAGACTGCATTTCTTCTGAGACTACTGCATGTCTACTGCTGCCGTCCAAAAGCCCTTGTAGACCACCTCTTGGAGAAGTGTATTCTGTGTCATGTTCAAGCCATGCGACTGGAAACCTAAGTGCGGATCATGTAAATGTGTTAAGGCTGTAGTTGTACCACAGTAATGCCCCCATCTTTATGCTGGAGTATGGCTGCAGATTAGAGTAACTCCACCAGCCCTCAGTCCGGCAGACTCTGCATTCGCCTCATATCAGCCAGTAAATTCCTCATTGTTGCGGCCGCCATTCCAGCTCCGCAGGGAGTCTTTCTGAGCTAGCTTCTACATCTCATTCCCACTCTCCCATCCTGGTGCTCTGTAAGGAGAGAGAATGACAGTGTTATTGTGTCTGCTTACACACACACACACACACACACACACACACACACAGAGAAAGGCTTAAGCAGGCTACCCTGCTGCGTTACCGCCTAGCATAATGTGTCTGCTGCCCCTGGAGACAGAGTGAAGGAGGCCAGTACAGAGCCTGTATGGAAACATAATAATCCCATGCGGGATCAATAGCAAGGTGCAGGCACACGCTTGTACACGCATACCATCACGGCTGTGGATCAGAGAGAAATTGAACAGCGCAGATAGTCATCCAGCACCCCCTTTAAATGATGTATGTCTTTCAGTATCTCCGCTGTTGCTGATAGTGACAGGGATTTAGTCTTAGAGGACAAGAAGAGAAAGTTAAAGATGGAGGACAAGGGAAAAAGGAAGTTGTTGACAAACTGAGACACTCAAAACATGAGATGACTTCTGGACCGCCAAAGCTCTCAGCATAATGTCTCGTAGCACAGGGCACCATTTTTTTTTTTATCATATCTCATCTTTCAGAGCAATTCTATTGTGATTTTACAACCGAACATGATCATTTGGTTGTGTAAAACAATAGAAACAAGCAAACTAATACTTACATTTTATCATGTAAAAATGACATAGAGAGTGTTGGGTATATCATTTGAAAATTACAAATCTCTTTTTATAAGCTACCTTACACTTTTTCACTCAATGTTATCACCTTCAGTTTCTGATTAAATAGTTTTATCTACATAAGCCTTATTGGTATTATCAACAAAGAAAAACATCTTTGAGATTACAAAAACTTTTGTTTGGCAGTTTCATTTTTCTGACATGCTGTAAAATGATGCTCTATAGTCTCTGAAGCTTTCTCTCAGTCAAATATCTATTTGTCGTTTTTTGTCTCACTCCGTAGCACTTCGCATGTGTGGCTGGAGACAACTTCATCTTTGTAGCTCTTTCATGCACATTTTTTTTGTTATGCTCTGTATCCTTCTCCTGCCTGTGTTTCTCACTCTCAAGGGTAGAGGAGCTTTTTATCGTGCCGGCCAGAGTTGGTTGTCTGGTTGAGTGGGTCAGAGCTGCATACGTAAAGCAGTAAAGGACAGGCTTGACCTCTACATTGCAATCATGAAGTCTTATTGGGTCAGGGATTAGGATTTGATGAGAAGTGAGCCATTGGGGCATCAGTTGCTCACAGTGCACCGACTATTAACTAGCCACACGTGCACGCGCTCACACATCTGCCATCCCCCAGCCTTTTTTTTTTTTTTTCTTCATCTCTCCAGAGGGACCCAGTTAACCTGTCGCTGCATTCGAGAATAATGATAGGCTGCTGAAAGGTTAGGGCGCTCTAATTGAGTTGTAAAGCGGTTGTTGGGGAGGTGATGACATTTCTCAGTGCTGTCCTGTGTCACAGGGATCTGCAGACATGCTAGGCCAAGTGGAGGGAAAGTGCAGGGACACTGCATTCCTGAAGCGTCTACTGCTTTGGCAAAACAGTGCCACTTAACAAAACAAAGTCAGTTGATGTTTCCTCCCTCTTTTATTTTAGGATCAAGTAAAGAAAATAGGGCTGCCACTAACAATTATTTCCATTATTGCTTAATGTAGGCTACCAATTATTTTCATAATTAATCGATTAATTGTTTGGTCTATAAATTGTCCGCAAATAGTACTAGAGTCCATCGCAAGTTCCAAGAGCCCAAGGTGATGTTCTCAAACGTCTAGCTCTGTGCAACCAACAGTGCAAAACTTCAATTTCCTATCACAAAGACTAAGAAAACCAGAAAAAGCCAGAGCCAGTGGATGTTTGCCATTTTTGCATAAAATTAATTAATTTCCTAAAAGCCTGCAGCTGGTCAGTACTTAGTTTCTTGCTTAAAGAGCAAAGTGAATGGTGAAGGAAAAAGGCCCCACTGTGTAACCTATTGCAGCCATTATTCTGTGTTTATTGTTGAACTGTGCCAAACTCTAATAACTAACCACTTACTACACCTAATCATAACCTTTTCTATTTTTTCATCAGAAAATTCTACAACTTCTGCCGGAGAAAATCTACAACCGATGGCAGTTTCACAGTATAGGTATGTATATGATACATATGAAATACTTGGCACTACCTTGAATGCTAAGCTTTGACTCTCTATTACACCTGACATGTAGTTATATACTATGTGTATGTTTGTGTCTTTCCTCCTTATGCTTCTGTAACCTCTAAGATACACTTTAGGACAAAAAATGTCACCATGACAATGCCTAAGCCTTCCATAATGAAGAGAAAATAATTAGTCTTAGAAGGGGATGAAAATGGAAAATGCAAATGAGCACTTCATTTGAAATGCAAATAAGTAATTGAATTATGCTGGCATGATTTCAGTCCCACACAAAAAAAGGAAAACCCTTGCAAGAAGCGATAACCCCAATTATAATTGTTGTTTGTCAGCCGTTGGCAGCTAAACAGTCCAGGTCTAGATCACCGTTGTAGATCGGCCTTCCCCTCAGGCTTACAATTCCAAATATCGAGACTCATCTGGGGTCGGATGCCCCAGACTAATTCACCATTTTGTCAGTCATTGGAGAACAAAGCATCACAGGTTTAAGGCTGCTGCTTGGCCTTTTCTTGAACTCGCATAGAATTCTCTTGTGTGCTCATCAGTTCATGTGTCACTGGTCAAGATGCTGTGCTGTCACTATGTACTTCTGCTTTGAAGAACGTGTGGTCGTAGCTTGATGGCTTCTCACCATACCTGAGTTTTAATTGAATTCCTAAGATAACTTTTTCTTTCACATAATTTTTCATCACATTCTACATCCAGTAGCATTGTGGAAAGGATTTCAGTGCCCTGCAACAAATTCCTCGGGGTGGGCAGAGTAGGGTAGGTCAGGAATGACATTAATGACTTGTAGTGGTTTTGTCCTTTTTAGCTGAGGGTTACAAAGTCACAAGACATTTGACATGGACCATTAAAAGCAGAAGAAAACCTTCCTATCATCCTCTGTTTGCTTACTTCTAAATCCTTCTGTCCTGAGCCCAAGGCCTATGAAAGGATTTCTTTTCACCTTTTTGTGTCCATCATAGAAATATTATTGATTTAACCTGATGAGAGGAGAATAATAAAGGCACCAGACAAACACACTTATAAACTCACACCCTCACATGAAAACATGGCAGCTTTGCTAAACTTTTAAAAGAACTCAGCCAGTTCTCCATGGTTACCACTTAAATATGTCTCAGTAAAATCCTCAGTTAAGGACCTTCTTGATCAAGACTTGGGCTACATCCACACTGATACGCTCGTACACGAGCGCTTTATCACCTATTCAGAGATAATCTCCGTCCATACTACACGCCTGAAAACGCATATCGCATGACCGTTCACCTACACTGGCCATGCCGGTGTAAACAGGAAGCAGATTGTCTACTCTGTGATTGGTTGCTTATAGTTGCAGAAAATACTTCGAACAAAAAACAGCAAAGGAGAAAAGTAAGACCAAAAACTTCTCTGCTTGGACCGACGACCAGGTGGAACTGTTACTGAAAGTAAATGTTGTAATTCATAAACCATGTTGAATTAACCGCTGGTAGTCGAGGCTGATTTTTTTTTTCTTTTTTTTTTTTCTTCTGGAAAAGGGTCACGTAATAGGGGCGTGACGAATCAGGGAAGGACACATCAAGACTGATAAGACCCAATCAAGAAGTGAATGTGGGTGTCTGCGTCATCGTTTCCAAAAGTCTCAGTCTCCGCCCGTCCTCACTAAAACTCAGTCCCGGAGTTTTCCAACTAAAATGGAGTCAGCAGCATTTTCAAAAGTCTCCGTTTTAGCGGTTCGAAAACACCAGAGTTGTGTGGATATAAACGTAGCAAAAATGATGCATTTTAAAACGAAAACGTATTAGTGTGGATGTAGACTTAAACACACCTCTGGAGTAGCTTACCTTTTTTGCCCTAACGTAACCCCAGTTTTAACCCTGATCCTAAACTTTAAAGATCCCTATAAGAATTAGCCAAAATGTCTTCGCATCCCACAAGGATCTCACAAGAACAGTGCTGCCTGCAGGCTGTCAAGAGTATGTCTTAACTGACACTCACACACACACACACAGACCTCTTCCGCCCAAGGTATTTAGCAATCAGAGCAATGTCTCATTTGATTACGGCGGAACCAGATTGCCTTCATGAATGCATGTCGCTGCTGCCAACTGATGTTAATTTTCATCAGGAAAATGTGAAGCCGTGCCACTCTCCCCAGTAGTTTCAGAACCACCCATCAAGGTCAATTTGCCTCAGTGGAGATGACAAGCAGGTCCCTCCCTGTCAGCTTTGCACCCTTTTGTTGTGTCTGCTTGTTGTATGGGAGGCTTCTGTTGAATATTTGGTTTGCAAAAGTTTTTGACAGTTTCTTCTTTCTTCCAGGTTCTATTCTGAAAAAGCTTCTACACACTGGAAATTCATTCAAGGTAAGTGCTGTTTTCATTGCCACCTTCCAGCCACATGATTCAACATAATACTGATGTGAATAACGGGGAAAGTCTGGCTAAACAGTGGGTCACATTTAGGTTTAAAGAAGGATTCCACATATTTCTGTGTTAACTGGATTGGTAAAGTTAGCCTCTTTTGTGTATCCGTTAAAATGTCTAGATCCGCTGTGAGGGGATCCGTCTCTTCCTGCTGTGGCTGCAGGCCCTGAGGGACAACTGTGCTGAAGAGCAGTTCCTTATCTTTGCCTGTCTGGTGCCAGGATTCCCTGCTGTGCCCTCCTCCAGAGGGCCCTGCACCCTTGACACGATCATTTACAACCCCTTCTCCAACCCCCCTGATGGTGAATATGAATGCTTCTACATGTGTAAATGACATAGATTCTGAGACATTCATAGAGCCTGTGTGTTGTGATGGTGGTGATCATTGAGGTCATCTGAAACAAACTAAGCTGATATTGGATTCTTTAGGTTCCTTTTTTAGTGGAGAACTCTTGTTTTCCTGCACTTAACTCAGGTCTTTGTATCTGTCGATCTGAGCAGCCAAGGTGGTGCCTGAGGAGATTACCCCGCTGGTTCCGGCTGTGGTAGGAGAAAAGGTCGCAGACGACCAGACCTGTTTCATCCTCGAAACCCTGCTCAAGTACATGGTCATCCAGGTAAAAACTAATTATATTAGTAAAAGGACTACACAATTATTTGCCAGATGCAGCGGCTACAGTGGGGTTGTCGTCACTTCACAAGGTTGAACTGAATTCCTTGTCAGTATGGGGTGACCATAGTGGCACAGGTTATATTATAGTGCAGTGTTGCATGTAAGACAGAGGTCAGTGGTTATGTTGTCCGGTATAGTCATGATGCACACTGGGCCTACATGACCCTGATTTATCTTTTTTTTTTTTTGCCATTTTTTGTTTGAAAGACTTGATTGGCAGTTGGCACAATTGGAATGATTTAATTCATCTTTTTTAACAGTTTCAATTTTATAGTACCCTGGTAGGCTCCCAAAAACATTCCTGGGAAAAACAGCGCTTAAAAAGAAAAACTATCTGAACAAACACACTTGTATGTGATGATAAAGGCTTCGAGAGCCTAGAAATCTTTGGTTTAGGTACCTTGAAAGTGCTTGAATTGTACTCTTAAAAAGCTGTACGAACCCTGCACTGGTAATCATGGCAAAAATACATCACCTGTATAAGGGGGGTTTTCCACCTCCGTGTTTATTTTGGTTACACAGCATGTGTGTTGTCATGGCCATGGTGTTGATGTGAGTGCTCAAGTAGTTTGTAATCCCTGTCTTCTACTACAGTAAGATGAAAAACTAATATTGTATTTAGTTTTTCATCTTACTGTAGTAGAAGACAGGGATTACAGTTGGAGCTAGGTAGACATAATTTTATGTGTACCTAGCCCAAACCATTCTCCCTCTGTATACGGTTTGTTAGAGGAACCTTCAAACTATTGTGCTGCAGCAAATATACCGTCAGAGTCTGAATGATGCTGGAACCATCTCCTCTCCCTGTAGCCTGACCTTGTCTGCCTTTTGTGCTCTGTCTGCCAGGCATCCAGTTTAGAATGGAAGAACAAAGAGAACCAGGGCACAGGCTTCAGGTTTCTCTTCAGCCTGTTCAAGAAATACTACCTTCCACATCTATTCCCCTCCTTCACCAAGCTCACAAATCTCTACAAGCCTTTATTAGGTAAGCTGACATACAGTATATAGATATATATTTGCCTTTGTGCTGAAGCCTTTTCAAAGTGAGTATTCTATTACTGCAAAGCTACACACACTATACTTAAACTCAAGAGCTGCTATTTGGGATGTAAAATCTCCATTTGACAGTTTGTAATATCTACTTATGTTACATTTGTGTGGGGAGAAAGCCTCTATTCAGACAACTAGAATACTTACTCTCCATGTGTGCTACAATTCATTCTGCAGGCTCTTATTCTTGACGTCTCCAAGCACATTAGCACTTTAGGTCACACAAAAAGGAAAAGAGGAGGTAATAAGTATAAGGAGTAAACAAACTGTAGCACATGGAAACAGTAAGCTTTAACTTACAGATATATAAGGCGTGACACAAACCTTTCTAATACATAGTCAGACATTATTAACATTGTTTTATATTTATACCATTTACCACTTTGTTATTAGATGATTACATGCAGAGACACCACTTAAACAAAAATAAAATATTTGTTCCTAAAACAAATTTGATTAAACAGCTTGGGCTGTGTGCAAAATAAGTCTTTGCAAAAGGGGGAGGGCAAAGTTAGTAAGCTTTATATTCTACTGGTAGGAGCTTTTGAAGTAAGTTATACCCAGAGTCAAACCTCAAGTTACTTTACTGAACCTATAATGTTAATTTATGGTATGCAGTACCTCTATTAAAGTTAAACTACACAAATGAATCTTTATTGTTTACACGAGCGAATGATGTATGATGTGTGCTGTTGTGATATGGGACTCCTAAACAACAGATTATCAAACAGAAAGGTAACAAGTGAGCAATATAATAATATTAATATAATAAATAATATACTGCTTGTTTAGTTCCCGAGGCTTTATGGTTGGGTGAACACATTTTGATTCAGCTGAAAAACTCTGAACACCCTCACAGCAAGACATCTGGAGTTGACGTTTAATCTCTCTCTCGCTCTTTGTCTTTCTCTCTTGCTCTTCTCCTTTTGTCCTTTTTTAACCCTCCCTCTATCCTCCCTCGTCCTTTTCTCTTCATCCCGCTGTATTGCTCATTTAGACCTCCCCCACCACAGACCAAAACCCTTGTATGTGCCAGTGACGCGGAACAATGAGAGCACCTTCTGCACCAGGGACCAGTACCTGGCACCCCGTGTGGCCTTCATCACCTGGCTGGTCACCTTCTTCCTGGAGAAGAAGTACGTCAGCAGTGCTGCTGCAGCGCAGAGCGCCAAGAACGGCACAGAGGTCATTCCCAAACTCATCCAGGTGAACATGACAGTATCTGTTGATTTGTCATAGTGTTTCAGGGGTTGTAAGCTTGTAGAAATATTATGTTCTCATACAAACTCCTCTTAAAATACTATAGAACACATTACAAGTTGTGAAATTCACTTGCTCAAGTTTTTTGCAGTGAAATGTGGGCCAACATATTGATGTTACTGTTAAGTCAGTATGTGAATGTATGTTATGACAGTAGCAAACCTGCAGAATACTTGCTCACAAAATATATATATTTTTATTCTTAAATTTTTTTCGAGCCCAAACACAAGTCAGTCTCCAAAATCAAATGACACACAAAATTCTACCGTCACTGCCCTGTTTAAAATAATTGTCTTGTTTAAGACTTTTTGGGCCTTTTGCCTTTACATGACAGTAAACATAGTGACAGTAATCATGGGGAGAGAAGGTGGGGAATTAAATGCAAAATGAATATTATTATAATTACACACAGGTGAGAATCATTTTACAGTAATGACTAATACAGTAGCTCATTCCCCATAGAAATTACCATAAAACACAACTGGGTAAGGAATTTCTCGTCAATGAGACTCTAGCGACCAATTATTGAACTGTGCGGATGCAGCCCTATAGCATACTAAGGGACACTCATTGTATCTCTGTGGTGCCCAGACTGTCACTGCAGGCAGTAGCAGCCAGGAGAAGGATAAGACATCAGATGGGGATACGAACGGGCCAGCGGGGGAGCCCGAGAAGAGCCACTCCAACAGCAGCACGCTGTCAGATCGACGGCCCAGCGACTCCAGTTTGTGTAGCATTGAGGAGGAGCACCGCCATGTCTATGACATGGTGCATGCCATCCTGCTGTCCACCAGGGACAATGTGAATTTTGTCAACGAGGTCTTCCACCAGGTATAGTTGGGTCACCAAGCAATATTTCTTTTATTTGATGTTGTAAAAAATGAATTCCATTGCAGGTATTTTATAGTTTTCATTTGGGATCATGATGAGATTGCAGACTGGATGGTGACACTGTGATAACATGGACTGTGCTGCCCTCTGCTGGTCGTTTGTTAACATAACTTAAAGATCCCTCCTACTACCAGGCTACTTTTTAAAAAATTCATAATACTGTAATAGTTATTAATTTAAAGTCCATGTTCTCCCTCCTAAGGCTTTCCTGTTGCCGTCCTGCGAGGCGTCAGCAACCAGGAAGGTGATCAAAGTGTACAGGAAGTGGATCCTGCAGGATAAGCCCAGCTTCATGACGGAGCCTGACACAACTACCCAGATAGATGAAGTGGATGACAGCTCTGAACAGATACTCAGCACAGAAGCTAGCAGCATACACGCACAGGTGAAACCTCTGATACTGACAGCCAACTAAAATATATTTTCCTAGCATGCATATATACTAATCTTGTGATTGATTGTATAAAGTAAAGGGTCCAAAAGGATTGGTAGTGTAGCTTAGACAATTTTTTAAACAAGACATTTTATGTGCACACCTACGAAGAAGCCTAGTTTGGAGTTTAAAAATATTGCACATAAAATATACAATAGCAGGGTTCGTACAACGTCTTGAAAGTTTGGAAAATGCTTAATTTTAACCGTTCTGTTTTCAAGGTTAGGAATATGCAGAATATACTCCTTGAAAAATGCTTGATTTTCAGCATAATCTGGTGTTTCATCTACACAATCACTCATGTAAACCAAAAATATTTGAAATGACCCCGGAATAGGAAATCTCTTATAAGCCATGTGATTGGTTAATTGAACAGCACACACATCAGCAGAACACTTACTACAGATTGCAAAGGATTGCTTGTGATGTTTATTCTTTTTCTGTCATGAGCGTAGTATTTGCCTTAATATCTTGGCTTATGTCTACTGACCAATTGACTGGCCTGCCTTGTCTTCTGCCAGACGTTAGAGAGTCACGGCCACAGGCGGTCGTCCAGCTGGGGGAGGACTTACTCGTTCAGCAGTGCCATCAGTCGGGGCTTTCTCACTGAGGAGCAGAACAGGGACGTCAAGGCTGGTATCCAGCCCACACTACAGGTCTGTCTCTATGTTCTGAGGCGTGTTTTTATCCTGAGACAGCAGCATGTGGTGATTAGAATTGACAATACTTACTGTATGCACTTTGTCTATAATATTACTATTATCTTACTTACTTAGTCTATGTGTTTTGCTGTTTGCTCAACCTTACTATGTCTTCATGCACCTCTGTGTGTAGGTGTTCCTGACCAACTCATCCAACGTGTTCCTGTTGGAGCCGTGCCAGGATGTACCTAAACTCCTGGATAACCAGGTTGAGGTGTGCAAGGGTGTTCTGAGCATCTACCGGCACATGATCATGGAGCACACGATGAATACACAGACATGGTCAGTGAGATATTCAAATAAAGATTTTGTTTTTCCAGTTTTTGTGAGTTATTCCTTCATGACTCTCAAATATCATCTGATTTTATTTGATAATATCACTGTTTTTTATTGGTTGACATGGTTCTGATTTATTCTGTTTTTCTATTTTTCTGTCTGTGCTCTGCAGGGAACAGATGCTCCAGGTACTACTGAGGATCACAGAGGCAGTGATGAAGAGGCCACAGGAAAACCAAAGAAAAGACAGCTTTGCGGAAAGTTTAGCATCTATACTCTTTAGGGTATGTATACAGGTGCTTATCTTTACATTAACTGATATACATGGTATTTTATTCATATGAGAAAAGAATGAGTGGATATGTGATGATACATACTCTCAGTACTCTTTTTCAATAGCACACTGTAATTACTTTGAGTAACCACCACAGTTTGGTGCTCAGGAGCCTGTATGTACTGGGTGTGGGTGTCTTGGGTGGATTGGTAGCTGACAAAAAGGCAAAGAGACACCAAATTAGATGCACCAGTGTGAGACTTCTGCTGTCACATCTTATCAGGGGCTGGAATTCATAGCTGTAACAGTGTCTGTCAATTCTAATCCGTCTTTCTATGTCTCATCTTGCATTCAGACCATCATTGTGGCGTGGGTGCGAGCCAACCTGTGCGTATTTATCTCTCGGGAGCTATGGGACGAGCTGCTGGCAGTGCTGTCCTCTCTTACCTGCTGGGAGGAGCTGGTGACAGAGTGGGCCAGCATCATGGACTCGCTGACGGCTGTGCTGGCACGCTCCGTTTATGGCCTGGACATGGCCAACCTGCCTCTGGACAAACTCAGCGAACAGAAGGAGAAGAAGCAGAGAGGACGTGGTGAGGGGGGAGAAATGGGGGGGGGGGGGGATTGGGATGGCTAGAATTTGGATGAAAAAAGGATTGAAATTGACTTTTGGAAATATAATTCTTGTTACTTTACAGTGGAGCCTCATTTTTCCCTATATTTAACTGTATGATGGTTGGTTGTCTTTCACTTTGACATGAAAAAGTCATTTCTGTTTATCAGTAACTCAATGTTCTTGAACAATAAAAAAAAAGTCCAAAGGGGGATGAATACTTTTTATAGGCACTATATTTTTGACATTGAGTATTACAGAGCTTCTACCCTGAGTTGGTCAAAATAACATTTGTGAAGCCTTTAAATGTCTAAGTTGACAACATCACATGCATAGGTTTGGCTCCAGTGTGTGAACATACATCTACATATGTGTAACAGATTTTCTGAGTTGATGTTAAACAAATAAGTCGTACATCATAACCCCTTGCTCAAATGGATGTGGCCTTTTTAAACAACTGTTTAGTGCTAATCAATAACAATTTGTTAATCAATTAATTGATTCAATCTGTCATGTAAAAAAAAAAAGCTGGACATTCTCTTTTTCCAGCTTTTCAAATGTGAAGATATGTGTGTTTTTCTCTGCTTTGTGTCATTGTAAATTGAATACCTTTTGGGTTTTTGGCTGTTGACTTGGCTAAACAAAACACTCGTGACATGTAAACTGCCCAACTTCCATCCATCAGCGTGCCCTGCTGTCTGCCAGGGTGTCTTTTTTTGATACTACCACTGGTTGTCGCCAAAGTCAGAAATGTTCAAATCCTACACATCCGGGCTTTTAGTTTGCACTTGACAATGAGTTCATGCTAGTTCAGTTAATACCCACACTACATGCAAGTTTAAGGAAATGAGCAATCAGACATTGATGTTACCAGCCACTACAGCAGTGTGTGACGTGTTATATTCAAATGTTTTTTAAGGTCTGAAATACCATAATTATCCTTTAAAGTGTAACTACACCCTCAAATTCTGCTAGAACCCTCTCTCCCAGCATATATAAAAAATGCAACAAGTGAGGGAACAACGACTGTAGGAGGCGTGGCTACGTAATGTGCAGATCAGGGGACACGGGGAGACTGACTGACCCTGATTAGAGTCTTTTTTTATATAAATTTCATGACGTAGATTAGTCCCAACCAGTTGACTCTGTCAGTATTGGCCTTGCAGGTTCAGGGCTGATTTAAAACAGTAGATGGTGTGTTGAGCCATTTTCACCCATGAAATGCTGATTTTTATAAATTTGGTGATGTGTTTCATTACAGTACAGTCATATCATTTTAGTTTACACATCAAAAATCACATTTAAGTGTGGAGTACCTCTTTAAGGCACCCTGTGTTGTTTAAAGCCATGGTGAACTGTCTTGCATGTCAGTAGAGGTTGGTGGTGCTAAATCCAAATATAAAGCTGATTATTAATAAAAAGACTGACACCTCAGTACTCAGCAAATGTTTTTTTTTCTGCATGTCAGGAGTTTTCCAGGACTCCCAGAAGGCAGCAGCAGTGGCACGTTCCTTCTCACTGAGTTGGAGGAACCAAGGGGAGCAGGGTGGGCCAGGAGTTCAGGAGCCCATGAGGATTCGCTCCGCCACTACATCAGGAGCTCCTGGTGTAGAGAAAGCCCGTAACAACGTCCGACAGAAGGCCTCTGGTAAGTACTTGTAATATTAGTGATACCAGTATTGTTGTATCTATACCATCAAAGCAACAGGCAAAATAAAATACAAAGGGGTGGCTTTTGTAAGACCCTTCGCATGTATGTACTATTGTATATCCATGCTGTATTAATCTTCTGGCTTTGTCTGGGCCAACAACACAGTACTGATAAGCCTCTGGAGCACAACCTCAGACCACAGGGTTTATCAGACGTATTGACTGCGTGTGAAAGCCTTCCGACAGGTCCATTTGTACGCTAGCCCAGGTGTCGTTGAAAGGCCCAACACCAAAGACAAAGAGGCCAGCAGATGGCCCCCATTGTTCCCCTCACATGTCACTGGCCAATGTCAACATGTTTCCATGTCAGCTCGATTGCAGGCATACAGCACAATCCACCCGACGGCATGTCAAAGGCCAGCTTTGGACACCCATTGTCATTAGCTCAGTTCAGACACCGCAAACACCCCTTATCTGATGGGAATGTGGCAGGCTAATTATAAGTTGAGCTGGAAGGCAGTAGAGTAGTAACTAGCTGCAGTGCCTGTCTTGCTTGTCTTAATTTTGTCTAGACAGAATCTTAATGTGGAGGATAAAAGACAGAGACCATCCTTTTTCGTTTCCTGCCCCCCCCCCCACCTCCCCAATTACCACCAACGTCCTAAAATGACGAGCTTGTTGAGCTAGGAGCAGATGTATTTGCGCCTGAAGGATGAAGTCTCAGAAGGGGTGTGTGTACGTGTGTGTGTGCGCACTGTCTATTATGTGTCTCGTGTGCATGTTAATGCACCTATTCTGTTAGTCTGTTTATTTGTATCTGCGTGCAAGCAAAGATGGACATTAAACACTACCGCTTCAAATTCCCTTCCTTTTCTTTGGCCTAATTGGATTTCTCCCACATTGATCTTCAAAGGCTCGACAACCCTCCTCCCTACTCCTCAAGAGAAGGCCCACACATCAATTGCACGGCAGTTTTTGATAGTTTCATTAAGAGTGTAATTAATGCTCATTAATATGCATAAATGGGAAGCAGTGGCGGGCTGTAGCAGAGACGATGTATCTCTCTCACTGAAAGGCATAATTAAAGTGTGCAGCAAGCAGAGAATAGAAGCGTCCTCTTTCATTGCTCTCTTTGAGATTAGGCCTGAAGTGCTATCCACACACAATGGCAATGCCTCAGCATTGACAACTGTCAAAACTTGGCTGTACTTGCGCATGCAAATACAAACTAATATTGTTCTGAGATTATGTCTTGATAATGGAGAAAAAGGCTGGATATTTTATTATGGTACTCATTAAGCTTTTACAACTACCAGTCGGTATCAAGTATACCTTTACTAATTTGTGTCTAAATTGTAATATCATAAGATAATATAATTTAGACAGAGATAACATAAAATGCAGTAGGTCTAGCCTGTACACGGTTAATTCTTTTTCTGTGTTTTGGACCATGCACCATTTAGATAAAGCATCTTAGTTAGAAGACAATCATCCCATTCTCCTTTATCCTAAATACATAAGAACTAGTCTAAGAAATGAAAGCAATAAACAGCATTTGTATCGTAGCACATGGTTTTTGGTTAATTTCATTAAAAAGAATGTGATCATTTTAAGTTGCATCAGATTTGGCAGAGCAGTATTGCTAAGTGTCAAGTGACAAAATAAAGTTTAATCTAAGGGCCATATGAGGTCATTTTAATTGGATCACTTTTAGTGTCGTATATCATGTGAACCCTCATGGACTTAGCCTCAACAATAAATCAGATGGCTGGACCAATATATGAGCCAATATTACCTTATTGCAGATACATCGGTAATGTGTCTGCCGTAATAAGCAGCAAGGAATTGCACTGCAGAAATGCCAAATATACCATATCTTTGAGGTCTTTTAGTAATGGTGTCTCCATTATATAGCTTGCTCACCAGAGAGCTCTGAGTAGTTTGTTTTCACGGGTAAAATGTGATGCTCAGTGCAAGTCTGTTTATATTATGAGACAGCTAAAAACACTGTGTTAGTTCAAACTTCAAATTTATCTTTTTTTTATTAATTTTTTTTTATTAATACATTCTTTTTTTATTTTTTACTATTTTCACCTAATTTTATTGTATTTTGGGTATTTTTAATTGTGGTGCTGATGTGTTTTAATTCAGTTTTTCCACTGTAAAGCACTTTGTAATGTTGTTTTAAAAGGTGCTATATAAAAAGATGTTTAGCATTATTATTTTTTAAAACTCTCAAACATCATTGTCAGTGTCCGGTATCGGTCAGGCTTTAGTCTAAACAAATGTCAGTGTGCTGCTGCATCTTACACAAATACTCAGTATCAATACATTCAAGAAACCTGTTGTCTCACTGTTGTAAACTTACAGCTTCAGCGACTTCAATCTTTTTCTTTCGGTATGGATCTTATTTACAATTCTTTCTCAGAGCCACAGTTGTAATTTTATTCTGAAATTTTCTCTCACATTCAGATTTCAACCAGCACTGAATTGACCATATTAAGGTCAAACTTCTGTTCTGCTGTACTTTATTTACTCTGCTTTCCTGATCAGGAATGTTTTTATTAACTGAAGCACTTTTGTGACACTTTACTGTTATTCAGTGCTGTCTTCTTCCCTTTAACTCGTTTCTGTTTCCACTGTCTTTCTTCTTTTTCCTCTTCTTTCTTTTTTCCCTGATGGAAGCTAAGCGAAGCCAGTCCATCAGCAACTGTGTTCATCTGTACGAGGCTTTGCCCACTACTAAAAGCGTTCCTATGCTGCTCCACACTGTGAGCTCTTTCTTGCCTGGTATCTCTTCTGGTAACTCTGCTTGCTCTCACAGACTCTCAGGTAAAGTGTATTCTGAGAGCTGCATGTGTTTGTGTGTGTGCGTGACCTCCGCCCTGCCTTTCCATCCATCTGTCACTATCCGTCATATGTCACCAGTATTTGTGTCTGTTGTGACAGTATTTGGAGCAGAGAGGTTTATGTTTAACAGGAACTTAAAACTGTCTTGTGTTTACTTATTGCGAAATGTAAAAATCTCTAGGGCAGCCCTGCAGTGTGTGGGAATACAGTCTATAACAAGAGTATGTCTGCATCACCATTGCATGTGTGCATGTCCTAATTTCTCTCCAATGGTCTCATGAATGCGTTTAGTCTTGTGGCTTCTGCCTAACCATGAGTCTTCTTTTCTCCTCACTGTCAGATGTGGAGGAGTGTCAGCTGTCAGAATGTGGGGGAGAGGAGGAGCTGGGAGGCGGGGATAGCCCTCTGCCTCGTAGCAGCAGCACCTCAGACATCACCCAACAGTCGGACACTTTGCCCGGTACACACAAACACAAACTTGATTTTAATTCCCCACGTTATACTTCACACTTGGCCTCAAGTGTGAAGGATTGTATAGATAAGAGATTTAGCAGAGCTACATGTAAGCCATCGGGTAACTCGCTGAAAAGGGAGTCATTTGCCAGTTGAGTTGCCATTTTATTAATTACTCCCTTTACAATTTAACAAAATCATATACAATAGCCTATCTTTGTTAAGCCTTTTATGTTCCGTTTTTGTTGACACTGGATCAGATATTATAGGTGTGTAGGCTGAGGTGTTGGAAATGGAATAGTATTAGACTGAGGAAGTCCTTTGATGGATACATATTGCAATATTGTGCATTTTGAAATATATGTTGATGTGACATCTGCTGAAGACTCAGTTTTATATATAAAATTAAACATTTGATACAGACCTCTGCATCTCATTTTTATTCATGTTTATCACCTATAAAGATAATATGGGAAAACCTGGTATCTAGGGTGTATTCTCATGGATTTTTATGAATTTTTATTTTATTTATATGTTACATTAGTTTATTTGACAGGGACAATGCTCATTGATCAACTGGCTGGATGTTAAAAAGGAACCCTAAAATATTTTTTGCCAATCCAATTAAACTCAAGGACATAAAGGTAGCAGTTATGAGTTAAAAGCTTTTGAAGATAACTTAATTTTGCATTTCAGCCCAGAAGAGAGAGTACTCCCCTACTTCCTGCGGCTCTGATAGCAGGACGTCTGAGGGGAGGAGAGAGAGCAATGAGCCACCAGCGGTGAGAAGAACCGTCTTGTGTTATGTCAAAGAAATGAAATAAGTATTTGGCCACACGCGCATCTCTTCTTTAATGTTTGTTTCTATATTCCTAGATCCTCATCCGGCGGAGCAGCAGTCCACCTGAGACAGAGTGCAATGCCGAGGGACACACAAACTGCACGAGACCCAAGCTCAGAGAGAAAAGTTAGAGATTACATCACTAATTATTTCTTTTAAAGGATCGTCACTGTGATATCTGTGTAGCTGTGTTTAATATGTGTTTCATATGAAGAACTGTTTTTAAATTTAAAATTCATCACTTAAATCAAACATTGAAGTATCAAAAAAAGCCTACTCTTTGCACGGATTTATAGTTTTCCTTACACGGCCAGCACCTTCCGTATCATACTTCTCTGTGTTAAACTTCTTACACTTTCTATGTCCTTCATCCACCTCATTCACCCACCCTACCTAGGTGAGAGTATAAGCAGTGAGACGTCCAACGGCTACCTCAATGAAGCTGAGGTTACCTGGCAGGCCTTTGATGAGGAAGCTGATACTCAGTCCACACAGTCAGCCCACATGGACGTGACAACTGACCCCCAGAGCCAAGGGAGTCTGCTGCTCAGCCACAATGAGGCTCTAGCAGGTATTAGAACTGATAAGAACTCACCCTGAGCTCCTTAATACCGATTTGGACTCTGTATTTATTCCAGATGTTAATGTATTTTAGAATCTACAACAATCAACTGCAGTCTAGACTTTAAAATAGGACTATTGTGCTGTGATCTGCAGCAGGTTTAAAACAGGGTTAGCCATAGATCTGTAGAATTTAGCCCCGTTGTGAATTGAAACAAAATAACCCTAGATAAGCTCTTAGACTTGTACGGTTGATAAGCAGACAAAGGAGATGCAATTTAGAAGCTGTTGGTGGCAATTAGAGGGAATTGGCCAATGAGAAGGTCAATGTAGATACTGTCTTTTCTCTGTTTGTTTGTTTTTTCACTTTTTGATTCAGTGTCAGTTAAATAATTGTATTCAGTAAAGACAGTAGAAATCGTCTTAAGGAACAATGAGTTGAAAGAGTTCAGCGGCTCTGCAGGTTCATCTGCTGTGTGTCCCATCTGGGGTTTTGGTGCTTCCTTTAACCTCACTCTTGATGGATTAGACCTAGCCTGGTAGAATGACCCAGTAAGGTAACTTGACCTGCTTGTCAGTATCTGCTACAGTACCTCTCTGGCTAAGCCATTTAATCTTTTAAAGCTGCTTGACAGCTTGTGTGTTTGTGCATTGTGAATTTTGTGAGGGGAAAGTGACCCGTGGTCTACAGTTTGATGTAGACAGAATTGTAACATTTGTTAGTGTCAGTTCTTATTTTCATAGGAACATAATCAAGATGTCCCCTCTGCTTTAAACCCTTCAGTTTTTAGTTTACTCCCCCTCCTTCCCCCCTCCATCAATATTGATGGGGAGACTGCCCCTCCCACCCTTGTACGTGAACTGTCCATGTTGTCCTACATTGTGATCATCATGAAGTTGTCACTCTTCCTTTGTCCCTGTGCTCCCTTCCTCAAACCCAATTTTATCCCTTTCCCCTTGTCGTTTTTAGGTCCTGAGTGTGCCCTCCCTCCCCACTCTGCACCCCTGTCCTCCTACCACCACCACAACCACTACCACTACCCCCAGAACCCGCCCGCCTCACCAGCCCTGCTGGTGCACACAGAGTGCCCGCGGGACTGCCCCCTGGATGACACCATGCATCAGTCTGTCTTACACATGCCACACCACTTGGGTACTGCTCCCCAGCTGCTACTCATCATATAGACCATAGAGTCCTCATTTACCATCGACACTCCATTCTCTATATTTTTCAGCCTTACCTTGACTTCCTTTGCTTACATTACACTTATCCATGTTTGTGGGGTTTTTTTGGTTTTTTTTTCTCATTCTCCCAGAGGGCAGATCCTGTTCAATTACACGATTTGAATATATTTTTGGTTCTCCTTGGAACCAGACATGCATTCCTGTATATCTTATTTTAATTGTGCACAACATTTTGCACAAAGAGTGGACAAATCTTCCACTTAATAATCACCTCAGATCTGCTTTACACACTATTCATTTCCATGTCTTTTCCAGGCCTGAGCTCCCTCTACTCCCCATCGTTGTTCTGCTGCCCACTAGGTGGCACTGTCCTCCCACAATTCAACCTGAGTTAGTTTGGATGATGCATGTGACATGTGTCTGTTCCCCCAAAAGTGTTTCAGTGCTTTGATCAGATTTTGTGCTTAGATGCTTTTGGGAAAATGCACAGGGGGACTAAGGATTTGGTCAACAACTGCTCAAAAAATGACAGGATGGCATTAAGGGTTTATTTATCTTTTATGTTTTATAGACAACTCAAAATTTTAAATGCTTATGTAAAAGGTGTTTTGCATTTGTTGACCGAATCCCATATCCTCTATAAAATAAAATTTGGTTCACTTTGTGTTAGGTACCGGCAGTTACAAATATAGGTGTTACCGAATCATTTATCATCTAATCCAAACCACCCGAAACTCTCTTTCTGACCATGTAGACAGCAGTGAGTGTCTGGCTGATGATGTCAGCATCATTGCGGGTGGGACCCTGACTGGTTGGCATGCCGATTCGGCCTTCGTCCTGTGGAGGAGGATTTTGGGTATCCTGGGAGACGTCAATAACATCCGCTGCCCCAAAATCCATGCCAAGGTCTTCTCCTATCTTTATGAGCTCTGGCACAAGCTAGCAAAGGTAAGGTGGAGAGGCAAAAACCACCTACATATGAAGCATTTAATCTCGCATGAAAAAAAAAATTATATATATATATATATATATATATATATACACACACACACACACTCAGTCTTACAAAGAGATAGATGGCATGATATTTAAATACGCAATGACTTACTATAAAATGAGTAATTGATTTAAGTGCTTTTTGCATGTAAGATGTGTGTTTTTTGAGGATCTAATTATGTTGATGAAATAGTGCCTGTTTATTTAAGTTAACAGTGTCTATGTAAATGGTTATAGCATTTTAGAACAGAGGCCCTCATATAAACTGTATCCTGTACTTTTTCACACACAGATGCTTACAGAGATTATGTATGGTATTTATGTTTATTGACTGAAAATGAACATGTGCTTTCAGATCCGGGACAATCTTGGGATCAGTGTGGACAACCAGTCTTCTCCTCCCCAGCCTGCCTTCATCCCTCCTCTTCGAATGCTGGCTTCCTGGCTCTTTAGGGTATCACCATTCAGAAAACAACAGTCACAATGATTAAATACTTTGAGGAATAAAATATGCAACAAACATCCAAGGAACTGAGGGTTAGATTGGAAGTGTGTTATAGTTTAGTAAGTATACAGCATACAGAATAAATAGTTTTATTCAGCATGTGATAGCCAGATCCACTGTCATGTCCGAAGAATAATATTCCACAGCATTTCCATTGAATGCTATAGTTATTTCACTTGTTCTGTTTCCACCACAGAAAAGAAATTGGATAAAATTGATCCACTTCTCAAACCACCCAGCAGCATAATAAATGTCTTCATCTCCTCATAATAATACTGACCTCAGTGTCTCTATCCTCCACAGGCCACCATGCTGCCAGCTGAGTACAAGGCTGGCAAGCTGCAGGCCTACAAGCTGATCTGTGAGATGATGACCAGGCACCAGGATGTTCTCCCCAACAGTGATTTCTTGGTGCACCTCTACCACATCATGCACAAGGGCGTCACCAGCGGCGACCAGGTACAGTCAGTAGGTGGCGCTTACAGTAAGGCTGCCAGTCTTTTTTTTTCCCACCACTAGATGGCAGACCAGTCAAACTCATGTGATGCACATGCATTGGCCCTGTTTAAAAACTGGAAAACGATGGTTTGTAGTTGCCATCTACTTTTCTCTGTGGTGTGACTCAGTGATTCCTATTCACCTGTTAGTTCTTGATGTAATTTAGGTAAACCCTTGGCTTATCATCTGTGTCTAATATGTGTCCAATGCCAGTTGTTTTTACAGATATTAAGGATCAATATGAGGACTGTAACTGACATGAGTGAGGACAGGGGTCATGTAGGTGCACAGCAATGTAAGATTGTTGAGGCTTTGTTTCAGCTGGTAATTTTGAAAAATGTGTGCCAACCAGTGGTGATGACGAATGCTTCTGTGTTTTGGCATCTTCCACATCCTTTAGCTACGCCCTTCCTCATATTTAAATCTGGCCTGGCTCCATTCCATCCAGACGAAGCTGAGTGGAGATGAATGGAGTCCCCCAAAACAAAGGACAGGGATAAAAGTGTGTGTGGGTGGGGGGGTGTTTTGGATGCAAGTGTGTGTGTGTATATATGCCCTCCTGGCTGGGTTTCTATTGCGCCTTGGCAGTGCGACAAGCTTATTAGAATGTTTTCCATGTCGTTAAATAATGTTTTGAGCCCCTGCCGCGTATACGTGATTAATTAAGGATTGACGTCTGTCGCGCTCCGTTAGACTGACATGTCGGCCAGGGGCCCAGAGTAGGCTGGCCTGCCTGCCTGTGTGTAAGCAAGTGTGTGAAGGAGCGGGAGGGGAGTCTGGGAAACGTAGTGTAGAGTAGAGCAATGAGGGGGGCACACTGAGGGACGATGCAACATTCTCCAGCTTTTGTTGTGGCTCTGTATAATGCGTCGGGGGGGCCAGAGCCAGGCTGGCCACTGAAGCATGCTCAAATTGGCCGGAGAAAAGAGTCCTCACGCCACACAATAGAGGACAGCCGCACGCCTGCTTAACATAAGAAAGTGGCTCTTACGTCTCCCCCTCCTTCTTCCTCTCTGCCTTAACCCGCAGCCCCCACCCCACCCCAAAAAAGGAAAAAACATGTACTTTTCCAAATCCATCATAAATATATATATATTTTTTATAAATCTATCCATTTTTCACACACTAATTTTTCATTTAGCTCGCATAATATAAGTAGACATCAGTACAGGCTGGTCTGCAAATCATCTAATATGATTGCGCATGTGCAGTTAGTTAGTTAAACGTATGGTTTGTGTTCAGTTTTGGTTTTTACATACAATGTGTACTGTACATTGGTATCTTATAATACTCAAGCTTACAGGTTGAGCATTTTACCTGTTTATCAAGTAATCAAATCTGCCTCCTCTGCCCCCCACTATCTATCTGTTTTATAGATAGTGGGGGGACCCCAGTGTAAATCCTCACCATTAAATTCAACTAAGCTTAGAGGAAAATGACAGTTCCCTGTCTGACATGAGTGCCAAGGTCAGGGCTATTGTCCTGGTTGTCATTCCCTGGTCACTTGTCCCACAAAGGCATGACCATAGCACGATAGCAGTAATCTATCTAATAGGTCTACTGTCTGGACGGAAATAGTCAACAGCATATTTTGTGAATATATTGAGTGCACACAAATAAAGCTATTCGTTTTGTTTAGGTGAAAGAAAACATTTATTAGTCATGCATATTAACACCAGTTAATCTTGCATGGACTAACATAACGTGCTAAGTACAAGTGGACAGACAGATTTCCTCACCTGCGCTTTCAGAGCAAAATTAGCTTCTCTTTAACTTAGTTCACTGCAAAGAGAGAGAGAGAGGTCTTTAATTATTTAATTTATTTACTGCCAGATTCAAATGTGACAGTTGACCCCAAAGCCACAAACGTGGCTGTTGATTAAACCTCTCACCTCATAGTTATGCAGGTGGGTTATATCCCTTCCTAACAGCTTGTGGAGGGAAAACCCCAGATATTCATAGTGATGATAGCGGTGTTGAATTGCAACAGGAAATCTGGCCCATACTAAACTGGAAACGTCCATGTTTAGCAAATGAGACAAAAATGTTCCGATGTTGTGAGGAGTGGTGTAATACCGGACTGAACCCTGTCACCTCAGGGGCCAGCAGGTGGACGGCGTGTGCTTTCCTGGAGATGAGGCCAAATGAAAAGGCCTGAGGTGGCTCTATTCAGTTACGTTAATGCACCTTTTGTTGACGCAGGGGCCATTCGTACTGCCAGCACACAGCCACATGCGGAGCTCAATTCCCATTTCTATACACACACCTCAAATCAGGTTCCCTCTACTTACACATACAATAGAAAACACTTTGCATTCTACATTTGTGGCTTCCTCTAAAATGCTCATTTCAGGCAATCAAGCAACAGTTTGTTGCATGCTAATTACCTCTGGCTGCACTGCACATTATGCTTCAGAGGTCAATTACCAAGAAAATGAGGGTAAAATGGGTCCTCAATCCTAAAGCTCTTCCCACCAATTTTCCACATGCAGTGCATCGTGTTGGTCTGACTTCCTACTTACTGCCTCTGCCTCTATTCCTCTTTTGTTCACCTGCGGTCTCTGTTTACCAAAGCTTCAGGTTATTAATGTCACGGATAGATAGGTGGTACATTGTGCGTGTGTGTGATTGAGAGAGAGAAATTGTGTGCATGTGTGTTTGCTAAGGTGCCCTTCGGTTCAGCTAAAAACAGGCTGATGTTTGAACTGTCCGATTTACACAAGTTTATGGCCAAGAAGGCAGGTGTTTCTAGTCTGGACCTTGCCTTTGTACACAAATATGCACGCGCATGTCTCAGATAAGAGGGAGAACAATCTTTCTGCCTTACTGAGATGCTGCATTCTCATACCAGTATGTTGTTGTTTTTTTCACAGTAAGAGTATTTCTTCTGTCAGTTAATAGTAAATAAATCAACCTCTTTGCCATCTAAATATAGCATGGAAAACCTGTTAACAGCTTTTTATGCTCTTGTCTAGCATGCTATTACCCTGTACATACTTGAGCAGTTTGTGCAGAGCCCTCTGCAGTATAGCATATGTCAATGTTAAAAGAGCACCCATCTGCCACTGAGCCGCCTGTACCTCAGCAAAACAATACCTTGTCTCTGGCTTTAATTACAGGTTTGCCTGTGTGTGTATATACATGTGACTCGCGAAAGTTAAGGTCTTTTGTTCTCCCTCTTATCCTCTGTGAACAATCCATCTGCTGCCTCTCTCTCTCTCTCTCCTCTGTCTTTCTTACCCACTCTGTTTTTTTTTTCTGTCCTTTAGTGACATGTACTGTTGAGTGCCTTACTCTCCTCAACACACTTAAAATGCTTAGCCTACCTGTTGGAGGAAAAAGCTTTCTCCCTGCCATGTCTCTCACATGGTGGCCCATTTACAAAATATTTCTGCTTCCCCCCACCCACACTAACGAGACCCTGTGTTCATACCAAATGCAAAAATCCCATCTGTAAACACATTGTAGAAGAGCTAAGATACTCACTTCTGGTTCTGATGGCCGATAGCTGTTTATTCCTGTATCAAGTTAAGTCAGCTGTTGATGGTTAATAACATAAATATTAATGTGGAAATTACTGTTTGCCTCCTATTAACATTTATTTATGTGTGTGTGTGTGTTTGTGCGTGCTTGTCATCAGGATGTTTTGAACACCATCATCCGTTCCTGCTCTCCTCGTTTCTTTTTCCTGGGCCTGCCGGGCTTCACCATGCTCATCGGAGATTTCATCACTGCTGCCGCCTGCGTTCTCAGCTCTGACTCCTCAGAGGTACACTCACACACGCACACACACATACATACTTTTAACATTCAGATTCATTATGTGAATCAAACTGGAATCTAAAACTGTTTTTAAAGAACTAGAAAAATGTGTTAAATATTACATGTGTTAAAAGTTTTCAGGAATGTCGCTTAAAATTGTTCAAATCTCATGTTTAAAGATGCAAAGTACTTGTTATGGAACAAAGAATTAAAGAAACTTCAACAAAAAGCTAAATCTGTTGAAAAACCTGTTGATCTCCAGTAGCTGTCACATTCATTCACTCACTTGTGACTGATAGCTCTATGAATAACAATTTGCCCCTGTAATAATTTGGAAACTTTTTGACATTGAAAAGTTCAAATTGTTTTGTGAATTCAAGTAGTAATACAATAGAGTCTGAGGGACAAAATAACACAAATGTTTGAAATGTCTTTCTTTTGTTTGGCTTGCAAGAAAATCAAGAATGCAATCTTCAAGTCTGGAAAATCTTCTTGCTTCATTATACTTTAACGTAGGACTGAGCAACCATGACTGAAATGAAGATTATTTTTGCCTAATCGTTCCATGCAATTAGTCATCATGATGTTTCCTCCATCTCTGGGAACTAAATAAGTTTATTGCACAATTGACATAAAACTGTTCTCAATTTCATATTGTGCTATACCTATTGCCTATAAATAAAACTTTATTTAAATGTACAAATCTTTAACTCAAAAGCCTGCAGCTGTATGTGATTTACTCACAGAAGAAATAAATGGCTCTGATTAGTCAAGACGGTTTGAGCAGAATATGTTTCATTAAATGCTTAAGAGCACCACATTTAAAGTATTAATATGACTCAGTCATGTTTAATTAATTGTGGAAACCAATATGTGTTCACAGTTATTGTGGTCTTTAAACACAGTAGGCGTAACACAGTAGTGCCATAAAACAAATGCAAACAGTACCTGTGCACAGTCTTTTGGATTTGTGTGCTGATGTACATTCACATGAACACAGGCTTGTGATGCAAACATTTTGCATGACCGTGGCCGGATTTGGAACATTTAGTAGAGACTATGTCGACAGACCAATAAGATAACCACTCCCTGTTAACTGATTGCCAGTGTTCACAGATTTAAACCTAAACATGAGCAAGTTAGTGTTGACTGCCTCTTACTTCTCTAAACTGTACGATTTATACGAGTTGTTTATCTCTATTTTGGTTGCCAGATAATTTCATGTCTCCCAGCACAGATTGATTATCTGTTTTCGGGGTAATAGCAGCTCAACAGGTGCAACAAGATGTACAGTCTGCTTTAGAGCTGCATCCGTCGCGCATTTAATCAGTCATTTTGTTGTCCAACGCCTACCATGTGTCAAGAGATTCTGTTGAACATGAGCAGAATCATGAATAAAGACGCAATTAATTCTGCTGGATCCCTCCAATCCTTTTTCCCCGGATGGCGACCTTCCTGTTTCCTGGAAGTGGGTTGTTTTCATGTAGCTTTAGGGAATTAATGATATCATGTTTTGTTTTTGTTTTTTTTGTTTGTTTTTTTTCTCTCTCGTCTCTGCCAGGCTCCAAGGATGGAGGCTCAGACAATTCTAGGCTCCCTCGTGTGTTTCCCCAACCTTTACCTCCAGATTCCTGTACTGCAGCAAGTGCCTGGCTCTGACGACATTGTTGTAGGCAATGAGGATATCAAGGTAAAAGGTCAACATGTGCCATACTGGATATATATGCAGTAAACTGCTCACTATATTATCAAGTCATACTTTAGTCATTATTCTAAGAGTTTTACACATTTCTCCTAGAATGTGAACATCTTAAGAATGATTTAGTTTCACTCCCAAGTCTTCTGTTACAATTAATGATGGAATGGCCTTGAGAACAAGTAGTTAAACCTACCATGTTGCCTTTGCTTTTCAGGATTATCTGGTCAACATCCTGCTAGAGACAGCAACAAAGGAACACTGTGAAGGGGCCAGGTATGACTGGCAATATTGGTGATGCTTATTTTTTCTTAGGTTACATTGTCTATTTATTTTATTAGTTTGATGGATATGTGTTTTTACATTTGTGTGTATGCGTAATAAGAATTTAACATGTAATGGACAAAGCATTCACTAACCCTCAACAATTCTGTGCAATGCTTCTAAAGCCTCTTTACCAAATATATCATTTTTGTCCTTTAGTGTAGCAAATAGCTTTCTGAATACAATTTGTGCAATTCAAATTCTGTATTATTTTTAAATTTAAGACTAATAACTTCTGTCATTCAGGTGCATTGCTGTGTGCAGTCTGGGTCTGTGGGTGTGCGAGGAGCTGATGCAAAAGAGCATCCACCACCAGGTTAAAGATGCCATCAATGTTCTGGGAGTAACACTAAAGGTCAGGAAGCTTCATCGTATATGCATTTACATTTTGATATCTGCTAACTTATGTGTACAATATGATTTATAACACTTGCATCACAGGCTGTGTTGTCCACTGTAACTGTGGTTCTGAATAGAATAAATCACTGTCAGCCACAGTGTCTCTAAATGAAATGATGCAGGAAGCCTGGATTTCATCACAGTGCTTTTTTGTTTTACCACACAAGCCCTATAGTGTTTAGCTCTAACAGAAATGATAGTTGATCACATAAAAGGACTGCAGAACAATTTCAACATAGTGAGTGTAGGGAAAAAGTGTGAGAATAAAACCTGTCCAGTGATGTGAGTCATGGGTGCATTTTGGAAGAGCCCTCTTTTTCTCCCTGAGTGAAGAGATGCAGAGAACCAGTGGAGGCTGTTTTTTTTTTCTCATGGAAAAGGGTTTGGGGCGGTGGCGTAATTTCCAGGCTGCTCGCTCGCAGTAGATGTGGGCCAATTTAAGCAGCTACATCTCCCAGCTTCCTGCTCCAGCAACCCCCCCTTCTCTAATGGAGCAGTAATCACTCCCCTGTACAACTTGACACACAGACTCAGCCAGCCCCAAAATAGAGGGTATAGGCTGGGTGGGGGATCTAGGGGGAAGAGTGGCACTGAGAGTCTCTTTTCTAAAAGCAGGTGCTGAACTCTCAGGGCCCCTTTTTGTGTTTGGCCATTTCTGCACTCCCCACATTGTCTGCCCTTGTTACATGTTGAGAGGCATTCAGCTGGAAGAAATTGGAAATTCTGTTTCTCCACAAAGAATTTCAAATCACTGAAGAAATCCACATTTGAAAGAAAATTGTCAACAGCTCAATTCTTTCCCCCAATGAGTCTGAATAAAGCGAACCATGGTTTGAAGTGGAAATGAAATTATGCTGATTATATGCACAGTAAGTGAAAAGCTAAATTTAAGGGAAATTACTCCGTCATTGTGTGCCTAAACTTTTCCCCCCATCTTTGACCAGCAATGTCCCTCTGCCTTTTTACAATTTGACACAATCCAACGAGGGAAAGTGTAGAATGAACAATCCTGCCAAATTGTAAGTGTTACTGTCAGAGAAGTCTGAAAGATAAATTTAAGAACATTGAAGTCTGGGATTTGGCAAATAATAAATGCTGTGCCTCAAGAGCACACATCAAAGTTTGACACTTTGTATATATGTCATTTTTGAGCTTATGTGTGTATATGAAGTTGTGGCCAGTTTTGAAATGTGTCAATATATGTTTTGTTTGTCATTAGACATGTCATACAAATCATTTTTACAGTTATTTAAGTTACAGTGGGGAGTCAGCATTACAGGCATAGCCCATACATATCAGGTGTCAATGTATTGTTGTGGCCAGCTAGCACCAATTTGGTTACATGGAAATAAACAAAAATAAGGAGAATTACTACCTTTGGATTTCTCTACGTATCTCTGTTTTTAGAACTAGGAAGAAACTGCTCTCAGTAAAAATCACATTATTAGTGAAACAAGCAAGCAAGAAAATCTGATGATGGCTGGTGACCGCTAAAAAGTGTCACAACAACAACAATATCCAGCCAGTCGAAATAAAAAGCATTCTTCAGCCCCAAGAATGTACATGTACAGTATAACAGGAAAATACTAGTTTAACGTCCACATTTTTCTCTACGTTAATGCTGCTTGTTATAAAAGGAGACAAATCCCTTGCAGCATTGATCAGTTCTTGTCCTCTTGTTTGTTTGTCCAGTTTGGGAACAAAGCAGTGGCTCAAGTAGCCTGTGACGTGTTTCAGCTGCTCATCTCTCACTGGGAACATCTCCGGAGGTTGGAGCCCACTCTGCCTAAGAAAATCATCGAGGTAACATACACATACACACACATGCGCATGCACACACACACAGTTAACATCGTCAGTAGCCATTAGGGGCCTGTGAGAACATATTATCAGTAAGATGAGAAATGCCTATCAAGTCACTTTAGCTTTTAAATGCAAATCTTACATGAGTTATTACTCATGCATATGCATACTCTACATCCCGTGGCATCACATCCATTGTAGCACACAGCCCTGACTCAGCTGATGAATAGGAGTGTGTCATCCAATTATCTTTCTCCTTGTTTTGTCCCAACACAGATCTTTGTGGCCACAATAGCCTTTTTGTTGCCAAGCGCAGAGCACTCAACAGTGGAAGCAGACAAAAAGGTACATGTTGGAAAGGAACATGAAATGGCTGAGATCTAAAAGGCCTTGATCTATCATGTTGGAATGGTGCATTTGCAGAGGAATGTTTCTACTGAAGTGATTTGTTCCCTTCTCTTTTCCTCGTTACCTCTCTCTATCTCTGTATTTTCTGTCTTTGCAGCTCTCATCTATTACCTGTTGTTTCTCTGGAACTGTCCCGATCTTTTTAATTGTTGTTTTTTTTAATTAATATTTTAAAAAATGTGTTTTGACCAAACTGAAAAAGGAACTTCTCTCTTCTTACTCATTTCCTCAGTTGATGGTGTCGCTGCTGCTCTGTCTGTTGGACTGGTGCATGGCCGTTCCCTTGAGTCTGCTGCTGGAACCCATCACCATGCCTTCGGTGGAGGACCGCACATCCCACAAGGCCCCTCTGCTGGACTACATCTACAGGGTGGGTAGCCTCACTGGCAGCAACAAACATTTTGCAGACCTGAAGGATGGCCACTTTTTAATACTGACTGCTTTCCATCTTCTGAAACGTATATAGCTTTAACACCTCCACCCCCACCCCACCAAATGGGCTTGCCACTTTAATTAGACTCACCTCCAGCGTGACCTCATGACTATGCCTCATTTAACATTATAGTGGCACAACAGCATAGAAGCAACCGCCATAGCTGACGCATGCGGTTGGCATTCATCATATGCATGAAACCATTACAACTTGCTTTGTACTAGAATATATTGTTTAAAACATTTAAAATGTTAAATATGCAGTATTCAATCTTGCCGTATTTGTCCCTCTAACCCTTTATTTTATGGTCTGACCCTGAGGATGAGGGCCAAGCTTCAGGCACAAATGAATGAGGTATTATTCATTCCCTCCTGTCTGGGCAGATGCGGTCAACGGCAGATCTTTGTAAGGATGTCACCCCTGATAAGAAATGGTCCAATTATTCAAACGGGACCCTTTGTCCACTTGATAAGCTCAGGCTATAAACGCTTGTCCTGGAGATTTGAATGGAATATGTCTTAATATGAGAGCGACTGCAGCTGCTATAAAAGCAAAGACAATTAGGCATGATTGGTTGTCTATCAGCACACAAAAGGCATGGCCCCTCTGGGTTTCATTGGAAATAATATAATAAGCAAGGCATCACAAGGTGTGACAATATTAATGCAATATCAAGACCGAAATCTATACATTTCCACAGATACGCTGGCTGCTAATTATTCTCCATACCAAACAGAGAATAGCTTCCCTAATAGAAAACATCTCCCTTTTATTCCCTCACTGGCCAGTGTCACTGGCAAAGTAGCAGAGAGTGTCCATTTATTGTTCATGCTTCACTTTCCTTTAATTGCAGTTTTAGATTTGAAAAGGGTTAAATCAGTTCAATCCCAAGCCATCAAACAGTAGCACAATACATGTACCCAGCTAATGATAAGGTTGTCATGCTATTTACAGTGAGATGAAGAGAAAAGTGAGAAAAGTTGTTTTTGGTGAGCAACAGCATGCAGAGCAGTGTAAAAAGCAACATTGCACTAGACCTCATTGGTTCACTGGAGTTCTGTTCAAGCTTCTCCATCTGCTCTCTCAGCCTGCCTCAGCAGCCAGCTGCACCCCCCCCCCCCTCTCTCTCTCTCTCTCACTCTGTGTGTGTGTGTGTTTGTGCATGTGTGTGAGGGTGTGTGCGTGTGAGGGAGAGAGAGAAAGCATAGGTACATTTGTGCATGTGCGCACCTGTATGTCTCTGTTTGCGTTTTTATTATTTGATGTATGTGTGTGTACATAGTGTGCAACCGTACAACAACGCCTGAAAGTACTGTATGATTGTTTCACTGTGTTACCTTCCAGGAACTGTTGCTATGCGAAGTGCAGTCACTTAGTTGTCAAGCACAGCTGTGGGTTTTCCCCCTCCCTTTCTGTCTCTCCACCTCTCCACAGAGGAACCTCTTTGGGGCTTTGGTATAGCAGCTGTTTGGTTCAGGTCTTTTCAGCATCAAGCCTCCAATCCCTCCCCCCATGCACCCAGAGGTCTGCTCGGTAGAATCATCCACATACTGTCTACATTGCCCCACACAATACTGTTTCAGATGGCAGGGCCAGCCTGCCTCTCTGAGCGTCTCTCAGCCAAGTTTGAGCGTATGTGTGTACTGAATGGGATTAGCCTTTGCATGGCTTTACCCAAGTTGCTCTACTCTGAATGAGAGGCCCCCTCATTTACATACATTAGGCATATGTTTCACCCACTCATATGCAGCACCTTACCTCCACTCAGATTATACAGTATACAGGTGTGTTTGTTTGTGCGTGTGTGTGAATGTGGCTAAGCGTGCATGTTTGTGGTGGGAGCTGAGCACAAGGATAAAGTCTTAATTAAATCAAACAGTGTAAACCTGTCCAATGGCTGTAATCAACTGCCCCACTGCGTCTTATCTAGCCCTGCCAACGGATGCTCTGCCATCTGTTATGTAGATCGATACACTCACACATCACAGGAGAAATGGATTAGTGGCAATAAAAGACCCTCTTTTCTCTCCTTCTCTCCCTCCCTCCATCGCCTTATGATGTAAATGGACCATATATTCCCCTTTCATATGCTCCTGGATCATGTTAATCTAGAACAGGCCTGCAGGAGTGTCACTGTGCATCGTCTGACCAGACACCACCATATCCAACAGGACAGTGTCTTTACACATCAGAGTTCAAGTCCCACCCTTTTTGCTACTGTTCCTCAGGTGCTGCACTGCTGTGTGTCCGGCTCCAGCCTGCACACCCAACAGAGCCACTACCTCCTCAGCCTGTCAGACTTGTCCACTGACTATGACCTCATGTTGGGTCAGGTTAAGAGCTTTGAGCCGCCACCCTCCCAGACAACCACCACCGACTTCGGCAACCTGCTCACCGTAGCTGAGGGTAAGGACACGGAGCCATCCTGGTGTCCCTTTGTACTACCCGCTGTGTGCAAGATTGCACTGGGCTGGCAGATAACATGATGATGCTTTTTTGTAGTATGTGTGCATGTGTCTGTATGTATGGATACACGTGTAAAGACTAGCAGCCCCCCTGCCACAAAAAAAAAAGAAATCAAATAAAAGATTACAGGGAAAAGCAAACTCTAAGTAGCCCATCCATTTGGAGCCTCTCCATTAAATGTCAATATCTTATTAAAAGTATAAAAAGGAAATCAACCATCACAGGGAATGGAATGTTCGCATTAGTACTCAGCCCTAGAGAGAAGACCCATTATGGGGTTTAGATAAAAATGTGATTTTTTTTTTTCTCTCTCTTTTTTTGTGACCTTGTGATTCCATTAGGCAATGTATTCCCCTATCTCCCTGATGTCCTCAACTTCTGAAAACTCGTCAGTACTCAAATAAAAAGTGCATATGAAACAATGTAAGAAATTTGAACAGTAGCTTCTGCCTGGAAAATTTCACCATACCTCTGCTTTTCGGTGCACAGCTGCACAGAGTCTTAGTATAAATAACAAAACACTATCAAAAGGGCAAACCAAAGAGTGCCGGCCTAGTTATATTCATGCCCCCACCTCATATTGATCAAGTCACATCAAAGGGCCAGCGCATCTCTAATGCAGCTTGGCCTGCTTTCTAAAGAGCTTTCTCCACTTTGATGGGGGATGATGGTATTGATAGCACTGTCACAATGCAGGAGTGCATCTTCTTGTTTTTCCCACATCACTGCAGAATAAAGCACGGCATGCCTTTCACTTGGGAGTAAAAACCTGTGCATTTACATAAATGCAATTCACTAAGAAGAGTCCTATTAAGCAGCCTGTAAAGATGGTGGTTCTCATTAGCACTCAGCCAGTCTCAACGCTTGTCCATTGTAAGAAGACTCAATGGGCTTTTCAAAGTTGTCTCTCATGATTAGATGCTACCTACTTAGAGGTGTGCTAGCCAAGCTATTGTGAGAAATGAATAAAATCCCCATATTAGTAATCATAAATTAGATTTGGCTTTGTATAAAAAGAGCTAACAGAGATGATAGCATGTCTACACACAAATGCGGGGCGTTTGAAATATGGTTTCAAAGTCTGCATTGGACGTATTACAAAAGATAGCCCCATGTGCAGCTTTATTCTAAACCCATCAGTGAGTTTAACCATTGATCACGTTTTACACTTTGTGACATGTATTTTCCTTCAGAGATGGTCTCAGTATTTTTATCCTCCTGCCCTCATTCTTCCACCAGAAAAGCGCCGTCGGAACATGGAGCTGATTCCCCTGACAGCACGGATGGTCATGACTCACCTGGTGAACCATCTGGGCCATCATCCACTGAGTGGCGGCCCTGCCCTTCTCCATAGCCTAGTGAGCGAAAATCACGACAACCCGTATGTGGAGTCGTCCGAGCTGTCCTCCGAGGTCTTTAAAAGCCCCAACCTGCAGCTGTTTGTCTTTAATGATAGCACGCTGGTGTCCTACCTGCAGATCCCCGCCGAGACCCCCACTGTAGGACAGCCACCCCATCCTTCCTCCCAAGTGCGCATCATTGTCCGGGACATTTCGGGCAAATACTCGTGGGATGGCGCAATCCTCTACTGCACCACCCAGGAAGACTCTGTTGAAGCGGGAGTTTTTAATGCAGTTGACCGCACTCTTTCTACCACCACTACTGTCACTCACAGCAGAAACCAGCCCAACTCTCCAACAAAGGGGCTGTACAAAAATCATTGCTCAGTCTCGGACTCCCTCTCTGACTGCTGTGAGGAGGAAGAGGTAGATATTCTGGATAAGCTTTTGGAAGACCTGGGCCAGAGCAGCCCAGAATGCCTGCCCCAGCCACAACTCCGGCTCAACCAGCCAGCCCCCTCACCCCATGGCATGAACCTAGAGCAAGAGCGTGCCATCCTGGAGGCCATTCTGCGCCAGACTCAGCAAGAGGAGGAGCAAGTGAGGAGGTGGGATGCTGATGTAAGCTTTCGGGCCGCTTGCCAGAGGGAACCCTCCCACCAGGAACCAAAAGCTCCTTTCTACTTCTGCCGGCTGCTGCTTAATGACCTTGGCATGAACTCTTGGGACCGCAGGTACACTACCAACTAAAATTGGCTGCAATCATTGGTCTGGTTCGCACTGTACTAGAGACAAACAGAGGAAAGTGGGGAAGTCATACAGGGGGGGTCTGTTTATTTGTCTCTCAATGTATTTCTGTATCATTCAGTCTACATACCACATCTTAAATGTAGGCAGTATGACAGAAAATAAAACACAAAATGTTATAACTTCTGTAGCCTTATACTATTTTTGAACCCAAGTTACTTCCTTCACCCTCAAAGTAACTCAGCTGTTGGCCGTTACTCAAAGAGAGAAAGAGCAAAGTTAAAAGCACACTGGAGTCTGGAGTGTCTTAATCTCCTCTCCACAGGGTAAAAGTACCCAGCTGTTTTCACTAAGGTCTACCTTGCAGAGCCACATCTTTGCAGTGCTTCCCCGTAAATTAAAAGCTTACACCTCTTAATGGTGATGGTGCAACGTGCACACAGCAAGTAGGAGATTGCTGTTTGCACCTGGGCCTTTTTTGCCTTTGTTAATCTTGACTGAAACACAAATGAAACTTTGGTTGAAAATTTTTTGACAATATGCTAGTAAATTATGCCACTTTTTCAAATGGCTGTCCATTGTTGCCAGCATGATAGTTTCCTGAATTGTGTTTTATATACAGAATTGAAAATATAATGTCTAATCAAGACTGTTTTTGTCAAACAGGAAAAGTTTCCATTTGTTGAAGAAAAACTCCAAACTCTTAAGGGAACTGAAGAACTTGGATTCCAGGCAGTGGTAATGCCTTTATAAGTTAAATCTGAAGTTTATCTCTACAGGTCTAGTGAAATTGGTTATAAGTCAGCCCCCCCCCCCCCCCAATGATTTTTTTTACCATCTCCCGCTGATCACCGCCCTGGAACTCTTGCTGTCCTTCTCTTACTGTGTCTCTCTTAGTCCAATCAATAAGTACGACACACATTGCTAATGACAGGAGCTTATTAAAGAATTCCCTCAGGATTGGACCTCATTCTCCCAGATGGCCAGACTTGGATGGCAATAACAACCTGTACGCAAGCATGCAAAGTGCCCTAAATCTACCCCAGCAGGATGTACTGCCATGGCAACAGGAAAAGTAAAGGGGGAGGCTTTGCTGCCATTCTTTTTTAAATCATGTTAGAGCTGGAGAGATAGTGGAAACATTTTGCAGACAAAATTTTGCAGGCTTTTTCACATTCTGCTCTTCTGATTTTATTCAACTCAATTACACTTATACACACAATTTACCTTGATGAGCAAGGTGTAGTGTTTTGAGTCATTGGATTCACATTTCAAAGTATTTTCACCTGAAGTGGCTAGAGTAGTGAGAAGCTTTTCAAGTTCTGTTACGTTTATAAAATTGGCTGCTGTGTTGTTGTTCTTTTAATATTGGCTACTATATGTTTTGTTCTCTAGTCGAGAGACACACAAGATTGCTGTGTTCTACATTGGAGAGGGCCAAGAGGACAAGTGCTCCATCTTGTCTAACAGCACAGGCAGCCAGGCCTATGAAGACTTTGTCTCTGGACTGGGATGGGAGGTGAAGACAACCACACCCTCAAATCAACACACCCTCTGTATCCACAGCCTAAATATGCACGCACGGATTTACAGGCACACTCATAACACACTAAATTGTACATGTATCCCTCAGGTGGACCTGGCCACACACTGTGGCTTTATGGGGGGCCTCCAGAGGAATGGCAGCACAGGTCAAACAGCTCCTTACTATGCTACCTCCACCGTGGAAGCCATCTTCCACGTCTCCACTCGTATGCCATCTGATTCTGATGACTGCCTCACCAAAAAGGTAAAAAGTCCTGTTTGTGTTTATGATTGTTTTTACTTGTGTTTTACCTCTGTTATGATACATTTTGACAATTCCTGTCTGTCCGTGACATTTGGATTGTCAAAATATGTATGGTATTAATTACACACTTCAAGTCTATCTATGTCACGAAAAAAGAGAAAATGCTGTTTGATGCAGTGAAATGGCTACACAGTCCTGCCTGCCCATAGCAGTATGTTGTTGTAGCCTTCAGCTCTGTGTTAAGCTGTGATCAGGAGGTGTGACTCCAGAGTGCGGGCATTGATTAGTGACCCTGGCCGGGCAGGCCTGAGGAGTAGAGAGTCGCAGGCGCGTGAGTGAAGAGAGGGCATGTGCCGCTGTGGTAATGACTATGATTCTGCTAGCCCATGCCCCCCTCCCTGTGTGCTGTGACCAGGGCCTGGATTCAGCCATTAGCTCTCCCTGCTAGGGCAGGCGCCGGCCGGATGCCGGCAGGATCCTTTTATCCAATTCCTGCTGCCGCCACAGGAGCGATCGATTGGGTCCTGCAGTGGGATTCTGAGCTGTAGTGCACCAGTAGCAGTTAGCACGAAGAAATGAGCCGCAAGGCCCCTGCCCGTGCTCCCAATCTTCTCATACGGTACCCTGCTGAGAAGGGAAATTCATCAGGCTCTCCTCGTATCCAACCCCCCTCCAGTCCTCCACAGATCTCCCCCCTCTCCATTTCACAAATAACCCCCTACTCATTCCAAAACCCATCTTGAACCTGTGCTCAGTCTAAAAATTTAGTTAGACTGAGTAAAGATTTTGACTTTGGTTGGCCAGAGTGAGGCGCTGGAGGGGCGGCCATGCCCACAGTGGAGTGTGCTGCCACTCCACTTCCATTCATTTCACCGGGAACTTCTGTAATTGCTCATGCTCACCTTGCACAGATCTCCACACCAGCCACAGGCCGCACAGAAATTGGCAGGCTGACTGCATGCACGGATGCTTCAGAAAAAGATGGGTGGGGGGGCAGAGAGAAGAGAAAGTGGTATGAAGAATTGGAATGAGAAACAGGCTTCGTCTGTGTCCAAGTAAGATGTTTCCCTGTCAATTTAAAAATAGCACTTTTAGTCCAGCAGTCACCCTCTTTGCTGCCTATAACCATAGAGGCATACTGTTGGGGAGCGATGGATGGGGGAGCTCTCGCTGAGCAGATTGCCCGTTTGAAGACGATGGAAGAGGAAAAAAACAGCTAAACCAAAAGGAAAAGAGGGAAAACCATGAATTCCTCAATCCAATTGTGGGTTTTAGGGCAGTGCAGGCTGCAGCAGTAGCAGCTGGCTTCAGTAATGCGGTTATAGACGCGACCTGCAGGGTTGGGGTCAGGCCATGTAGACCGCGTGCGTGTGTATGTGTGTCTGTGAAAGAGAGGGAGATAGACGGGTGCCTTAGCTATCACATTCAGCCCCAGGCACCACAGCTTAACTGGGCTGCTGCAGGTTGTTTTTATAAGGAGCCTCTTGTGTTCTGGGGTCCACTGGTCTGCTGTCTCCATGTGTGTGTGTGAAGCCCATTGGCTGGGTGGGAGGTCAAAGAGAGCTAATTGGACAAGAGCCTTTGACTTGAATCACATTTTATTAAAGAAGTCTCAAACATTTGGATGTGATTAACAAGGGAGTAAATAGATTGGTGCAGAAGATGATTGACTAGAGCATAAGCATCCTCATTAAACTTGTGATTAAGCTCATCCAAATGCTAATATCTTAACCCAAATTAACATCCCAGTGTTGATTGTCTTACTGCAAATGCATATTCAACATTTTCTCTGAAATTGTCCCAGTGACTGACCTGGTTGGTACCTGCTGATCCTTGGACAGACAGACTGAACTGGCGAGCTTCAGTAATCAGCATGCCGTGGATTTGTTTAAGATTAGCGTATTACCATAATTAAGGGCTTATAATAGAATGTGCTAATTGCATTTTTGGTGGCGAGGGCATGTTTCTTAATAGCTCATTAGGCTCACAGTACATTGGCAGATGTTTTCCTCTGAGTAGAGGCTCACTTTTCAGTGTCCATGATACCCCAGAAAACATCACTGGCCCACCAGCTAATAAGTGATCTACACTTGTCAGAGAATATGATGGAGCTGTGTCCATCTATTTTACTTTGGGAAAGGGGAAAGCTGTTTACCTATTTCAAACTAGCATCAGTCAATTTCCTGTCATTTAAGTGTATCTTCTTGTCCTGCCCAGTTTCATTTGTGTTTGTGAATAGAGTGGAAATGGGAGGCAATTTAATCTCTGATGGGGAAAGTTAATTGGATTTGAATTATTTGGTTTTGAAATGCTCAATTTTGTGCATTTTGTGTTTGCAATTTGACTTTGTAATGAAAAAGCTATAAAAATAGTCAAAACCAGAGCCCAGACCCCTATTTAAACCATTGTTTTCAAACAAAGTTTGTGATTCAGCTGTAAGCAGTCACCTTGCTCTCACACCTGCCGCATCATATGTTTTATCTTTAGGATACACCAACAGACAGTGCTTAAAATGGAACAAAACATTATATAAAAGATTGCTGTTTGCAGTGATAAAAGCCAATTATGGCACATTATTTATGGACCTCTACTGATCTGTCAGCAGTTAATAATGTTATATTTTCAGCCATCCCCTTTTACATACATCTTACACCTCAGTTCACTCCTTCTAGAGGTGATGTAGGCCTAAGGTACTGACTGGATAATCATGCCCTAATCTCACTAAATTTGTGTTCCTGTCATTGTCACCATAGGGATGAAAATTACCTGCACTCGCCAGGCACTTGATTAGACTGATTTTGTTTGTTTGGCAGCTGCGACACCTGGGAAATGACGAGGTGCACATAGTGTGGTCAGAACACACCAGGGACTACCGACGTGGCATCATCCCAACTGACTTTGGAGACGTGCTGATTATCATCTACCCGATGAAGAACCACATGTATTTCATCCAGGTCATGAAGAAACCACAGGTAAACCACAGCAGTCGGTGAATTTTGACTATCACATACAACATGGGTCAACTCACTGGAAGTGGGAAATTGCTTTTATTGCATGTGATTAAGTGTCTTATTTTCCAGGCACAATAAGCAAGAAAACCACGCAGGCTATTTTCAGCACTGCACTTATTTCCAGTCTCAATTCATGAATTAAAGCAGTCCCTTCTCCTTCCTTCCTATTCAGACTTTACTGCGAGTTGTATAGGTTCTTTCTCCTGTTGTGGTTTTCTGTCTAAAGGCTCTCACTTTCCCCTACTCCAGCAGTGCATTATTACCCACACTGTGGGTATGTGCTCTCAGAGATGGTTACTGTCCTTTCTTGGCTAGCTTTCATCTTGCCTACTCTGGTAGTACTGCACTCAATGTGTGGCCTTCCAGAGGATAGTGAAATTTCTTTGTCTGAGAATGGCTGGCTTCAGATGTGAAGATAGATCCATAATATTTTCAGAAAGATGACTGAGAAATACATAGTATTATGCAGGAAACAATAAAGTCGCAGCTTAGCTTTATTAGACAGTCCAAGGTGCAGCAACAGCCCCACTCTTTTCCAGATAATCTTTATTACCAGTATAAATGATCACAGTAACAATGTGTTGGACAATTAAACTTAACAAGGCAGGAAACCTTTACCTTAATTTCAGCATTTCTTTCAGACGGACTATGACAGTAATACACAAAGACAAGTATGCATTAAGTTTAAATACTTCAATGGTTGCAGATGGTCCGCAAATGAGTGCATAAAACATACTGTCCTCAACCCAGTAGAGGGTCTCTACAGCCAAAGCACACTGTTCTGCCCCTCCCACCCCAGCCCATGCAAGCCAGCAAATTGTTCCATAATTCTACAACTTTATTGCTTCTGCCTCCAATAAACTGTAAAGCTATCTGCTCAGGTTTCTGATGTCAGTTGACCCCAGTTTTCTGGCATGCGATTAAGTTAATTGGTTTGTATCATTTCTGATTAAAATGTATTTATTGTATAATTTGCCTGGTTATTATACTAGCTGAACTGCCAAGTTGAAGACAGCAGGACCTTTTGGAGAGACTTTGACATTCACGTCAACTTCCAGGTCAACGACCATTGAGCTTCAGTGATTAAGGGCCCCCTTCCAATATGCATGAACAGACGTGTGTACCCACACACACACACACACGCTGCCGCTAAAATGCATATTGCCCCTTTGTATTTGTTCGGTAGCTCAATATGAGGGCATTGTTTAGTATTGATTGTCATTTTAATTTCATTTACCTAACATTGATTCGCATTAGATATGTGTGGTTGTCATGCAAAGTTAGGTAAAAATCCAATTTCAACTTGAACCCATGCCCTAAACAGATGGAGAAACGGATCAGTGTGGAAGTTTTGATGCCTCATGTTCTTTTTCTTCACCAGGTTCCTTTCTTTGGGCCTCTGTTTAATGGCGCCATCATCACTGGGACGCTGCTGCCAAGCTTGGTGCGGGCCACCTGTATCAATGCCAGCAGAGCTGTCAAGTCCCGGCTGACTCTCTACCAGAGCTTGTATCCTTTACTCCTCATGCCTTCTGCTTCATTTACTGTTCACTATCCCATACGGGGGTGGCTCATCAGGGGAATGCTACAATTTATAAAAAATCAACCATTCATTACAAATACAGCTGAGAACATTAAGGTTATGAGGATACTTTTAGTAATATTTTTAGAATGATTTCATTAGATAACATCACTGAGCTTAAAATTTTCAGCACCACCAGTGGCCCATTTGGGTAAATTCATTGAGACATGTGGCGTGCTTGTCACGTCAGCCAACGTACACAGCTGAGTGCTGATACTGATCTTTATGGGCTGGCTGATTTACATACAGCTATTAGGCCGGGGCTGTTTCACAGCCTGGAGCATCATGGGAGGTTGTGTGGGGCTGTTTTGGGCAGCATCGCAGATAATGTGTCATCATCTATCACTACCGTTTTATGGAGCGCAAGGAGAGCCAAAATAAAAGCACCCTCAACAAATGCATGCAAGTGCATACAGACACAAGCGCGCGCACACACGCACTCACTCTCATCCCTCCACCCATCCATCCAACAGTGTGCCGTTAAGAGCCTGACTCCAGCTGTAGTTGTCAGTTGGTTTAAAGGAAGTGTAATCACCAGTGGAGATGAATTAGCATGTGAATGCCAGCAGCACAGAGTTTGGGGGATGAGATGGGGGGCAGAGTCGGGATGGCCCCTGGAGGGGGAAACCTGATCTCCCTTAACGCCCTGCTCCTCCTCGGACAGCATGTACGGCACCGCCTCACCAGAACCACGCTGCCCCTCTGGCGGTTGCTATAGAAACCTCCCCCAAGGAGGTTTCATTTGGGTGGAAGACTAGTATCTATTGTTTTTAAGACATTGACATATTTTAAAAAAAGTTGTTGTTGTTTTTAAAATATTATCAAATCCTTGTATCATACTCTTTTACAACAAAGGCTTTTGGTCTTTAAATAACACCCTGTGTGTGTTGTTTACAGTTGGGTGTGTATAAGTATGTGTCTGCCTGTTTGCGTTTCACAGTGCATCACATCCCCTGGCCCCCCCACCCCTATATCAGGCCTTGTCTGTGTGTCCCCGGGGGCATCCTGAGTGACAGATGTCTGTTAGCCGACGCCAAGTGAATTAGCCCAGTGTGCCAGAGGGGGTCCAGCCGCAGGCCTGCCTCCCTGCCTCTGTGAGCCTCAGGGGGTGGGGGTGGCTGTGACAGTACTGGGCCTGTGCTGGGCCACAAAAGCCTTACCTGGCATTCCTTAGCAGAGGAGCAGACAGCACAAAGGCATGATCTATGAGAGGAGATAAGCGCTGCCTCTGGGATTCTGGCACTGATACGCTGCCAGGCCTCACGCACTCCTAGAGAGGAGATGAATGAATGTGCCAGGCAAAGCACACTGCCAGCATGAGTATCTGCGTGTCTGTTTTTTCTGCTGTTTGTCTGCCTAGCTAGAGAGCTTGTGAGGACAGAGGCAATGCTAAATAAACTAATAAATAGCCAAAACATTACATTTGGTGTATGCCATGTCAAACCGATTTTAAGAGAATTGGTATCACAGAATGTCCTAAGTGACACATGAACCATAAATGAAACAAAGTCTTGAGTGGCAGGTGGAGTTTCTCTTTTATATGCTTTTATCATTGCTGTTGTATTATACCAGCCTTTTGCACCTTCCCTCTCCTGTCATCATTCTTCCATCTTCTCAGGTTATGCGGCTCTTTATCTTTCACAGATTGGAAAAATGACCCAACCTTTTTTTCTGGGATGTGCGTTTTTTTGTGCAAGATGAAAATCCTCATCCTTAGTTTACCCCTTCACAATGCCTTAACAATCCACAGTCTGCTCTCTGCCTGTGAGGCCACTCTCCAAGGTAATTAGTTGAATATTCCTTCAAAGAGAAGCTATATGACCCCCGTGTGTCCAGATAAAAGGCCAGTATGGCGCTGCGGCCCCCTCTCTCGCTCTGTCACAAGGCTCGAGAGGACTCTAGCAGCCTGCTGCAATGCTCACAGGATCTCTCAGGCTAATAGGATTTGATATTGAAAAATGACCACCAGCAACATTTTCAGAAAATACACACACAGATAGGCTATAGGAGTGCTTTTCAGATAGATACTCCCCCCTTGCTGCTTTTCTGTCTTTCTCCTCATCACATCCCCTCTCTCTCTCTCTCTCTCTCTCTCTCTCTCTCTCTCTCTCTCTCTCTCTCTCTCTCTCTCTCTCTCTCTCTCTCTCTCCCTCCCTCCTCCCCCTCTCCTTTTCCTCCATCTCTGATTTGTGAAATCTGTGTAGTTGCATTTGCTTTCTTGTACAGTATCCAGCTCTCATTGTCTGTTAGAATTTGTGTCAGTTTCCTCTGTCAAGACACAACCACCGCCTCATAGACATCATATCACAAGCCTCTCACGGACAACTCATAATGTATCATCTATTATTTATATGCCTGATGGAAAATGCAGCTGGTCTGGCTTTGTGTGTTCTAAGTGTATTGTCTGCAACTAGTCCACCCTTCACAGCTACATTTTGAATAATTGTGACCACAAAATGTTCAATCTAAAACAACTTAAGTTTTCTTTTTATTGATTCATCAGCAACAGAGCAGAATAAGTGAATGTCATTGTATTCCTCTATTAATGGCACTTAGCACTGCATGCACACAGTGTATGACATATTGGCTTGAAGGAGACAATGACTTTGTTTTTGTCACCTGAACCCAGCCTGTAACTGGATGGCTTTGCTGTCTGCTGCCATTTACTGTATGATGAAGATCCTTCATACTGTCACTGTAGAATAATGTCTTCGTCCAGAAAGCTGGGATTCATTTCTCTCTTCAACAAGCGCTTGAGTTTGATGTGCTGTCCATCACTCTTTGTGATGGGGGTATTATTAAGGGTAAAAACTGTCTGCTTGTGTGTGTGTGTGTGTTGGGGAGACGGCAAGTTTCTAATAGGTGAGACAGTGCGGAACTGACCTTGATTCAGAGACATAGCCTCCCTACTGGACAGAATCAATAGTTTTTGCACACTGCTCTTAGTCCCCATCCTCTGCTCTCTGACACACACATAAACACACACACACACAGATCCATCTCCAGGCAGCGATCAATAACCATAATCTGTTTCTGCCCATCGCCAGTCATGCGAGCCAGGCTTTTAGGTGGTGTGTGTGTGTGTGTGTGTGTGTCTGTGTGCAGTAGCAGAAAGAAGAGAGGGAGGCTTGATCCTTTCAGTGGAACCCAGAAAGCCGCTGAAGTCTGTCATGTTCCCTCCCAGGCTCATGTGAACATATCTACAGTCCCCCAGCTCCACTGAATGCCAAAACGAGATGTACATAATTTCAACTGATGTATACTGAAAACATAATGGATATGATACCCTGCATGCACTCCTTTGTGTGCTGTTGCTGCACCCCCCAGACGCCATCATAATTATTACAGTCAGTGCATTGACAGTGACATATTCTCACACCCCTTCTGAGCAAGTTATTGTCCTACTCTCACTGTGTCTTTGTCCAACGGCAGTGTGTTCTTTTGTATACTGTAAGATTCCTCACCTAGTGGAGATGAAAGTGCGCCTGTATGCATGATAGGATGTCATGAATAGGATCTGCCATGTTAGTGTTGTCTCACATGAATTATTTAGCATCGTTGATAGGTCTAATTTGCCAGCTGTTGTGCCATAACTGTCGGCAGTCTCATAGATAATACTCAGCAGTCTATATCACTGTGGAACACAGTGCTTGACTGGGCACAGTGAGACACCAAGCTAGTCATTATATGCTGGATTCATGTAATGGTCTGAGCTGATACGAGTATAACTAGCCAACTTCCTGTTTATGGAAAACAGGGCTGACCAACAAACAGGTCTTATAAGTAATTTGTAATATACAGTATAATTCTTGAAAGGCTGGCTTAAGAAATCACCTCAACTTGTCGCGCAGTGTGTATTAAGTACCTAGTAGTGTATTCATATTACTGGATTCAAGCCTTTTAGTTGGAGGCAGTTGGCTGTTGTGGGTGTGTAGGTAGGGGGTTGGGTTACAGGCCATTTCTGAGTTGAAGTGTCCCTGCTTGGAGTTGGCCAGGGTGGTTTGGGCAGAGGCTGGCATTGGCTTTGATAGAGCGGGTGAGAGTTTACGCAGTATTCGGGGGGCTACAGAGAGAGGAGGGGTCTCTCCCCCACTGAATGTTTTAACCTAATCCCATTATCAGTGTAGCGCACTGCCTCCCATCTCTTCCCCCTCCTTATCCCTACCCCCTCCCACCCTTCTCTCCAGCTGACCAGCTGTTCCTGCCGGGACTCACGACAATGTCCGATGTGTTCAGATCACTGAGTACCCCCACCCCACACACACACACACACACACACACACACAAATGCACAGAGCGCAGTCCATGCACTACCAAAGCAATTGCCTAGCCCATTGCTGGAGCCTAGGAAGGCCTAGAGGGAGGAGGGTGTTAGTTAGGGGAGAAGGGGGTAGCTTTGGGGGTGAGGAGGGGGCAAGCACAGGCCTGTCAAACCAAGAGCCCTGACTCAGGAGGCAGCCCAGCTCGGATGGCATATGGCGTCTAGCTTCATACAACATGCAAAAGTATTCTCTCCCCTCGGCCCCCCCTCATCCACTCCCCCCTCTCCCTGTCTCCCTTCCCTGCTGCTAATGCAGAATGACTCATAGCATTACTCTTTTTTTTTTCCCTCTGTCCCCCCACATCAGTTCCTCCTCCTCTTGCCACCCAGCCTGTAACAAAAGGCGTCCGCTGCATGGTACCCACACCCTGAAAGCCCTCGGGGCCCAGCCCAGCCCAGCCCAGCCTGCACTCTGAGGTCTGAGCTTCATGGGGGCCGCCCCTTTTAAACACAGGTAGAGCAGGCGTGGAACCAGACGGCCAACAGCAGGGACCCAGAGCCCCGCCTTGGGTAGCGTACACACACTGCTGGTGTCAAACTGTTGTGCCTGTTGGTGCATTTATGTTTGTATTTGTATTTATATGGAAGCTGCCTTTTATGTTGTAGTTTCTCTGGTATTACAAAACCATCATGCTTTGTTTGTTCGGATGTGTTTACGCATTTGTGTGCACTACAACCTTTCTGACAAATAAGGATAGGCTTTTATTTGCCAAATTAGTAGAAGTGCTCATTTCAAGTGTAATTTGAGTCCAGCTGGGTTAATTCAGCTTTTTCCACATTTTAATTTATTTTCCTACACTTAATTATGTGCTATTAAAGAATTATTATATGGTGTCAGGGAGCTTTCATCTGCCAGAATATCCCCGTTTTGATACAGTAAATAAAATAATAAGAAACCATGGAGTTTTCAACCAGCACTAGCCTAGTGTAACCCAAAGAATGTTATGCTCCGTGTATTTTTAAACTTGAACCCCCACCCTCAGGGCCCCTCCCCTTCTCTCTCCGTCTGTTATGCATTCATGTCTGACATCTGTGTGTTTGTGAGCGGCAAAGTAAAAGCCAGCAAGACTGCCAGTTTTGTGTGGGGTCGCCTTCTCTGTCCCATCCCAACTCAGGCTTTGGGTATCGGGTAGAATAACACAAACAAGACCAGCACAATTATGTAAATGATTTGATGTATTTTTGTCAACTGCTTGGTGTACGTCAATTTTAGGGCATAGCAGTATTTTCTACATTTGGATATATTTCGAATTCACTGCATTGTTGAATTTATGACTTACCTATGCAGAATCCTGAAGAATTTTGCCTAAAATTAAATTGAACTCAAAGTACAGATCTGTTTTGTTTCATTGTTTACATGTAAACAAAAGTATATATCCTCAAAGTACTGTACATACAAAATTCTAATTTAGGTGTTGGTTTGAAATGAAAAACATGTCATCAGTTATAGAAGTTGTTAGGCTTCTTTTTCTACTGACACAGACTTTTCAATTTCAAAAATGAAGCATGGCAGCAAAAGTGTTAAATACTAAATACACACTAAATACGTAATTGGGTATTAATGTTAACGTTGATATATTTAATAACTAATTGATAGCTGTCATACATCTGATGTCAATAATAATTTACAATTTTCAAATTGACCACGGTGTCTTTTTTTTTTTTTTAAATGCTGTGGTGTGCTACTGCTACTGCTGCTGCTGCTGAAGAAAAGTCTCCTATTTCTCCTAATTTAAGGCTCAATAGAATCAATTCCCACAGATTGAACAGGCAAAGAGGATAGCATGACTTTCATCGCATGAATTATATTTTGCATACACTTGAACATGTAGCCTAACAATAAGTAATCATCCCAAATTGGCTACTAATATGTAAAGGAATGACTGACTGTTGGTTTGGGTGTTAACACTCATCAAGACCATACCCTTGGAGAGTCTGTCCAAAAAACTACAAATGTCCTTGCTAAATATCAACAAAAAATGAAATTGCTATAATGACTTGATTGCTAATAGGTCATTGGTCTCTGTCCATCAATCAGAATACCCTGACCCCAGTGTCACCACTGGACCAGTACTGCATTGCCTTTGAGAAGATGTGTTCATTGTGATTGATGTGTGGTTGCGCTGCTTCTAGCACGGGTGTAAAAACCTGTCTGTCTGCTTTAAGTGATAAGCATCCAGCTAGCCATTCCATCTGTTCCCCCTAGCCCTGTTTAATTAATGAACTTTTTTCTCCGCCCCATAGCCAGCCAGCGCAACACTAAAGCAGAAGCTGTTAGCCCTCTCAGGTTATCCAAATGGATGCGTGTTCTTGTCTCCCCCCCTCCTCAATGGGTGCGTTCTCATTGATTAGTTATGTTTTGTTTTCCCCTCTTTTGTCTCAGGGTTCTTGAAGGGAGGGTTAATGAGCTTTCCTGGCAAGCTTTAGCGCTTGGAATCTGGGGATAAATGGGAATAATTTTGTTGTTTTTTTGTTTTGTTTTTTGTGATGGACTTGGCAGAGATGTGAAGCCTCGTGCCACCATGTGTGTTTGAGTGTGTATGTGAATGATCATGTGTGTTTGTTTGGATGTGTATGAATGGCTTTGAGGCGGGGTATATTGCATTTCATCCCTGCTGGTCTATTATTCCTCTTCAGAAGCAGGGGATCTGGAACACTCTTTAACAGTTGGCTCTGTCACTATTCATCTTCCAGCCATCTCAGCAAAACTCTTGTCCTGTCCTCCTTTTACCACCAAGTACTCTCTCCCTTCCTTTATGTCCCTTCTTCCTTCCGTGTCTCTTGTTACAAGGCAGTGGACAGCCCTTTGTCCAGCTAAAGCTGCCCTCTTTTGTTTGTGCGGCCTTTTTTATCCTTGTGCTAATCGCCATGGTCGTGTGCCTGAGTTGGACCCCATATTTCACGCTCAGCTCTCCTTTGTTTGACACACCGCCCCTGATAAGAATCCCAATTCTAGGGCCTCTCTGATATTGAAATCCAACAGCGGTGTAGAAAGAGCCTTCAATCATCCATTATCTGTGCTCCAGTGATTACCATTCAATCTCCCAGGGTCCATGCTCCTCATCACCAGCCCCAGAGCTGAGGCCGTCCCCTGAAAGAACCCGCATCCCTTAACGCCTGTGTCACATGCAAGCATATCCATAGATATTTCTGATGCCGTCTTGAGACAGCCCCACATTGAATGCTGCTGGGAAATGTCAGTGAAATGTCACTCATCGTTCTCCGCTGGAATCTCTTGGTCTCTGATGTGGCCCTGGGTTTTTCAGCACTCTTGTGAGGACACCTTGTGACATTATTGGGTTTCTTTGTCCCTAAATGGCCATTGAATTTTCAATTCTCTTTTTCTGTTCGGAGACTACGGTTGCTCTTTTTCTTTTTACATAAGGCCGCGTTGCTTTTAATGTCACAGACTTAATTGGCTGTTTTAAGAAGGAATTAGTTGATTATTTATAAGTTGCACATTAATGCCTCTTTAAATGGTTCAAAGGCAGTGTCTGCTCCTCTGCTGGCCTGTGGCCATTGTTCTCTTTTAGAGGATGTCCTTGTGCCTCGCAGCATTTGCATTTTTGCACTAAATGGAATTTTCTGCATTGACAGACAAGGCAAACAAAGCAATAACAGACACAAAACATTTAAGTATGCATCGCTGTGCATTGTCTGCCTCTTCTTACAGAAAGCAGCCTTTGATGTGTTAATACTGATAGTCTGTGTTTCATTGTCAAGTGGTGTTTGTGGCTGAAAGAGAAATATTGGCCAAATCTTCCTGTGTCTCTCCACTGCAACAGGCTGTAATAATATTGAGTTTGATGTCGAACAAAGAGAAAGTATTGTTGGTTGCAGATGCAGACACAATCCATTCTAGTTGTGGGATGCTCTTATCTTAAAAACTAAATGCATCTGTGTCATACAGTATAACATTAGAATTACAATTGATACAACACATGATTATCATTTCTGTTTTCATAATTTATCCTGCTTATTCTTGTGGTTGAAATGTAAGAAAAGCTTTGTGCTGCAGACATCCACTTATCCAACACTCTATGTTTAGGTACACGGCAGCTCTCAGTACCTTTGTTTAATGTAGTGTACACATCTTCATTAGTTATGTATAGCCTCTAATTACTATTGATGAGACTCTAGCTGTTTTGGGTACAAATCTATAGCTTTTGTCATTCCAATGAGTGTTATTTACCCTTAGATCTCCAAGCCAAGGAACTTTGGAATGGGGCTTTGTGCAGGCAGATATAGCCGACTTTGACAAAATCCAGTTTGCCTCCCCCCACATCATCACCCGTCTGCGTGGATGTATAGCACTTCCCGCTCCTCCATCTGTTTTTGTCCTCCCATGAAAAGGTCCATTATAATCTGCAGGATGCACAGTTGACGTGCCACTAGCTCCGCTTGAGCCAATCAAGGCAGCGCACTGAACTTAGGCCACGATTCCAAGAGGCTCGAACCCCTCCCCCAAGTTAATTTTGATTATCTGGGCTCTCTGTCTGAGATCTTCAGTTGAACAAGTTTTTATAACAACATTGTCTCCATCATCCCTTTCCCCCATAAAAGCTTCCAGTCTGAAAGGGGCTCTATGCATGCCCACTGGATGATGGCAGGCTCCTGATTAACCCTGGAGTGACTAGCTAATGTCATTGAAGGAGGGCCACCTGGCTGTGAGACTGTACAGTCAGCTGCCACTGAAGGGCCAGAATAGGAGACGACCAGGTGTTGGGCTCCAGCCCCCCTAATTGTTGCCATGTAATAGCCTGCTTGACTGCACAATATAGCCCAGGGGCGAGGATTAGGAAAAAGCTGTTGCCAACACAGAAGTCCATTTTCTTTTTTGCCCAAGGTTTTGTGTGTGGGTTTCTCTCTGTGTGCATGCTTATGTGTGTATACATATATACATCTCCGTTTGCCATCCTCCTCCTCCATTACAATTATAGCAGGTAGAAGGCTGGGCCCCATTTCCTGGCTGTCTCCCACCCCCTTACTCACCCAGCACATTAATTTCACACATACGCTACTATAAACTTGCTTTCAGATCGGGAAGGCCAAAATGCCAGATGTAACGTGGATGTGAGACCTACATATATGTACAGGTTTTCGTCTGAAAGTAACTTGCAAACTTATTTTGGGGCTGGATGCTCACTCGCGTACGGAAAGACTTCACAAAACAATATTGCCTTGCAACAAAAATCATATCCTTGACCTTTCAGCAACAATATATTCATCCATCATTATAAACACCATTTTGACAAAATGATATGAACAAATTGGGCCGGTGGTCCGGTGTCTGCATATATGTAATTTTTAGATAAGAGTTCATATCTCATTGTAATCACAATGGCATTGATTGAAATATGTCCAAAATGCAAATATAAGGGCAAATGAAATCACTCTTGCCCCCAGTAACTAACCCTCTCTGCTCTGTGCATTCACCACAGCTGTGATCATATGTAACCTAGCGCTAATCATTATCATTCCCGCTAAATGCCTGGCATTTTGCATAAGGCCAGGCAGCCTAATTGGCCCGATGAACCTTTCATAGAGGGGGCAATGGAGGAACAAGAGACTTCATGTGCACGATGTCTTGGCGGGGAAGCAGACAAAGATGCTTGGCGTTAAGGCATCACAGTTTATTCTGTTGCACATGCCACAAGCATCATTAAAATTGCAGAAGCCTGTGTTCATTTTGTTTTAATATTTCATCAGTGCTTGTCTGAACAACGTTATCGTATGGTTAAAATCAGAGCCATTTGGCATGACCCAGAGTTGGCACACTCCTCGTGCAATTTAAGTGTCAGACTGGTTTTCTAGATGTGTCAAATAGATTATAGAACATCAGTGTACTTTGATTGCTGCTATGTTTGGAGGAGGGTACAGGTGGGCAGAACCTGATTTCGAGCCTGTAGCCAGATAATAATTGTCACGCTACAAATTTCATCATGAAAGTTGGAAGGAAGAAGAGGTGAAATGCCTCAAAAGTAATCAGATGGATTTCAATCAAAGTCTAGGTTCAGTGTGCCCTTCCCTGTTTCATCTTTGACTTTTTATTAAAAGTTCAAATTGAGATCAGATAGATGCTGTTGTTCCCTGTCTCGAATCTGAACAATTCAAATACCAGGAACTGAAGGCAAAAATATGACGCATATTCACCCCAGATAGCTCATAAGATGCACACCTTTGTTCTGACCTAATAATGTTTCCAGAAGTCTGAGGCATTCATGTCACTCTGGCCATCATCACTGACAAAGGGGACCTTCAGAGAGAACTCTCACCCAGCCAGTCACCGAACTGTATCTGTTAATCTTCATCCCTATGAGCCTTTTTGCTCATCTTATTATGACTTTCTGTTAATGCACGGTGGAGGCCTGGGTGACTGTCTGGCTATAATGGGCCTGTGTTTGATTAATCATGTCGATCCATTGTGTTTCACATCTAAGGCTGCTGCGTTAGGACTCATCAATAGAGACCAGAGTCCTTTGAAAAGGAGATTGGTTACAGACTCAGCTCATCTGAATACACAAGCCCAGTAGGCTTTGATGGTAGTCATGTTGTGTTGAACAAACCATGCTGATGACAACAAATGATGATGTCACCAGGTATCTTGTGGCTATCCTGTTTCTCTGTGTTGTGAGGATGACTTGTTGCTTTATCATTTCTATTCTGTGAGCCCCCAACAATCAGTGAGTCCTAACATAGTTTAGGGGTCAACATTGACTTTGGTGTAGGTGCAGTTCTTATGATTTGTTGTGGAGCAGAAATCGATTTTTAGTGTCCCCCAGAGGAATGGTGGGCTGCCAGAGACTTGAGACAATGGGTGACTACTTCTTCCAGCCGTCTCATAAATAACCTGGTCATGCCAGCTAGCAGACATCAGATTTTGTCTGCAGCTGTGGCAAACCTGTGTGAAATCACTGATGGGCAGTGATGATGTCACAGGTTAGGAGTGATGTCACAGCCATAACTTCCCATCCCGCTGTCTGAATGCCAGATGGACGGTAGAGAGGTGTGGAGGTTGGAGCTTAGAAAGCTCTTGCTGTGGGAAACTCACCCCTCAGGAGGTGTCATTAACCTGGGCTTTCTCTTTGACCCGACTCCTTTGGGGCTCCTGAGCTCCAGTTTCCTGGACCTGCTCCTAATTAGGCTACTTGTTAAAACTCTCTGAAACCAGCTATCCCTCTAGAGCATCTGATGTTGTGTATGTCTATGCACAGCCAGAAAATGGGCACACAAACACCTCCACTCATCATAATGCACCTGTGACACATTCAGACGTTTTCTGTCCTGCTGCTGTGTCTACAGCAAAAAGCTGTTTAATGAGACACCAAGGTTTGAGTAGCTGCCATATAAAATGGGAGTGGGACACACACACACACACACACACTATACAATCACCCTACTGGCTAGTTTCTGTCATACACGCTCTCACTTTATCCATCTCAATCTGTTGTTCCTTCCCACTCTGCCATTATTCCAGCAGCCAGCTTTATTGCCACATTCACTCGCTCTGTCCCTATCTTTCATTCTTTCTGTGTCTCTCCATCTAAATGTCTCTGTCTTCCTCCCCGTTTTCCCATAATCACCTCACACCTCTAAGGGCCTCTGCTGAGACGAGCTTCACACCTCAGCCCTCGCTGTGACAACAGGTACCGCTGGCACTCACCGCCTGGCCTCTCTCCAATCAACACCTGCTCGGCTTTATCCCTCTTTCTTCCCTCCCTCTTTTCCATCTTCCCCCCCTCCCTCCTTTCCATATCCACCTTCTTTCTTCATAGTTCTATCCCTTGTTTTTGTGTCTTCACCAATCCTTTTCCCCCGCATTATCCCCTCTGTACATTTCCCAGCCTCTCTGCCATTTTTCTGCCTCTTATCTCCTTTTCCATAATGAGTAACAGTTCATCCATATGCAGTCCAATCAATTTCTCCATACCAGTCCCTCCTGGAGATGGCACTGTGATCCCCTGTTGATTTAAACATGTTACACCAGTCTGCTTTCATTACCTCCTGTGGTAGCCAGTGTAATGACTGGTAACAGCAGCCTGTATGCAAGCCATTTAAAGGTGTGTCTAGCCTGTCTTTGCCACCAATCAGTTTTCAAATTACACTTTTTTTCCTCTTAGTTCACCACCAAAGCAGGAGACATAACCCCTAAATGCATCCATATGGGTTGGCAGTCTTTGTGTGATATCCAGCAATACTGCAATGAGGTATGGTATGAGGAGTTGAGGCACTATGCCTTTCAATGAAAAAAATAATGACCACATCTGCTTTTTTACCCTGCTTACGCTGGCACCCCGGCACAACCAAGCACCCCCACACACCCCCTACCCCCACCCCATCCCTTCCTCTTAACAGGCCAATTATGTGACTGCTGGGAGTCAATGGCGTTGTGAGCTACTCCTGAGCTCCTCTTCTCACCAAGGTCAAGCTGATTGGTCCAGGTTAATGGGCAGATGTGGGGCTAAGAGAGGAGGGGGGTCAAGCACCTAGAGGCACCCTCCACCTCATCTCTAAACTGTCCCTCTTCACTACAAGAGCCCCTTTTAGCACCAGCCCTTCTACAAACAGGATTAACCTTAGCTGCTGTTGTGGAGGCCCGAGGAGCGTAGGAGTGGTTCCTCCCCATGCATGGCAAAGGTTGTTTGTTTTTTTATAGCCATTGATTTTTTTAATTGTTCTTCAAGTAAAACCCCCAGAATCAGAAGGTGTGGTGGTCAGCCATGTGTCCTCTCTATTGAGATGTAAACCTGTGGTATATCCTGAATGTGTCTAGATTGGGTAAATTTTTATTTTAGCTTAATGAAAGTCTGCGTAAGACTTTAATCAGCTTTCCTTCACAGATAGTGTTAGTAGGCTAAAGGACTTGTTCTGCAGTTAGCTTGCTTGCCATGTTAAAGCAATATCTTAGGTTCAAAATTAATCTGGAACCCAGATTTCTTGCCACACCCCTCTTTCTTCCATCTCTTTGTCTCAAGTGCAGTTAAAGTTGGCGGCCACATTGGTTTATCAACTTAAATTGCACATTGTGAGCGACTGGCTATGGTCCTAGCTCATTTCGCTGCTGCAACAGGCCCTGTTGAAAATTATACCAGTGACTTAAACACAGCCCTTTCTAGTGTCCTTGATTGAGTTGCAACTCTTTCTACCAAAACAAGACAGTCAAAGAGGTCTACACTGTGGTTTACTGAATAAACACATGCTCTTAAGCACTGCAGGCCTGCAGGAGAATGAAATGCAAATGGCTTTCCCTCAAGGGTGTTTCTGTAGTCTGCCCTCTTTCCAGGTCTCCATGGTGGCGAGGAGGTCGTGTGGCTCAGGTCTTATCGGTTTTAGACTTGACTATGAAAACTTCCTAATTAAGCTGAGAGATGTCAGCCTTAGGCGCTACACTCTTCTAAACTCAGGCACCCTGCCTGCACCCGTCATCTGACTTATGTGCCTTAGAAGCTGATAGATTGGAGCTTAAGTAGTGAAATGTCAGTATGGGGTGTCTTAAAACCCCTTCTAATGCTCCTTTGCCTAATCTGGACCTTCACTCCCTGCCCTGCCTTATCAACAGATTAACTGTGTGTGTGTGTGTGTGAGTCTCTATCTACCTATCTGTCTGATTCTTTCTGTTCATTTGAGCAATTACTGCAAAGGGAGAGTTTAGACTATTAACAAAAAACTATGTCCTTACACAATCTTTCATTGTTTTATTTTTTACAAATAAAGCACAAAACAGGGTTCAAATCTGGGAATTTGGGACAATTGTTTGTCTCCTCATGTTCTCAGAATCCCCAAACTTCAGTTTGACAAGACCATTATGACATTTACTGAGTTTGGCCGCATGGGAAGCTCTAGAAAGAATCTTGATGGTTCAAAACAATATTGCATTTCACAGTGATGGAACACACTTGGCTCGTGGGAACCTTCAGTTCTTAAACAATTGTGATAATACCTTTTCCATAATCTGTGTCTCATCAGCTCTGCCTGAAGCTCTTTGAATTTCATGAATTCGTGTTCACTCTGTGAACTGTGGGACCTTTTTATTGACAGACTTGTGCCAGTTATTTTAACTGGGCATAGGGGGAATCAATAATGTTTAAAGGAATCGCAATGTAGCTAATATCAGTTTTTATTACTGTGGCCAAGGTAGGTAGTCCTGTAGCAAACAAGGATACACATGTACAAGTACTTTTAAGTAAAGGAGCACTTTCTGATGCATAAACGTCCCTGCTGACTGTGTGTGTGTGTGTGTGTGTGTGTGTGTGTGTGTCTCTCTCAGAGGCCAGTGGTGGCGTGAGGCCTTTTGTCAGCAGGGGGACTGAGGAACACAAAGACGGAGGCTGGATGGTCAGGATGCTGCTCTGCAGAGAGACACCAGATCAGAGGTCAACATAGGCTCTTTTAGGGAACAGTGTGGGTGGAGGGTGTGAGTGTGTGTGTGTGTGTTGTGCCTGCTTATGCACAAACGCCCATGTGTGAGCATGTGTACGCATCTGCATGCGCTGGGTGGGGTTACACACAGCACAAAATAGATCCCAGTGGACAGGCATTTTCAGGACAGGTCCCTGTGGACGGAGGGAGAAAAAGGGAGAGAGATGATGATGAGGGTTGGTGGCGGTTGGCCGATGGGGTCCAGCAGGGATGGAGCAGCCTGCTAATGAAGAGCCATCTGAGGCCTCCATTCACCTTGAACATGGGCCACTGCAGCTGCCCTGACCTTGGCTTTGATCCACAAAGATGCTTGACCCCCACCATTCCCCCAGATCTACCCCCCTGCCATCTGGACAGCATGCATGCATATGTATACATACATGCACACACCCACAGATACATATGCATGTACACGTAGGCTGACTCACATACACATGCACATGTGCGTTCACAGGTTTTATGTTGTTAGATTCTGTCTCTGGTGGTGTTTGTTCAGCCACATACACTATTTATGTTTTAGCATGTAAGCTGCATTTTGTGTGTTTGTGTACTAGTGTATGTGTTTGGGATACACACCTACACTCAGACAAAACATGCCAACCATAAGTCACTGCCTTTGTCACCGCTAGCGACAAAAGAAAGAGAGGGCAAGCAGGGGACAGGATGGGAAAGGGCCGTTATCCACTAAAACACACTATCCCAAATGTGTAAATGTTGTAGTTAACAGACAGGATTTGTGCTTTTCTTTTTTCTCTATAGCCACTGCTCCTTCCCCACCTTCATAACTCCCTAACTGCAGCTTCCATGTCTCTAACTGAAGTTGTTTTACATTAACTCAGAGCTCAGATTTTTTTTTCTCATTACTATCCCAATAGTTGCCACGCTCCATAGACATTACATTGGTTTCCCTCTCTTCTCCCTAATAGGAATGCAGCCACTTGGAACATAGGGGTTCCTTGGAAATTCCCAAAGTGGCGCAACACACTCTCCTCCCACACACTTGCTTGTCTTGCTTGTCCGCCCACTTCAGCTGTAAATGACAGTTATGTCACGGGTGACTTAAGTTGCAGTCCATCTGTGGAAATGTAGACCTGTCTGCATTTTCCTTTTCATATATTTCAATCCCTAGCTTTATGAGAATTTTTTTTTTTTTGCTTAAAATATAGTGGAGCTTTATGCGATGCAGTAATACAGTTCATCAGAAAGACTTTCATAATGGATAACATTTTTGTAAAGTATAATATTTTGTATTTTGTGATCCATCTTTCCAGAGAAGTTTTGTCACAAACATGAAGTGTAGCCAGGCACTCATCATCAGCAGTAGATGCAGCTTATTTTTTTTCCCCAAAAGTAGGTCAGTGTCAGCGGGTTTGGTGTCCATGACATGGACACAGTCTTTGTATCACTGTTCTGGACGTGTCCCTTGATTAAGTTACTGCATGGAGGCAGCAGCATCTGTGCATATGCAGGGGAACAAGCTGTGCCCATGGCTTAGTAATTAGAGACAAGCAGAAAGATGAGGGAGTGCAAGAGAGAGAGAAGGCAAGATTACCCCTCACTGTGCATCAGGTCTGATTTCTGTGCAGCAATTTTTTTTACCCACAGATAGCATCGTGCATTTACTTAAGTGAGCTGATTATGGCTCTCGCTTTCACTCATCTCCAAAATACCTTTTATTAGTCTCCCTCCCTCACCGCCTGTCTTTCTCCCCGGCAGCCTGTCATATATTTTCTCTCGTCTCTCGATAATTCTACACTATCTCCCTTCATTTTATTCTTTGAAGTTTTTTTCTCACCCACTATAATCCATTTGTCTAACTTGGATAGAGGGCAGCGGAAGGAAGTAGTGGAGGAGAGGCGTGTGTCAGAGTCAGAGAGAGCGTCTGCTCCAGCTGGAGTCAATATTTGCTTTAGGAATCTCAATAACAGGCCTCCAGTCATCTGCATCTCTGATAATGGACAGCCATATGGCTCTGTTGACCCACGCTGTGCCGAGGTTCTCTTTCTCTCTCCTCATCCTTCCTTGTCTTTCATTTGTCGGCCTCCTTCTAACTTCTCTTGTTTCTTTTCATTAAGTCCTTCCTTCTACTATATTTTCTCTTCCACTTATTACCTATCTGGGCACATGTTGTTCTTTTAAAAACATCTTTCCTCTCTGTCTGTCATCCATAAAAGCCTGGATATGACCAACCACAGCAGAGACTGGGATGCCCACTCTTTGTCCAATACTGTTTCCAGCAAGTGACAGAAAACAGTGACGTTGCATGTCTGGCTATGACTGGAAGACAGATATAACTCAAGAGGGAAGTGCTTTTATGTGCTTAAAGTCATGCTGCTCTGCATCTTTTGTTGGCCCTGTAGAGAATGGTCAGTCAGAACCAGTATATTTGTTGACAGGTCTTACAGCCTACTTAATTGTTTTTTTTTGGGGGGGGGGGTTTGTCTTTCTATTTCTCTGTTCCTAGTTGAGGTTGAAAATATGAGCTTTTAATGGATTTCTTGGTGTTCTGTCCTGACAAGTATCCAAATCCTGTGTGATTATCCAAGAATCTCATTTTGCAACAAAATGCCACAAAGTACACTTTCCCAATTTTTTACATAAAACAAGTCAAGTATTTCTATTTGAGGAACATATTTATTTTAACCCACCTTCCCCTGTATATTTCTCTTAAGTTTTGCTTTCTGGACTGTAAATAGACAATATTAGACCTACAAGACTGCGTGTGGAACCACCATTTACATGAGTATACAAACCCATCCCGCTCCCTATCTTCCTCTGTTACCCTGTCCTTTGTCTTAGTCAGCCCTCTGTCCATCTCTGCCTGTCCCTGTGAGCAGCTTGGCCACCGTACCCTCTGGTGCCTCCCGGCTCAGGTGCCCGTCACCCCCGCTTTGCCACGGTTCCCTCAAAGCCATTGGTCATGGCTGCCTTGGCCCCCGCTGTGGCGGCATGTGCCCACAGCAGGCCCCCTGCCCAGTCACTGTCTCGTCCTATCTATCTAACCCAGACCAGAGCCTCTCGGCCCAGTCCAGCCTATCTCAGCTCAGCCTGGTTCAGCGTTGGCCTCAGCAACAGCCCAGTGCCACTCCACCCTGGCAGTCATAATGAGATGAGGGGGAGGGGGCCTCTGTATTGATCGGCTAGAGTGTGTGTGTGTGTGTGTGTGTGTGTGTGTGTGTGTGTGTGTGTGTGTGTGTGAGACAGAGAGTGAGAATGCGTGTGTTTGTCAAGCAATTTGTTAGGTGTCGTCTATCAAGGAAACATGGTCGCAACAGGCAGCCGTGAGAATAATCAGCCACAGTTAAATCTCCAAAGTGCTTACTATCATTATGCCATCACATAGACCTTTTTACTCCAATAGTTCCCTGCACCATATTTTATCCAGCACTTGCCTCCATTCCACAACAGATTTTGCACAATATATCTATGATAATGATATGATAATGGCCATCAGAATGTTTTCCACCCTCACCCAGCAGCCATTTTGCAGGCTTATTTATATATTTATTTATTTATTTGAGCTTTCCCATTTCAAATCCGGCCATCCATCCCGCATGCTGGCTGCCCAGGCTCCAGTCACTGCTTGTCACTCTGAATTTCAAATGGCTCCAATTTTCCCCCTGATGGCACGGAGAAGTGGCAGGCAGCACATCGGGGAGGGTGGTCCTAGACATGCTGCCTGCAGCAGGGGTTCTATTAGAGAGAAGAGAGGCACGAGAGGGGGGAGAGGAGAGGTTTGGAGCATCCCGCCAGTAGTGATGTATTCGTTCTTTCTTTTTTTTATGATTATTTTGGAGACTGCTTTCTCATTTGGGGCTGTGTGGCATGGCTGATTGTTCCATCTTTGCTTCTGGCTGGTTTGCTGATGGTGGAGCCGCCCTGCCTGGTAAAGCTGCCTCGCACTCTCACACTACAAGTATATGCAGTGCAGCACTGAAAAAATGTGATTTGTAACTGTGGCTATGATTTGTTCCTAACTGACAAATTGTGCTGTGTACAGATGGACGCTTTGATGACAGAAAGAGAGCGCAATTAAGTCCCGCCCACACCAAAGGGGAATATAATTCATCGCTCTCCATTGACTTTGTATTGCGTGTAGGTGGCTCCTTGTCATTTCGGTCTGCTAGCAAACAACAGGAACATGCCTAAAAGCTGTTGTGTGGTGGGATGCACTACTAACAGGGTAAAGAACCCAGAACTACGTTTTTATAAGGTGCCGAACCCAAAAACTAAGAAGACTAAAGTGGATACAGACATGAGGCATCAGCAGGAAGAATGGGAAAACTGTGGGATCCTCACACTCAGTATGTCTACGTATGTCTGCAGCAAGCATTTCGTCACTGGTAGCCTAAGTCAAATATCCAAATGTCAGTTTTAGGCTAACTATATTGTGGTAAGTATGTAACTTGTCTAGTGGAATGTGGCTAAATCAGAAAGCTATGCAGTATTATGTTTGCATGTGCCTTAGCTAACTACAGTAACTTGAGAAGGGACACTGAGCTAGAGCGACAATATTGAGTTTGTCCTCACTGGTAGACATCAGGTGCCAAAATAATCCTTTGACATGCTAAACTCGAATGTTTTTAGCTAGCGACAGGCGTTTTTGTTAGCGTTTCAGCCCTTGGTTGCATATTGTGGCGCCGATTGTTTTCCCCTCCGGTGGGCATGGTTCTCAGAGTATGACACGTTGCGCTCTGTCTCTGTTCTGAAATGTGAGTATTAGGTTTAATTACAGACAAAGGCTAACTATACCTTGCTGCCTCATTGTCTTTCTCCTCCAACATGCCATTATGTCTTGTTCCTTAACGAGAGCTAACCAGCTATGAGGAGCGGGCGCTCTACTTGGAGGCCATTGTTCAGAACCACAGGGAGGTCATGACCTTTGAAGACTTTGCCTCGCAGGTCTTCTCCCCCTCTCCTGGATATCCAATGAGTGGGACAGGTGAGAAATGAACCACACTGCACCTCTGTCCTCCTCTATGTTCTTTCCACTCTACCTGTTTGGCCCCTTTCTTTCTGTCTCTCCATGCCACTATTGCTTCATCACGTGTGCATTTTCCTCTTATGCCTTCTTTCCCCTCTTCTTTGTCATCTCTTCTCTTGCCTCTTTTTCTGTATCGGTCTTTCCTCCTCCTCCTCCTCCTGCACAACACACCTGTTTGCCTCCGTCGCCTCCTCCACCCCCGTCATTCTCGCCGCTCTTCTTCCACGCCTACGCTCACTGATGAATATCAAACGTCTGTGCCCGGCTCTTCACGCTCTCCGACTGACTTCAAACACTCTGCTTTCTCCACTTCCTCAAGCCCCACTCATGCTACTTTGTTCATCTCTTCTTGTTTCAAACTGCATCTTTTCTGTGCAATTACTTTCCTATGAATATAAGCAGCCTTGTTAAATGGCAGTTGCTGTGTGTGTGTGTGTGTCTTCATGAGATCATTCACCAACACTTAAGTCACCGACCGACAAACAGCAGCTCGCAGATGTCAGCACAGCACTCTTATCAGTCCGTGATGAATGGAATGGAAAACGTGCCTTATCTTGTTCTCCCTACTTGTACCAGCTCTAATCGATCTGCAACAGCACTGAAATCAATACAGGATTGCACTTTTCCACTCTATTGGATCCCGACACACGTTCTGTTTTGACAAGGAAAGCAATCCACAATACCACACCATCCTGTCATTTTCAAATCTGTCAGTGCTCATATGTTTTAAGGGTGGTTTAAAGTGTATGTAATATTTTTATCCTGTATGGTGGCATGTGAGAATTAAATGTCTGAATTTTCTAGACTGTGTGTGTGTGTGTGTTTAGGACTTCAGATTCTCAGACGACAGGTGTGATAATCAGGCTGTTGAAGACAGGCAAGAGGTGGTCAGCCACATTACAATACTGTTTGCCCATCTCTCCTGCAGAAGTGTAAAATAAATCTCCCCAGACTGACCTCTAGTCATCCCCAAACTAGCACCAAACTAGCTTAAAGAGAAGGACTGAGGGGGGGAAAAAATAGATGAATATAGGAGAGGGGGAGCTGCTGAGAGGAAAAGAGAAAGGAAGAAAATCTAGCTGATTTTTTGACTATTTTAACCATAGGTTCCTTTTCTGGCTGGACAGAGAGGGGTTAGAGATGTTAGCCAGGCTTGAGAATAATGTTTCACAGCATGTGCTGTGGCTAATGTGAGAGGCCATAACATAATGAAGTCTGTAAGGCTGTTGTGTCACCCTCACTGCTGCGGAAACTCGTTCTGAACGACAATTTGTATTTCTCTGGAATCTATGCACGTAAATAGATTAATAGATTAACATGAGTGTGTGTGTGTGTGTGTGTCCATTCATGTTATATCCAGGACTCACTTGCTCCATACAATACTGTAACACAATCACTTTCTTGTAGGTTATCCAGTATAACAGTGCTGTTGAGTAATTTCACAGACCACCTTTGTTTGGCAATCTTCTGAAGAAGAGGGATGTTTAAGATCTTAAATACTGCCAGGTCCATTGGTGGGTCTGTCTTTATAAAAAGTGTTCAAACCCGCAGAACTGTATTTTAATTCTAGTGGAGTTTCCAAAGTTCCAAAGCAAATTCTTATCAATTAGATTCAGCAAAATAAATATAAAATGATGCAGAAAATCTAGAATATGTCTATTTTATGTTAAAGACACCTAACAAAATTTAACAGAAGAATCAAGAATTTAAGATAAAACTTACCAGGTGTGACTACTAGGGCTGCAACTAATAATTTTTCTTTCTTGATTAATCTTTTTATATGTCTATAAACTGTCGAAAATAGTGAAAAATGCCAATCATGATTTCCCCAATGATCCCAAACATATTCAAACAGCCCAAAACCAAAAGGTGGAACACTAACAAAACCAGCAAAATCACCACTTGAGAACCAAGGTGTTTTTGGTATTTTTGCTTTAAAAAATGACTTAAACAATTGTTCAATTGTCAGATTGTTGTTGCAGGTTAATTTTCTATCAATCAACTAGTTTTTTGTGTGTGTTTTCGTGTATTCTTATCAACTGAATTTATACACTGAAGGCTGCTCTGTAGCTAAAACACATAGGCATGATGTATTTAATGCTTTAGGCTACATTTATAATGCATCAAAGTATCCTTTATGGTTGTAGTCTATCATGCCTGATCCTCTGTGTCCCATCGAGCATAGTGTATAGCTTCAGTGTAGCAGTGATGGCTGGCTGACACTGCTCCTCATTCTCACCCTTCTGAAACGTGCTACTTCCCTCCCATGCCTTTTGTGTGTGTGAGTGTGTTTGTGTGTGGTTGTATGTGAGTTTGTCCATCCGTATGTCTGTCTGTCCATCCTGCTCTTGCTCCCATTGCTGCCACTAACATGTCATCCATGCTCCATGACAGCGTGCAGGCGTTGGCCGGGGATGGTTTGGGACATGGAGTACCCCTGGGCCAAACTGGACTGTAAGACTCTGCCTGCTTCCTACACACTAGGCATGACGCCCAGCCACAGACCATTCATTCATTTAGGTCACTGTGTGAACCCCACCATCATCAAATAACTGGGGGTTGCGCTTGATTTAGTCCTTTTGTAAAAAAGCAAAGCAGGTCTCGAATTTGAGTACAGATTCTGCACGCTAATTGCTAAATGAAGCGCCCCTGCAGTGTTTCACCAGTTTTTGCTGTAAGGCGTTTAACCTCAGCCCTCTCCTGTCCATCATCCATCTCTTTACCTTTTCGACTTGTTTGTATCCTCCACAGCCTCGTCCCCCATGACCCTGAATGCAACCTCACTCTCATCCTGCATCATGGCTTCCTGCATGAGCTAGTCCATCTGCCATAAAGGTTCCATCCACCGTGCTCTGCCCCTGCTGTGTTACACCTGCACTGCTTTGCTCAGTATTTATTGTTGTTTTAATATTTTGTCTTCATCCTCTAAACTTTTTCAAAATGAATAACTGCACATGTGGATAAAAACAACTTTAAAGCTCCCATGATGCCCTGAGGTGCCCCAGCATCTTTTACTTTCTCACCCTAACCCTCTTTAGTAGTAACACTGGTGGTAAATGTTTCTCAGCCTGCTGTTGCCATGTGAACTGCCCACCGTTCACGCTTTGGATTTCAAAATTGCCTTACTTTTGAAATCTGTGAATTGGACAGATTCATCAGGTACCACCAGACGTTGTGGCCTTCAAGGTATCTTCAGAAACAATGGCACTTGTTGATTAACTCCTCCCCCAAATCAGTTAACTTTGTCTGACTTTTAAACCTTCCAGTGACAACTAACCTCCGACGCCACACAAGCTGCCTGAATGTCCCTCCACTGCAGCCCCTCACATCACTGACTTTTCAGCAACGTTGTGTTGTGTTCTGCAGCGGTGTGGTATGGTGTGTGTGTGTGTCTGTGTCCACTGCTCTCTCACATGATGCTTTACTCTGTTTTTCCCTTTTTAGATTAAAAATATCTTAAAGGTCCAAATACTGTATGTGGCGAAGGTAAGCCCCGAGTCAGACCGGAAGCTTGTTTTCCGTCCAGCGGACTACCTACCCTTCGCTCGTTCACTCATCCTGGCTGTGTTCCCCCCACCCCTCCTTTTTTCATTCAGTACTAACCAAGCTTTATTTACTGAGTGCTCTGGTGCTCTGACAAAGAGAAGGGGACAGAGAAACCAGGCTGTTTATTTGGGGGGTGTCCTACTATTTAGGCCAGGCTGGTAATTGAAAGTGATGCACGGTGGGGACAATTAGCACCTGACTAAGTAGCAGCATGAACAATACGGCTACACTTCTGGCCCTCGCTTCTGCATGTGGCGCGCCTTTATCTCTTTCCCCAGCAAACACTTTTCTCTTTTCTTTCTTTCCTTTTTTTTCCTCCCCCCAATCCCTCCACCCCCCTCATTTCCTCCTGTTGGAGTGTGCCTGTTTGCCTGGGGCAGACTCTGAGACTAACACCTGCCGCCCTGGAAGACGTCTTTGTCATCTAAAGCCTTGTTTGAACTGCTGCAGAGGGGACCAATGGGATAGCAGGGCCATTTAAAGACCCTCTTTGTTTTCTTTCTCTCTCAGTTTCTCCTTTCTTCTCTCCATCTGAAATGAACCTCACCATAAGGCAGTTTGGGCTGAGTGAGGAGCGGAAATGCTGGGGTATAATGACGACAATAATGACACATTAGCTTCTTCTGGATCTGGATTCTTTTATTTATTTATTTTTTTTACTCAGCAACTTGCTATGAAAATGAATTCTTACATAAGGCCATACAGTGAAGAACATCATTTAGAAACCAGTGCAACCACACTCATTAAGTGCCACAGTGGGAGTGATGACTGTTTAGTGCAGCATGTTTTAATGGCCGCTGAACGAAAAGGGAAGTCTGTTGAGTGGGTGGTGAACTGTACCGCACTATTGTCTGTGTATATTAGCTTTAATAGGTGGTTGCCTTCCTCCTGTCTGTCATGTGTCTTTACAGCACATGCAGCTGGAGTTTAGTTTATTAAACGAAGTGTTTACTGTAGGAATGAGTCGAAGAATACGGGAATGCAGGATTTGTCCTGTCCACGAGCCCGTCCCTTTATATATATATATATATATGCAGATTTGAGAATGCACGTTCAGACCCCCCTCACCTCCCCTCTAGCCCTTCACAATACACACACCCAATGTTTCATGCATAGCCCAGCCCTCCTCTCCCAGTGAGCCGCGGCCCTGGATGCTGCCGGTGTCCACTGTGCTGCTGAGTGTCTGTTACTCCAGCCATCTGCCATTCCTTTTAGCCGCTGCAACTTGAGATGCCTTCCGAAAAATGGCAGGAAATAAAAGGATAGGAAAGAAAATAGGCAACCAGATGCCATCTCGACAAAGCAGAAAAGTTGTTTAAACTCGAGGCATGGGGCAGAGGCGGGTGGGAGGCCTGCGGTTTGGGTTTGGTCAGGGGCACACTGAGGAAGTCAGGGCGGCGTTCACAATACTTGATTGTCCTCACCAGCATTTCATGCCCACCTCCCAGCTTATTACCGTTTGCCATCCCGTAATCATGGATGTGAAGTTTTTTTTTGAAAAAGGACAATGTTGGACAATGGGAAGGCTCCACATGTTCACAACAAGAGCATAATGTGTAATTTTATTTTCATTCAAAGCATTCTGCTGTCACACTGCGAACTGAATGCTTTTTATTATTATTTTCTGCCCGTAGTTACAAAGGTTACCTCTCATTTTTTTATATCCTATAAGCATCTGGAAAAACTGTATTGGGAAGAAAGGCAGCTTCTCTTTTAACAAGCTTCACTTTTCTACAGCATGTGAAAAAGGCATGTCAATTCTGAAATATTTCATTTGCTTCCTCAAATCTTTATTCTAAAGACTTAAGGGGAAGAACAAACTCAAATCCTAACACTTGTTTTTTTACAGTTGGCATTGTACGTTTTGTGAATGTCGGTGAGAATCCTATGAACTGGGTAATCTTGGTTGTGGGAGCAGCCACATGCATGACGAAGCATGCTGGGATAAACAGCAATCACACAAAAAGGCCCCAATGAACCCCTGCCATGTCTGATCAGCTCCGTCTTCTCTCCGTCGTTGTCTTTTTTCTCTCTGTCTACAAACTCTCCATTCTTTTCTCTCCCAGGCTCCTTCACCGGCAGCGCGAGCACCGAAGCCGGAAGTACCACCGCAACGACAGACTCCGTCGACCAGGTTTCTCCCACAATGCCCCGTGCCACAAAGAATCGAGTTTCCGGAAAACTCCGCCGATCAGCCAGCGCTATAAGCAAATCCTCCAACTGAGCTCTTCAACCCGTCCCGTCCCGTCCCCCCCCCACCCTGAGTGCAGCCTTTAATCTTTTCTTGAACCTCACACACCCAGCCGTGACTGCAAGAGATATTGTTTTTCTCCTGTTTTATTTTGTGTCATATAAACATGTAACTGGAGCATATTGCAATTTTTAATTTAAGTGGCAATCATTGATTTCGTTGATACATTTCCATTTGTTGTCGTGTTTAACTGCTTAAATCGAGATGGACGTGTGACTAAGCTATTTATGTTCATCCTGGTGGTTTCAGCTTAAGAATCAGCAACATAGGAAGACTTAACTGAGAAGTCTTAAAGCAACCTGTGATAAAAACGTCAGTTTTATTCTCATTTTCTAGTGTGGTCTTGATGCACTAGAGGAAAAAGTTCTTACTATAGTAAGGGAATGGGAGACTGCTTTACCCTGTTTCTATATCTCATCTGTCTCAACACTTGATGTGACAAAGCACTGAATGACACAGCTGCAAATGGCATCACGCTAACACTGCACAAGAGATTTGGTATCCATTTATAAATGTGTCTTCCTTTTTACCTCCTTTTGCACCTGCTACGACCTTTCTGTGTCAAAGATACCACTTCAGTTAGTGACAGGATGATGTCGTGGTCCTGCCCGTTGGCGCCAATTTGGGCCATGTTTGTGGACCATCTCCCTACAGTGAAAAGGAGAAAAGACTGATGCGTGGGGAATACCTCCCCAGAATGATTTGTACTCACTGCACTGCTACACAGACATCCTGGGCACAGAGTCCCTGTAGTGCGTGCAGTCAGAGGCTTTTTAATTGTTTTGAACCCAGAGTGGACAATCAATGACGTCTTTCTAACTTGAGCTGAATAGAAATTTGTTTGGGGTCCTTTTTTTATCACTCTAATTTTCCTTTTTTAAATCAATTCTGATGGATTGTGTCATGATTTGATTCATGCAACTCTGCTGGAATGAGAAAGGACTGCGTCTGTAATTGTTTTCTGATGTCGTTAACATAGGCTCATGTCCAGTAATTGAATAAGTTCCTCCTGTCTCTTTCCTCTGCTATCAGTTTCCCTGTCCTGTGAAGCTGAGGCACATCGACATTCCAACGTTCCCGACCAACGTTTGTTTTTTTTTTGCACTGTCATTGATTTACTAGCATCGAATGTTTCTCTCGGTTCTTGGATGTAAATTGCTTTAAGTTTTATTTGCTCATGTCTGTTTGCATAGATGTATATAGAAAGGACTATTTGATGACTTATTTTGCTGTTGTGTTGTAGTATGTTTTCATGTGCTGTTTTGAGGAAAAATACCGCCAGAGCCTCAGGTGAATCTTAACTCCATGCACTGGTGTGTGTGTGTGTATGAGTGCGTGCATGTATGTATGTGTGAGTTTCTGAGGGAGCTTCTTGCAGTGCCTGTGTAATGTCTGTCCCCTAAGATGCTGAGTCCCACACCACCTCCACTCCCCGTAATCAGATTTGAGATTCTCTTCTCTGTCTTCTGAGATAAACCATGGCCACCCTGCATCACATCTCCTCGTTAGCAGTCTAAAAACGACGTGTTTTCCTCCCCTGCGTCTCTAAAGGTCAGCGTCTTGTGCTTCTCACAACAAAAACAACAGCAGCAGCAGATGGATTTGAAATCGTGGGGTTCTCTGTTTAGTCTTTATTATAGGCGGTGTGCTGCTCTGTCTTTATCTGTGAATGGAATCAAGTGGCACCGACTCCTCCTCCTCCTCTTTCCCATGATCCTCTCCCCATGTCGCCTCCTGAGGCCACAGGAGGGGGGGAGGGGGGGGGCTGGGTTTAGGTGGCATGCCAGAGCTGAACTGTACCAGCCCTCCTAGCAACAGCCAGGCCAGCGCTCTCACTTCTCCAACCTGCCCGCTCGGGGTTGTCATGGTAGCCAGGTGTTCCCCACACACACACACTGTACACTCAGCACCCTCTGAGGGCTCCACCCAAGCTGCAACACTATCTCCATCTGTTGCACCACTATGCCTTACTTTCCCCACGCTCTCCTGTCATCTCTTCTCCTTCTCTCACATCTCGCCTCCTTTTTGTTTGTTCATTCCCCCGAGCAGAAAACGGGGAATCCAAACAGCAGGAGGATCGACGGATCCTTTTTTGTGCTTTTGTTGTTGTTTATTCTGAAGAATGTATAGATATATAGGCCTGGAACACATCTATGGTTTTTATTTCCCCCAAAGCCACTTGAAGGAACCACCCAGGATGCTGATCTAAAGATTGTAGGTTATAGATGTCTGTTGAAGGGGTCTGTGCTCCCCCTTTGGTGGCTTAGTTGCTGGAGATGTTAGTTTGGACCAAGATAAGGATTGTGTGTCTTATATACGTGAAGAAAATGAGCTAGTGTTAGTCCTAGTATGTTTTTGCTTTTCTTCTCGTTTTAGAAATCCCTGTACATTTGTGTCAAATTTAAGGGCTTCGGCGCCCTCTGAATATAAATATATTAATGCCTGTAATATAATCTTTGTATAAGAGAAAGAGGAAAAAAAGCTTGAAGATTTCATCATTACTTGTCAACATATCAAACTGTTTTTAATGACCGAAGTCCTGCTATCTTTATTAGAAATGTGAAAATTGAAACATTTCATTAAATCAATTTGAAATTCTTTGTATCTTTGTGGTTTTTCCCTCTCAGCAACACATCAGCTAACCTCAGATTTGGTGGAGTAGTGGGTGTGGGTTTTATCTGTGTGTGTGTGTGTGTGCTGACATGATGGTGCTGTTACCATGGGCTTTCTGACCCTGGCCCAGCAGTGTTAGCAGCAGGGGTAACCTGACCCTCCTCCCATCTGTCTCCCCTGCTGCTCAGCCCTGCTTAGGGGAAGCCAGCATAATGGAACCGCACCAGGAGGTACAGGTGCAATGGTTGCAGCACCTACGGGTGCCCTGCCTCGCCTGGGTCACATAAAGACGCAAGAAAAGCACTTGACCGTAATTGGAGCCCCTAAAACTGTGTGTGAGAGAGAGGGTGTGAAAGAAGCCTTAATGTTGCCTCATTTTCACCTTGCTCGGCGCTGTTCGCCTCAATCATTGACTTGGAGATAGTTTACAACAGAACAGGCAGGGGCTGTTCTCTGTCATTACTTCCAGATTGTATTATTTAATGTGTTACACTGCTGGCTGTGGTCTATTTTCACACTTCAAATATCTCTATGTCTTGATGTATTGTCACTGATGCCTTAAGGGCAAGTGATAATCATTTAAAAAAGTTTGTCATTCTTTTCAGCCTTGGGCAGGTGCAGAGTAATAATGAGCAGAAACAACTCTCTGTAGTAGCAAAAAAATAAGTCAGTGTAAAGGTGATTATTTTTTATCCTTATGACAGATTAAGCAAGTTTTACCATCAGTGATAATGCTCTGAGGTTAGCTCCATGCTGACAGTGTGTGTCTAGAACTCTGAGGTGGCTCAGTTGGAAGCTGCCTGCTAACTAAATTACAGCTGACTTTATGCTTTACAGGTTGTGGAGGTCAGATATGAAGCCAACATGAGCCCCAGTGTGTCCTAAATCAGCAGAAAACCAACAAATATCGAGCTGCATGAGTCCTCCAAAGCAGGCAGATGTTCTGCTGCTCCAGAGGTGAGCTCAGATCCACCACCTCTTTGTCCTCCTGTCATGTCCTGACATGGTATTAAGGAGGGAAATTATGATTAGGCCTTAAGTGCTTCTCTGTGGCAGCGAAACGGCGTCTATTGAGCCACTGCAGCAATGATTTACTGTGAATCAGCCTGATGAACGGGGGAATCGAAGGGAAAGGTTTGGTCAGGGCAAAGGGGGGCTTCTAAGGTTTCTTTTTCCTGTTAAGGACGACTAAATAGATTCGCACCGTTTTGGAGTGTGTGGCCCGCTGTGAGAGATGGTGCAGAGGAGAAACGAGAAGTTACAGGCTTTTGAATGCTGACATTGTTAAAACTTTTAGGGTGTGAAATTATACTATTATTTATCTTGCTTGGTAACATCGGGAGGCCCGTGGACCTCACTTTGGGAACCAGCTTTAACCTGATCGACCATAAAAGCAGGATTAAAATCTGCTTAGAAAAGTCTCGGTGCAGTAGACAGAAAATACATCTACTTTTTTTTATGAAATAAGGTCCTAAATGCATACAATACTTAAATAAAGAACTCATGAATAGAGTGAAATGTTGGCCTAAAGATTTTTTTTATTATAAAGGTAATATTGAAAGATCTTTTGAGGTTATTAGCGCACACTACAGTACTAGTTTCAGTTTGTGTACTGAAAATAAGACTACAACACAGAGGCCTTTTCCCAAAATTTCACGTTTACAAGTAAATCTTTTCTATATGTATTCATGTTAATGTCATCTTGGCATGATTATATGTATTAGAAATACTTTGCTATCAGTCAAAGACTTCCCTACAGAGAAAAAAATTACACATCATGGACAATCAAAACACGATCAACACGCGTATCATTTAAAAACTTATATAAAGTCACAAAACTCATTAAAGTCAGTAGGCCTAATACAAAACTTCCTCCGGAAATGTGGTGATTTTTCGTTAAGTAATAAAGTTCATTGACGCCGTGTACTTTTTTCACTCTGCCTGGGGGGAAAAGTGAAACCGCCTTCAGACGTGTCCTTTTGAAAATATTTTATTTCGATAGACAACAACGATATACACATACAATCAAAGCGCTATAAAAGCCAACATTTAAGAAAAATAACTTGTCCTTAAAAAAGATTGCATCTAAGGTAAGAGCTTTACGTTTTTTTTTTCTTTTTACAAGAGCTGTGGAGATTGAAAGATTAAAACCCGACTCACGACAGTTATCACAACTCATACTGTAAATTTGACCCAAAAACAAAAAACCCAAAACAAAACAAAAAGAACATTTTGGCTATACGACATGTAAACTGCCAGAACGATTCACAGAAAAGATCACAACAAACACAACAATAAGTTACATAAAATAATTAGAATAAATAAATAAATAAACATATGATGAAAAATATTGCAACAATCTTCAATAATAATAATAATAAAATATGTGCCGGCATTCAAAATTAAAACAGTCTATGTTGACTTTTTTTTAAGGCAGTTATACAGCGGGATTTGGACGTGTATGTAGGCTATGTCGGACTAGGCTTATTTGTATACTAAAGGCATTTGTGGTTCTACTAAACAGGGAATGCTTCAGTCACTCTCTTTTTTCTCCCACCAATACAAAGTTCTGTCATTCACAAACTAGCGTAAAGCTACAGTGATGGAGCAATCACGGTCGGTGAATCCAGAAGGCTTTGATGGGGAGAAGGATTTCTGAGAATTTTAAGACATTTCTTAGGTCTAGAAGCTATCATTGAACACATGTGCTGTCCTAGAAAAATACCCTTTAACAGTCAAACTAACGCTTTGTATTCTTTTTTTTCCCTCGATAAACTAATTTGAGAAAGAAAATCTCAAAATAGGCCTATATGTAGTTCAAATATATAGAGAAGCATTCAACAATCACTGATTGGCATGAAAAAGACACCTCATTAAACACCACTTAAACATCAAACCGCCCTGCCTTTCATTGGCCTAAAGTTATGGCAGTGAGCATCACAGACTCTTTATTTTTTTTAACCCCAAAGCCACTTTTTTGTTTCTTTTTTTTTTTTATTTCCCCCCATCAAAGGCACGAGTTTTGTGTTGTCTTTAGCAGGCGGGGCGCACCGGCATTTGGAGCAGGATCACCTGCCTGTTCTCCGAGGGGTGGCACTTGTTTATGTGCCTGGTGAGCCCCGGCGAGCTGTAGAGAGTGGCGGGGCAGTATTTGCACGGGTAAATCTGGGAGGAGTGCATGAGGCGCAGGTGTCTCTCCTGGCCGGCCCTGCTGGTGAAACTCTCCCCGCACACCGGGCACAGCAGGCAGTCCACCGGGCTCAGATTGAGAGGGCTTTGGTTTGAGGCTTCCTCTGAGGATGATGATGATGATGCTGAGGAGGAGGAGGAGGAGGATGAGACCGGAGCCTGCTCTGCCGCGCGGTCGCTGGTTTGAAACCCGTGCTCCTCCAGCACTTTCTTTTGCAAGGCCTGGTGTCCCATGATGTGTTTTCTTAGGTATGCCTGTCGCTTAAACCTCTTCCCGCAGAACTGGCAGTCATATGAGCCATCTTCAGAGCCCGACTCGGACAGACCTGGACTCGGGGTGTCTCTGTCACTCATGTCTTTGGCTTCGTCGGAGACTGACTTGACACCTAGCGGTGGCATTTTGGCCATTTCAGGTTTGATGCCCTGTGCGGGTGACATCGCCGGTACGCCGGTGGTCCTGGGTTTGTGCCAGCGGCGGTGAGAGGCGAGGTTGGCCGGGCAGCTGAACATCTTATCGCACTCGGGACACCGGTACTCGACCCTGACGATGCGGGAGCACTTGTGCTGAGCCAGAGAGAAGGGATCCGCATACGCCTCCTTGCACAGCTGACACACAAACTCCCCTAAAGGCTTGTTTCCTCCGGAGGACTGCGCCCTCGGCTTCATCTCCACCGGCCCCTCTTTGATTTTGAGACCAAGCACGGGAGAAGTCGTCATCTCATCTTCAAAGTTGAGTTTTCTAATGGCTTTGGGTTTCTTGGAGGCGGGTTTAGATTTGCGCTCTGCACCGTCAGCTGCGGGTCTTTTGGTGCCGACCCGGTTGCTTGGTGCCGGGAGGCTGCTGGTGGTGCCGCTGCGGCTGCTGTTGCTGGTGCCGATTTTCAGGTCGACCGGGGCGTACAGGAGGTGGTCCAGGCCGGAGAGGGAGGCAGGTGTCGGGAATGACTCGGCAGAAATAGGCGAGCCCAGATTGAAACTTCGCTCAAAATATCCCCTGTCGTGCTCCTTGCTGATGGGCCGGGTGGGGCTGTAGAGGGCTTGGCACACTGCCTCTGGGTTGCCGAACTGTGCCGGCTTTTCCAGTCTTGGCACCGGTGCCTCAGCTGCTGTGAAATCCGGCGATGCTGCGGCGCGGTCCGGACTGGACGCCACGGACATCGGCGGGGAGGGATGCGCCTGACTCGGCAAGGCAGCTGGGGTGGGAGGCTCCTGGAGGTCATCTTCGTCTGACCGAGTCCTGTAGGAAACATGTGCAGATTTCTTGTTTCTTTTTACCAGGAATCCTTTGGGCATCTTGGCGAGTAACAGCAGAAAGGCACTTCGGGGAGGTGGGTGAAGTCTCGAGTATCCAGGTTTGTTAAAAATATGGCAACACTTGAAGCTTATGGGACTTTATCTCCCCAGTATATCGATCCTTCTGTTGCTGAAATGTTTTCGTCTCCAAGGCATAGCTCCACTCTTTTTATGCCGGAATGATGCTATTGTTCTCGCCCCCCCCTGCTGCAGCATCCCCGACCAATCGGATGAAACCAAGATCCCAGTGGATTTGATTGTGGGAGGGCTTAGAGCCTGGGTTTGGTGGATTTCGTTGGAGGATGTGCAGATAGCTTAGCAGATGTACTGGCGGTTTATTACATTAATGTGTGAGCTCAGCCCCTCCCCGACAGAGGCACACGCCGGGACCCTCCTCTTTTTACGGTCTGATGGGCCCCTATACAACTGCACACGTGCCACGGCTTTGTGACTCTCCTCTGGGGGCCCCGGAGCTGCCAAAAGGAAATGTCCGTCACTACCACAATCATCACAATTTAGAATTAAGACGGGGATGAGACAAGCTTGGTTAAATACAAACCAAAAGCTCTGTTTCTTTCAATTTCTGCTGTGATGTTGTTTAAAGAGGCAATCCACCTAATGGACACAACCGTGAGACCAGATTCTCGCAATTCAGTGTTTCAGGTTGTTTTTACCTCCACACGGTTTGCAGTTGTTTCTTTTCTCTATCCATGCTGCAGCCTCTTTTACGCACGACCTTTACGCACATTACGCAGGCCTTCCACCAAACCAAATAAGCCAGTTTTTTTTATAGACCTTTATTTTATTATGCCTTAAATAAACACTATACAGGGAGTGTTTCTTTATTTTGGGGCACGTGTCTGTCTCGGTAGTTTAACTCGACATATAAATCAGACATCTCGCTGCATACATAAGTAATAAGAAGGCCCTCTGGTCTTTGTGCACAATAGCCACGTCTGCCCGTGCTTGGATATCCTTGTCTTTTTTTTTTCTTTTTTCGTTTGAAAGGCAAATTGACCTCTTAACTGTGAAACGGGACTCACGGCCAATCTGGCCCACAGCTAGACGCGTGCTGGGCGGAATCACTGCTCCAGACAAAGAAGGCCGCAGCCGAGGCTTGTGTTGCAAAATGCTGCACTGCACAGATATCCAAAGCTAAAATGCTTTTGTTGCTGGATACAGTCTGGAAATGTTGTTTGTACGAATATGTGCTGTTTTCAGGGTGTTAATTGTTGACTGGTCCATGATAAGCCCATTCTGCTGTAGGAGCATGTAAGCTTCATAAGTTTGCATTTAATTGAATTTAATAGTAGATGTTACATGATTCATTATACTCTGATAATTTATTTTATTTATTTATTTAACAAAATTCAGTTTCAATAAAACTGTCTGATTCTGCAGCCCCCTGTCTGCCTAACAAAGACAACTTTTTCCAACAAATAAATGTGGCCCGTTTTCTTTTCCAGCTCCCCTATGGCCTCTCTGCATACCTCATATATTGTGTATCTGCCTTTTTTTTTTTTTTTTTCGTTATAATGGCTAAATGTAGGCTGCAGTGCGCCACTTGGCATAGAGTGCATTCTTTTTCCTTTCAGTCAGCAGACCAGGGAGGAATTAATCTCCATCGTCGTACATTGTTCCCCTCATTTGCATAAAGCTGCAGTATGACCAAGTCAAATAATTACACAATCGGAGCTGAGCCGCAGGCCTGCGCCTTCCTTTCAATAGGCCTCTGTATTCCCGTGCTTTCTCACCTGCCTGAAAGCACACCGTTATTTTGGTTAGACGGGGTTAAATGACAGATTTGCTAAAACTAAAAAAAATTGTTCTACGGATAGAGATAAAACTACATAGAAACTTTTCAACATTTTAATGCTGCGACTATGTTTGAACATTTATTTTTGAAGTAATCAAAAATCTTTTTTTTTCTTTCTGTTAAGTTTTAAAGTATGTAGGCAGTACGTCACCCAATCGTTACTACTGTTTTTTAAAATTATTATTATTATTATTATCCTATGTTGTTTCCTCTTTCCCTGACTCATTTATATTTCCTCTCAAATCTAAATGTTCTCAAAACTTTTTGTTGTTCGCCTCCTCCGCTCCGCTGCTTGTTGTTTGCATCTGTCAGTGGTGGTTTGTTGGGACTACAGGCTTTGATGGCATTTTAACGAGTTCCTCTTTCCTCCCTGCTCGTTTCTGTGGGCCGGTGTGCTGGTCTCGGCTATACCTACGCATGCGCGTGTTTGATCAGTGGCGCGTGCTGCCCTGGCGGAACCATAGGCGCCTGATTAGCATACAGCTGCAGCTGCTTTACCGCAGGCTCAACTTCATCCTCCCAGACCGCCTGCTATGGGATTTTAAATGTTGCTCTTATTTTCCTCTCGCCTGTAGGCTATGCTGTCAGTGGAACTGCTTAGATCATAAAGTAGTTATAAAAGTTGAAAATATGTGAATAAGTAATGTTTTTAAATGCTTTTATGTGATGTAAAATCATGTTTCTTTACAGTAGTAGCCTGAATGTGTCCAGCTTTCTGCAAATAGTCACTTTAAAATGATGCCTAAGCTGTTGTAGGCCTGATACTTAATGACTTTACTGTATAATCAGAAGTTTGAGTTGAAGACTAAGATCAATGTGTTTCTTAATTCATTGCACCACCTACAGGATAAAGAATTAATGCTGAGAACAGACGGAGAGAGTTTACCTCCAGTGTCCAAAGCATTGCACTCAAATCTCGTTGCAGGCAGCTCCCCGTGCTGTTTCTGTCAAACATTAACTGAGTTACCGAGGGAGCTGTGGGGCAGTTTGGTTATTTCACAACGATTATTCTCACCATGGATGTACAGAAACCCCCTGCACTTCCCAGATGAATGATTGGCTCCATGTTCTTTCCCAACCCAGGCCAATTTGAAAGTGCAATAGGACATGACTGTAATTGGTGCTCACTACATGGCCACCTTCAATGCATTGTCAATCAATTATTGTAATGGATTAGCCGAGGTCCTATTCTGGCTGGTTGTAATCTGATAGAGGGCTCTTTCAGCACCATGGAGAGAGTCAGCGAGGGACCCAGATTTAATTAGGCTGGCCGTGGACACAGCACATCCTCGGCTTTAGCCTTTGTCCCCGAAACCGAGGAGCAGGCAGGCACCAACAAGAGAACAATGACACAGTAGAACAAAAGTGCCAGAGTTTAATGAAGTGATTGGTTTTTAAATATAGTTCTATATGAGCTTGTCCAAAACACATTTAAACTATTTCTACAGAGGGAAAACAGCTCTAAGGTATTCTATCCTATTCTATTGTTTTTAGTTGCTTTGTTGCAGTTGTGTTTATTAATCTGCATGTTTTTTTTTAGTGTGTATACTCTTATTTCTAAATAAATCTGCATATACTCACATGTTTATTAGTTTTTCACTGCTGTGGGTTAACTATTATATATTTGTTGTTTGTTTCTGCTGTTTTTATAGAACAAATCACTGCTTAGCCTGAGAGCAAGTATTTCCCCTACAGTTAGTCCTGTTGCTATTTGTTGGCCTGCTCTTTCAGGACAAGGATTGTTACCAATGAAGGTATTTGGCACTGACAAAAAAAAACACACAATCGCTCTAATACATTTTCCTGTCATTTCCAAAGAGAAGAAAAGTTTCAGTCAGTTTATAAAACTTGAGTCAAGATACTTCAGAGTCAGGAAGTTTTCTCCTTTATCAACTGTGTGCCACCTTTGGGGTCACACAGTCTTGATGACTGGTTATGGAAGACCTGGAAAACCATCTGTAGACAATCTCAGGGGAGTCAACATGTCACCGTGAAAGAGCAGTTGGCCTGCACTTGTAAAGAGCAACAGTAGTAAAAGGTTTGTAGGTAGCCTCTAGAAAAGAAGTCAGACTGTAGCATCCAGAAGATCAATGGGAAAATTGCCTGTTTGGCCATGAGAGCAACACAGAGGTCACTGTCTAGACTTTAAAGTGTACTTTAGAAGGATGCCCACGAGACCAGGTTACTGTGAAAAGCCCTGCAAAGTGGTATAGCTCTGAGCTTAAGACTAATGGACCTTGGTGTTGACTGGGAATGTCCCTGATGTCACCGGTACTTTTGACAGTGATGCTGATGACTCTATGTGGATGGATGTTTCTCTTTTACTTTCTGAAAAGTACGTTCTCTGGAGCTGGCTAATAAAATGGTCTTTTTGCAATATATACTGTGTGTATATATATATATATATATATATATAAATATCCTGCAGTGCATCTCTAGAGTGGGATTATGATAAAAGCCACTGCAAAATAAGTATGAAATGCCATATTAACAGTTGCAAAAGGTTATGCTAATGACTTCAGGGAAAAACCATATATTCTTTTATTGGTTATATCTAATGTGTGTGCACAGACATATGAACAAAGGCTTCAAAGGGACAACACCAGATTTTCTTTTCCTCGTAAAGAGCCTCTTATTAAAAATATGTCTTCCTGCAACTCAGGCATATCAGTTGCTGGAGTCCCAGGGGCATGTTTAGCTCTAATTTACTCATCAAAAACATCAGAGTGTCTCTCAATAATCTCCGCAGTCCATTGGTTGTTTGGGGTGGAGTCCCCTGTCAGAAAGCATGCCCTGGAATGTTAAACACTAATTCACCTCTGAGCTGTGGAGGTGGATAAAGTGATTGTTCTATCTGGGAGCTGATTAAAACGGCTCTGGCCCGTCTCTCCCCTCTGCGCTCACCTCTGACGTCCGCCACATTCATTTCTGTATTCATGAGCGGATGAGAAAGCGCAGGCAGAGCGGCTGCCGTATTACAGATAATAAGGCCAGCGGGCACCACATTCGCTGCCACAGGTTTCCCCCTGCCCCGGCTCATTCAATTACTTCACAAGAGTCCTCTGAGGCACAGCTGCACTATGGGGGTGAAGAGGAGTAAATTGAGGTACATTCATGTAGACGCACACACACACGCACACGCGCACACACCTCACAGATACAAAGAAGTGGAGGTGGCGCACACACTGTAGCAAGAGAAGCCAGCATATAAAGGATCTTACTGACAGGCATTTGGCTTAGTAGTCAATGCATTTCTCACGCGAGTAGACAACAAAAACAGCTCCATCCTCCGTTGCTCACTGGCTCCCTGAAGATTGTATTGATACTGATAATGACTCCATGTAAGAAAAATGAAATCAGGGCCATTGCTCACAGACTCCATATATGAGGTCACCATTATCTTGATGAAAGCGAAGACAGCAGCTGTATCATCTAGGAGCATGAAAGATGGACTCTGGAAGATCTAATGGGCCATATCCTTTATCTATTGACATATGGAGCTACACAGTGGTCATCTTTCTCATTGCCTTAAACTATTAGTCAGCTTATCTCACTTATTCATACATCAGACTCATGTAGAAATATCACTTAATTACGTAACTGTCCTGGTCCTTGAATTAATATTCACAATGTTATATTTTAAACAATCGCTCTAAATGTGGAAGTTATCTCTCCAGAGAAGACTGGCTGCTGTCCATGGTACTGAACTTCTGCCCTTGAGTTTACAGTGGCAGCTGCCTCTTAGTGCCCAGGCTCCATAAAACACACAGGGCCAGTGGGAAATAAAAGTTGGTGCCCTGTCAGTGGCTTTAAGCGCCTGAGTGATGAGAGCCAACATGATGAGCATTCACAGTTTTTCTGTCATTCCTGCTCTCAGGTGAGTGGCAATGTGCCCTTGAAATACGTTTGCTTTAACATTTCTTTTATTTTATTTTACATGGTTACTAATGTTTTGTTTTATTTTGAAAATTAAAAGAATAGTTCGCCATTTGGGGAAATATTTTTATTTGCTTTCTTTCCAAGAGTTAGATAAGAAAATTGCTACCACTTTCATGTCTGCACGGAAGCCACTTAGCATAGCTTAGCTTAGCTTAGCACAAAGACTGGAAACAGCTATCCTGGCTCTGTCCAAAGGTAAAAATATACCCCTTCTAGCACCTTTACAGCTCACAAATTACTTTATACCTCGTTCGTTTAACCCGTACAAAAACTGAAGTGTAAAAACGCCACGTTATGGTTTTACGGGGAGAGACTCCAGGAAGTTACTTCACCCGGCCAAGAAATAGTTCAGCACCCAACTGCCTGTAAAACCACAACTTGTTGTTTTTACACCTAAGTGTTTTGACAGATTAAACAAACCATATATAACCATATATGAGTTTTAGAGGTGCTGGTGGGCAGATTTTGTTGCCTTTGAACAGAGCCAGACTAGCTGTTTCCCTCTGTTTTTCTAGTATTTATGCTAAGCTAAGCTAACTGGCTCCAGACACTCTCAGCATGAAGGCGAAGAAGCATAATTCCCTAAATGTCTATTTCTTAAATGCCAAGAGTTTACTTAAGAGTCATCTTAGCTTGTGACACGCTTTAGGCTTTTTCAATGTATATTCTAGTCATTTCTTTCTGCTGATGTGGTGGTTGTCGTCCATAGAGATTAACCAGAGTCCGGGAAATATATAAAAAATTTGGGGCTCAAGTATGTGAGTACATCCTTTGACATATGTGCATTAAGAGATGAACCTTGTCTTAACCTCTGACTTTGGAACACCACATTTTCCAAACTTAGAATTCCCAGAATTTGCACACTCTTCATTAGATGGCATAATTTGCATTCTCTTATAATTGTGCTGCTTCCTTGATTATTAAATGATCACCCTAATTAGGGAGCATAATAGGGTTAATCAGACTCTGCTCATCACACTTATTATTATTCCTGCAAAAAATGAAGGAAAAAAAGATACAGTACTTGATTAATTATATCAGCCTTTTCATCAGCTGGGCTGCTATTCCCCCCTCTGAAATTAATATCATGTTGTAAATGGAAGGAAGGAGCTGGCCGGACACAGACAGATGAAAGATTTCACTCAAATTAATTAAGCACTAATTATGCGGTGGGAGTTGGGAGCAGTTTGCATAATGAGCTCTATCAAAAGAGATCAGTCATGGAGAGGGACTGTAGAGTTTCTATACAGCCTTCAGATGATACGCAGACACCACTGCACAGCATGAAGAGGGCTAGCAGAGAAGTGGGAAGAGGGTTAAAGCACTCTGAGGCTTGAGTCGTGAGGTTGAGGAGTGTTTTGTTTGGTTTGTCAACATGTTGCTTACTGGAAGCTTCCTCACTTGGCATGTTTTGTGCCACAAACGTGGATTATTCCATTCTCACTTAAAGATATTACATCTGTCCTGGGGCTCTCTTTTGTTTTTTTTTTCTCTCAGCTTAAGCATCAGATAATGAATTCCCTGCTCCGGCAAGAGGCAATAAGACACAATGTCCCTTTAAATTCGAGCTAATCACAAACAACCTGCATCCACACTCCAGGGAGCTTTAAAGATCCTAATCACCTCTCACTCCAATTCTTGTGGTGTTCAGTTATTGCTGATCAGGGACTATACTGTGGCTATCTATTTAGACAATGGGAAAAGGGATTAAACAGACAGAAACTCTCTATGTCTTAATCGCCTGTTTAATCACAGCCACTGTGCGGTGTATAGAGTTCAGTTACTTGAACTGATTTGTGCCACAGCAGCAGCAATCATGCATAGGCTAATCAGGGTGCACAGCCCGGCACTGCCCTTCAAGGTCTCCGAGTGGAATTACAAAGACTATGATTAGTTAATCAAATGAAGAACCCAATGTCCTTTCTTTATTTGTGTATACACCTTATCTAAATGGAAATTGTAAAGCTGAGGCACTTCCAGAAGGACACATCTACATGTGAATGATCCTCCTTGAGCCCTTGGCAGTGAATATAGAATAAGATCTTTCACTCCCAATCATCTTGTTATGGCATTGTGGAGACTTTTACATGTCTGAATGACATTTGTTGTCAATGTTCATGTGAATGATGCAATCACTTAGCCTGTTGCGAAGTAAATCAGGAAGCACTAGACAGCAACCCTTCAAATAGACATGACGATGTGAGGCAGAATGTCAAGATTGTATTATTTTGAGAGTGGAGAAAAAGGGAACGCAGACAGGCAGTGGAAGTCAGGCAGCTTATTAATAGTACATAAAGAAATACGATCAACTGTGCAGAAGGCCTGTATACACGTATTAGAGTTTAAATGGCTCAGGTATAGTGTCTCTAAGTGGCTCCATACTGAACATTTTTAGGTCCTATATCTTGGTACATATATGGTGTCAGCTAGCAATAATATTAGCCAAGCTACTTTCTTGAAATATAATATCTTTTATAAAAACACTTCCCATATTGTGCTGCTTGGTGACCCAACTAGTTTATTTAAATTAGGTTAACGTTAAAAGGAGCTTTTCAGTTGACGGTTAACGTTATAAGTTTACCTAATTGGCTGGCTAGCGGTTACCTTGTTAGACAGACTGACATTTAATGGGCATCTAGCTGACACGTTGAGGCATAATTTGATTCGTGCATGTATCTTATATTAAAATGCTGATGCTAAACAAACAGAGGCAGAGAAGTATAAGAGATATGTCTAAATAAAAAAGAGTGCTATCACCTTGGGTTAGCCGAAATTGGATAATCACACATGGGCTAGGCACAGCTCTGTAGCTCTCCTTTCCAATAGACCATAAACATAAAGGTAAATCTTATACTGAACCTTTATGTGGCAATAGATTTGGTTTGAGGGATAGACCCTTATAAACGTTTGATGAGTAGCAGAAAACAACATACTGATATGCCTTATAAGACTAACCAATATTTCCTCATAAGAATAGATTCTCCACATCACTCAAAAATGTTCTCTGAATTACATTTAGATAGATTTAAATGTTATTATAAAGTCTTTTTTTTTAGCATCAAAGCAAACCTTTCTCTACCACGCGTCCTTCTGTCGGACATGCTCTTTGACACTGTGACTGTTGTTCCTAAAGAGAAAAGAATTTCCCTCCATTGCTTTGTGATAACTTCCTTCCAGGGGCGGCAGACTTGACCTGCTCACTCCTCCTAGAATCACCTCTATTATTTGTCAGTGACAGCAGCCCTTTGGAGGGTGGGGGCCTCCCTGAAAGGTACAGGGTCGTGGATGTCCCAATCCATCTCTGTCTGCCAGGCGATTGATTGTGATTTAGTGCATGGAGCAGTAGATGGTGGGGTTCCATTCTGATGAGCGATAGGTGGGAACCCTTTGACTCCCAGCACATGGCAAGCAGAGGCAGGGGCTGTGATGAGGGGTCAGAGGCAGCTGGTGGGGGTAACTGGGGTGGATCTGGGGGTTGGATGGATCACAAGATAGAAGGTGTCAGAGATCCAGGACAAAGCCCCCCAACCAACCGCCTGAGTCTATCACTTAGCCCATCCATCACCCATCCAGCTTTGTGGTTAGCATAACAGTTGCTAGCTAATCGTTTCATCATCAGGAATAATGGCGATGACAGCGAATACAGAGTCGCAGCGAGGCCGCCATACAGGGGGCTTTAGGCCAACTGGATGAAATAAGTGGAGATTTCCCTTTCTGGACTCCGGACTGGATGATCTCAAGTGGAGCCTTGCATTAAGGGTTTACCTCTAAGGAAGTACAGCCTAGGTGATGACGTTTGTTTGAACGTCAGTTAATGGTCACACACAAGTGTACAACAGAGCTGGCTGGATGCTTTGAAATGATCAGCTTCCCTCAAGTTTCATTCTGAATCAAACTACCATGAATCTAAGGGGATTCTCCCCGTATTGTGCTCTGAGAAACTCAGAGGAGATATCCACCCTGATTAGGAGCATAAAAACTTGTCTAGTGTGAAGAAGATATGCTTGATATGCTGTCAGCTCCTCTAATTTCCCAGTTCTCTTCTAAACATCGCAAGACTCCAGATATGCATAATAAACGATGTCTGGCTGGGAATCAGAGGGAAATGGCTTATGCGTAGAAAATGATATAATCTTTAAATCTCAATACTCAGGAGCAAAGTTCAGAGGGAGTATTCTTCCCATTCGTGACTGAGCTTTGTCTCCCAGCTCAGGTCTGGTGTTAGACACAAGCTGTCCTTGGAAGGATGTTAAGCCCAGCCTCAGCCTCGCTTCAGTGGGCCGCTCTGGCAGCTTAACTCCATAATCAACCTGAGAGGCCTCGTTAGGGCCAGATCTTGAAATTACATGGCAGACGTTAGGTGGAATTGTTTGTGGAAATATGATGTGTTATACTGGATTTTTAAAAATATAATTAGAGCTTTATCTGGTGTTTATTTTAAATCATACTGATCGAAAAAAATACACATGTATGCAAAGTATTTTAAAATCACCTGTTTGTTGTACTGGAACTTTCATAATTCTACATGCAACATCAGTATTGTGAGGGGAGCAGTGAACAAAGGCCGGTGTATTGTCAATCACAGGAAGTTGTGTCAGCCAGGTGAATGTGTAGCCAGTAACCTGATCTGCTGTTGACAGAACAGGGACAGGTGCTCCAGTCAAACTAATCCATACATGCATGCTAGACACAGGTCATCCATTAAGGCAGATTGATTCAAAGCTTTAAAAAGACTACTCCTCAACAATCCCAGGCCTGCCCTTACATTTGCTGTTGCCATGATAATTGCAGTAATGCGAGATCGCCTGCATTCGAAAGGGAAAGGAATGTTCACTGTTTGCTCAGCTAATGCTGGAAACATTTTGTCACACAAGGGACGAGAGAACATCTCTGGAAATGATGCCTGAACTTTATGAAGGGAAAATTAAATAGCTGGGCGGTTTGTCATCTGAAGAATTTGATACACAAAAAGATTTAACCAAAGTCTTTTACTACAAAATTGATTCAGTATATGGGGCTTAGGGAGGTTTGATAGCAGCAGGTATGGAGAGGATATGTGTGGGACTTGTTGTCATAGCTTGCATGACCATTTCATATAATAGCATCATGTAAAAAAAAAACATATAAACCAGAATTCACTTTGATTCAGTGTTATTATCAAACCCGCTCCCAGAAGGCCCCAAATGCCAAATAAAGGTTTACAGGCAGAGGCCAGACATCTGCTGCTCTCTGATTGGCTGACAAGCCAGCAGCAGTCTCACCTGTTATCCACAGCCCAGTGCATGGTAAACACCCTCAGTCAGAGCTGCAGGGAGAAGGAGCCCATCTGGTCAGCAGCATTAACAACCAGCTCTTTAACAATGGCTTCCAGGAAAAAGGAGAAGGGCACAACAGGCCATATCAGCCAATAAAAACAAGCTATGCATGACATTTAGCGCCTGATGCGGGGCTTAGCAGTATACAGGTTACCTACTGTCCGCACCAGCCCCTGGCAATAAAACAAAAGGCAATCTCACAGAGCGGGGGGGATGCTGCGTGTAAAGCCGCCTGTTTCAGTTGTTGATCCCATAATATGTGTGTAAAGATGCAGAAAGAGCATAAAGTTAAAAAGCATGACGGGGATCATTTTCAGGCTGCTTTCATACAACCATCAAACAAATAAACAGGCAATACCTTTAGTTATGCAAACACTATTACTCTCAACTCTTCATAGCCATCCCTATAGGAAAGTGTCATTGCATCCAAGGAGGAAGGACTATGACAACTAATTTTCTTTTGTGAAGAATGGCTTTTCTTTTTGGAGGGATGTAAATAAGAAAGACATGAGCGGTGTTCAAAGATCTAGCTGTCAAAGTAAAAGCCCAGTCCCTGGAGAGCATTAAAGTGGTTATTTGACTAAACAGTGCCATCTTGTGTTCAATTGTTCAACTCTGAAAGCCTGGAAGGTGCAGATGACAGATGGAAAAAAACAAATTGTTGTAATTTTCATCAAAATAACAACCTACTTGTTGTTAACGGATCCTTGTCTTATGACAGCAGATTATGAACTATTTTATAAATATTGTGCACTTGAGCCATTTTTCTTTTTTTGCACACTGTTCAGTCCTCTAATGTCGCTTTCTGTGGAGCAGTGCTGCAGAACAGTACACATCAGCAACCCTCATCCACAAAATTGACTCTAACAGGTTAGAAAACAGGGGTAACTCTGGCTTAGATAGATAGATATTTGATGGGGCTCTATTTTTACAACTGTCTCCACCTAGCATGCAAAGGATGGAGACAAAGTCTCTAAATGAGATCTAGGGAATACAAAGAGGGATGTGAAGATAGAAAGGTTCGGGGTGGAGTTTGAACAGCAAGCAATGGGCTCTCTACAGCTGCTGGCACTAATGAGGATAATTACCCCAGTAATAACATTAGCCTATCTGAGGGAATGGAGGGGAAGGACAAGTGGTTGTGTTTGTGTGTGTGTGGGTGGATATGTGAGCTTGTGAGCATGCATGTGGTTGCTGTATGTGAGTGTGCATGCATGGCCGTGCGCGTGCCTTTCCTTCTATCTCACTTGCAGTCTCTCCCTCATTCCCTGAATCTCAATATCTCTTTGTTAGCCCACAATAATTGTATTTGGGCCTCATATCCGCCATATCAGATTTGAGTTTGTACAAGGTAATTAGCAGGGGAAGGGAAGCCTCCACACCAGGAGGACAAATGCCCCCATGACATCATTCTGGCTCCACTCAGGAGGGGAAGCTTTTTTTCCTCTCTCTCCCTCTTCCTCTTCTTCATCTTTCTTGTCATTCAGCTGTCAAAAAGAAAGAGCACTGAATAGGGGCAAAAATTTAGTGGCAAGCGAAAGTTGATGACATTGAAAAGAAGGAGAGCTGGGATTAAGAAGATAAAGAAATGAAGAGAGGAAGGAGAGATAAAGGAGAGAAAGGGGTGGAAAGTGATTTGAGATGAGATGGAGGGCTGTGTTTTCGCTGCAGGCCTGTAATCTCCAATCAGCTTTGACTAACAGACAGCGGGGGAAAGTTCCTCGGCGTTAATGCAGCTTGCCATTCAGAAGGAGCCAGTGTATCCAGCTGGGAGTTGGGGGATGAGGGGAGGATTAACTGGCACTCAGGTGGAGAGAGATGAAGAGAATCAGACGGAGACCCTGCGGATGGTCACACCCTCTCTCGCTCCATCCATCACTCTGTTTGTTTTTTTTACTGTACTCTATGTTTCCTGGGCGGAGTGGTGAAAGCAGGAAGAAGCGATGAGAGAAGCTTTACTTTAGAGGTGACTTGTATCTATGTTTGTAATTGAAATTTATATCAATTATGTCAAATTAAATGTTTAGTGCAGTTTCACTTGCTATTGCTCTTTTGGTTGCTTTATGGTTGTGATGTAGGAGTAGGAGTACGCCAGTGTTCAGAGGTTGTTGTTATTAGTCTGTTTATTATAATCATACACATTTAGTAAACTCTACATAGCAATTAATAAGAGTGAATTATTTGTGTGCCATGGTACAATAAGTTGAATAGAAGCATATGTCATGTTTAATTGTAATGACGATATAGTTATTCCTCTTACAACTGAGCAGTGAGCTGTGACTGACAAACATCATGCCCTCTAATTTAGAACATGTTAGCTGATCCTTTATGTTAGTTTAAAGATTTCTTTTCCTCAGGCCTCCTTGTTGTCTGGTCATATAAACTGACTTAAATCAATCCCAGGTAATCTCCATATGCCAGCTGTCCATCACCACTGCCTTCCTCCACATGATCAAAGTGCTCCTGTTCCTCCTCATCACGGCCTTTCATCACCTTCATCACTGGAGAGCAGATAAGAAAATGTTCAAGTAAGAATATACAGTACCTTTCAAAATAAGTGGATAAATAAAGCAATGAGTTTGCCGTCCTGTTGATCTGCTTTAGCACAAAACTCTAATTCACTGTTGACTGCAGTGAACAGTACGACGCTCAGAGACTCACCCTGTCTGAACACTGTCAGCTGTGCTGATGCAGACGTTTCTCCCAAGGCATTGTGGGAGATACAGGAGTAGACCCCTGCATCAGAGACGTGGAGGCCCTGTATCTGAAGCCAGGTAGAGACCGTGTAGCGCAGGGGACCGCCTCGAGCCTGAAAAAAAAAGATAGGATTGAATCTCAACAGATGATATAAATCTAATCAAAGGTGAGAAATGTATGCATCAGACTTTTTGTCAGCAGTATGGGTGGTCCAAGAAAGCAATTTAGCTATATAAATCATTGCTCTAGTCTGATCATTAGTGATACATTGAGCACCAATATCGACTGCCTTTCTTTAGTATTGTTATTAATACACTTGTGGAACTGTTTTGTTTTTTGGCAGTTAAGCAGTTAGCCAGTGAATGATTGCACAAGAACACATTGCTGTGTGGGTGTTAAAAAGGAAAGTCTGTTCATGTTGTTACCACCGTTTCATCTCAGTTTTGAATACAGCTCTGCTAAAGTAGACGCACTTTGTTTTTGACCACTTTTTGGGTATGTATTCCTTTTCTGTAACACAGATAGCTGTCATCATGTTTCTTAGATGATTGTTTTACAATATATCATGTATTACAGAATCCCTTGCATTGTGATACCATTGCAATCTTTGCCAATACATTGTGATAACATCATGAGGGAGTGTGTGAGTCTCATCTCAGCCTTGGAACACAGAAAAAACATCCACCACCTGGATTCAAGTTTAAAGGGACACTCCAGTGATTAGTATTGCACTTTCACAGAGATGGGGGTCTCACAAAAGACAGATTAAAAAACAGAACAGGTCAAATTGGAGCAGCAGAGGTTGAGATAGTTGAGATAGAGTCAAGCTCCAAAAACACTGGATCCTACATTTCCCATAATGCAGCTTATTTCAGAGTTATTTTTTCAGACTTTGGAAAGCTTACTCCAGAACCACAGAAGACATTATACAGCTATTTTCACAAGCTGAGTAGTACTCCTCTGTATGAATTAACTGAACTTTATGTGTAAAATCAGTGAAATACCCCTTTGATCAAAACATCTTTATCTATTAAGCAAACTGGCACAAAGGCCCTCTTAAACAAAAAATTGCAGACCCATCAGAGCACAGTTCAATCAAAGCATGCATTGTTAATGAAACTTTCAGTGACGCATAATAACTGAAGTTCTTATCAAACCTGGACAGAGATGTGAGGATCATCTCCTGGCAGGAAGTTGTCACTCCCCGTCTTCCTCCAGCTCAGGTGTGGAAGAGGGTAGGCTGAGACCTCGCAGCCAAACACAATGTCATTTCCAGTGTAGTTGGACAGGTCCCTGGGGCCTTGAAGGATACGGGGAGCTGCGACAGAAGAAAAAGAGTACCCCAAGGTTCAATAGTAGGACCCCTAAAGTTGTTCCATATCAAGACAACTATACGAATGCATTGACATCTTAAAAATATTAACTTTCCTGGACTGATAACACATGTAAGAAAAGAGTGCAGTTACCAGAGTGGCAGGGTCCTTTTTCAGTGAGCTTGAGGGTTGTGTTATGGTGGCCGGCGGCCTCTCTCATCTGGCAAACATTTGGGTAGGTCCACCCATCTGAGCCACATACAGGGTCCTTTTCCTGACACACACATGTAGGCTCTGGCTCAGTCCTGTGTCCCCCCTTTGGCATTTTCCTCCGGCAGACCAGGCCCTCTCCACAGCGGCCATAGAACTTCTGAGCCCCATCCAGGTCACACTGCTGCCCCTCCACATTAGCACACTGTTCACAGCATCCACAGTTGTCCAGCACCCGACCTGCAGGGCAGTTGTCTGGGACTGCGGGGCAGAGGTGCTGGTTGCACTCCCTGCAGCCCTCGCCCTCCTCCCACAGCCGCAGCCACCCACGATGCTGGGGTGGCAACCCCAGGGAGGTGTGGAGCCATACACTCATGCATATACAGATACACAGGCAAAGCTGAGCCATGCTGCTGACCTGCATCAGCACACAAAGTCACAAACAAATGTCTTCCTGATGTAACAACTGAAGGCACACAGTTGACCCAACATGAAACTGTAAAATGGTTTCAGAATGAGTCCAATTTCTAAGAGAAATGGCAGATGTTCCTCCTCTGCGTTTTAAATGTTTCCTTCTGTCTCCTCTTCTCTGTCCTCTTCTGAATGGTTGGATTGTTTTTTGTTATTATTACCATGTACCCCTGCTGAAATATTTTGCCATTTTGTTTTCCCCCTTCAGATTTCTTCATCAGTCCTTTCTATCAAAGAGACAGCATTTGCAGTGAATGAAGCCAGCAAACTTCATCTCTAAGGTATCCGACTCGTCTCATCTTTCTTTCCTCCCAATTCTGCTGCCTTTCTTCATGTGCCAGTGTCTCTGGGCAGGACAGGGCTGGCACACGGGCTTCAGAAATGGCACAGGATATAAAAGAATCCTGCTAAATCTGCACTTCATACAAACCTTAACGGAAAACAACAGCTGTATATGTGAACATAATGATCCCAATATATATTTAACATGCGTTATTTAGCATATAAGAATCTGAAGTTAATTGAAAATGCAGCTCTGTTTCAGAAGCTCTCTATCTAGTGGAGTAGTGTGAAATTCCTGGGTTTGTAAACATTTTCTGACGATTTCTATTAGTGTTGTGGAGGTTGGGCATGAGTATTTGTCTATAGATGGAAAATATGGAGTGTGAGAATTGAAGCAAATCATTTTAAGAAAAACTTCAAATAATATGTAGATTTAGGCATGAGGTTATTGTTTCTCAGAATTAGGAATAAAGGGGCTGTGCTAGTGTGTGTGTGTGTGTGTGTGTGTGTGTTTGTTCTATTATTACCTCAGCTATATTTGTCTTCAAGTAAATTTGTCTTCTGTATGAGTATACAGTCAGTCATCACTTTTACATTTACTAATTAAGCCAGTAATGCTAATAGATCTTACGTATTAGATCTTACTTTCTAGATACCTACCTCTCTAGATATTATTCACCTCGAATGGTGCATTGCTGGAATATATGGGGCCAGTCAGGAAACTTTTGAGGCTTGGTCTTCACACAGCAGCTTCACAGATTAAAGAATTAATATGATGAATTTTGTATTGGCACGTCCTGATTATTTTAGTACATTAATAATTTAGAGTTTTACAATTTGGATCTGGTGCCTTTCTATATATCTAACATATACTGTATATTTCTAACATGCCTTTTGAGTGTGTGTCCATAAAGTCCTGTGTGGCCTAAGTGAGTTTGATTACGGTGACACTGTGACCGTGGTGACTTAATAATTTGGAGATCTTCCGGCAGGTTTGGGAAGACTTTGATCACCACCAGGGTGGGAGTAGGGGGGGAGCACAGTTTTTATCAGATTGTTATGAAAACAATAATAACACATTTTTCACACAAAAAGACCACACTTCCTATCCATTTATCCCTTATTTGCTTATGTACTTCTACTGCATGTGCAAATTGTCTAAAGGGACCTGACCTGACAAACATATTGTAAATAATGTCATGTAAGATAATATGTGAGTCAATTATGGTTTAGTAGTGTTTTGGCAATTTATTAATTTGATTTTTAATTCTTTTTTTTTTGTTGCATTGCTGCATAAAGTTTTACTGTATGCAAATGATTTCCTTTTTAAGTAGGCTAACGTGGCACTTTTCCTCTGCCGTCCGGTATGATTGAACGCAGAGGTGGCACAGCGCAGTCACGTCCCTGTGGAGGCGTGGCTTCATTAGAGCGCTGTCTTGACGTCATGGCATGTGAGGCGCTTACGCACCACGGCAGAGACTCTAGCGGAGCGTGAAGTTAGCGATAACGCATAGTGCGAATCCGTTTCATACTTCAAAATAAAACGTTTAAACAGGATTATTCCAAGATTAACAAACGTTCATCGGCTGTTCTGGTTATCCTACGTGGTATTGCGTCACGCAACCAGTTGATTTAGGTCTCAGTTTAAGCTAAAGTGAATTTAATGCTGTGCAGTCCAAATATAGGAATGGTTGTGCTTTTATTTCGAAAGAACACGCACATGAAGCCGTGCGCTAGTCATGTACCTTAACTGCTCCACGTTTCACAGGAAGTAAAGACATGTCCAAAGGAGAGAAGGGAGACTTCACCAAATGAACTGACATAAACCTTCAATCCGTCTTCACACACGCTTTCCCTGCTCCTCCTGACCAGTTTCGCCAAGAGACTCTGCCGCGAACGACACGTTTACAGTCTTACCGGGAAATTTAGTAAGTCTTTTCACTGACATTTCACTGTCATTCAATACGACGTGGTCTCATTTTGATAGTTTGTCAAGGAAGTTGCGCCTTTGCTCACTGGGTTAGACTTGTTTTAGTTATGTAGTCTTGACTGGAACTGGCAAAGATGCAGTGAGTACATGATGACAGTGATATTAAAAAAAGAAACCACACATTTTAAGTGTGATTTTTGATAGGCTAAAGTTACACACAGACCATTATTATTCCATTTGTTTTTATTGTATAGTCTGGTCTCAAACGCCCAAGCACAGAATAAAATAGTGCAATGGGGAAAAATTAGAAGAGTGTTAAGGTGTAGTAGCCTGGATTGCATGTGCATGTACATGAGTGTATGCTATAGCAAACTTTGTTCCAATGCAGCATTCAATAGTGGCCTGTAGGCTACTGTGTTCATGGCAATAGTTATGGATGGAATTAAATCATAAAACCTTTATTACGCAATGTACAAGTAAGCTGCAGCTTATTTAGTCTGTAAAGACGATACTGAAGGTGTGTGTGTTCTCTCAGAAGATAAGAATAGCTTACAACAATGCAAAAGTAGTAGGCACTACAATTGTTTTATGTGGTCAGACAGGTTTGAACCTGCTGACGTGGGGCAAGGTGGGTGGGTCACATATCTGTCAAGTGGGCCTAACAAACCTTTCAGGTGTGCTCAAAGGGGCTCAGACTAAAGGATATCCTGTTTTTTCCAGAGTAGGTCTAGAGTGTCAAGTCATTCAGCTTCTGCTAAAATCAGGAAGCGCAGCACGTCAGCTGGGATAGAATAAAACACAACAGGACTTTGAATGGAGAGTTGGTTATGCTGTATGTACTAGATTATATGTTGTATTTGGCAGGTCAGAGAATGGCAGAGAAGGTGCTGGTCACAGGCGGAGGGGGCTACATTGGGAGTCACTGTGTGGTGGAGCTCGTTGGAGCAGGTTACCAGCCAGTCGTAGTAGATGACTTCAGTAACGCTGTAAGAGGTAAGCTCCCTTAAGTAAGGGAACACAGGCTGATGAATAACTTTGTACGTCATCATAAACTTGGCTGTTCCAAGAGTGTGTTTGTTTAGTGCACTGATACTCACATCTGGTGTTACTGTGTGTGTGTGTGTGTGTGTGTGTGTGTGTGTGTGTGTATGCGCGCGCTATGTCCTGTTGTGAATGGAGGAGAAGGGGATGTGCCGGAGAGCATACGTAGGATAGAGAAGCTCCTGGACACCAGCATTGAGTTTCATGAGCTCGATCTTTTGGACCAGCCTGGCTTGGAAAAACTCTTCAAAAAGGTCAGAAAATGAATACATTTGGTTGATTAATTTTATCAGAGTTTGAACAATTACTTGATTGTCAATAGTCAATCAACAGAAAATGAATCTGCAACTACTTTGGTAAGCAATGAACCGTTTTAGCCATTTTTCAAGCAAGCAAACATTTGCTGTCCTCAAATGTAAGGACGTTGTGTTTTCTTTGTCATGTACGATAGGAAATGGAATATCTTTAGGGTTTAGACTGCCGGTTGGATAAAACAAGCAATTTCAATATGTCAGCTTTGGCTCAGGGAAATTACATTTTGACATTCTGACATTTACTAGACAAATTGATTAATCGATTAATAAAGAAAATATTTGGCGGATTGATGTATAATGAAAATAATGGTTAGTTGCAGCACAAAATTTGATTTCTTCATATGTACAAATAAAATGTACATTCACTCTAATTTTCCTCATAAATCAGCGCTAAAATAAATGTTATTATATAAATACTGGTAGACTTTGACTTTGGTGGATGAAACAATCAATCTGATAAATACAGCAGTCCACACTTAGCTTTCATAGACAGTTTTTTTTTTGTTTTTTTGGTTTGTTTTTTTTACAAAAGAATGTCCCTGCTGGCCACCATACATTCCTCAGAAAGCACTGAAAATAGGAAGTGTGACATAATTCTATCATACTGTATTTGCATATTAGTTATAGAAAGTCTTTCCACATTGGTTATACCCATCACACATGCCTACATATCTACCTGTGTTGCAGCATTCTTTCAGTGCTGTGATGCACTTTGCTGGCCTGAAGGCTGTTGGGGAGTCAGTGGAGCAGCCGTTGCGCTACTACAGAGTCAACCTCACCGCCTCCATGAACCTGCTTGAGGTCAGTTTGTCATCTAATCTGTCCTCCGTTAAATCTGCACTTCACTCTTCATTTCAGTCATCCCTCTGAACTGATCATTACTTGCACTAATCTGCGTCTTTGCTCGCTGAGTGCATGACAGTGTGCGTTCATTTGATACTGAGTTGGCTAATTCTAACACTGCACCCTTCATAACTTTCGATATGTGGAGCTTACTCCTAAGTTGTATGTGTTTGCATGTGTATGCGCTTTAGACTGCTATATCACCAGCTGCTGACTGGACGTGTATGCCGTGTTTGTTTGCATCTGCATGTGTCCCAGGTGATGCAGGCTCACAGGGTGCACAATCTGGTCTTCAGCAGCTCAGCCACAGTGTACGGAGACCCTCAGCACCTTCCCATCGACGAGCAGCACCCCGTGGGCGCCTGCACCAACCCCTACGGCCAGACCAAGTACTTTATTGAGGAGATGATCAAGGACCATTGTAAAGCTGAGAAGGTACTGATCAGGAGGTGGAGAGGCATTCACAGGTGCACATGGTGTCATGGTGTCTCATTGTTGCCTCTGTGTGAGCAGGACTGGAATGCAGTGCTGCTGCGTTATTTCAACCCAATTGGAGCTCATTCCTCTGGCCTAATAGGAGAGGACCCTCAGGGCATCCCCAACAACCTGCTGCCATATGTCGCCCAGGTACATGAACTGTCTGCCAAATACACGGCTAGATCAGAGCATGCAGTGCATATTGTTGTAGTTGTCCCTATCGGATGATCAGAATCAGAATCAGCTCTTTATTGGCCAAGTATGTGTACACATAAAAGGAATTTTACCCTGTTTTTTTTAAATGGGATGATACGTAGATATATACAGGTATATACAGTATACTGTATATTGTTGCATTAATCTGTCTCATTCATAGGTTGCCATTGGGAGAAGAAAGTGCCTCAGTGTATTTGGGAATGACTATGACACACTTGATGGGACAGGTAATGGAGAAGGCCTTTAACTGCAGCGCACAGATTGAATTGTGGTTTGAAATATTCTTTTGGGCAGAGGGCTCTTATTAATAACAAGTAAACTGCCATGGCACTTCTTTATTAATGTTCAGAATCATGAACTAAACAAGGTTTTCTTTCTCTTGCTAGGTGTGCGAGATTATATCCACGTTGTAGATCTGGCAAAAGGACACATAGCAGCTCTGAAGAAGCTGAAGGACAACTGCGGGTGCAAGGTACATTTGAGAAAAGAAACGAAAACAAAAGCATTGTAGAACGTCATTTTTCTGGTTCATTTTGCATTCACACGCATAGCTAATTGAGGTATTTATGGGAGTGCTGGCATGTGTGCATTATTGTGTCTAGGTTTACAACCTTGGAACGGGGACAGGCTACTCTGTGCTCCAGATGGTGAAAGCCATGGAGAAGGCATCAGGGAGAGAGGTGAAGTGACAGAAGAGCTCTTTTCTCTCCTAAGTAAAGTGTCTTCAGGGTCAGACACTGATTATATTGTGTCTTCTGAGAGTAATTGAAGTGATTTGGAGCAGTAACCACACTACATGATGTTATCCTGCGAGTTTAGGGATTTTGTTTAGGCTAAACCACCCTCATTTGTGTTAATTAAACTTTTGCTTAATGTGTCCTCTCCATAGATCTCATACAAAGTCGCGCCACGTAGGGGAGGAGACATAGCATCCTGCTACGCTGACCCTCGTCTAGCCGAGAATGAGCTGGGCTGGAAGGCCGAATTTGACCTGGAAAGAATGTGTAAGGACAGCCACACTGCTGTTCAGCATCATCTGATTCTCCTCCTAAAAATGTATTTTTTTTGTGTGAAATATTTCCCCATAATATCCTGATGTCATTGTTTTGTACCCGTGTAGGTGAGGATCTGTGGCGCTGGCAGTCCATGAACCCCACAGGATTTTCCAATGGCACAGCCTCTTGATGCAACTCCAGCCTCTTGTTGTTGTTAAATCCTCTTCCAAATTCCAAAGCGATACATCAACTTCCTCATTTTTGCATATCACAAAAACACATGAAGAGGAGGTTAATGCTTTATGCATTGTCATGTTTCATTTTCTGTTTGTTCTATATTATCTAATCTAATGGTTAGCTTCAAATGACTGTTTACAGTAGAAGAAACGCATAAGAATGTCTTTCCGTTTTTCTCTGTGTTGTTATTTCTAATTAACAATGGGTATTTTCTCTATTAATATATTGATCTGTGAGCCATAACAATGAAAGAATAAATACATTTTCTTACTGAGAAAACTGAAGCCACTCCATTATGAAACTGGGCTGTTTCCAGTGATTGTGAAATGACTTGTGATTAACGGAGACTGACTGTTACAATGTTAACTACAGTATGACTAAATTGTGAAATGAAAAAGCTTTAGTCAAACCCATAACCAAACCATACGAATATTCTAGTAAAAGATACACTTGCCTGTAAATATGATGAGGTTGCTGTAAAGTCACTATTGAGCAACACAGTGAACATTACAAGTTCAGGAATATCAGTTATGCCAAGGCAGATTAAAGACATGGACCAGTATGATGTGGTCAGTAGAGGGTTTGAGGATCACAGACAGGCTAAATCCCTACAGAATTAGTGTAGGAAAAAAATGCTCAATTTTATAAGTCTGGGGTTCAATGTTAATACTGTGTCCATACAGTAGGCTACATTTAAACGGGGCACTAGGGCTTTAAATGGCTCCTTGAACCCTCGGGCACCCAGTTAATAAACACCCACGTCAGCACAGGGTTTCCAGTCGCTCTAACCGGGTTTCGGTCTTTAGGGCTGAGCAGGAAGTGCTTGACTGTGGACCCTGGACGACAAAAAAAAAAGAGCAAAGAAAAAAGGCAACAGAAATTAAAAATGGATATGGTGGCGGACTTGGGGGCGAGTCGACTCTATCGGGCGCCGGGTGAATCAAGTCACCAGTGAGTATCGATGGATTTTGTGAGGGGTATCACGGCGTGGGGCGTAAGCGGGTCCTGCCGACACCTCACGCCTGGGGAAGAGTCGTTGGGTTTGGGCAGCAGGCAAATCCTCCCCGCTGCTCGCTGCGCGCTCCGGACCTCCGGCGAGAAGTGGGGGTGGTCTTGAGGATGAAAACGGGCGTATTTAGCGCGTCTTCTCCCCAGTGTGATCCGCTATGTGAATATATTTGTTCATCAGCTCGCTGCATGCTCAGTTGCTGGACGTTTGTGTCTATTTTTCTATTGTGTGCTGGCTGGAGCCTGAAGTGGGCGTCGCTCCAGGACAGACTGGGCTGCTCTGGTGCGCCGCTGCCCGCTTTTCTCTCGCAGGACTGCAGCACTCTCGTGTCGTTTTGTGGGTCGACTGGTGTCTGAATTAGCGGGGGATAGCTCGGGTAAGATATTAGACTTGGTGTCGCGTGACATGAGGAGCACTGTGGAGTGTTACGGGCGGGCGTTGCACCGTGGGTTATCGGGCGCTGTGCAGCCTGTCAGCAAGCATCGCATAGCCTAATTAAAAATGAATGCGTGTAACTCAGAGTCTACACGAGGATGGCTAAATATGTTACTATAGAAGAAGAACTATTCTGCAAATGAGGTTGCGGCAATTTTATTCTCTTTGGATAACATGTCCGGCTACAGTGTTTTATTTCCGCTTCCCATCAGTCTAATGTGTTTGTATCACCAGAGATTTCATGTTTCACTCAGGGATGATTACAGGGTTTTGTCACCCGATGCTCTCTGACTGGGAGTCGGGTGTAGCCCATTAGAAGAAGATTTTGATTGAAGGCGCGTCCAGCCAAATACAGTGCAGAATGAAGTGCGGTGGGCGGGCCTTCTGCGGAGCTGGAGCTGGTCCAGTGCAGAAACAAAGACAGGGGATAATTGACAGCTACATGAATGGGGTGTCACTGCTGTGTTTGTTATGTGACCTGCAGTTAATATTTGGGGTCTGTAGCACAACCATTTACCAAGGTAACTGACAATTATAAGGTCAGATGTCCCATGAATCACGCTGCAGGTGTGCATGTTTCCCTCCTTAATATGTAGAAGTCAAATTATACGCTATATTATGTATGTATATAGGCTCATACATATAGATTCTTAGCTTGTTAATTCAAGAGCATAAAAATGGAAGTGCCTCAATTTTATAGATTTGTTATTTTCTTGCTGTCATACTGTCTCCTGCAGGCAGCCTCAGAGGTGGTTCAACACCGCTGATATCACAGTGGCTCACCAAAGCAACCTGCTGAAGCAGCTCAACCAGCAGCGTCGCCAGGAGCTTTTCTGTGACTGCAGCGTGCTGGTGGAGGGCCAGCTCTTCAGGGCCCACCGCAACGTCTTGTTCGCCAGCAGCGGCTACTTCCGGATGCTGCTGTCCCAGGGGCCCGACGGGCTGTCCGACTCTGTCCACGCCACCTTTGACGTCTTCAGCCCTGAGACCTTCACCGTCATCCTGGATTTCATCTACTCTGGCCAGCTGGACCTCTCCAGTCACAATGTGATTGAGGTGATGTCTGCAGCCAGCTACCTGCAGATGAACAACGTCATCAACTACTGCAAGAACTTCATCAAATCCTCCTTGGACATCAGCGTGAAAGATGAAGACAGTGACCGCTGCCTCAGCTTGTCGGAGACCTGCAGTTTCACCAGTGGAGCAGGAGAAGAGACCTCAGAGCAGCAGCAGCAAGGCCCCTGCTCTGTCAGCCCACCACCGGCGCTCTGGACCCGGGACAACTCCAGATCCCAGTCTGGCTTTATGGGGAAGGACTCAGACCAGGAGGCGTCGGCCTCAGCCTTGAAGACTAACCCAAGCAGTCCTGCTGATGAGCTCAATGCAGAGGCAGAGGACCTGCAGGACCCTCAGGACCCTCTGTACACCTTGCCTGGATCAGAGCGCCGGCGAGGTAAAGGGGGAACCAAGAGGAGAGCACCCAACAGCACTCGCTCCAACCAGCATGAAGACTTGGACATCCAGGAGGCGAGGACAAGAAAGGCCGAAAAGGCAGAGGAGCTGTACGCTACTCTACCACCTATTGTGGGTGTTATTGGACACTTTAATAAAGGTGAGTTGAACTGTGTGTGCTAAAATGGAAAATCAATAGTTCTTTTACCTTTTAGAGAAGTGAGAAAAGGAATTACATACTTCATCATAAGTAGACTGGCATGAGAGTAACACTCAAAAGAAGCCAGAAATATAGTTTTTTTTCCAGGGAAAAAACCGAAAAGCCAAAGCTCAACAGTTTCACTTCCTCTTTGCAGACTCCAACCCCATTATGCGCTTCAAATGCCCCTTTTGTACACACACGGTGAAGAGGAAGGCAGACCTGAAGCGTCACTTGCGCTGTCACACAGGGGAGAGGCCGTACCCCTGTCAGGCCTGCAATAAACGCTTTACTCGCCTGGAGCATCTTCGAAGCCATTTTGAGACGGTAGGTTTATTTACAACCAGGAGGTGAAATCTAAACTGATATCAAGTTCTGTCATTCATTATTGATTCATCAGCTTCAGAACCGTAGAAATAGTGATAAAGCTTACACTCCAGGCTGCGTCATATGGTTGAAAAACAAAAGATGCATTGTTTTCTTATGTGTATCAGTGTTCACAACCACCTACTCACACCCATGCAGCTACAGAAACACCAATAGTAACATAACCAGTACTAAACATATTAACATTCATACTTTTAGCATTTTTTCTGTGTTTCTCCACAGATCCATCAAGCCAGGAAGCTGGTGTGCAGGAAGTGTAAGTGTCAGGTGACGGAGGAGACTGGGCATGTGGTGTGCGAGGGCACACGACGCTACCGCATGTGCACCGCGTGCATCCAGGAAGTAGGTTGTGACGACATCCCCATGGACAGTCTAGAGGGGGCCAATGAGGAGCCGGCCCTGTTATTGGGGGTGGACGGGGAGGAGGAGGGGGACACCAAGAGGAGCTGGATGGTAGCCGATGACGACGACCTGGCTGAGGACTCGGGGGCCGACCTCATCATCCAACAAGTGGATGACAGTGACGAGGAGCTGCAGTGAAATGAAACCAAAGTGTGTGTGGAGAAGCATGCACAAATATTGACTGTGTGTGTGTGTGTGTGTGTGTGTGTGTGTGCTAAAGCCATGTAAGAGAATTTATGCATAAAATATGTGACCCACTGATGTAAATACACACATTTATGATATATTAGTTGTCTATTAGTTAAAAACGACTGGTTGATCTTTACTTTCAATGAGATTGTTGACCTTTGTGACAAAGTGGAATGCTTTTTGTTAAGCTTCATAAAGATATGCAGTATCCAAAGCATGCATATTCAGTGTTTCCTTTTCTTCAATTCTAGTTATATGATAACTCTTTCAAAGATATGTCTTTTTCATATGCATGGAAGAACACCTTTGCTACTTTTTGGGATTCTGATAAAAGCTGGCATTTGAGCAAAACAGAGTGACTGACAGTCTGCTATTTCCCTACTCCCTGTAGGGAAAGTCAAGAGCAGACTTTTTCTGTCTCACGGTTACAGTGCTTTTTATGATTATGTTTGATTATGATATGCACTATGATATAAAGCCAATTATAATTTATTCTTTTTTTTTTCTTTTTTTTTAACTTTTTGACACATTAAAGATATTTTTATACATTCCTGTGTCTGTCTTTTCACCCCATGTTTTCAGTGTAAATGGAAAGTACAATAAAATCAAGGAAATTACATTAACGACAACATTATAGGAGAAAATAATGAAATACATAACCTACAATAAAATAAAGGCAAAATGCAACTTTCAAAATGCAACTATAGCATTTAATTGTGTATATACTCTGTTTTTATGTAATTTTATAGTTACTCTATAATTTTATAGAGTCACACATATAAAGTCTTAAAGGAAAACAGTAAAATGGGTATTCTTTAAAAACAAATCCTAATAAAATCAAAACATTTGCAATGAAATTAATTGTGGCATCTTTACATTCAAAATACAGCATGACATCTTTAAAAGACAGCTTTAAATTGTGTTTATGCTGCTAAAAATGAAAATTTCACATTTCACACGCAGTCAAATAGCAAGTGCAAAAGTGATGAGTGAGTGATTCAGGTTCATTTCTACAATAAGCACAAATGACATCAACGTTAGCAAAGCGTTAAAACATTAGTGGGGTATATGATATGTAGGATTTTTAAAGGTATTTCTCTAGATTTATTGGGTATACATAACTTACAGTACATGGTAATGGGGGTTTAAATCCTATCATTAACTTTTATTAACGGATTCCAGAGTGATTTTTCAATTCAGATTCACGGCCCGCAGGTGGCGCCCTTGCGGTGCTTTTATAACCTGCGAGGTCTCCGGTCCTCGCCTCCCGAGGAAGGAGTCCCGTCAGACCGGAGGCTGGACCAACATGGCGGCCGTCGTGAGGCTCGTCAGCAGAAGCGCTTTAAGTTCAGCAATGGGTCAGCAATATCTGGCGCTGAGCTCCTCGGCGAAGGTCACAGCCGTGAGATGTCTTGTGCTTTTGTCTCCCAGCAGTTTCTACTGTGCACATTTAGGTAGCAGCGGTGGTTGTCAGCTGAGTTAACCTAGCTGTTAGCGTCCTGTACGGTTAAGCTAGATACCTTTGGTTACCTAGTCAGCTGGCTGCTTAACAGGTCGGCCGTTTCTAATGTGACGCCAACAAGTAAAGCTACTTTACACTTGCATTAAATGTGTTTGTGTGTCTGTTTCTGTAGGCCGGTGTAAGAGCAGATCAAGCTCTTCCAAAAAAGGTGAAAATAGTGGAGGTGGGACCCAGAGATGGCCTTCAGAATGAAAAGGTAACGTTATGTAATAAATAACTGGTTAATTTAAGTAAGCACAGCGGCTTTTACAACCAGGATGTGCCCCAGCCTGGCGTTAAAACTGCTCAAAACTGGCTGGTTTCAACCACCAGTGTTGTACTGAGACAGAGCAGGTGCGTGCCTCGTGTGTTGTGTAACCAGGTAAAACAATCTCGGTCATCTATGTCCGTGTTTTTCAAGTGTGGCTCATCTTGTTGCTTTCCCGCTTGCGCTCTCAGACCATCGTGCCAACAGAGACGAAAATTAACCTGATTGACATGTTGTCAGCATCAGGGCTGCAAGTCATTGAGGCCACCAGTTTTGTATCTCCAAAATGGGTTCCACAGGTGAGTTTGTTTTTCCCCTGAGCAATTCATATGGAAAGTGCTGACACACCCCACTGAGGGCAGTACAGAAACTAGAATGTATAGGAATGGAAGTGGCTTTTTTAATTTTATTTTTATCAAGCACTAATTGGTTTCTCTTTGGGGTTTTTTTTTTTTTTTGTCCAAACGTCAGATGGCAGACCAGTTGGAGGTGATGAAGGGGATCTGTAGGAAACCTGGAGTGTCTTACCCGGTCCTCACCCCCAACCTCAGGGGTTTCCAGGCTGCTGTGAGTGTCGAGCATCACATTCGAACGCACTTTTCCAATAGCTACATAGACATGCTTTATATCCAGCTTCTTATACTGTAGGTGATGTGTCTAAAAGTTTCACCAAAAATGCCTTTTTCCTTTCTTTTACTTACTGCAGGTGAAGGCAGGAGCTTCAGAGGTAGCCATATTTGGCGCTGCATCTGAGCTGTTCAGTAAGAAGAACATAAACTGCTCAGTAGACGAGAGTTTACAGCGCTTTGACGAGGTTGTGAAAGCAGCTAAAGAGGCCGGAGTGCCAGTTAGAGGGTACGATTACTGGCTTGCTCTTGACTGTCGGCAAACTTATAAATCATTGGAATTATAGGGTTTGATTATTTCATCCGTTTCTTGTCACCACAGTTACGTGTCATGCGTTCTTGGATGTCCGTATGAAGGCAAGGTGGCACCTGAAAAAGTTGCACATGTGAGTTCTCACTTGATACATGTTTACATTATGTAACCTGGCAGAAATCCATTTGTATCATCGCAAAAAACATAATAACGTAAGCAGTGTCACTCGTGCAACCAGGTCAAGCTATGTCTCTATCTTGCAGGTAGCTAAGCGTCTGTACTCCATGGGCTGCTATGAGATCTCTCTTGGTGACACTATTGGAGTGGGGACTCCAGGTAGCATGACTGAAATGCTGGAGGCAGTGAGCAGAGAGGTGCCAGTTAATGCCTTGGCAGTGCACTGCCACGATACCTACGGCCAGGCCCTGGCTAATATCCTCGTAGCTTTACAGGTCAGACTCGGTTCTGGTTATATTAATGCCGTCCGAAAATCTTATTATTATTTATTATTATTATTATTATAATGCAGATAATGTGATTGAATGTCCATGCAGGTAATCTATTGTTAGTGCAATGGGAACTCCATTAGTTTCAAGGTAAAGATTTTCTTTTGTTTTGCAGATGGGAGTCAGTGTGGTAGACTCGTCAGTAGCTGGACTGGGTGGCTGTCCCTATGCCCAGGGGGCTTCTGGGAATGTTGCTACTGAAGATGTAGTCTATATGCTGCACGGACTTGGGATTCAAACAGTAAGAAGTCACACTTTACGTCTCACTTTGGCCACCCCTGTCTTTTAGTTCTTTTGTAGTAGACATTAAAGATGCTGCTCTTGCTTTTTTCTTATGAGGAAAAACTGCTCTTTCATGAATTAAATGCACCTAGATTTGCAGAATGTTCCAGTCCACCGTATCGTGCTTGAGTTTGCATTTACAGTTATTGTGTACAATGTGAGCTTGACCCTTTTGACTTTCTGTCCTCGTTTCAGGGAGTGGACCTCTCAAAGCTGATGGATGCCGGAGCTTTCATCTGTCGAACCCTCAACAGAAAGACCAACTCCAAAGTGGCGCAGGCCGCCTGCAAACTGTAGACAAAAGCCAAACCGCAGGCTCTTTCACAGACTATACACTGCAGTGTAACCATGTAACCTGGATCTATCATCTTCTGTGTGCTCAGTTCTCCCCATTTTAATTTTAGTTTGATTTATCTGCTACCGGTATGAGAATATTACTGTAATATTTGGATGGTACTGACCCCTCCCTCTGCTTAGGCTCAAATATCTGATTAGATATTCACTACATGATAGCGTAGCTGGAACAGTGCCTTATGTAAAGTCAGTCTAATCATACAGATCCTACCTATCAAAAGCCATGCCTTCACCTGTTTCTTTAATAGTGTGCTTAAATCACTTTCTGGGCGGGTAAGTCAACGTGAATCACAGACTTTGTAATAAAACATTAATCAGTAAAAATGTCCTAGGGATGGATAAACTCACTGTTGATGTCAGAAAAGACAGAAGTGTTGTTTTGACTTCTGTCATCCTCTGTATGCACTGATCAGTTTCTTCAAATGAATTATCTGTATAGGGAGCATCTATGGAAACTTATGAACGTGGGCATTGTACTGTCTTGTGAAAAAATGTCAATGTGCTGTATTCCACTGATTTTGTTTAATCTTATTTTTTAATATGTAGGATTTCTAGTTTTATTTCAATATGTTTAAGTATTTATTTTAAAATTCCTTCAAATTCAACATGTACATATCTAACTAGATTGTGAGTTTCAAAAATAAACACTTTCATTAATGAAAGGTGTCACTGATTTATAATTACAGCATTGTGATGAATCTACAGGCTTTGAAACAGTTTATATAAACAGCTGAGCAGTGCATAAAGAAAGATTGTTACTTATATCAACCTTGGAAGTGTAATTTCTGCCCTTTTTACAGTCAACGTCAGTTCTACAAAGTTGGGATTTGAAGCCGTCATTGCCCATATAAGGCATTAAAGTGAGGAGAATAATTTTGCAGTTTGTTTTCCGGAAACGATTCAGAATAAAAAAGTATTTTCTTTGCCGCACCTTGTAATAACCTGACTGACAAGTCTGACAGGCAGACTGAGATTCAAACTGCAGGCCTCCGCAACACTTGCATCATATCTATCAGACAGGAACATAGCATGTCATGATGACTCACAGCAAATTCAATAGGTATTGGCATGCAAACCAGGTGATGGCGCAATGGAAAAATTAAGTTCCTTAATAATAATAATGATCAGAAAAATGTGTTTGTACTATCTTTAGGTGGTGTCTTTAGTTTATGTTTTGAAAGCATTTGTCCCACATTTGTTTAAAATTATTTGCTTAAATCGTATAAGTCTGAAACTATTTTCCAAATGGAAACCACATTCAAGAAGTAAAATGAACAAAAGTATCAATAAGCAGGCCTTACTGTTAAAACACCAAACAGAAACACACATTCAAAAAATGTTATATATTTCAATTTTTAAAAAAATTACATTATTAAGAATAAGTGCAGAAAATACAATTCCACCTGATGTCCACGGTGGACGATAAGGGACTCACACACATACGTAATAGTTCAATGAGCCATCTGTTTGTCCAGCCTTCCTCCTACCTCCTCCGCTGTGCTCCAGCTTACAACACAGAATTAAACAGCAGCATTCCTTTCGCCGTATTTAAATCAACAATGGTCTTGGATGAGGCGAGTTTGTGTACAAGCATGTCAAAGCACAGGCAGTCTATGTACAACGTGGGGCTCTGCAGCATAAACCTGAGACCAAGCAAACGCCCACCCAGGCTTTAGATAAAGAAATATACTAATGATATGTGCATTTTGTCGCTGTAATAAAACTTAACTGAGAAATTAAATGCAGTAAAAACCTAATTGTTGACCAGTTTGCACACCTTCAAGTATTACTCAGCCATAACTCTATGACTGTGGAGTGTCCACACTCCAGTGCAGAATTGTTTACCATTCTTTAATGACTTGGGGTCATCAGGACAGCACATTGTGAAGACAAAGCTATGATGTCAGTTCAGTTATATAAAGGAGATCACTGAAACGTGCAACTAACATTCAGTGAAAACACAATGCCCCAAGACATAACTGTAGACACTGGCAGAGAGGTTGAATACCTCTGCCAGGTGTGTCCTGCCTTTTTGTGTGCAGCGTTTCATTTCCTTCCCCTCCCATGTCAAAACTCCCATCACAAGAAAGACAGAGAAACCTCACTGGAATGTTGCAATATGGGTGAAGGGGTGAAGTCGAAAAGGCTAAAAGACCTTTATTGTATTCAAAAAAGGAAACCCACATATCATTAACAAATCAATTTGGCTCTGGCTGACTTGTAAATATTGTGGATGTTGACTTGGCAACCAAAGTTCATGCGCTCAGAAAGAGTCTTAGATGTGGACACGGGCCCACAGGAAGAATCCAGTACTGATGACTCAAATTCCAGGGTATGACACATACTGTAGTTTGGCTCACAGTTCTGAGTCTGTTTTCTGTGGTATGTCTTTGGGTTCTAGCCCAAACACTGCTGATATCTTGATCATCAGCCTGATTTCGGCTTTGTTTTCATTCACGAAGCAGTGGACAGATTAGGAGCAGAGGCCCGTATCTTCTCTTCAAGTTTGAGTCCAGATGACCTGTATGAAGGATTGTACGCATTCTTGAAGGATGGAGGCTTTACCTTCAGGTCCGGCCTTGTCACAGTCAGGTTGCAGTTGTTAAAGGGGTCGTCGCTGTAGTCATCATGGCGCACGACCATGTTGCGATTGCGCCTCTTGATCTTGTTCACGATTCGTACGATGCGTTTGGAGATGAGATAAATGATCTCGCAGATGTTCAGGATGATGCAGAGGGCCGAAGCTCCAACCATGAAGTAGGTGAAGACCTTCTTCTCAGTGGGGTGGCCGATGTAGCAGTCCACCGTGTTGGGGCAAGGATCCACCTCACACTTGACTAGTTTTGGCAGGTAGAAGCTGTCATAGATGAGGTGGAGGATGTAGAGGAAGGTGACCTCGATGCCCGTCTTCACGAAGAGGCTGATCAGATAGGTCCACCACAAGCCGCCGTGTTTCTTGGCCGTGTTGTTGTACAGCTTGCTGTCGTCGCCGTACTTAGCCTTGTACTTACGCTCACGTTCGTCACGGTAGGCCACGTGCATGACCACCATGAAGGACGGGCAGGTGACGAAGATGAGCTGCAGGGCCCACAGGCGGATGTGGGAGATGGGAAAGAAGTAGTCGTAGCAGACGTTGGCGCAGCCGGGCTGCTTGGTGTTGCAGTCAAAGTCCTTCTGCTCGTCGCCCCACACTCGCTCCGCTGCCACCACGTACACCATCACCCTGAACACAAACACCACTGACAGCCATACCCGCCCGAATGCTGTGGAGTATTTGTTCACCCCACTGAGGAGGGCTTGGAAGGTCTTCCAGTCCATGTCCTTGGCTAGCAGTCAAATATCTCCTCTCTGGAATTCCTCTCTTGCTGGCAGTAGTTTATCTTCAAACCTGGATGTGGCAGAATGAAGAATGGGTGAACATGTTTTTATTGTCTGCTGAATATTCTGCTTTCACTCAGTGAACATCTGTGTTAGTGGTGTCTCACTCCCTCCAGGTGGCTTTTCTAACAAATAACCTTTTTATTCTGACTATTTAAAGCAGTAGTTTATCTCCCAAAGCTGATTTAATGTGAAAACATTTCCCACAGGTTTCATTTATCAACCCAAACACTAAGAATAACACACATTTATGAGCAGGCCTCGAGCCAACCTGTTCATGAAAAAAACAAGTTGGACCAACGTTAACACACTCAGAGTTGACACGTCTTTTAAAGCAGTAGCCTATGTCTACTTCACAACTGTAATGTAAATGTTTTTTTAAGAATCAAAGTAAATGCTACCAGCCTTCTGTTGTGTATATGTTAACATAAAAAGCAGACGTCAGCCATTTCAGTATGAGCCTTTAACAAAACACACCCTTTTACGCATAGGCTGTGTGCGTTATTTAGACATATTTCCTTGATAGGTTTCGCTCTTTACCGACATGCGGCGTTTCTACTGCAACCAATGAAACATTATTGTTTCATCGAGTGCCGTATAAAAGCCTACGAATCAACACATTTGAAAACACTCATTCCCAACTGGCTGAAACGCGAACTTTTACTAAGCCTAACTCATCTTAGACGCATCAAAAGTGAATTGTAGTGAGTTTTTCACTTACCAAAAGAAGTTTTAATCCATTATTAGTTGAAAGACACGTGGTCACGTATATTTCCAGTGGACTTCTGGTTGCTATAATTGTGTTTTAGTCCTTTAACGCACAGATTTGGCTCCCCTCGACAGGTAGAGGAGCGCAGTGTTGAGAAATGCGCCTGTGGGTGTGGTTAAAGAAGAAGGACTGGAGCTGCCCCAGATGTTCCTCTTTCTGTCGCTCTCTCTACCTCCTTCTCTGCCTCTCTCTCTCTCACTCACACTCAAGCCAGTGTTTGGTGGCAAATCAAATATCTTTGCATAGCAGTTATCACAGTTCTCAGAAACCATCTCCAGGTACTTTGAATAATATTTGGAGATGGGCCTAGACATGAACAGTCTAGTTTGGAACCAGATATGCAGTCACAGCCTTGGTGATTTGAGACCGCACATGGTTCAGGTCTGTGATTGGCAACATGGGGACCACCAGGGCTCCTTGTAAGGGTCTGCAGCAGTTTAGGTGTATTTTACAATGAATGGGAGAATTCAAAAAGATGAATGTTTAGCATGTCCCTACATACACCTGGGAGTTACAGTATATCTCAGATAGGGTTAAATGGGGCAAAGTGTTATCTAAGGGGTGCTTGTGCTAATTAAGAATCATAAAGACAACAGATTTAGGTGCATATGTTCCATGTTTTCCAGGAACAGATCTGTCTCCCTGTCCCAACATGTTTCTGCTTGCTTCACACAGTATACACAAGAGGCAGACACACCCTAAGGTGAATGCATTTTTTCATTGTTGTGTAGCCTCCTTTTGTTGCAAGTTTCCTTAACGATGAGTGTTAGGCCACATATTTTCTGGGTTGGTCTGAAAAAGGTGAGGTAGGGAAGAGGTCAGAGTGGGGAGATGAGTTAATGTGTTACAGTAAATGTGAAGTGAGTGAGTGAATTTGTTGTCATTACACTGGGGGAAAAATCCAGTTTCCCTGTTCCTCTTTTATTTATTTCCTTCTTGTTCATGCAGCACCCACGAGTGCCATAAGGGTGTATTGTGTTTCCTTTATTCATTTTAAAACTAAGCTCTACTCACAGTAGCTATTGTCTCTACTCTACCATCCACTTACTTCCACAAGCAAACTTATTTTTCTTACACTTTACAGATGAGATTTCCCTATCAAACTGCATCACTGTGTCTCTGTTCCATAGGAAAGACAGCCCATCATTAGCAATGCAGACGGGTTTAAGGCCTCAGACGCTGGAAGGCATATCAAATATCTGCCTGTTCAAGTTGTGTCAGAGCTTGCCAGTTCTTGCAGGCCGGTGCCTGCGTGCAGAGCTATTGAATCCTGTGTTTACATTATACTGAAGGATAAAAGACATGTTCGTATATCAGTTGTCAAGTCTGGGTTATTTGTATTGCTCAGTGCAATCCCATACAATGTCTCAATGGGCTTGCTTCAGGCTCACAACAGCAAAGGCTCCCAAACAAGCCCAACATTTCTAAGGACAGGAAGTGCTCTCCAAAACCCCTTTCTAAGAACTGCACAACACAAGCTATACCTGTAATTTACAATGCTGTGATATAAGAGCTGTTGAGATGCCACATGCATAGGTCGTAAACTTAACATGATAATCAAGCTGAATTGCTGTTTTGTTTTCACTGTTTGAATTTCTGAAAAATGTGAAACTGAGATGTGGACAGCAATTCAGTTGTAATTCATTCCTTAAATCACCCTTTTATATCTTTGAATGTGATTAGGAAGCGTCATATTTTCATCTGTGTGCAAATAATAAACACTTTTTTATGTTATAAAAGGCTAAATGTGTCTAACACCAAGAGAGAAAAGTAGCAGTATAAAGAGAACGCTGCAGTACTAGCTTCTCTAAATGAAACACTTCATCTCAAAGTCTTGCAGGTGTGAGATAAAACTCTCAAATATTGTTAGAAGTATCCACTGCAGCTGTTCTTTTCAGGAAAATCATCTGTGGCATTAGGCCTGAGCACATCAAGACAAACATCTGTACTTGCAACATTTAGAGCCGTTCAGTAGACAAGAATTGTGTGCGAGTGGAGGAATGCACCCTGTGACTCAACCTCTGCCAGTTGCAAGTCGCAGCAAGATGGACCATCACAACAGGATAAATCACTTTTCACTGCTGGTATCGTGAAAGGAAGGAAATGCACCAGAACAGAGAAAGCGGGAGCGTTGGGAGGGTCTGGTAATGGGAGTGACTGTCGGCTCATTTACTGAACCACCCAGTTAGGCTGGATAAACAGAATACGGACAAAGAGAACTGCACATACTGAAGCTTGCTTATATTTTCAGAGCCAGTAGATATTACACTTTATAATGTATGATAGGCACTTGAGAGGTTAGATCCTGTTTGGACAATATTTCCACTAGCGCAGAGGCTAGTCTAAAAAGTGAAGATGAACTCAGACTTCGTCACTTCTCCCAGTTAATTGTAGCATAACTGGCACCAGAGAAAGGAAATGCCAACTCTAATGTGTTGTCTTGAGTCCTGAGTCTCAAATCACACACACAGAAAAACACATTTTTCCACTTCCTCCTTGAGGTATCTCGCCATTCAGATATCCGAGGATTCACATTTCTGCTGCCACCCCGACTTGTCTTTCCCCGAAACAAGTGACTTAGCTACTATGATAATCCACAGACCTCACTTTTTAATAGATGTCATCGGAACTGCTGTCTACTGAAAGAGACGTTCATGGTTCCAATGAAATCTGTTAACAGTGGCGTCTGCAGATTATCCTTTCATTGTTTGTGGAAAGACACTTTGCTTTGTTTGAGTTTTTAAAATGTCATTCTTTATTGCCCTGAGCAGCACAAACTATGGTCTGCGTTCTCCTCTGTGGTATTGAGGTGGCAGCACAGGTTTCAGAGGCAGATATCTCAAAACCTCAAATGTCTGCACGGAGAGGGTCGGAAAATATGTCTTTTTACTCTCACTACATCACTACTATCGCACATTCAGAGGCTGCACGGACCAACAAATTCCTGCGCTGGGCAGGTCCACGCATGTCAGCACGGATGAATCAAACTGGGAAGTGGGGGGACGACTCCTCTGCCCTTCTCAAAGTACCAATCAACATAAACAATGAGGGTGCTGCTCCTAGCAACAGAGCAATCTGTGCAGCCAATGGGGAGGGAGGGCTTTATGAAACTCATGGAAAAAGTGGAAGAAGAAAGAAAGTCTGAGGTCTTGTCAAACCACAGAGCTTGCAGAATCAACAAATCATTTGACTGGTTTATACTGTTCTTTAGTATGCTAAGGCTCTTTTACATAGTGTGTAACTGTTACAGTACTTGTTCTGAATTTGCAGTGTACGCTACTTTGTTTTGACCTCTCTAAATGTTCTTCCTTAGTCTTATGGAAAAAAAAAATACCCCACATTTTCAAAACATATTATCTTTAATGAAAAAATAACATTAACAGCTATGCAGCCACACTGCACCTCAGCGCTGTGAAATATGCACATCCTGAAATCATTAACAACTGTGTTTACAGCGCTGCTTTTCGACTTTGTTGCTCTCTTCTGCCTGTATACAGAGAGCAGTACAAAAACGGGTCAGAGCAGTGTGCTTACATGTACAACAGCACAATCTGTCAAACCTTTTGATCACTCAAGTAAAGAACAGTATTCACAAAGAGTCTGAAATGACCGTGTGAGTGGAACGGAAAAGACATTACAGTTTGAACTAAACATTTGGAGGTTGGGCACTGAGCAGAGGGAAAATCTTACACAGAAAACCACATGTGTTTGTAAAACCACACTCTCCAAACCATGGAGTGACTCATAATTGGTATCCAGGCTAAATGTGACACACACACACTTGCTTTTTTTCTTTCCTTTGCAAGGGCTATAGAACTTCATCTGTAAAAATCTTTGTAAATACTCTGACCCGAACCCACAACAGGGAGCACATTCCAGATCAATGACACATACGTCTTGCAGTCCAGAATTTCAAATTCTGTGACAGTGAACACAGAAACAGTGAGGAACTGCCTCCGTTGTTCAGTCTCTGAGCAGACAAATGTCTGCTGACCAGTCTTTTAAGGAAGTACCTGTAGACTAAGGACAGGTATACTTCCTTTCTCATGTCTTTGTTGTTAGTCTTTGCCTTTTATTCTCAGCATCTCAAGATATGGCGACACTGTATGAAGGAGCAGGTGTTTCATTGGTGTTTTTGCCTGGCAGCTTTGGAGTGTTTGACTCCACCAAGTTGCCTCCACTTGACATGATGTGGCGAGACTGATGGACCGTGGTGAAACATTCATGGCAGCGTTTGCAGACCAGGTAGAGGATTTCGAACATAGAGAGGAGGATGCAGACCAGGCTGGTGACCACCATGAAGAGGGTGAAGATCCGTTTCTCAGTGGGCCGAGCGATGAAGCAGTCCACCTTGTTGGGACAGGGCTTCTGCTCACACTTGATGAGCAAGGGGAAGTCGTAGCCCTCGTAGATGTGGTAGACGAGGTACACGAAGGTGGCGTCCACAGCTATTTTGAAGACCAAAGTGAGGACGTAGGTCCACCAGAGGCCTCCGCGCTTCTTGCCGGTGTTCTGGTAGATACGGCGGCAGTTTTCGCCATTCTTGAGCCGGTTTTTCCGTTCCCTGTCCTCCCTGTAGGCTACGTGCATCACCACCAGGAGAGAGGGGCAGGTGACGAAGATGAGCTGCAGGGCCCACAGCCGGACATGGGAGACGGGGAAGAAGTAGTCGTAGCAGACATTGTGGCACCCAGGCTGAGCTGTGTTGCATTTGAAGTCTTTCTGTTCGTCGCCCCATACCTTCTCCGCTGCCACCACAAACACCATGACCCTGAAGAGGAAAACAATAGAGAGCCACACTCGGCCGAAGGCTGTGGAGTACTTGTTCACCCCACTGAGGAGGCCCTGGAGGAATGCCCAGTTCATGACGAGTTTTGTTCACAGTCTGTCTTCTCTTCCTGCTGATGGAAGACAGAGGAAGCTCTTTTCAACTGAAACGGCACAGACAAAACTCAGGTATTATCCACCAGCCTAAGTCAAAAAGAAAAAACAGTCATATCACAGATATAGAAAAAGACAACAAAGGAACAAACTGGGGTGGAAATTGGTCATTAGCATATGAATTCACGTGTTAAAAAATCTTTAAGGCAAAAAAACAAAACAAAAAACAGGAATAAGTGCAAAATGAGCACATAAAAGTGCCTCCAGACTTTTATTAAACAAGATACGTTCTTGTCATGTAAGCAGAAACTTTTAAATCCGTCGCTGAACTGAGATTCAGTCAGACAACGTACTCAAATCAGACATTCACTTCCCAACGACTGCGGTAAACGCATTCAAGTTTGTACATCCCGTACGCAATAGTGCTGTATCCAAAAAACACACGTCTAAAACCTACTAAGTCGGGTAAATCCCAACAAGTTCGCCTTACTATCCGGTTCAATACCCTACATATCAATACTTACAGTTTAAACGCTGTTGCTGAGGTTCAGTGTCGGAGCAGAGGAGCGAGCGCTGGATGAACCTCACTGATGCGAATCTCAGTAGATTCCTCAACAGGACGGGAGCGGAGTGGGTGGAGCCGTTCCCCTGCCATGTCTTCTCACCTCTCAACCTGCTCAGGTGACGAGCTCCACCAGAGACATGTTTGTCCAATTAAGCGAGGAGAGCGGGTGACGTTGGATTAACTATTTCTCAAGTTTGGATCAGTCGTAGAAATGATGTAACACGTGGTCAAACAGGCTCCCTGCACGAGATCATTTCCTTATTTACATGAAACCCATGAAGTAGATATAACAATAAAGATAAAATATTTTATCGTGTAAGATTTGTACACAGTGTGCTAATTTGAAACCAACTCAAGATGTGATTTATGAAAAATGAAGTGAGAAGCATAATTATTTATTTACAAAGCGTTTGACTACATTGACTTAGTAAATTACTGAATAAAAAAAACTGTTCAACTTCAAAATAATTAAGAAAAGAATGTTATATGTAGGTAGTTATGGAAGTATAAAGGGGTAAGCCAACAATCAGCACATCAATCTGACAATTTATTTGTAAAATTAAAAAATAAATAAATAAATAAATAAAATAAAATCAAGCTGTGGTTTCTTTTTATTTATTAAAAAATGGTGTTTTTTGAAATATTTACATGGCAGATGATGTGGGTTCAAAGTACAAAAGACCATGAACACACTCATGCCTCCATAGACACAAACAAACAAGCACACACTTTTTCGTTCACACATATTCTCCACAGTCCGAGATGATGACTTTCTGCTTCGGCTTGCCGTCTTTTGCTCCCTGAGCCTGCAGAAAGAAAACAGATTAAAAAAAAAAATACAGATATGACTTGCCAAAATGCAGCCTGATTGTCATAAAAAATGTACAAGCTTTTATTACAATATGACCAACTATTATCAATAGAACTTAAAGCCCAGAGAGATGTTTGAGTTCCACGTTTAGGTATACGAATATAATCAAGATAACATATGTGATCATACTGGTCACAAATGTTATGTTATTTTTGCAACTTAAATATTAACTATATAGAAATGTTTCACTTTATCCCAAAAAATGTATCATAACATTAACGTCCCCTTTGGTAAAGCAGCTATTTATTGCACTACTTGCACTACTGCTTTATTCACATGCAGCACAAGAAGTGAGAAGCAAATAGTGATGTATATAGTTAAAGAACACATTGGGTAATAACTAAGTTATTAACTAGTTTGTTAATGACTGCTTTTAGACTTTTATTATCACTGAATTAACCCTTTATTTTATTGTGGAATAGAATCCTGCAATTGTGTCAAATAAAAAATTCCCTTTGCAGTCTCAGTAAACCTTTTCATCCCTTACCTCCATTGCACGGACCACATCCATCCCCTCCACCAGGTCTCCAAACACCACATGTTTTCCATCCAGCCAGTCGGTTTTGTCAGTGGTGATGAAGAACTGAGAGCCATTAGTGTTTGGTCCAGAGTTGGCCATGGAGAGCTGCCCTGTTGAGCACGAGAGACAAGGTTTGGCCAGTTATCCACAGGATCTGCTAGTAAACATAAACCATGAAGCTCACACAAACCAAGAGCTCTTCACACAACTCCTCACCTGGAGCGGTGTGCTTGAGGACAAAGTTTTCATCATCAAACTTCCGGCCGTAGATGGACTTGCCACCGGTGCCGTTGTGGTTGGTGAAGTCACCTCCTTGGCACATAAACTGAGGGATGATACGGTGAAAGCTGCTGCCCTTATAGCCAAAGCCTTTCTCATGCGTGCACAAGCAGCGGAAATTCTCTATATAAAGATGTAAAAAGAAAAAAAAAGTCACAGTTTGTCAGCTGATTTTTTTTGTTTTTAATGGGGGATGATATAATTATGCACTTGTGATTTTGTTTTACTCCTGCACAATTTATTTTACTGTCTTTTTCAATTCTTTATGCAAGTAAGCTTAACACTGCGCAGCTACAGTATATATTCTTTGACAAAGATGTGGTGATGAAAGCCCTACAGCGCACAGCATATACACCTGCTGTCATGGGAACGATGTCAGCCCGAAGGAGGAAGCGTAGTCTCCCTGCTGGTTTGTTTCCAATCTTGATGTCCATGTAGACCTGAGGGTTAACTCTGCCCTTTTTAGCCGGGGGCTCAGCCTGCAAAAAAACAAACAAATCATACTTATGTCACTATCTTAACATAGTTAAGGGTCAGAGGTGCCAACGCACTTTAGAGAGAAAGCTAGCTCACCTCCTGCGTTGTTGCAGCGTTGGTTGTTTCTCCACCCGCTGCCTCCTCTGTGGTCTTCCCTGAGAACTTCTTCAGCCAGTCATCGTCCGACCACACTGAAAGAAAAGCAGAGTTAAAATCAGAACCAAAGATTTGAATTACTGTCCAGGCAAAGGTTTCTATAAACAGGTATTTATCAATCACCTGGTCGAGAAGACCCTTCTTTGATTCTCATGGGCTTGGCGGTGTTGACCCGGACAGTCCGGCCAAACAGCTCAGACTCATTCTAGCAGAGAAAAAAATAAAAACACATCAACATTAAAACAGGAATGTATTATTATTATTATTATTTTTACCTTTTAGCTAAAGTCACAACAGAAACGGGAATAAAACTTGCAATGTGATCCACTTACCATGTTATCAATAGCTGCTGCAGCATCCTACAGGAGACAAAGGGCATAAATAGGTTATGAACATAGACCTATTTACCATGAAAGTCCCACTGTGTGTCAATTACCAACCATGTTTACATTGAATCCACCAGACTACCATTAACCACCTTACTCTAAATAAGACAGCATTCCAATGAAACTGTGTATATAGGATGCTGACATATTTATTCAATTCATATTCCTGTTTACATGCCAGAGCACAGCCATATCAGTAACTGGGTCTTGCCCCTCGAACCCCGAACACAATCTTTCTCTTATATTGCTACTATGGTATACACTAAGTGCATGTTTTATGGCTGTAAATAAAAGTTAAAGTTTCTACATGTTCAAATCCATCTCAATAACGCAACTACACATCTTACTTTATTAAGCTTGCTTTGCGTATAACCGTATTCAGGTTAAAGTAATCAATTTGCCATGTTAATTCATGAAGTATCGTCTTTATTGGGTTAATATCAGAATACTGCAGCCTTTAGTGTGTACTTCAGCTCTATAACCAGTACATACCTCTGCCAATTCAAACTCAATGAACGCAAATCCTCTGTGCTTTTCTGAAAACAGAACACAAGACACATTAATACAACCTAATATTGATCTCTCCCACAGTGTTAAATGCTACACGGTGTGATAGTAACAGTGCAGTCGCTATCACACTTCTTACCTGTTTCATAGTCTAAAGGTATCTGGATGTCTGTGATGTCTCCAAAGGGAATGAAAGCTGCATGTAACACTTTCTCGTCCACCTCCTCTGCCAGGCCACCTGACAGAAACACACCGTACTGAGAATGAGCCGACGGACAGACCAACACAAACACGCCGCTCAGTGGTTTAAATTAAAGAGGGCGGCGCAGCATCTTCACGCTCAAGACACGGAGGCTAAAGGTTGTTGTTTTGCCGTTTCATTTGATTTATTCAGAGGTCATTACACAACGTGACATAATGCTGTTTACTCGTGGCGCTGGGGAAACTACACGAAGTTTAAAACCAGAGAAGTTGCCATATTTTGAGGTGACGCTCTCATGTTTTACCGGCTAAACCTTTATGCACGTTTAGTTGTGTCTAATTTCATTATTTATAAAGTAATATCCTTAGTACGTTTGCTAGCTGTACTGAAACAACACACCTTGAGCGTATTTTTTATGAAAAGTAACATTAACTTACCAACATACAGCACTCGTTTGTTAGCCGCCATATTGGATGTAACCCTTCAACTTTGACCACAGCGGCTCGTCATCGGCGCGGTGAGACTGCAGCCCGCCTCCCTATGACCACATTGTCTCCAGCGCCACCTGTTGGAGGAATCTCCCTGCCAGTTTCAGTTTTGTATGCCATCACATTAAACGTTTTACATCTACATCTTTCACAAATATTCCCAAACTGTGAAGGCTACAACTCTGTTTTCTAACCATTTAAGAACTTATTGTTCAGTTTTCAAAGGAAGCAGGCTTGGTATTTGGACAGAATGAGAGTTAAGTGGTAGGTCAGTATTTGAGCTAAAACTCTTTATAGGCGCAGGTGTTAATAATATAATTAATGACGGCCCAGTACTAAGTCATGTCAGTGTCACAGTTAGCCTGCATGTACTATACCAGGACCCTGAAACTCAAGCAGCTAAATGGAATTCAGGCATCATTAACTTTGTTATTTTCACCTGTGCTTTTCCCACTGTGACATGTTCAAATGTCCTCTGTGAAAAAAAAGGCATGTTGAGCATGCTGGCTCACTGCCAGACTGTAATGACTAACTGACACCTGCCGAGAACAGAGCCATCGTTAACCTTATTAGTTACACCTGTACTTTTCCTACTATCACACATCAGAAGTGATGCTGTTAAAAAGACCTTATTTCTGATAGGACATTGCACAATTTCAGGCTATATATTTTCTTTTACTTTCATTCACTATTTAAAAGTGGTGTTTTATATGCAGCTAAAGAATATTTTGGGTTCCACTTTCTAATAAGGCACCTCTTAGAAAGGGATTATGAGTTGTAAATAATTACTTATAGTTGTGAATTATTTAACTATATCTTTATAGATCAGTTATAAGCCATTAATAAGGATAACTTTGACCTCTGACCCTCTGAAAACTGCTGCAGAGAATGTGGACCGAAAACGGTTTATTAACAATTCCATAACATTTACACTACAGACTTGATGTTGTAAAAACCCTTTATTGATGACCTTTTAGCATTTAGAACTGTAGACATAACAGCCACCCAAAGGGATTTTTGATCATTTGGCAACCCAAAAGTTGTTCTTATTACTGTCTTAACTGATCTATTAAACATTGGTAAATTATTTATTAACCATTAATAAAGCCATTAGCATTATTAGAATTTAGAAAAAAAAAAAAAAAGAACTGGAAACTAAAGTTATTTAAAATATTTCACCCATTAGCAATACCTTAGGGGACCCCGCCCTCCTTACAAGAGATATGCTATCAGTATGTCCTATGTCATCGTCCTGGTTGACAGTGGGCTTCTGCTGTTTGTGTTTTTGTCCCTTTATCTGGCCCTCAACTCTATGTGGTACATTTGCATTTGCACCTCAGCACTTTCCAGGAACTTGCCAAGAACCCCAATTCTGAGACAAATTCCTTCTTCCACTTGTTCCCTGTATGTTCTTTGTTCTCCCGCCTGCTCTCTGACTGCATTATGTTTCCTTCTCATCCTTCCTGACAACTTGTCCATCCATCTGGCTGTCAGACACAGCGCCACTTATCCCAGGAATATATTAGTGAAGATCTCCATTTTTGTGTACTCAAAGCCAAACAAGAGTCATCAGCATCACATTTCTATAGTGAAGCGTTCAAAAAATCTTGCATATATCCTATGCTAGCCAACAGAGGATAACTTAAAAATGACAGTTTGAACATGAAATTGACACCTATAAAACTGTATTTTTATTCCAATATTACACTGTTCTTATTTACAAAATTAGATGCATTGAATGATTTATCATTTTTAGAGCTTAATATCAATGCAAAAGTGACAGACCTTACGGCTCTGTAGTTGTGACCTCCTGTTCAGAGCTTGCGCCACCCTTCGTTGTGATTTCATGGCAATGAAGTCATGACATTGATTTTGACCATGGGGTTTCTATGCAAGGTCTCAATGACAATATGTGTAACTGATAATTTGATACATGTAAAACCTTTCCCTGTCTTTCTGTCTTTAGTGCAAAAATGCCTTTTTAAGAGACAAATTAAATGTTTTCTTTTCCCTTCTTATGTTGCTTGTATCAATCATCTATCCAAAGAGGAAATTACCTAAATTATACCAATTTAGCCCAGACAAAACATGATACTTTATATGCATTATATCGTTTCTTCTACTCATGCAGTGCCCTGACTATTCTGCCCCTTACCCTGCACACTACTGACTAGGTAAGTGTGTGTCAGATACACGCATACACACCGAATAACCGAATAAAATGGGTTACATGTAAGCAAAGTAACACAAGAGTGGTAACCTTTATTGTAACCTTTATATATCATCCCTTTATTGAGAATACCACACACCCATGATATCATGATAGGATGGAGGAGTCCATCGTTTCAAATCAAACTTTCAAGCAAAGAAAAAGAACAAGGCTCATTTTCCTTTTAGAAAAAAGGTTTCTCTCCTTTGCCACAAAATGAAGGGCCTTCATTTGAGATTCAATTGCATTATTGGTTTTGGTATGCAGTTTTAAAAGTATTACATAACTAGAAAATTAGGAGCTGTAACATTTTTCAAAATGTTCAAGTATATTTTTAAAATTACGTTTTCTTTTTTTTTTCCTTCATTTTTGCACAATTGTTCAGATGAGTCAGGTGTTCGGAGTCAGTGTAGTGTGTCTCTCCCCGTCTCTGCTAATTTTTCTGCGCCCTGAAACAACACAATGACTTTTCATTACCACCACAAAACTTAAACTATGTATGACCAAATAGCTTGACTGATCATGTATTATCATACCAATTTAACACGGCACACAGTCTTCAGGATGTGGCGGCAGTAGCAGTAGGAGCCATGGTGCCCACTTTCTGAGTGGCATCTTTCTTTGCCTGGTGGGCTTGTAGCACAGCGACGGCTTCTTCCACCTGTGCAAACACAACATCAAACATGAATAATGACAGTGTGGTATATGGATAGCTGACATTTCAGTGTGACAATATGGCAAAGATAGAGGAAGGGACGTACCTTTGAACGCAGAGATTCATGAGACTCCAGCATATGTAGCAGTTCAGAGTTGTCGATCTCCAGCAGCATGCCAGTGATCTTTCCTGCCAGGTTGGCATGCATGGCTTGAATCAGTGGGAAAAGACGCTCACCTATTTGGAAAATGGAGAGTAAATCAACCTAATAAAAACTGAAAAGCATTACAGTTCATTCATTATGATATGGGATTCTTACCTAGCATCTGTTTCTGCTCCTGAGGGGGCGCAGCAGCCAGCATGGAGGCTGTGAGAGGCTCCTGGCCCTGGACGTGCACAGCTGGCTGAGCCTGGAAAGGACAGATAAAGAACATAGGAAGAAAATTATTTATAGCTTTGGGAGGTTGATATGACAGGAACACAAGGTGGTGTGATTGGTCTTTTGCACATACCTGCTGTAAGGCAATAGGTTGCACCACCTGGGGGTTGGGGTTACGGACACCAGTGGCATATTTGTAAGGAGGCATGGCACGGGGGCCGGGGATTCCCATTGAGGGACGAGGACCCATGGCCTGGCCAGATGCTAGCAGACAGGTGGAAAAATGGAGCAGAATTCACACAGTGACTTCACAACCTCTACTGCAGTGTCAATAAAATGCTAAAGCCACAGTCAGTGAGTTGATGGTGATCATTTTGGTCCATTGTTATTGGAGAACACACCTCGTGGGCCCTGTGGGCCGCTATTAGGAGTCATGTGTCTCATGTTGGCACGGGGTCCTGGCTGACGCAGCGAGCCGGGTATCCCTTGAAAACCACCTGGGAGTGAACAGAAGTAGAGACAAAAACAATGAGATGCAATACAAAACTTAATTGCATTAAAATGTTAGATATTTTAAACAGGTCCTTTACAGTATAACTATGTATGTTAGGTAACTGAAAGTATACCAAAGATAGATGCACTATCATACAGTGCCACATGCTAACCTTGACCTCTGCCACCTTGTTGCTGCCATCGGGGGTTGGGTCGCATTTGTGCCAGCTGATTGGGTGCATAGTATGTAGTCCTATTCTGGGCCTGGTGGGTACAAGTAAGTGAAATGTAACATTTTATGGCATTAAAATCATACCCTACTGAAACCACTGAGACTGGACCAAAACAGTGAAGTTGCAAGCCTTAAAACCAAATAATGAGCTAACACACTAAAAAGCTTCACAGAGCTGAGGGGAACTGGGGTCATGGGATTATAGCCACTTTAACACACACTATCTACTCAGACTTTGATTCTCACACCTGTGGCACAGCTGGCATGAAGTAGCCACTGGTGGGCTGGAACTGATTAATGATGGCGTTAGCTGGCATGGCCCTCATGCCAGCGATGCGCTGCATGTACTGGTTGGTGAGGTGGGCTTTGCGCTCCTCTTTGCGCTGAGCGAGAGCCACGTAGAGGGGTTTGGAGCCAACAATACGTCCGTTCATCTCAGTCACAGCCTTGGTGGCCTCTTCGGGGGAGGAGAAACAAACAAAGCCAAAGCCCTTGGAGCGACCCTCCTCTAGCATCACCTAAAATACAGACAGATTGTGTTTGGGTAACTTCAAACATACGATATTGTCACACTGTTGCTATATTTATATTGCACTGATGCATTATCTCTTCTCTGGTGGTAATGCATTGCAACATCAGTTTGATCGCTCTCACCTTAGCACTTGTAATAGACCCGAATGGGGAGAACTCCTTACGCAGTTTCTCATCGTCTATGGTGTCATCCAGGTTCTTAATGTAAAGATTAACACCCTGAAACCAAAGACAAACAGTCGTGATGCATATGTAGCAGCTTCTCTGACATTAGTGAATTGAAATTTAAGATTGATTAGATTTAAGGGTTAAAGATTAATTAAGGGCTTAGTTTCTACAGACCTGATAACGACTGATCCTTTCTTGTTTCAGCAGCTCAAACTTCCTCTTCAGCTCCGCCTGCCGCTCCATCTTCTTCTGAGCCCGGCCCACAAACACAGTCTTGCCATTGAGTTCAGTGCCATTCATGTCCTCTACAGCCTTTGGATGAAATCATTATTGTCAGAAGGAATGACCAATAAAGACTCACTTTGTACATTTCCATGAGGCCAAAGTACCTTGTTGGCGTCCTCATGTTTCTCATAACTAACGAATCCAAAGCCTCTGGATTTGCCGGTTGGGTCTGTCATCACCTTCACGCTGAGTGTTTTACCTGCAGAGGTTAAAGGTCAGATAAGTGGATGTAAGACAGCAGAACTAGACCACATCAGAGCTTGGAGTAACATGAATCTAGTCCCATTTTACCATATTTGTCAAAAAGCTCCTTCAGCCTGTCATCATCCATATCATCTCCGAAATTCTTGATGTAGACATTGGTGAACTCCTTGGCTTTGGCACCAAGTTCAGCCTCCCGTTCCTTGCGAGATTTGAAACGACCCACAAACCTGAAGACAGAGGGAGAGCAGCGATACACACTCTTTTAAAACGGTCCTGAAAGAGACGAACAAACCAGGATCCATCTCTCTTGACTTGCTTTTTCCGATCTAAAAACACTCTTGATCCGGGTTTCCGGGTACAGAAAGCTCCCCAATGACAGAGGAAGACCTGACCACGCAAGCATGGTAAGTAAAAGAGAGTTCGTTCTTTTACAGAAATAGGGACAACATCCACAAGACAAATTCACATCTACATTTCATCACGTGACTCATCATTCCTGGGGCAAACAATGAAAAAACATCCAACTGCTGTTAGTATCACCCAAGGCAGGCAGATTTGTCGGCATGCTAGACAACACAGTGACAACCGTCTTAATTCTTGGTCCAAAACTTGATGAGGAGGTGGATGGAGAGGGATGGAGGAACAGAGTCTCACAGTACAAAGGAAAGCTGAGGAGGACCAAATGATCTTATATACCTTGCTACGACGACCTCTCTCCTTCCGCCATCCAGTATTGCATTCCTGCATTCGATCCATCACTAAAACACACAAGCGTGGTCATACACACACACACACAAACACTCCAAGACGGGTGACCAGCGAGTGGACAAATGAGGCAACAGAAAACGCTTCTGGGTAAGTAAGTAAGAGTTTTTTGTTTGTTATCAATCAGTTTAGAGGTTATCTTCATACTGGCGGTAGTGAGAGATGAGCTTATTAGTTAGATTATTCACGCACAAACTCTCCAACTGAAAAAAAGACACGAAAACACAGTTTGATACACATAAGCTATTGCCATTATCACCATAAGCTCAATGAGTACTGCACCTTCTACACCTGGACTTTAAAAATCATTCAAAAGTTCAAGCTACATTCTTCAAAAGTCTTTTCAAAACAGTATCAACAACGAACACCACTTTGGCCCCAGTTCCTAGATGATCAGACACTCACACCTTGCGGTCATTCAGCAGCATGCCGTTCATCTTCTCAATGGCACGGTCAGCAGCATCCTGGGTCTCAAAGTGGACAAAAGCGTAGCCCTTGGAGCCATTTTCATCACACACCACCTGGAGCAGAGGAAGACATTTTGGGTAAATATGCATCCAGTAGAGAGGCATCATGACGCATGCAGGCGGTTCCTTAACTTTGAAGCAGTAGTTCAAGATTCTGGGAAATGTGCTTATTCGCTTTCTTGCTAAGACTCTAAAATCTGTCCTCTAAATATGAAGCTGCAGCCAGTTAGCCTAGCTTAGCATATTGATCAGAAACAGCAGGAAACAGCTAGCCTGGCTCTGTCCAAAGTAACAAGTTTAATCTCCTTTTTTAATCTGTTCAAAAACCAAACTGTATATAGTGTAATTTTGTGGTTTTACAGGGGGTTATTTTCTGGTTTAACCACATGTTTTCACCTTGGTTGTCACTTGAACAAGATATAGGCCTAAATAACGTGTTAATTAGTGAGCTCTCAACGTGCTGTTGGTGTATTTTGTTACCTTTGGACAGAGCTAGGCTTGCCGTTTCCAATGTTTCCAGTCTTTATGCTAAGCTAAGCTAACTGGCTGTAGCTTCATATTTAACTGCCAGACATGAGCGTTATCGTTCTTCTCGTGTAACTTTCTGCAAGAACGTGAATAAATGTATTTCCCAAAATGTGGAAGAAATTGCTACAATGTAGTTGGAACTAGGATGAGAGATAGTTTATGAGTTTACATGAGAATGTGCATAAGAATATTATTGTTTAATCTATTTTAAGCACAATTTGTGTGAGATGTCCAAGCAGGGACAGTTTTTCCAAAACTGGGAATATATACAGCATAAAGGAAACAACATTCTTGTTTAAAATTCCCTCTGTCACATTTATGACAATTGTACCTTGCAGGAGAGGATGTTGCCAAAGGCAGAGAAGGTGTCGTAAAGGGCTTTGTTGTCAATAGACTTGTCAAGGTTCTTGATGAACACGTTGCCCACTCCAGACTTCCTGAGGGAGGGGTCTCTTTGGGACCACATGATTCTGATTGGCTTCCCTTTGACCACGTCAAAGTTCATGGTGTCCAAGGCTCGCTCAGCTGCAGGGGCAGAGAGGTGGAGGGAAATGTCATGGGTGGTTGTTTACATGGGGCCTTGAGCCTGGAAACATATCAGTCACTGATATGTAAGCTACATATCATGCATCATGCGTTTCTATTCTACCAGTATGTTCTAATGCAGCCATCCCTTTAAACCACATACACAGCATCATCTTTATAACATTCCCAGAGAAATTACATGGAGTTACAGTGGAGTGTATTTACAGTACACTTTATACTCCTGTGCAGTGTATGCTACAAAGACAAATCCCTGCTGCCAGCCCATTAACAAGGCACGTGTAAACATGGGTAAGATACTGCAGTAGACCATGTGGATGAGCTGTCTACGAGCAGCTGGGACAAGTGTGGGGGGCAGCTGCAGTGGGCAAGCTGGGAGCACATGGCCCCCTTCTCTAACTCACCACATGCTGCTGGGCCATGTCCCACCTAGGCCAGTTGCAGTAGCAGTGCAGCAGGCCCTCAGATAACACAAATTGGCTTAGATTGTGGAGTTAAGAATAATGTTTCTCTTCTCATTTGCTCAAATCATTGTGTCTTCTTTTAGCCCGGTTTAATCACTCAAGTTCAATTTATACCGTTTCCCTCTCCGTCTATTGCTTTAATTCTCATATAGGCTCTCATGTCCATGTGGGCACACATGCCAAACATCCCTTTTGTTCAGTCACACCACACACACACACACACACACACACACACACACACACACAGGCCAGGCTTTCCAACTAAAAGTGTCTGGTAAACAAAACGGAGCTGCCTTGTGTCTGCTGGCATCAGCAGTTTGGCTTGTAATTGTACTTCACAGCCCATGTGCTCAGAGAAGGTGTGTGATCGCTGTCCAACATGTGGACTTCTGGAAGGTTCAGAGTGGGAATCTCAGTTTAATGAAGCCAAAGTGATCTGTGTTAAATATTCATATATTAAGTAAGGTAATTTATAATGATAGTGAAATCATGTAAAACGTTAACATTGCTGAATTATTTGTTATTGTTCAACATTTCTGTCACGTTAAGAACTTAAATGTATTGCGGGCAGGCAAATTTTTGGCTGCCCAGAAAGACCTTCTATATTTAGAGAGGGGTCCTGAGAGGTATGTGCTGGCATGGAGCGTGAGTAGAGCATTCTGTACCATTGATGGGGAAGAGACACATTCAACGAGAATGCTCAGATGAGCAACACCTCTCGTGAGTGTTTACACATACAGCTGTGACATGAAGAAATCCAACAGAGATTGTCAATAAGCTTGACTACTGCCTCACTCCGCATCAAACCAGATTTACTGGCCAGTTACAATTGTGCTCAGGTATATTTTACTATCTTTAGTAGTATTTTACAGGCAGCAAGCTGTTGCACGTGCTACGACTCCATTTAAATACCCAACAGCTACCATCCCCCATGTCTACACCTCCAATAACAAATGGTGTCTTCTCACTTGTGGCTCTTCTTACATTTACTCAAGTGAGTGATACTACCTCCCTGGAAGTGAGCCAGTTGTAACCTATCATTACTCCAGCTTTTGGTAACCGACTCGAGCGCAGATAAATTGTGACAGGTGTTTAACGTTGATTCGAGAGGCAAAAAAAGTCAACACAATGTAAACAGGCCTCCACAGACAACCACAACACCTGCCGCTATTGCTCAATGCCTTGATACAAATGACTGGAAATTGAAAAGCCTTATAAGACACTTAATAACACGTCTGATACTTTTGTATTCACATAGCATCGACAAGCAACTTACTACATGATTCAACTAATCCCTAACCAGTTCCACATGAAGCTGGGATTAAATCCAAATAGGAACAGGAGCAGGTCTTTGATATTACTGCATGTGCCAGACAATACACATAACAGACATGTCAAGCAGGCAGTTCAGGGGTCATTGTTCAGCTGTGCTTGTCCTTTTTCTTGCTTTCAGTGAGTATAGCAGCAGAGGGCAATGAGAATTCGTTTCACTCAGTGGCTCTTTAAATAGGAGCAGAAATGGGGTCAGTTTTGGGCTGAAAAAGTGAGATCTGCAAAAGGAGGTTGTAATCCCAAATGCAGTGCTATAATTGATGGGCATTAAATTACTTTTCTGTTAACTTTTAAGTCAAACTCTGCATGTGTGTGAGGCTATGGTACTGTGGTAGTGACATCTATTAGCTACCAGTACACAGGAACTGGGACATGCTTATATGGGTCAAATGAGTGCTCCAACCTGTCTGAAGAACTGATATGACTTTCCTGAGATTATTTAGACTGCAAATCACTTCAACCACAATTCAGTGAGAGTCCAATGCTTTTCTATTCATTGTCAGTATCTCTCTGATTTTGCATTTCATTATGTAGACAGTTTTAGGACTGATATTGGAAGCATGTCGTGACATTGGCAATATTTCAAGGATGCATGCACCGACGCGTGCAAGTAAACATGCTCAAACCGCACAGGGATCACTTCACACGTTTCGTTTCTTACCGTCAGCTGGTTGGGAGAAGTTCACATAAGCGTATCCCAGGGATCGCCGTGTGATCATGTCTCGGCATACCCGAATGGAGAGCACCGGTCCGGCTGGGCTGAATTTCTCATACAGCATAGCCTCCGTGATATCGGGGTGTAGGTCGCCAACGTAGAGAGAAGCCATCGGATAACTCCCTGTCGCTGTGTTCATATCTCGGACTTCACAAAATAAATGAATGCAAAGCTTCCCTCAAAAACGCCAGGAAAAAATGCCGGTGTGAAGTATATTCCGGGTCCAAGCTGCGCTTCAATTCTCGCCCAGTAAAGACACTGACAGCTGGCTCTCTGGTCCAGCTTGTTGTGAAAATGTCAAACCTGAAAAATCACCATATAAATCGATGCCTTCTGAAGCATTTCTTCCTTTAAAGACGCCAACTTCGGGTAAAGCCCGAGGCCTCCTGTTTGTAGTATTTTTTTAATTAATTTTTGCTATTTTTTTTTAAACGTTTGTATTTCTTTAAGTATTACGGTGCTTGTTTTTATGAAGATTTTGTAGATTTTATATTTTTTATATTATTTTTATTTTAAGTTTTTTTTTTTTTCAAGAACAGTGAGTTAGACACTCACGGTTGTTTTGTGGCCGGGGAAAGAGACTGCGTGAGGAAAAGCATGGGCACTTATACAGTGGGGGTGCGGAGGAAATAGTGGCCAGGGTCAAACCTGGGATAGAAAAAAAACACTGAGCATGCGGCGTAAAAGGGAGAGCGCACCCTGTACTGTCCCAACTACAGAGCCCAGCTCCCCACAGCGACATCTGGGTGGGAATACACAAGGCTTCCACAGAAGCCATAATATGGACAGGGTTTTTTTAGGCTTAAAATGTTATTTACTGATCAATACCATTGCAGAGAGAAAGAAATATCATTTGATAGTGAAAACCTGCTTTGCTTCTCAAACCAAAAACGTGGGGATGGCATAATATACAAAGACAACTCTTATTGCTCAATGTTTATTCAGTTATGAAATATTCTGAAGATGCAATTAATCTGCTTTGTCCATCCACCTGAGGATAAGAGAGAAATACAATTGTCATTCACATACATGGAACATACAGACATTAGAGAATAACTGAAAACATTTGAAACCAAAATTTTAGGCACCTCAACAAATCCAGGAAAGTCGAGAACAACCCTCTTTGTCTTGGCTCCCATTTTCTTTTAACTCCATCCATCCCAAATCTTCTGATCACACCGTCTCCCTCTTGTTGCGTCACCACCTCTTCCTCATAACTCAGCATCTGCGACCCATCCATGCTTTTGGACAACTGAAGTTTTGAGCGAATTATTCGTCGGGCATCCTTTGTTCCTTCTTGGGACATCACAGCAGCATCTGCCCGCCTTTGAGCCAGCTCATCTCTCATTTGGTTAAAATCATTCTGGTTTAGGACATTTCCAGTCGTCTCAGATGGCAGATATATGGCAACTTCTTGTGGAGGAATCACAAATCCATCAACCGGTGTAAGAATATTCAAATCCCACACACGATCTTCACTTCCTAGTTTATTTGCACTCCAATCTTCAATCTTGTTTATGGGTGTATTCAGAAGGGACTCCTGATCTGTGGCTGAAGGATGCAGCTCAGGAAGTTTGTTTGATCCCGTGTCGCTGGCCTGTAACTGAACTGTCAAGTTGTCTTCAGGCTCACTGTGTTCAGTATCTTGCACCTGTCCAGGTAGCCAAAGGGTCAGCCTGGCAACTGGGTCCTGGCTCACAACCACTACACCCTGAGGGGGAGAGGAGAACTTGCTTCTTGATAAAGAAATACCAGAAACAATTGCGTCCTCAGTCGCTGCACCATCAGAGGCATCGGACTGCATGGAGTCAGTAAGAGGAGCGCTGGAGGTTTCTTGTGGTTCAGAGACACAAGGCTCAGGACTCATCTTTACGATTTTGTCCACAATGACTAAGGGGCCAGTGCTCACGATAGCCTCGGCATCTGAAATGGCACGCTTAGCGAGTCACTGTTGAAACAGCCATAAATTCCATTTATTGTTTTGACAAAAACACAAAGCACTGACCTTCAGGAAGGTGCCTAACTGACAGGCCTTTACACTTTGAGCTACAGCAGTCACACACCTCTGCAGTTCCACTGAGGTCCTCCCATCTGAAGTGGAAAAATCTCATGAAGTAATGAAAAAGTTACTAAATACAGTCCTATGTATATACAAATACCTTGACTGGATCATATTATAGTTGTAGGATTTAGAGCCAAAGGCGACACCCTGGTCTGAGATGAGGACACTACAGTGGATGTACAGCTTCAGAGGAGGAAGAGAGTTCACAAGGTCATACAGCTGAACAGCAGAAGCATGGCAGTGAAACCAATTTATTAAAAAATAAAAATAAAACACACACACACACACACACACACCTCACCTCAGAAATGAGATAAGATGTGTTCAGAACAAAATTAACCACATCCGCTCTGTTGGAGGCCACAAATTGTACGACAGCATGACGAGAACCCAACGGGGCTGTGCACCTGGCAGAGAGCAACGGGATCACAGGTGATTGGAACATCATGGACAAACATTACTATTATAAATCAATCCCTGACTGGCTGCTTACCCTTTATTCATTATGACTGCATGCCGGGGTCTAGTCTGAAGGTTGGGAGATGCAGAGACAAAACAGGACTGGATGAAAAGCTGCTGCTCAGGCCTGGTTTTGGCAGAAACCTGGAGGTTGACAACCTGGCCTCTTTTATAGATATTAGACTCTGCGGTGCTGGTCCAGGATGCTGCAAGAAATATAAAAAACATTTGTACCTACAAATGAAACAATCCAGCGTAATAGGGTGCAAATCTGACTCGTGTCATTACTCACAATTCATGGCTTTGATATTTATGGTCTTGCCATTCTCAGGAAGTGCCGTTGGATTATCATATGAGCTGAAAAGACATGCATTCCCCTTTAGTATGGTTATTTGTGACCACTTACAAATGTTTTGGTAACGCAATAGATGCACCTCTTTGGGATGCAGGAGATGTGCACTATGGAGGGCGTTTGCCACCAGGTGGGGGGAGGTTTTTTGAGATTCAAGTGGAGAGTTGGTGAACATCTCCAAGCCATTCTGCATCTGTAAGAGTGTATGGTCTCAGAAAATCCTTACAAAAGCTGCGAAAATAAAAGTAGTAAAAGAATTTGGTCAACTCACCACACGTGCAGTTCCACAAGTGAAGACAAATTGGTTTGGTAGCTCTTTGTTGCTATAGCAGCCATCACCCAACTGCATCTCCTCTCCAGTCAGTATGACACCGTTGGATCTCTTATCCACCAGCAGAGTTAGCGTGGATTCATCGCAAAACACCTCTACTGTGGGAACGTTCATGATGGGCTGAAGATGGTGTCGTATGGAGTGAAGTCAAAACGTCTTGACTTAAATGGAAAAGGCATAACGTTTTCAAAGGAAAATGTGGCATCCTGCTTTTTTATTGCTGACTGAACAGCAATAAAATGTCCAACAAAAATGCAAAGAAATATCACCATTGTCCCCAACCTTAAGGAGGGCCAACCACTCAGACAACTCTCCTACCCCAGGTGTGTCATTAATAAGGTGCAGGGGCAGGAGGGACAGGTGCCGGCAATCAGGCTGACAAGGCTGACAGGCAACGATGCTTTTTTATGCTGAATTTTATATCCTTATACTTTACCAAAGTCAGCAATAAATCCGGTGTGACATCGTGATATCTTCTGGTATCATGCTGGTATCATAATAATAAAAAAAAACGTTATTCATGTGGGATCCAGCTCACATTTACACATTCAAAGGACTCAAAAGACTAAAGAATCAGGATAGCTAACCCTATGGACATGTAGCACAAGAACTACACTGGTTTATAGGTTACATTTGGAAAGCAAACATTCATCAGTGATTCATCATAGGTAATAAAGTTCAATGGTTAATACACTGCAGTAAGCAAACTGTCAGTCACTATCAGGCAGTGTTCTAAAACTATAAAAACACAGTAAAAATGTTTTCCTGTCAGAATTTTCAAACATCCTTTTAAGTATGGACAGTCAATCTAGCTAACAGCTAATGGGGATCGAGTTGCACGTGTTTCTAACAGATACATAACTTCTCCCCTCTCAAAAAGTAGCCTTGTACAGTGAATGTGCGTCGGGGCGGAGCTTCCGCGCAGGTAGGCGGAAGGTGGCGCCTGTGTGTCCGCAGGTGAGCGGCAGTAGAGGAAGACAACGACCGACCTAAAGAGGAGTGCCAAAAATCTGTCAGAAATGGCTTTAATACTTGTATACTAATGTGATTTAAGCGGACACAGGAGCCGCCATGGTGACTTTAGGTAAGTTGACTTTCAGCGTGTTTCACTAAAGTGACAGAATGTATTACCGGTATGTTGTGCCAAAGTTTTTAGGCGTGGCATGCGCAGTTATTAACGGAGCTCAGAGGTGGAGAGACGTAGTTCACCTACATTTTTCCTGTGTTTGGTTGACAGAACTCAATGTAGTATCTTGTTTTTTGTGTTTATATCAGTGAAAACCTATCCAACTATTTGAGTTGTTAAGCCTTACACAAGTGTAGCCTACTAGTTTAGAGTTTCACCAAAATAAAAGTGAAACTTTTTGTTCAGGGCTTGCCTAGGATTCATGATTATGGTCTGTTGATAGGTCAGATATAGACCCACGTGTTGTAGATCTCATCATTATTACTGAACCTAAAGAAAGTAAAAGTATCAGACATCAGCAAGCAGAATGAAAGATAAAATGCTGTCATTGTGTAATTTCAGAAAATCTAATATCATATTGAAATATCAGATATATTAAGCTTGATAAGGTGTCTGATGAAATTGTAAATACTGAATATTATATCATAGTGTTTTTGTTAGGGTCTGTTACATTACAGTAGCAATATGTGATCATGTGTACTGCAATGGCAGCAAACATTAGACAATATTATGACCAAAAACATGGTGAGTTTTCCCACAGCACCCTGCTAAACGGGGCCAGTAGCAGGTATGTGTTTCTACCTGACCCCTCAGGCCAGGTAAATGAATGTCTGAACACCTCATCCAAAGCTTTGTCCTGTTTGGTTCAGGAGGGGCTTACATGGCCTTTTATGGGTGGGTGCTTCACCTGTTTACCCAGAGGAAGGAACAACATGCAACACAATCCCCCTCAGACCCCTTATCTGAACTGTCACCATAGCTGCAGCGATTTGCAGCATGCAGTGGGTGAGATCTTCAGCCATCTCTGCAGGGGTCGAGGATAATTGTGGTAACTGCCTTGTTCTCAAGGGTTGTCATGACATGCAAACCACTAGCTGCTTCCTCTTGGCTTTGCTGAGACCACAAGACTGCAATGAAGTCAGCTGTCACACAAGTTCTCAACGCACTGCAGTTACAGCTCGCTCTATATTTCAGATCACATTTAATAAACGTATGTGCATACTTTCGTTTCATCTTGTATGCTTCCTGTCAACAACGCATACTGACGCACACACAGCTGGTATTTACAGAGCCCACTCTAATATGGGATTAGAGTCACATGCTTCAGCTAGACAATATGGACTGTTGTACACACAATGTAATGAAGCAGTCACAATGCTCAAAACTAATACCATATTTCTGCTTCCTTTAGGAGTATGCTCTGCCAGCCTCAAGGACAACAAAGCCCTGATGAAGATGGGGCTGGGGCTGGTGCTGGTGGGCCATGTCAACTTTCTTCTCGGAGCACTGGTGCACGGCGCTGTGCTCAGGAACATCAACGTGTACTCTCAGTACACCATGCTGTACGCCATCTCTAATATCATTGCCATTGTGGCAGGCTTGGTGGTAAGTGGTAGGACACGTGCATAAAGAACTTAAATAATAAAAATAGGTTTTTCCTCACCAATCTGAAAAAGTATTTACTACTTTGCTGCTAGAAACTCTATATCTGATCATAATGCAGTGTGTACTTGTACCATTTTGTGGAGTAATATTGTATCATATATCTTTTTTACTGAACTTTTTGTGGCTCTTAGGGAATTATTGGTGGAATAATGGCCATTGTCCTGTCCAAAAACAAGAAAAACAGGATCCTGGTAAATACTGCTCCCCTCTCTTTGGCACAGCCTCTCCCTTCTCCATTCAGCACTCACATCTGTCATTTGCTGGCTCCTGTCAGAGCTTGCCCTTTATTTTTGAGTGAGTGCATGTGTGTGGGGATACGGAAGATGATAACTATTTAAATAGGTAACATACACGTACATGCAAATATAGAATTAATTCATATATTGGATCTCTTTCCTCAGAAGTCACCTGTGATTTCCATATTCCTACACTGCTCCCCTTTTACATCTGATGAAAAGAATGTTTTAGATTAAGGGTTGTGTTTTCACTAACCAATGTACTCATGTCATGCTGTCCAGCAGTGGGTGTTGTTGGTCTTCAGCTTCCTGGCAGGTCTCTTGGCAGTTGCCTCCACCCTGGGCTTGTCAGTTTCTATGGTGAAAACCATTATTTACAAAGGATTGAGCCTGCTAACGCACTGCAAGTCTTCTGATGATGATATCGGCTCTTCCAGCATCACATACGAATGCCAATTTGACCCAACCCGTATCTATGTAAGTTGAATATAAATATTTATTCATCAGCACTTTGGATATTGACTTGGAATAGCTGCAAAAAAGGAAGTGTTTGTTGATCAGAGTTATGTGCCGTCGTCTTTTTTGTCAACCAGGGGACCACAATCATTCTGTGGGTGCCTCTCATCCTGATGTCCGTGGTGGAAATGGTGTTCTCCTTCCGCTGCTTTGCTGTCTGTACTTCATTCCTCTACCTCTGCCCATGCAGGAGGAGGCCGACCCAGGCTAAGAAGGTAAGCTGCTGTCAGATCACTGACTCTGTCGACGGTGTTAGCATGACCTGCATCATTTGTCACAGGAGTGTTTATGTTTTGTGTGATAGCACCGATTGCTACATCATGTCATCTTACTGTGTCACATAATTATATAATTTCAGTCAGACTGTTGCCTTTTTTGAATATGGAAAAATGTTTTTAGCATAAATGTAAATGGGGTAAGTGATGTATACATTTGTCCAAAAGGGAAAAAATTAAGTTGAAACTGTGAATTTCTAAAACCTTACAAAACGGAACTGGAAAATCCTTTTTAGTGAAAGCGACAAATACTGTATTGTAACCCTGATTTGCTAAAGGAGAAGTGTATATCTTTCCAAGAGAAATCAGCACTTTCCTGCCTGACTGTGACATTGTTATACAGAATGCCATATGCTACTGTGCTGTACTGTACTGTTTGAGGTTACACATGAATGTCTTTAAAACAGCAAACAAATTAGTAAATTTTTAAGTAACGCCTGTGTTTATTTATTGCATTATACCAAGTATCATTTTAATACAAGGCTTAGGAGTAAAATAGCAGCAATTTAAAAAAAAAAAAAACAATAAATCAAGCTAAAGTTTTAACAGTAAACTGACCTGACTTCATTATATCCACAAATAGCCTATGTGACATTGACTTTAATACAGACAAATAGAAGCCAGTGCTGTAGACCTGCTGACAAGACAAACCTGAACAGGGCTGTGTGGTAAGAGTGTCCCTCATCATCTCACACTGTCTCAGTGCATGATCACATGGCTTAAACTCGAAAGTGAAATCAAAGTAGTAAACTGAAGAAGCACACATAATAAACAGTGGCTCCGTTTATTTACCACCATTGGATTTCTCTCACAAATGCAAATACAAATTCAAATGTGCTCACGTATTATTTATGTGTGGCAATAACATTAAAATACTAATTTGAACTTGATTTACTTTGCTTTTCAGTCTGAGAAGCACATGGCATTGTTGTCTGGACTGACGTATTTCCAGCACAGAGAAAAGTTTTTGCCCAGTCAGCCCTATGAACAGGCAGCTTTGAGGTCACGTTTAACTAACTCTGACTCTTTCATCAGACCAGACATAATTTTTCATATGTTGTATAAAATATACAAATTGCAATTCAAATAGCATTGTAAACACTTTGTATGTGTTCTAATAAGGCTCAAGTTTTAATTGCAGCCCAGCACTGATGCAAAAGGTCAGTTTATATTTTAGAAGTCATTTTCATACTTGTCACAGTTGTCATAGGGTACAATGGAGTAAAACCGCCCATAACCCTAACCCATAAACATTAAGATATCTAAAGGTTCCCCCACTACTACCGTATATCTGCAAGAAAACATACCTGGTGGCTAAATTTAAAGTTTTGTTTTCTACTTTGTAGTTTTATTGAGATTGCAGCCATGGACAGTCATATGGTGTTTACTATAGTTTCTCGTTACCTTTGCAAATACTGTTTAACTTCATTGAAAAACATAATGCATATTTGTGCCAAACTGTGTGGAGCAGTCAGGTCCTGAATGGGAGTTAGCTTCTCTTTAATGAAATTCCAAATTCATGTAACGTTTCAGGTGCGCATCCAGAGAACTGTTGAAATTGTTGAAGCACAAGATCCAGAGAGCGATGCTACAGCTGAGCCTGCAGAGCAGGATGAACTGCTGGACTGCGACACTGCAGTGGAGCAGAGCGAATGGCTCTGAACCAGCTAAACCTAATGAGATAGGTTACAAACTGCTGGGCTTAACTGGATAAAATGCAACATCATCTGTGAAGTTGTTGTATTGAGTGTGCCTGTTACACATGAAATGTCTGAAGACATTTGTGAGCCTTTTATTCCCCTCTATGTCATAAGGAGGGTTTTTTTTTTTCTGATAAAATACTGCTTGGTTTGGTTTGAAAGATTTCGTTCATGTATTGGTATTGTCTTGGAATATACTGAGAACTGTCACCTGTAACATTAAAGTTATTTTCTTTCTAAAATGTAGTTGTCAATCCTTTTATCAGACCAGACATAATTTTTCATAAAATCTTATTTTGAAAAATTCAAAACTTCACATAACAAAGCCGAGTAACTTTTTAGGGCAGTTTTTATTGGTGTTAAAAGTGTGGTCACACACCGGGGTCAGATTTAAATGACACTTGGAACACTTTTACTCATGTTTTCAGAATACAAATATATACAGCAAATGACTTCTGGCATTTGTGTTGCCACTCATTTACACCGAGTACTATACAGTACGTTGGACATTCAAGTCCAAATTTCAGTGGAATAAGCCTGACACCGGCAGTCACTTCGCAGGACTCAAACATTTTCAGTATTGTGAGGCAGGAGTCCCAGAAATTTGCCAAAAAGATGTCAGTAAAGGACAGATGCTAAATTACAACCTAAAATTAAGACTGTAATTTACTTACACTGTGACATGTAAAAGTTATTCAGGTATATACAACCCTCTTAACCACTCCTGTGATCTTAACAGGCAAGACCAGTGACACAAATGTATTACAGAAAAGGATCTATTGTATAAACATGCTTCAACTACACAGGACAAAAGTGGGACTGAAAGACAACAGTAGCCAAAAATATCTATGATTTAAATAAATTAAATCCATCAGATATATAAAAGCATACATGAACAACGCCATTTTTACAGAGGTGCTTCACAAGGGGGGAGCAAATGTCATAGCATAAAAAGAGGGTAAAAAAAATAATGAAAAAGCATACAAAAACAATACTCAAAAACAGATGGACTTCGGTCAATAAACGGCAAGGTTGAAAACGTGTCCTAGAAAATCATGTTTAGCTCCCCGTCCCCTTTTGAGGGAGTGGGGTCTCATTACAAAGGTTTAAGTCCTTCATGGATTTCCATGGCAGCAGCCTGGAAAGATGATTTATCCAAAAAGATGTTGCTTTAAGATCCGTCCTGGTCAGTTGCATTGGCATCATTGGCTGCAGGGGACCTCAAGGTGTCTTGGATTCCTCTTTCGGCCTAAAGGACCCAGAGTAAGGAAATGATTAACTCTCTCATTAAGCCACTCCCAGGACAACATGGTAATTAAGTTTAATAATTATGTTTTCTTACTTTGATGTGTCCATTTTCTCCTCCTCTGGCACCTTCTCTTCTTCTTTTACTTCTACAAAAGAAAAACAAATTCATAGCTATCAAGATTACACAGTCTCTGTATTATATAGGATGATCCGACTGTCAACTCAAGAACTAATAAGATCTCTATGTTACAAAATGACATGAGTAGGGTGAGATGAAAATGAAAATAAATATGAATAGATACCTTTTGTTTCCTCCTCACCTTTCTTCTCCTTTTCTTCTCCCTCTTTCTCTCCTTCAGTTTTGGCTCTCTTGACTTTCTTGAAGCTGGCTGCGTTTCTGCGGCCTCCTTCGCCTTCGTCCTCCGAGTCAGAGAACTCCTCCTCACACGCTATCCTCTTGTCATGAGCACGGACTGAACATTAACAGAGAGGGCGGGGTTAAATTAAAACATGGAACTCTTACTGTTTCGCACGGTTAACTGCAAGATGCTAGAGATGCTAGTGTGAATGTGGAAGAAAATTAGAGGTTCTTACTGGAGATGCGTTTGTTGGGGTCGTCCTCCTCTTCATCTCCACTGTCCTCCTGTACAGCATCCTCAGGGATGGCCTGCATCTGAACTCCCGGGGCGTGGGGCAGCATACGCAAGTTCTCAAACAAGCGCTGCCTAGAGGACAGAGTGGAGGTTGAACATACAGAGCGCTAACAAACATGAAATCACAAACAACCTGAGACACGACCCTGCACCTAACCGGCAGGTTTTAATGAACTCACTTGATCTTCTCCAGGTAGTCGTTGGTGTTCTGATTGGTCATGTTGGAGGGGCTGATGTGCAGCTTGAAGTCTGGTCCGAAGTACTCAAAGTAGTCGTTGTACGGGAGCTCTGTCGAGTTGAGTGAAAATAGACACAATTTACATTTTTTATCATTAGTTAATGAATATGAAGTAATTTTATTGTTTATATGAGGCTGATACAAGTGTTAAGTATTTTTTAACTTTTCATCTGCTAGGAAACTAATGTTACTAATTGAAAACATCCGATTCAAAATGTTGCGCCTACTACAAGAAGACTTGAGGAGGCTACGTAAGCTGTAATTTTGTGTCTAAAAATGTTGTTTTTTTTAAAGTTGCCACAGCCCACAGTGATCTCTTAAAGCTGCTTTTCTGATAAACAGTCAAAAAAAACTTAAAAAGATATTTAATTTACTTTTGATATAAAACTGAGAAAAGCACACAAATCCTCATATTTAACAAGATGCATCAACCAAAAATGTACTTTAATGTTGCGTGATGAAATGATGAAGAAATTATCTGGCAACTGACTTATCAACAATCACATCAATATTTAATTATCTCTGATACATATATTAAGACTCACCGTTGGGGATGGAGGTATCAAGGGCTACAGCAGTCTCATACGTCCAGCAGCGTGCCACGTTACGGATGGTGTAGCCTCCTCCGCCCAGCATTAGCAGTGGCAGGTTGAAACTCTTCATGTACTCCACACACTTGGCATGGCCTGAGCACACAGCATGGAGAAACAGTTTTCAGTTGGGAGAAAATGATTTGGTTTCTCAGTTAAAACTTTATTCTCGACAGCTGCAGACCTCTTTGCTTGCAGTGTCATCAGGAGAGCGATGTTTCGTTAACTTACCTTTAATGGTGAGGTTGAAGCAACCAAGCCTGTCCCCTGACAGAGAATCAGCTCCACACTGCAGAACCACTGCACTGGGTTGGTACATCTCCATCACCTTGGCCATGATCTACACAAACAACAACATCTACTCTTTCAAATGGTTCTGTCCATCACGTGAGATCTCAACTACAAAAACATCACAGTCAACAAGTCCTTAATTACTCACAGGTTTGAATATGGCTTCATATGACTCATCGTCAATCCCATCCCTCAGTGGGTAATTCACAGCATAATATTTACCCTTCCCAGCACCGATGTCCTGCAGAAAACAAGGCAAATGTCAACTCACTGTATGACTACGACAATATGACTTTTATCTGTCAAATAATTTCAAGGCTTACCCTCAGGTCGCCTGTGCCGGGGAAGTACTCTCCATACTTGTGGAAGGAAACGGTCATAACACGGTCCGTGGTGTAGAATGCCTCCTCCACACCGTCGCCATGATGGATGTCAATATCTATGTACAGAACTCTCTGGTGGTATCTGGAAAGAGGGGAAAGATCTTGTAGTCTTTGGAAGTATGCAAAAATTATATTCTTTCTGAAAAGACACATGGGAGAACTGGACCCTAAACTCATCATCAGTTTAAAAAAATAAAAAAAAGACATTTGATCCACCACGCAGTGCATCGTCCACTCATGCAAAACAAAGACGTACTTGAGTGGCTATGGTAGGGCTTGTACTCACTTCAGTAACTCCAGAATAGCCAGTACGATGTCGTTGACGTAGCAAAACCCAGAGGCCTCAGACTTCTTGGCGTGATGCAGGCCTCCAGCCCAGTTGATAGCGATGTCTGTCTGCTGTTTGTTCAACTTTACTGCACCGGCTGGAGCACAGTGAAGAGGCCAGAATTAACAGCCTGCTTATACTGAACTGAACAGATTACTGGGGCAATGATGGTGTGATTACTGCCCAACACAGCATGTCTGTCTGAGCTGTACTTAAAGAGAAACAACTTACCAACGGAGCCCCCTCCTGAAAGCTGACAGAACTCAAATAAACCATCAAACACCGGACAGTCCTCTCCCACATTAACTGCAAAGCAAGGGCACAGAAATAATCATAACATTCCTCTCGTTCATGTCTAGACAGTCAGTTTGATGAACAGAAATAAAATACTTCATATACACAGACAACATCTGTGACCAAACTTACATCTCTGCATTTGTTTGCTGTACTCTGACATGTTGTCCGGTCGAATTGAACGCAGGAATTTGATGTAATCATCGCTGTGATACTTGGTCATCTCCTCTCCACTGGCTTTGTGTGGACGCTGAAAAGCAGAGGACATATTAGTTCCTGAAGCACACAAGAAAAGCTAGGGAGGACTAGTAATTTCACTAAAAAGCACAAAAAAAGTTACTGTAATTTAACATACGTATATCTCCATCTTTCTGTAGAGGCCATAGTTGAGCAACAGGTTGTGAGTCATGCGGATCCGGTGGGGCTTCATGGGGTGCCCCTGACCATAGTAGTAATTTCCAACGTCGCCTAAATTGTGAACAAATAAAAACACATCACGTTGGATTATTTGTTTATTTTACATGCAAAAAAAAAAATGTTATAAGTGTAAAAATGAAGTAAACAGCAAAGACTGTAACATAATAAGTTTTTGTTGCATAAACAGGTTCATGCGTGCAATTCAACAATACCATCATGCATGTGTTATGATCCTGCAACCGGACCTCTCACTCCAAAAGCTCCAAGTCAAATCGCCTCTATAAAACTACCCAGCTACACACACAAGCGCACAGCACTTAACGTCGACCGAAACACTATTTTACGCCGAACTACCTGGCATTTGAAGGTAGCAAGATGGGCCATTTTAATGTTAGCGTTAATTGAGGTGACAATGAAGTACTCGTATCCCCTTTGTTAGCTCTCTAGCTAGTAACGATAAGTAATCCAGTTAAAGTACTAGCATCGGGAAGATACACGCCTGAAATAGTATTTTAAGGGCAAGCCGCGCATTTAGGGAAATTGAGCAAACACTATTAGGGCATTAATACTCTGTATGGACTCAACGGCACTGTGTTAGACTGAGATGTTGAGAGCCGCCTGCTACTCAGGCTAGCTAGGTTAGCTAACGTGCCAGGTTAGCAAGAGGTGAAATAAGCTGAAACATTTGTTGGCGCAAAGTGGCGGATTTCGTTCACCGGTGCGCCCGCTGTCCAAAGTACAAGCACGCGAGTACTCACCGTCATAGTAGTAGCAAACTTTTTTCTTTGTTCCTTGCGAAGTAAGCGCCATTTTACTGCTCTTTGGCTGGCTTTCACCGCACACCGCAGGAGACAACAGCGACGAGAGGCGGATGGTTTGTATGGGGTCCGGCGGGGTGTAGTGTCAGCTGCTTTCAACAGGGGGCGGTAGAGTTGGCGTCGGTCCCACGCTGTGTGTTTGAGGGTTACTGCCTGCTCAGCGGTGGTGGAACAAGACCCCTTATTCATTAAAAGTAGCAACACTACAGTGTAAAAAAAAAAAAAAGCTCCATTGCAAGTAAATGTCCTGCATCCAAAATGAAACTTGTAGCATTACATTATGATATTTTGGAATTATAATAACATTTCAGCATTTTAATTATGTAGGCCTAGCTGGTCAAAGAGGGGCCATTTTTACTTACTTTATATATTACTTGGTTGTTTACATCATATTTAATAAGTTTATAGGTTTTGAATATAACATCTTAAGTAAGTAAGTGACTCTAGCCATCAAATATATAAAAATATAGTGTAGTAAAATGTGTCATAGGTGCCTCTAAAATGTGGTCCAGTAAAAGTATAAGGTAGAATGGAAAAGTAAAATGGAAGTGCTCGTGAACAGCACAGGTATGGATGGCTATGAGCGCGTTGGACTAACTGTGCCACGTTACATTTCACCACTGCTGTTCAATATCAATATCATCAAATCACAAATGCACATACTGAGTGGCTGTCATATTTGTTTGGTATATCTGCAGAATATGTTTCCAGCAGCACAAAACTACAGTGACCAGAATGCAGCATGATTTAAACATTTGCTAAACTTACTTAAATGCACAAATAAAACTTTTGAGCGTTTTTTTGTACTTTTGTATGTTGTGAAAAATATCACCAAGTATACTCTGGCTGATGGTGGTTCATTTTAGGTGAAGTGGGATGTGATGGCTTCTGCTTTATTTAATGTAATAACAAACAGCATCCATGTAAAGCTTTTTACTATAAGAAAAACAATTTGAAAACATTTATTAAACTGCAGAGGTAAAACACAGCTGAAGCAGTTTCAAAGTATTTACATCTTAATAATGAGCACCAGGAGAGCAGCTACTTATTCAGCTACTATCAGGCAGTTCCCAGTTTATTCAAGCAGCACGGTGATCACTCTCCCTTCTGCTGTTGGCTCGGCAGTGATCCAGCTGTTACAAGAGTTTCAGGTCCACAGTTCCACGTCATTGTATCATATCTAAGAAGCCACTTCAGAATAAGGTTGATGCAAAAACAAAGTACTCTTATTTGGAAAATCTCAGTTTGTAGGCTACCCTGTCAATATAAAGACATGTACTCTTCAACAAACAAAACACAATCTGGCATCCACCTTCACAGGCAGTGCCTTTAGTTTGAGTATACATATTGTATGTCTGTATGTCTCTCTGCCCCATCAGGGCTAGTCTTGGTACTGCCTCTCTGTGGCAGTGAAGAAATCCTCCAGAACACTCCTCAGGTACTCGAAGGTGGGCCTGTCGTCCGGGCTTTCCCTCCAGCACACACACATAATGTCATAAAGCCCATCTGAACAGTTTTCTGGCTTCGGCATTCTGTAGTTCCGCTCCAGGTTCTGGATTACCTCTGGGTTGGACATACCTGAACAACACGTAAAATATAAGAGAGAAGGCGATGGATATGATGTTTTTAGCAAATATAATCCGTGCTAGACTTGTAATTTGGTGATATTCTAAAATGATTTTGTGGTGGACCAGTATGAGGACAGTGAATGAGTATTTACCCGGGTAAGGTATGCGTCCATATGTCACTATTTCTGTCAGGAGGATCCCAAATGACCACACATCCGATTTTATGGAAAAGGTACCATAGTTAATAGCCTCTGGGGCAGTCCATTTGATGGGGAACTTTGCACCTATGAACACAGGAGGAAACTTTATTTCTCAAAAAAACATTGTAAAAAGCATGAACCCTTGGTGGAGCTACTGCACAGATTTTTATCACATTTCAATTTTTGTGATTCTATTTCAAATGTTTCCATGCACTCAAACAAAAACCTTATAATGAAACAAATAATATTCTGATAAGACAAGTTATTTAGCCTGAAAAACCAGTTCCATGGGCTCAAAAGAACATGTGATATAAGTGATCTCTACAAGGTTTTGTTACCCTCTCTTGCCGTGTATTCGTTGTCCTCAATCAGTCTTGCCAGTCCAAAGTCAGCAATCTTACAGATGAGCTCATGAGACACCAGAATATTGGCTGCTCTCAGGTCTCGGTGGATGTAATTTTGCTGCTCAATGAAGGCCATGCCGTCAGCCACCTGCAGGGGACAGCACATCGTCAGGCAATCGCTAATGTCTGTGTGTTCGAGCATGAAATGCAGGAGTGTGAGGGACCTGTGTATGTTTTAGTATTGTGTAATATCTGTGTGTGTTGGACAGATGAACAGAAATATCCCCAAACCAGGGAGTTTACCACTTCCCCAGGTCAGTTCCTTATAACCTTTACCCCTCTACTTCACCCACGTACTCCACCCAGGTACACAGCTGTGCCTGCTCTACTTCCTGATACTAAAAGCTGCAGCCCTGCCTTTACCTCGCTGCAGACTGGCTGATTATTCCAGTGACTGTGTTTCTTCATCAATCAGATACTACATGAGTCATTTCCTGATAGGCTGACCTCAGAGGGGAATTGATCACCTAATGTATGAGGAAATTAGTGTGCGAGGTGTCTTAATCAAGAAAATGCTGATAATTTCCACAGAATTCACCACCCACACTAAGCAGCATCTGTGTCGTTTGTGTCTCTGTTCAAATATCTCACTCACTACATTTTGCTGGGTCAGTGGTGCATATTTCAGACATAAGAATCTAACACATAGATCTGATTGGCCCTGGGGGTCTTGTCAGAAAGGTGAGATGTACGTTGGTCTGTGTATTTCATAAACTTCTACTGTTGCCATGACTTCCCACTCAGGGAACTTAATGCCTCTTTACTCTCCGTTCCATTCATTTGATTGTGGTGTGAATCAATCTAAAACTATAAACCATTATACTGCATTCATTCAATTTCTGCTTTACTCTCCTATACCTAACATTTGTTTGAGTAAAATCTCAGGCTACTCTGATTACATACATGTACGCACATTTAAAGCATAAGCATGTGGACAGTGTCCAATACTGCAGCAAGAGCAAGGTCATTAATCACTTGAATTTTTATGGTCCATCACATGATGGTTAGAGTTACTTGCTTAGCGCTTTTACCACAAATGCCAACAGTGCATGACGACTGGCTTGAAAGCATCTTTCTGTAAAATATGTTCACCGCAAAGCTCTGTATAAACTCCACTTCTCTGCACCAAGCTCTAAGGTGTCGGAGAATTTGCCTACTCCGGATGAAGAATTTCTTGTCTTGTTAGACTCTGAAACTTCAGTCTGTCTTCCTGTGGTTGTGTTTTCCATTCCCACACCCACAATACATGTTAGTCAAAGTTACTTTACTGGCATGTAACATTTCAAAAAGTCGATGTGGGCATGATTAGAGTTTGACATTTTGGGAATTACTCTTATTCACTTTGTTGCAAAGCGTTAGATAAGAAGATTTATACCGCTCTCGTGTCTGTACTCTGAAGAAAATGAAGCTAGAGCCAGTAGTCGGTTAGCTTAGCATAAAGATTGGAAAAAGGGGGAAACAGCTAGCCTGGCTCTGTCCCAGGGTAAAAACATCTGCCTACCAGCACTTCTAGAGCTCACTAATTAACATGTTATCTCTCGTTGGTTAATAGCTTGTTTTAAACTTGCTGGAGTCTCTACAGTAACTGCTCGCAACCAGTCTCATTTCAGCGGCTGCATCATTTGAAGGCTACATTTGCAGACCAAATGCTTCACAGCGGCATTTCGAAGGCTCCTTCAAATGCGACCAAGAAATGTAGCCTTCTTTTCCTGAATTTGGAGGATCCAACGGCTGTATCCTTCAGGGCCCAGCCTATCCAAAGATGTATTGCGCGCAAGAGAATATGACGTCCCCAAACGTACCATCAACAGCAGCTGAGCAGGATTACACTTTTAAATGTAAGTATTGGGTTTCAACTCACTCGAATAGCTAACGATACAAATGTTAAAAACACCAAGGGGCCTTAGAAACCTCAAACCTCAACTGCAGCTGTTAAGGTAGCTAGGCGACAGGAGCAGCGCTTCGTGACGGAAGGGTAAGAGCGGGAACAGCTGGTGACGCAAATAGGAAACCCTCCGTAGACCAGACCGTCTCATTTAACAACGCTCGGTTCGGCCTTCGTGTTTTAGACCGCGTCCTTAGAAGGATGTAGCCCCTGAATTGAGACACAGCTATAGTCTTGCACATAACCCTAGTAAAACGTTGTTTTTACACTTCGGTACAAATTAAACAATCCAGATATAATGTGTTAATTAGTGAGCTTTAAAGGTGCTGGTAGATAGATTTGTTATCTTCGGACAGAGCCAGGCTAGCTGTTTCCCCCTGTTTCTAGTCTTTATGCTAAGCTAAGCTAACTGTCTCCTGGCCGTAGCTTCATATTTAACAGACAGGTGTGAGAGTGGTATCAATCTTCTTATCTAACACTCGAGAACAAAAAGGATAAGCGTACCTCCCAAAATGTCAAACTATAATTTTAACATACAGTCTTTGTCAAACATGTTAAAATTGCTTAACTGACAAAATTAGTCATTTGTCAGGCTTCATATTGTATATTCACAAAATTAACTTTCATATGCGTGACAGTACACAGTGGTTATCGCTTTGGCGGAGCTGTGACAGAGCATCTTACTGTATGTTGATGAAAGACAGCAAGACAAATTCAGAAAAATTAAGTGGAAAATCTGCATTATACATTCAGTTTCAGGTTTTGACACCATGCCCTGATTTTGACAGTTTAGCTGAGTCGGCACCTCGGTGAGTAGATAAAAGATGTAGTGCGATACGCACACACACACATCCAGCTCTGTTATTACGAGATTAGTGTTGAATGTAAGCTTCATTACAACAGTGGCCAGTTTCCTGTTTATGAACATCACGCTGAGGGAATAGGAAGTGAAAGATTAAATGAAAAGGAATCTGGTAAATTGAGTGAAAGGAGCATAGAGGTAAGAGAACAGACACATTGATATTAAAAAGAGATGTCTTGCCTGAGACGCCATGTCTATCAGAGTGTTCATGGGCAAATTGCTTCCCTCCGGTGTTTTTAGGTAATCCACCAGGCTACCTGTAAAAGCACGTATTCATGTTTTTATACAACAATATGAATGTAGCTCACAAAACATGTCAGACTCAACCTATTTCTGCAAATAAATTTAAAACTAGGTTACCACCACCAGTACATCCTTAATATTACAGATGGATACATGTGTTTATTGTATTGTATTTGAAGGTGCTATGTACAGTGAAAAGTGATATTAATTGTAAAACTAAAGTAAAATAATGCTTTGCCCAGAAGACTAATGATTTGTTTTTTTTTTGTTTTTTTGGTCAAGCTATACAATTCCCCACATAAATAGACGGAGTTGGACCAGAATAGCAGTTCAAATCAGGGAACATAACACGGTGAGGAAGTACACAAAGCATCAGTCAAGTTGATGCATAGTTTCTGTCAGCTGACTTTCTGTTGAGTTTGATTAGCGCAGAACAATACCTCTGCACACCAGCCAACCAAGTCAACCAAAGGAAATACTTTAAGAGGAATGACTGTGCCAGGAAAGAGGAGGCCTTTGCTCTTCTGCTTAAGTCCGGAAGACTGCTTTTGAAGTCTGAGAGCCAGAGGAGCGCTCTTTGTCAAGGTCACAAAGGGAAGCCGGGATGACACGCCTGTTATTTTCCATCTTTGTTGTCTTCGAAAATAAAAGAAACGGACATATTGAAAAGACGGGAACTCCGAGCCATCCTTTCTCTTGACAACAGAGGCGACAATTGTGTCCTGTCCACACATGGATCCCAGACAAAGAGGCAGCCTCATGTAGAGCCACTGCTGGTGGTTTACAGGCCACACATACAAGACTACACAAAGGCACTCCATTCAATTCAGCTGCAAGGCTGTTTCTGTGTTTGTGACAACATCTCCCTATGCATTTTGTTATTGTTCCTCCCAGTGAAAAAGAATATCAAAGAGTTGAGGTTAAAGTGAAACAGATACTGGATCACTTCGATATGACTGCTGCATTTGGGCGTAATAAACTAGTCGGCATAGATCTTGTAATATGGAAAGTTGTTTGCAGCTGTAACCATGACCCCACATTTTACTTGTGTTTGTGATTCACAGTAACATCACATGTACTTTGTTATATAAGAAGGGAGGGAAATAGGAAGATCCAGTGGCAAGGTGCTGAACAAACTGCCGTTGTTTGTTTACTACCACAACCTTACAGTGTTCCAATATTTGTGTACATGGGTTTGTGCATGTGCCCGTGAGTGTGTGTGGATGCATGTGCGTGATATGGACTCTGGAAAGTAGCCAGGCCTCATCAGGGGTGAACAATAACCAGGGCAATCACCCTCTCCTATTTTAACACCCCCTTGTCTCAGTCCGGCCAGGAGAGACTTCCCCTCGGTGAGTAAACACCAGTAACCTGTCTGGAGGGGCCCGGAAAAGAAGTGAAAGTTCATGTTTGCTTTGAAACATTTTCGCACAGAGCGGCGAATGCAGGAGTTTCAAGAGGAGAAGCTGAAAATAGCCTATCAGAAGACAGGCCACTTCAGCAGAGCAGCGTGCTTTGGGAGACAAGGCTCATGACTTAGCTCCCTTATTTTGGTTTGCTCACAGAGCTGCATTCATGTACGATCACAGGTGATGATTATACAGTATAGTGCCAGTAATGTGCATCTCATATCATATCGTTTACCAAACACAAATAAATAGGAAGGCAGCTGTGGTTGTGTGATCAAAAGGTGCGTAAGGCTTATTCAACAGAGTCACTGGAGTGGAGAACGCGTCTAAAAACACTATGACTAATGAAAAGGGTGAAACACATGGTGCAGCCCAGTCTTTTGTTCAAGCATGTGCTCTGACACCCAGAGTCTGATAACAGATCAACATGTTTGATCCTGAACGTCTATGACACGGGCACGGACTATAAAACACTTGTCTTTGCTCCAGGCACAGAGCTTATCCTGATGACACTGCCTGCAGTGTTCACGGTAACGGGGCAGGAGATTAAGGAAATTATCGTTTCAGACAGGCTTAGACATATTTCAGGTGACTAAACTGAACTGAAAGGAGCTGGTATGATTACAGAAGGATTTCTTTTTAAATCATCTTCAAATGAGCATTCATTTCATAGAAATACCCTGGGACTTGGTTTTCCTTTTCTTTTGATGCTTTCAGTGATATCTGGAATTCCCTGTTAATTGTTGACGTTATTAGTAAAATGCCTCAGGCTGTGACACACTGAGTATTTCTACCCACCATTTTCCATGTACTCTGTCACAATATAGATCGGCTCCTGGGTAACAACAGCAAAGAGGCGGACGAGGCGTGCATGCTGCAAGTTCTTCATCATGTTGGCCTCTGCCAGGAAGGCTTCCACCGACATTGTGCCCATCTTCAGGTTCTTAATTGCCACCTTCCTCTCATTATTGTAGACACCTGAAAATATACATTTAGACATCTCTGGGTTTGTGAAAGGCATTGATTAAACACAGCCATGCTAGCAGCTCTGTGAGGCTGTACTCACGTTAACATGCTGACGTTATGCAGGTATAATGCTCACCATGATCACCATTTTAGTATAGCGTGTGAGCATGCTAACATTTGCTAAATATCACTAAACACAAAGTACAGCTGAGGCTGATGGGAATGTTATCAGTTTTGCAGGTATTTGGTCATAAACCAAAGAAATGGACAAACTGGAATTTTGACCTGATGATGCCGCTAGAGAAAAAGTTAACAGATCACAAAAATCAGATGTTGAAATATTTCACTGGATAAATGAAAACCTTGACCTGCTGGTGGCGCCAGAGGAAAAGTCAGAGGTCATCTAAAGTCATTGGGGTTTATCCTCTGAGGACCATGAATATCTGTACCAGTTTTAATGGTAATCCACCCAATACTCATTGAGCTTTTTCACTCAAAACCAAAAATGTCAACCTCATGTTTGTGCTAGAATAGAAGTCAGGGGGTTACCAAAGTCAGTAGGCTTCACTTTCTGTAAATGTCTGTTCAAAATTTCATGACAATCCATCTAATAGTTGTTGAGAAATACGTTGCCCTGCACATGCTGCTAACATGACTAAAAATGTTTTGTCCACATGAATTACTACACTGTTTAATGTAAAAGTAAACCAGGAGAGCTTTCATCTCAGCTTGCAGGGGTCATAAATACAATGCTTATGTCAGTGCTAAACTAACAACAGTTCCACCATGTGACTCTCATTCAAACAGGATCCCAGGATTCCAGCTCTGGTACGCTAACACTGCCGTATATGTTAACTAAACCCACGGCCAACCAGCTTTATCTTCAATCATATAACGTGCTGAGCATCTCACACCATCCATGAAGCGTAGCAATGCTGGGAACAAATTACAGTCACTATTCAAAGCATTCCTTAGCTTTTTTTTTTAATCTACAATGGAAATCTTCTCGCTATACAGGATGGTTATCACGCATTTTTATATTAACTAACGAGAATAAACATTTCATAGCAAATGATGGGTCACTGATGGGTCACTCCCATTATTCAACTATGTCCTTGAACCAATGTTTGTATGAGATACTGTAAATAGAAAGTGGCTGTGAAAGGAGGACAAGTTCCATGGTTGGCTGTGTTTAGCTCTAGTGCAGTGGTTTGTTTGGGATGTTGAATTGTGCTGGCGAATGAGGATGGAAAATGCCCATCCAATTGAATAATAAGGGGGTTGTGGCACCAATTATTTCAACTGATACCCTTGAGATCAAAACATTTTGCCTTCTTGTTTAATTTAATATCCACAATGTCAATAGACATTCATGCAAGTATTGTTAAGAGACAATTGCTCCAATCTGTGAGCTCACTGGAAAGGTACATTCATTTAAGTGATGTTGCGTAACAGGGATAATAGCTCATGTGTCAGTCTCCAGTTAACCAGGTCATACAAGCCTACAATTAAGGCTGTGCTGAGGAAACTGTTCTGCATACACTGCAGAAAAACCCTGGCTAAAGGCTTTCTATCAGACACACAGTCAAACCCAGATCTTTAGTGAGCAACTGGGCTTTGTGCAAAATGGCAAAACAACACTTAAATGATTGAATTCAATTTAAGACTCACCCATCCAGACTTCTCCAAACTGTCCTGCTCCAAGCTTGCGCTCCAGCTTCAGGGACTCACGGGGAATCTCCCACTCATCCTGCCACCAGGGCTTCTGCGGCGCCCTCGACTGACACGGCTTCACCAGCTTTGTGCACAACCCGTCTGAATCGCCTGCATGACACAGAGAGGAGACAGGTTTAAAATGAGTCAGATGAGGACCCCCGCAGTAATCAGTAGTGTTGATTAATCCTCCTCAAGAGGCTGTACGCACGTGAGTGGTGCTGGACAAGCTCCTTCAGTGAGTTAAAGGAAATCTTGGCTGTGATGTAGAAGCCACCACTGTCCATGTTGCGGATTCTGTAGTGCTTGACTCCTTCACCAGTGTTGTGGTCCAAGTCCCTGACTGATAAGGAGTATGACCCTGGAACAAAGAGGAAGCATAATCTGATGTGAGATTTCACGTAAAATAGTTTAAAATCACAAATCTAGATTCATGTCAGTTATTAGTCTAAATAGAGAAGAGTACAGGAGAAAACTGTGTCAGCCTTAACACTGATTTTATTATGCAGTTGACAAGATTTTGGTCTGCACGACCGCTTTACAGTACAAAAAAGTATTGATTTATGGCACACATCTGCTGGGGTTATCATTCCACTGTTTGTGCTGGATTTCCAACACAAATAGTGGAATGAATGAAATGTACATATATACAAGTCTCAACATTGCCAACAGTAAAGCAAAACTGAAATCAAATAGATAAAGCTGGTTGGGAAACAGGAAGGGGGTTTGTAGGAAATGGGTCTTATTTTAGAAACACTGCCAGTAATAACAAGACTGGATGAGGATACCAGTCATTTTGTGCATTATCTCACTTGTATAGCAAATATAATGATATTTAAAAATGCTACATGTAGCACATTTAAGCAAAGGTCACAGTGGAAGGTCATACTCAGATATACCACTGAGAAACCACCTTGTGAAATAGAAACTTTGATGATGTGTAAGCTCTATATGAGTCAATGCTATGATGCCAAAAAGATCACTTCACCTGGGGTTGTCTCACTCTCTCGAATCAGGAAGGAGCCCTGCGTATTCCCAGGAGCGAGGAGGAGCCTCATGGCTTCGTTTCTAGAAATGTTCTTAAAGAACCACCTGCAGCACAAACACACAATATGCTTCACGCTTTGAGCTAACCACTTCCCTTCCCTCAGGGACACAGTATGCATTATATGAGATGATTGAGGTTGAGTGACATGGTGTTGAGAACAGTATCATTTTGTTTCCTGTATGACGTACGGTTCAGTCTCCACTGTAGTCATTGCAACAAAGTTGTGTGGGATGTAGCCCTGCTGGCCTGTGGTGAGAGACTCTGCCAAATACCACTCTGGATCATCCCTGGGTGTCAAAAGAGACAGTAATAATACCATTAGTGAGTTTACATATCCGTGATGCCTCACAGCAGTCTAGACGTTCTGGTATGAATGGGTACACATTCAGAAAGCAGTTTCATTTTGCCCCCACAGGCAAAAGGGCTCTTTGCAATGTAAATGATCACTGCATGAAATGAACCGCATCACACTTAGTAGGTGGGGAAATGTCTTGTCTTGCACATCAGCAGAAGAGACAGGAGAGACTAGAGAAAAGAGACATCACACTCACTTACAACAAGCTATATACAATATTCACCACATTGAATAGAGCTTGTTAAACCTTTGAAGTTTATCAGAGGAATATTTCTCCCTAAAATCAAAATATGTTCATGCCTATGTCTGTCAAGGCTGTAGCCAGGGTTTTAGAAACACAAGTCTAAATTCATCTCGCAGAATCCCGATCACCTGAGACGTTTCAACCAAACTCTATACAATTTTCTGAGTATTTAAAAAATAAAATCATATTTTATTTATTCATATCAATTTAATTTTTTGTACATTTAGTTGATTCCTACATAACGGTCTGGTGCCAGGTAGAACGCTACATTTCTTTCACTTTAACATATTTGTTTTTTTTCACCAAAAAACATATACGTTTAGTCTAAAAAAATATTATGATCCACCTTAAAAAATGTGTTATATGTGTGTAATTGTATATTGTAAACTCCTCTTCATGTCATTATACCCACAACTTCCAGATATATCACAGAGGACATGACCTTTTTGTCCTCAGTGGTAAGTACAGCCCTGACTGAAGGAAGTGAAATTCCATTTCAGAGTTTGCAGGACCACCAAATAAAACCAAATAAACCAGTTCACTTTTCACATAGAGCCATCTTGTTATTATTTTAAAAATAAAATAAACACTACATTTTTCTTAATAGCTAGTTACCTATGTATTGTATGACTTAACAAATGCTCTGCAGGTCTGTAAGAACATTTACCTTTATTTCCTTTATTTATATGTGTTACAGGAGTGTAGGTTTCCTCTTTCGAACCTGCCATGTAATCGTGCGGCTAAATGTTTTTGACATTTTTGCCTATGTTCAATAGTTGACAGTAGAGAGAGACAGGAAACATGGGGCGAGAGCAAGGAGGATTGACATGCAACAAGTCTCCAGTCAAAAAGGTAAATACATGATATATACCTCAGTTCACTGGGGTGAGTGGATAGTATGCGACTTGTTTTCTGGGGCTGAAATATTATTATAATTCTTTTTGCCAGGCTTTACTATATGTTAATCAGCAGCTTACTTGTTGATGATCTTGAGTTTGTCTCCCTTCTCAAAGCCCAGGTCACCATCATGGTTGGGCTCATAGCTGTAAATGGCCACCACAAGGTTGTCTGCAAGAGGAATATTGTAAGTTTTAGTTAAATAAAATATAGGTGAAATACATTGGTGGCAGTTTTTACTCACAAATGGGACATAGCAGAAATAAAATAAAGGCTTATGTTATGTGCTGGATGACTGAATTCCTTTGATATTGATATTTTGACGATTGGCTGCTGCTAAAGGCTCGATGGCAATGGTGAATGGAGAGAGTGGGCGCCCTTGCCTGGTCCCCCGTGCAGTGTGAAATTTGTGACAGTTGACATGGCTGAAGGTGAGGTGTACAGAATCTCAACGCAATTAAGAAATTATTTTTTAAAGCCACATTGCTCTTGTGTGGCAAATTGAAATTTCCTGTTGACTTTTCTTTCTTTGTTTGTTCCCAAAGTAAGATAATGCAACCCCACAGCTAGAAAGAATTCCAGCTTACATTGATTTGCTTTTATACTTCAAGACAATAATATAATACAGCAAATACAGGAAGGCGATACGCGACACGGGGGGGATGTGAAGCCCCAGTGGCAGAAAATGTCGCTAATAGACTTTCTGATGAGTTAGAAGTGTAATTGAATCCATAGCTAAATAAAACAATGAGGTAAACAATTTCAATTTTGTAAAAAATAAAAATACTAAAGTAGTTAATTGCTTTCTGTGCGCAATGAGTAGCCAGTGCCCTGCGACAGACAATCTATAAAGCGGACTCTACCAGAGTGATTGCTGAGGAAGATTAGCCAATGATGTATCAGATATGGCACGGACATTTTAGACACATTGTCATGTAAGCAATAAAGGAAATGGGAAATGTTGTGAGGGCAGATTATGAAATGCGTACACTAGAAGGATTTAAGGAGTGAGAAATAAGGAAAGTGAGAAGCTGAAAGATGTGAAAGATACAAAACAAACCTCTTAACTTCAATTCAACTGGGGGTAAACTAAAAAATAAAAAGCTTTTTAACGTATTTTTTATATTTTTCCTTATGTATTCAATTGTACTTTCAATAATACTTATAATAATACAGCCTGAAACTTGTAAATTTATCACACTTAATATTTACTTAACGTTTGTGCTATATTAACCTGATACTGCCATTCTGTTTTTCCATAATTGTGCTACTGCTGTGTGCTCTGTACTGTATATACATCATCTATTGCATGTCCATCCTTTTTTACCCCATTAAAAGGGTGTCGTATGTTGTACTTGACTTGACATGTGCCTGTAGATACTGTAGATCCAGAAAAATATACTGCATCTTGTCACCTGGTAAAGGAGATGTAGGAGGTGAATGCTGTGATGGGTATGGAGTCAGCTGGTCTGTGTACTGGTGGGAGAAAAAAAAAACGAGATTAGACTTGCATTTTAAATTCAGCTTTCTGAAGAACATATACATACTATCACATGTCACTTTCACAGTAAAAGCTATGTACATTTCTGCATTAGTACGCAGATGTATTGTGGCACACACAAGTGGTTTTCTCCTTTATTTCTAATCTAATGGGACATCTAACTCATGGAGAGGAAACAAACAACATTGAGAGAATAATTATGCTCCCATTTAATCACACACATAAAAGACAACTTCCCTCACAGTTATGTAAGTTATAAAAAAATCCTGGCCTCAAACATACAATAGCAGACTGTACTTAATCATTTTTATGGTTACATAATTTACACAACAACAATGAAATGTTCACACCTTCTCATTTGCACTGTACTGCAGTCAGCTTGTGTGTGTGTGTGTGTGTGTGTGTGTGTCCTCCAAGTGGTCATTCACATTCAACCACACAAACAACCAAAACTCATTCATGTCAAGCTCACTTACACAGACACTCATTCATGCACTACAGTGTACAATGTACTGGAACACACATACGTACACATAAAAAAAAAACACAAATACATGCCTGCACATACAAAATGTACATAGGCACTTACTGGATTGCATGACTGGGGAGCTATAGGACAGTTACAGTGTTCACAGATTTCATCCAAGTTCTCAATCCAGTCGCTGTCTGAATAGTCCGAACTGCAGTTACATCCCATCTTTCCTGCAATTTAGAGGTTCAAGTTATTTTTTAAAAGGTGTTGTACGGGCCTCAAAATGTTCATAAAATAATGACTACTTAATTTTTAATGGCAAACAAATCTCTAATGAAAGTATTTTCTTTTTTGCCGGCATCTTAGATACCTATGGTGGCACCAAATAAATGTCTCTCATACCAATCCAGGACGTTTTTCAATTACAGACATCAAATACTGCTAGCAAAAGAAAAAACATAAACATAAGACAGTATTTATTTATTTATTTATTTAAAGACCTCTTTCATGGCTTCATTTTAAGATTTGTACGTGGAAGACACTAACAAAAAACACAAAATGTTTTTCGTTTCTGAAAACTGCTTTAATCGGATGTGACTGAGGGCCTCGCCTTAAAATGGAGGCTCGTGGTGAATCAGGATGGAAATTAAGAGTCTCACACCTGTAAAAGATTCCATTTTAGACACTCTTTATATATATATATATATTTATGTATAACACTGTATCACACCCAGAACTGTGACAAACAACTAAATTGTTCAACCACGTTCAGCGTTGCAAATCACAGACCTTTACATGTTCTAATCCTAATTCAGACTGGAATAGCAGGCTCTATAAAACTGTACAAATACTAATCTTGTATAATCCAACGTCTGCACATGTTCTGTATTGTGTTTTACTGGTGCACTCTACGGACTGGATTTCTCAAGCTCGCTCGGCTCCCATTGGACCAGTCGTGGAACAGGGTCAGTGGGCTAATCGTGGCAGCCGTCTATCCCAAAGGCTCAAAGCCGTGAGAAAAATCTGGAGAGGCCTGACCCGGCAATAACAACACGCCACTGTACTGAGACCCCAAGGAACGAATCACAGAGGGATCACCAGGGTATGAGTAGGGTTTTTTTGTTTTTTTTAATTATCAGCACTCCTACGCCTACTGGCCAGCACTCAGGGAGTCATGCAAACAAAGTCAGCATTTTCCATTGAGGGGCTACCCTCTCCTTTTTATGATCTGCAGCTGAGGGCCTTTCCAAACAAATACTGATGATTGTTATTGTTGGCAAAGTATTATGGGTATGTAGATGGTAAGTGAGGTCTATAAGAATGACCTAAGACATTTGGCTTAGTTCACTGGCATTGTCAGTGAAGCTTGTGGAGTAAAAAACTAGATGTTTTCAAAAGACATTGAGAACACTTTAACCCAGGAAACAACATTTACACGTAAAAAAAAATACATTTTTATGTGGATTTCCTTGTTGTCGCACCATTTTCACTCTAACAATTTGATGTTTCACATTCAAATCTGCATTATCTCTGGCATATAGACATGTTTGTGTGGCAGCTATGAATTTACAAAAACATAAATGCCTGAAGTTTATATTTTATTTGAATAATAAATGTATAGAGTAGATTAATAAGCTACAAAGCATATTTTATTACAACAAGAAAGCGTCCTATTGTTCTTATGTGGTCCCGTCTTCTTTGTAATATAGATTTTTATCAGCAGTGACGATAATACAACCAGTATCTGAATGTGTTTTGTTACTTGCCTTTATATTAAATCATGAAACTCATATGGGAATAAAATATGGATTTTACCTAACTGGCCATCACTGCTGGGTGTGGACATTATCCTTCTCTATACGTCAATTATCAAAGTACAGGATATTATACAAAAAAGTCAAAAGATCAAACCCTCTACCGACTCTAAACAACCCTGATTTACAAGGCATATTTTATATAACACATATGATAATTACAGGGAAATGATCTACCTTAGTCGCAGTCTTTTCCTTCTCTATAATCTAAACCTATGTAACACTGATAGAATCGCAGGTTTGAAACTTACCTCTTGAAATATGAAATGTCTCTTCAAGCGTCCAATAATATCAGATTCCAAGTGCCGCCATAGAGAAACTCTTCATTAGATAGCTATTTCTTTTAAAGAGCTATTTAGCAGTAAGTGAGTTTTTCACCACTGGAGTCTGGGTGTGAAGATGTCATCATCCGCTTCTCTTATTATAACCACCTCAGTGCAAGGAGTGCTGATGTGTGTCTGTACGCACACACACACAAACACACAGTTTAGAGCAGTGGAGGAGAGCGACCCAGAGAGTTTCCTGTCGTTGAAAGGTTGAGGGTTGCTCTGCAGGCTTCTAACAGGTGCTTTACCATGCAGCTGTGTGTGAGCAGGGGGAACGTTATAGGCTCCATGGTAAAGGGGGTCAGGACAGCACCTTTCCCAAAGTGGGAGCCGAGATGTGAATGTTCCAGTACAGTTTAAAAAAAAAAGGCTATGGTAGGCTGCGAGACAGTGGTGAGGTTATATTTGTATATTTTTGTGCTACTTTTGTTTGTAACACCTGTGAGTTAGTGACCTTTGAGGTGAGGAACACCATCAATGTAGGGTTGAGGTGATGGTCCAGGGTTATTCATAAGAACTCGCCCTGCAAGAGAGTGTTTGATAAGATAGAGGATTTCAAATTGCATCAGATTGGTAGAGATCGTAATCAGTTATAATTGATATTTACAGTAATGCCACATAAAAGACAATTTTGGCTATTGGGGCAGTCGTATTTCCTGTGTAGTGGTTTCAGGCCTCAGGTTTGGTATCAAGACAACAAGGCTATTTTTGTCGATTGCACACGTGGTTTGTGTCTGTTCTGTTTGTGGCCAGTGGACCATTTAAAAATACACAAGGTCAAATATGAAAAAAACATACAAAATAAGAAAGAGAGAAAAAAAACAAGTGTCAAACAGTGGATGACCCTCTTACGAATCATTACTTTAACCAAAGCTCTTTGTAGACTGGGGGGCCACAGCATGGTCACATTTAGCCCTGAGAGGAGACATGAATTAACAAGTCTCTCAGATTGCTAACACACTCGAAGCCTGTGCTGTCGCGTTTGCTACTTTTCAGACAGCTCTGCTGCGGGCCGCAGCTCTTCTCTTGTGGTGAACGGCTGCTGCTACAGAGCATGCACTGGCAGGAAGTCAGTCCAAACATTACAGGAAGTGCACAGGCATGTGTGCTTAGAAGACTACCACAGCATAGATTAAGTGTCATGAAACCACCTGAGCTCGCTCTTTTTCCGTTAAAGTACATTACTGAGAGAGTGTAAATCTAGAAGGGTGGGTGAAGGAGTTTGATATATATGTCACAGAGCCTTTTACTGAGCTGATTTCAAAACAGAAGGTAAAAAGATGCATATGCACAACCATAGTATTCTATCGGCTTCTTAAGTCCAAATCTTATCAGACACAAATTCCTCCTTAATATGATGAAATATTACGGTGGATCAACTGGCACATACCTAAAAGAGTCTCACCATCTTTGGAGATCAGCTTTTGGCTGGCCTTATAACCCTTTAAGGGTATTCCTAGTTTCCCCTCGACCACAGTTGTCACTACTTCCAAATGTGGTTGGAAATCACATTCTGTTACGCAATCGAACAGAGATACTATCAACATGCAGAAAGTTTTCCATGCCTCCTACCACCTCCTTCACGATGCAGGTGCTGGCCTCTTTCATGTGAGCGAGCGCGACATTTGTTTTGCTGCGGATGCTTACTCATGTACGCTTTAATACAGTCTTCAACCAATTCAAGTATCACGCATTTTTAAGTTAGTCTGGTCTCAAAACAAACGATATGCTTTATTTACACTCCAATATCAGCTTCTGCTCCTATGATGACATGTGGTATGATATGGGGAAGAGGTCAAGGGAAACTATCTGCAGGCCAGAGCGGAGTGGCATGAGAAACACAAGTCTGAATGAGGCCTTGAAGTGCAATACCTCGGCGTCTCTGCATTTTACATATGATATTCATTTCCACTATTGAGGTCTAACGTCACACATGTCCTGAAGTATGCCATCATTTCAACAGCCCTAGCTGTGCTCTCATTTCACACAGTGACCGCACTCTGCCAAGGCATATTTGGTTTCTTGTTCGACTAATTATGTCCAACAATGTCTGTGGTTCTGCACATCCCTCTAGGGCCTCATTCACATGTTTGGATATTACACCAGGTCATGAATGTGTCGCGGAAGGAAAGAAGAGACTATTGTGCGGAGTGGCTTTAAGACCAAGGGTGGCTGACGGGGATGGATCTGAACCAGTCCAAAGTACCCGTTCTAACCATGTGATAACCAATGTTTTAAATGCTAATAAAATATCATTTACAAATGAAACAGACATGGTTAAGACTCTTTAATAATGTGTTGTATGCGCAAGAAGAAATTGCTATTTACATTTGAAGGCATTTTGCTTTTATACTCATTTGTCATGTAGATACATTCATATTACAGTAGCATGATTTAACAATCTGCATAGAATAACAATAATGCTTAAACAGTTACAACCAATGTCAAATATCACTCAACAAAACATGTTATTCTTCCTACTTGCTGTTACTAATAAAATTAAGCTATATAATAAACCATTTCACTTCTGCAGCAAAACACACTTGGTCACTGTCCAGACATATAAAGTTTCCGTTCTCCGTGCTCTGCAGCATCTGGATGTGGTAATGGAAAACAAAATGCATAAGGCATTGCCTCCTGGGTCCTGTCACTGCAGTGGTGAGGCTAAGGAGATATATTTGGTTTGTGAAGAAGAGGTGTAAAAATGCTGGAGTGTGACCTCCCACTTCCTTCGAGGATACTGGTAAGGACAGCACCCTGACCAAGGCCTCAACAGCTGGAATATGCTGCTGTATTAAAGCACTCTATTTATTGTAAGTGATGCTGAACATTTCCTCCAGACTGGATCAGACATGCCACCTTCACCTTATTTCAGTGAATTCCAAAAAAACAACAACAATTTACTAGTAATGTGATGCAGTGGTTCCCAACCAAGCAATGTCTATTTGCAACCTGTACTGCATGTAACCATCAACCAGAGGGTGGTCTGAAGAGATTACGTTATTGAGTGATGTGCTAGAAAAGTGGAAAAGATTAGAGGAAAATCTGTTTTTTTTCTGGTTCCTATCCTGTTAATAACCTCACGACCTCTCAGGCTTATCTCGCTAGGTTGGGAACAACTGATGTAAAGTAATCTGATCTGTCTACCTGTCTGAAAAGGGCTTCTTCTTAATATTTCAGGAAGTACTTATCTCCCTGTAACGTCATGTGAAACTTTATCTTTACAATACCAGATCATTGGGTATAAAATATAGTTAACATAATGCCCATTTCCTATCTTCCTTTACATTTCAGTCTAGCTCTGAGTCTTCATCTATCTACTCTGATTAACATCGCACTGTGCAAAGAGCAGCCCGGGCTCCGTCCAGCAGGAAGGTGTGACGGTAGCTATTAAGGGTGTATGTGCCCCTACAGGTCTGCTCACTGAGGCTTCCTCATACCCGTCAGGCCAAGGTGCTCATCAAAGGAGTCAGTTTCATTTCCACCCATGGCACCAAAACCTGGCAGCCACTCTTCACCCTATCACCAAAACACCTACAGAGGAGGAAATTAAACCTAAAAACTAGAGCCAACACAAACACGGAGGAGTGGATGGGAACATCCTCAGTAACATGAATACGGGTCGAGGTTTTAACACAGTGAGAAACGTCTGGAGTTGATGTTCATCTTGGTGAGGCCCAGGTGTTTGAGCGGGGTGGACAGAGCGAAGGCAGCCTTCATGGGGATGTCACACAGCAGGTCCGACTCCTCGCCACACTCCTCCAGCTCGTACGTTGCATCGTCCAGCATCTCCTTGTGGCGGTCGCACACCTGCTCCACTTTCAGCCTGTGGATCTCCACACGCAGACGGATCAGCTGACGGGCCAGACGGTTGTCCTGAACCTGCATCTCCCTCTGCAGAAGGAGCAGGAGGTGAGGAATGGAGGTGGAAGACAAAATGAGATATATAATGTGAAAGTTTTTTGGATGGCTCTCAAGATAGTTTTTATCTTTCTTATCAAAGTGTGTAAATCACTGGCATGTGGAATATACGGGCTGCAGCCTGAGACTGTGAGAAAACAGACGTCTTATTGTTTCACAAACTGTTTGTTTAGGCCGTGAGAACTGCATGAAGTCAGTCATGCTATCCCCCAATTTAAGTCAGGCATTAATGCAGAGCAGATCACTGACATCTGAAGAGGTGACTATCTACCTGAGAGGTAAACTAGGCAGACAGGCATCTATTCCACACACATGTGCAGCTGAGGAACTTTGGAAATCGTTTTCGTTTTACAGAGTAAAGTTGGCAACCCTTTGCAACATTATCTGCACTCAAATGAATATCTTTTTCAGTATAATAGATCTTTGAGTAAAATCTAATCAAATGCTCAGGAGTCACTCACCAGCTCTTTTCTCAGAAACTCCAAAGCATCATCAAGAGTATCAAAGCCACAGATGTTGCGCACAACCACTTCTGAGTTCTCATTTCTCACAGTCGCATCAGGCATAGAAACGACTTGTCCTCCAGAGTCCGCATTGTCTGCTGAGTAACTTTCCGTCCACGGTCGACTCTGTACCCGCTCCTGCCACTCCAGATAGGATGGTCTGCGAGTCTGTAACTTCAGCTTTTCTGTAAGTGCCTTCACGCTGTCCAGATCCTCCGTGTCTCCCTCGGAGGACTCGCCTCCAAACTCTTTAAAATCCATCGGCGCAGTGATGAACGCAGTCCTTGGGAATTCACGCTAAATTCGCTTGCTGGATTGGCAGCTTGGCGATTAGAGAGCAACAGGTCCTCACCTCCTTTATAGGCAGATAAGAAGCAGTGACCGCCCATCCAGCAGAGCACACAGAGGCTGGACAACATACAGGCTTTTCTTAATGTAAGGAAGCCGGGTTTCCAGCAAGGTCCATGCGTCGCTCTGTCACATACTGAGTGAAAATACAAAATAAAGTTCTAACTGTGCATTCGGAATTAATAGTAAAATTATTTTTATTACTATTATTTTGGAGTCAAGTGTGATTACGTAGGTTACTCTTAAAAGTAAAAGTACATAATGCAGGAACATGGCAACTGTGAGTGTTGTATCGTTCTCTACCCTATATTACATTACTGGCTTAGTATTGCTGATGCATTTATGTGTAAGAAGCATTTTAATGTTGTATAGCTGGTCGATGTGGAGCCGTTTTGAACGACTTTATATTCCTGGACAGTTTAATGTATTACAATGACTTCTATTTTATAAGCCTGCCATGTGTTTTGTATGTAAAATATGCAATCAGCAACTACTGCTGTCAAGTAAATGGAGTGGGGTGAAAAGTAAATTTCCCTGAAGGATAAAACAGCATAAAATGGAAATACTCAAGTACCCTTAAAACTATAGTAAAGTACAAAACATTAGTAAATGTTCTTGGTTACATTCCACCACTGTACTGCACTACATTTCAAATGGAAATATTGTACTTTTTCCAAGGGGTGCATTTATCTTAGTGCTTTAGGTACTAGATCAATGCACCCCTTGGAAAAAGCACAGTATTTAATATTGTGTTTTACAAAACACAATGCATACAATATACGACAAAACAGTTATAAATGTAGTTAAATGTAGCTCCACCTTTTTTACATCAACTAATACACTCAAACACTTCTTCCACCACTGCACTAAGCCAAAAAATAATGTTGTCAGGCGGATCGTGATTTAGACCAGCTTTCTACGTTTGAGTATGCTGCCACCTAGCGGTCATTTATTATACAACAAGCACATCACTGCCGCGTCCCCCCCCCACCCCCCCACCCCTGCAAAACTTTTACCAGCATTATGTGACACAGCTCAGTGTAGCTGTTTCTCAGGAAATGTGCACTTCCGTCTTTTGTCGCCTCAAGTAACACATCTCCGTCTCCAGAGCAGTCTTGTGCTCAGCCACCTGTGCGTGACAAGGTGTAGCCACGTTAGGACCCGGCTCTGCTCTGAAACAAAATGACTCTATTTATAGACACCTTATCGTCAAACAAACAGAGCGCAACTGCAGTGTTACCCAACCATCTGAGTGAGCAGAGGAGGGAGTTTGCTTTCTTTTTCTCACTTGCGCAGTAAAGAAGTTCGGCAGCGGAGGGCTTTTTCGGTTTGTGACAGGTAGCTGATGGAGTTCTCTGAGCACATCAAGACCGCCAACGTGAAGGATGTTGTCCTCCGGCAGCCGCTGCACCCACCGAGCAGAGGCACCCTGTGCATCACCGGCCACCACCTGCTCTTCTCGGACAGGGAGGAGGGCAGCTCTCGGCAGATTTTACTGCTCCTCAGGAACATCGATGCCATTGAGAAAAGGTGAGGGGAGGAGGCCTGAAAAGTGGCAGGTCATCACTGCACTTATCGAGTAGTTTAGTTGATCATAAAATAACGATATAAAACAGTAGTAGCCTATACAGTCCATTTATTTCCAAACTGCCAAAAACATGACACATGAATTTAACAGAATTCAATACAGCCTTAATGATGCATGTGATTGCTTAAAAATACTAATTCACTTAATAAGGGGTGTATGGATATTTTTTATCACTTATTTATTCTAAGGATTGTAGTCACAATCTTGGTCATGGTCAAACAGATAACCACACTAATCAACATAACTAACCAACACCAAAGCCATCTCTAATGTGAATGCTCCAGTGTCTAATTCATGTCTAATTCCATTATTCTTCAAATCTGTTTAACCAGTGTGGAAAACCTTTTGGGCTATTCCGGCCTCTTCTCTAATGCAGGCCGCAGCGAAAGGTTGGACATCATTTGTGTTGTTGCCATGTGTCTGTTGTGTGCTGCTCTTATTGCCCACAGTGCTGAAATAGGAAGTTTGCAAACAAGATTACATCAACTCTTTTTTTCCATCACTCTCCAAACACACACACACAAACACATGCACCTACACCATGTTGTGTGTTGCTTCCTACTAACAGCTTTATGAAAGCCTAAGTGTTGCTGAAACCACTTGATATATTTCTGGTCAGTAACAGAGAGCAGGGGTTGCGCAGCCGTTTGTCAGCAAGAGAAGGCCCCCTCCCACACACAGCCCAGCTGACTGGGTTCGCCTTCCTTTTCTGCTGCAAGTCAAACTTTCTGCACTGCTGGACTCAAAACATGGGGGGCTGAGGGGGGAAGCGGACACAGGGGAATTGTTGCCATTGTTTTGCGTAAGAATCTTAGTGGTGTGTGTGTGTTTGTATTTGTGTGTGTAGGATATCTGGATCTTCAGGGACGATTACCATCAAGTGTAAAGATCTGCGTGTGCTCCAGCTTGACATCCCGGGCATGGAGCAGTGTCTCAACATTGCGCGCTCTATCGAGGTATAATAAATAATATAATAATCGTACTAAACCCTGAAACACACAAACCACACATGGATAAGGAAATCAGTATTTTTGTCTTACGATTGGATCTGACACTCTTTCTTTGAATATAGCATTTCTCATTATTTCCTCCTCTGCCCTCATCTGTGCTTTACACATTCTCTTTCGATGTCTTACAACAATCTCCATTTCACGTTCTCTAGACCCTGTCCTGTCTGGACAGTGTGTTGGAGATGTATCCTTTCTTTTACAGACCTTCTGATCGCAGCCTGCAGGACCAGTGGGGTCTCTCATCCCCTGAAAAGCACTACAGTCAAATGAAGGAGCTCGTAAGCAACACTACAAACTCTGTATCTTTTAACCTTGTTTCTGCTGTACAGGAACGTAATTCCACATGCATAAAACATATATGCACACACAGTCTCACAGGCAGCTTTTCCCAACAGTGATCCAACAACCACATGACAGGAAAATGCCAGGGAAACTGAGTGTAGAGGGTCAAGATTCAGGATATCCCTGTTGCTTAGCTTTTGTTTGTTTTCCAGAATGTGTTGCACACAGCTTGAATTTGTGCTTTATAGACAGACACCTTCCTCTGATAATAGCATGTTGCTGTGGTGAAGGGTGGACCCCGAGGGCAGCATTGTAGAGTGTGTTTTATAGGAACAGCGTTCCCAGAACATGTAGGATATCTGTAGAGTCCATCAGGCTGGCCTGATGACTGCTCTCCACCCAGAAGAAACTGGCTGGAGCTTGTCCTGCTGATTCCGACCACTTCCATGGGAGCTGAGCTGTTCTCTGCCGTTGCCAACTGCAAATTGTAAACTGTAAAAATGTATTGTTCTTAAAGAAAATGTATTGTGGTTGAGGTTTGTAAAATGGAGTTTAAAAGGAATAGTTTGACATTTGGGAAATACGCTTATTCGCTCTCATATCTGTCCATTAAACATGCCGCTACAGCCAGGAGGCGGTTAGCTTAGCCTAGCATAAAGAATGAAAACGGGGAAACAGCAAGCCTGGCTCTGTCCTAATTTTAAAAAATCAGCCCAGCAGCACCTCTAAAGATAACTAATTAACATAATCTTGTTTGTTTATTACGTACAAAAACTAAAGTGAAAATACAACAAGTTTTGGTTTTACGGGAGGTTATGTGCCCGACTATTTCTTGTCATTTTTACAGTTCCGCTTTTATTTGGATTAAACAGATGAGACACTTTCACTTTTTTAGCCTTTAGAAAGAGCCAGGCTAACTGTTTCCCTCTGTTTCCAGTATTTGTGCTAAGCTAAGCTAATATAACTGTCTCCTGGTTGTAGCTACATATTTATTGTACAGCCATAAGTGTGGTGTCGTTATTCTCATCTAACCCTTGGCAAGAAAGCAAATAAGTGTATTTCCTAAAATGTCTAAAAACGTATTCCTTTAAAGCTCCAAGTAGATTTTTAATAGAACATCTTTCTAGCCTAAAGAACAAGGTGGAAATACAGAATTGCTTCCCCTACTGTAGTTTTGTTATTTGTAATATTGGCCTCTTCTACATCTACATGAAGTGGCAAATGAGTGAACAATTCAGTACTGAGCAAGTGCTTTGTGCAGAGGAAGGTGGTCCCACCCACGTTAGAGCCATTTCCTGTAGCTTTAGTATCCTTTGACATAAAGCCATTATAGACCAAGCAGGATGGTAACCATGAATGTGCTGTGTGCCGTTTACTGACAAATGTATACATGTCTTATATGTATTAAAGTTCAAATCATGACCACTTATTGTGTTTTTTTTCCATTCATTCATTCATTAGTCGTGTGTCACTGTGACTGGCCTTCATCATCCTCTCTCTCCTCTCTGCAGCATGACAGGTGGAGACTGAGCACTGTGAACAGAGACTACTCGGTGTGTCCCTCTTACCCTCCAGCTGTCATCGTCCCCAGGAGCACAGATGATGACATGCTAAAGAAGGTGGCCAAATTTAGACAGGGAGGACGCTTCCCTGTCCTCTGCTACTACCACAGGAAGAATGGCATGGTGAGGTGCTTTTTCTGTACCTCCACTGCCAGCCTACAGTTCATACATGCATCTAAAACAATTCAAATCAAACTTAAACTTTTTAGGTAATCATGCGCAGCAGTCAGCCGCTGACGGGAGCCAATAGGAAGCGCTGCAGGGAAGACGAGCACCTCCTCCAGGCTGTGATCGATGGCTCAGACAAGGGTTACATTATTGACACTCGCTCCAGTCAGCAGGCGCTGCAGGCCCGGATGACAGGCGGAGGGTTTGAGTCCAAATCGTGTTATAGCAGCTGGAAGAGACTGCACAGACAGATGGAAAGGTGTGTGTGTGTGTGTGTGTGTGTGAGAAAAGTGTTTAGTGGGAGTGGATGCTGTTCACCATTTTATGATACTGATCTGTCCCATCAAACTAACCTCCATCACCCCACTGTCTTTATATGTGTTTACAGGGGTAAAGCACTGCAGGAGAGTCTAATTAAACTGGTGGAGGCCTGTGGTGACGAGTCCCATAATATGGACCGTTGGCTCAGTAAGCTTGAGAATTCAAAGTGGCTGTCTCACGTCCAAACTGCTCTGTCAACTGCTGGCCTGCTGGCAGAGTGTGTGGAGAGGTAGGAACTACAACCACGGTGTGCGTTTGTGGTAGGATTACTGGTTATCTCTTGTTTGTGTAACTGCAAACTGTATGCAGAGCTCTATGCAAATAACCATTTTTGCTTAGAAATAAATGCACGTATGCCTTGTCTTATACACGTGGAGGAACAGGACTGTAGCATATCTACTGGTTTTGCGCAGGGACGGTCATTCAGTTCTGGTTCACAGCTCTGAAGGGACAGACTCCACTCTGCTTATCAGCACTCTGGCTCAGCTCATCATGGACCCACGCTGCCGCACACTGGAGGGCTTCCTGGCTCTGCTGGAGAGGGAGTGGGTACAGGTGTGTGTGTGTGTGTGTGTGTGTGTGTGTGTGTGTGTGTGTGTGTTGAAAGATTGGAAAAAGCTAAAATGTCTAATTTGCAAAGACTTGTGAGAATAAGTCTTGGACATTCTGTAGGTCATAGAAACGTTTTTTAAAAAGGAATCCAAATAACAAAGTATGTATTATTATTTCTTATTACATTTCGCTTTGTATGGCTTACAAATAACTGAGAGTTTCTTAGTCTGAAATCATTTTTAAAAAATAAAGGTCAATGTTTAAGTTAATGCTTTCAGTAAAGATAATAATTTGAATCAAAAGGAAACCTTCCAAAAAACAGTCCAAAGAGAGATCATAATGAATTTAGCTGCTTTTAATTTTTGCAGTTTTGCTGCAGAGCTGTCCACTGTTTTTCAAGAACAGTCTCACATGTGGTTGTGACCAAATCTCTTGCTAAAAGGATATTGCTCCACCGTCTATTACCCTAACAGGAAATGCCTTAAGCAAAAAAATCATATTCAGTCTGCTGCATGCAGCGGTCATGGATTCAACAAAACTTGCTTCTCTTCACCTTTTGCCCCTGGTGACTCTGTTTCCAAACACCAATGGGTTTTTTTTGCAAATATTTTGGTATCACCTTTCAATATCTTAAAATCCACAAGTGCTCACTGTGTGCGAGGTCTTTTTAGGCGCTACTTTGAGCGTTCTTAGCTTAAAATAAAAACATAATTCTGTTTGTCTACACAAGAACCATGAAACAATATTTTCAGTTTTACAGGCCAACCAAACAACCAACAAACAATGAACATTAACACTGATATCTCATGTTAATTAAAACAGAAGATACAATCATATGGAGGAAAGTAGTTGTTCATGCTTTAGAGTTAAATAGACAAGACAGAACTACATTGACCAACCAAGTAGTACAAAGTGATCAATAAGGTAGGTGATAAGAGTAATATTTCAGCTGTGTTTCACTGTTTCCAAAATGTAAATGAGACGTTCACAGCAAAATTAGACATGACTCAGTGTGAATAAGAGTTCTTCTCTCCAGGCAGGACACCCATTCCAGCAGCGATGTGCCCACTCGGCCTACTCCCACGCCCGTCTCCAGCAGGAGTCCCCGGTCTTCCTGCTGCTGCTGGACTGTGTGTGGCAGCTGTGGCGTCAGTTCCCCCTCGCGCTGGGCTTCTCTGAGGCGCTGCTCCTGAGGCTGGCGACGGAGGCCTACGCGTCTGACTATGGCACCTTCCTGTGTAACAGCCATCAGGAGAGGTCAGTCGTGCTTGACTGGGCATTGGGAACTGTTGGCTGACACAACCCTCAACAGTTTCATTCTTTCAAACTAATCGTTATCTTTACATCCAATGTGGTAGTTACCTTCCACCTCACTCTTCCCTCTCAGGTGTGCTCTAGGAGTGACGAAGAAGACTCACTGTTTGTTCCAGGCTCTCTTGAGGCCCAGGGAGAGAGATTACTACTCCAACCCCCTGTATGAGCCCACTGAGCTAGCAATCTGGCCCTCAGTGCACCCTCAGTCCCTGCAGCTTTGGAGAGGTGAGCCTTGATTGGCGCATGTATTCAAACGCTGCTTCATGTAACCTGTGCTTAGTATCAGCAGTGATGCTCATTCAATATTGTAGCCTCTAATGTGATCACGGTGCTTTCATTATTTAGTGTTGTAAGCTTGCGGCGCTGCCAACTTTGATGATTTTAGGATTTTGTTGAAGTGTTGGTGCTGACTCAAGCCCATGTCTGATCCCAAGGCTTTTTTCTGAGGTGGACCCAACAGGCTCGTCACCTTGAAGAGGCTCAGGAGGAAATAAGGAACATGGTCATTGAGTGGGGGAAGCTGGTACTCAGATGATGCCCTTTCAGTACACGAACAAGTGAAGCCTGAACATGTAGAGCATGTTTTAAAGAGGAATGTTACCAATGTGCAGTGCCTTTTGACTGTGGAACTGTTATTTCAGATTTTTTGTTTTTTTAATGAGTTTTAATGTACAGTTTTTTAATTCTTTCATAAAAATAGAAAAAAAACCTTTATTGTTGGTGTCATTTGAGGCTGTGTAGCCCTCTGTATTTTCACACCATATTTATTGCTTTAAAAACTACTTAAGGAGTGTTATATTTTCTCTGTTCTACATAATTTCAATGGGGGTAATTATTTTCTGACATATATTCACTCATAAATATTATCAATAGAGGAAGGCTGTATAACTGACACACCTCCCAGTCCTGTTAAGCTCAGCTAAACACTGTTCACAATACAAATCCCTGTGCGCAGCAAGTCAGCATGTTTGCACACACGGAGCTTTGCAAGCTGGAGACTGTAGTCCTGTTCAGTCAAGAGCCACAAGCCCTGGTGATTATACAAAGTGGACAGGAACCACATAGCCCAGCATGACTTTCTACATCTGCTTATTTGTCCAGAGGTGGCTGATTATACTGAAACGGTGACCAGTCGGATGGTAAAGTTAAAATTTTAACACTTAAATGCCTCCAAAACTGTCTTATCAGCTCCTATCTTCTATTTACTTTAGAGGAATAGTTTTTAAGTTGCATCTGCTGGTTTTGGACCAAAAATCATCTGTCTGGGATTTCTAATTTTGTCAGCACACAGGTAAAAATGATTTCTGTATCCCATTTAAGTTCAACTTGTGCCTGTCATGTTATTTTCACCCAACAACCAATGATTATTACCAAGATTTAGAAGGACTGTGTCATCAGTATGGTCTGGTCAAGTTCAATTTAACTTCTCTAAGGACTGCTACTGGACATGCAACTGGCTGCGCGGGTCTGTGTGCCCACTGCGGCTGTGCTGGGCCTGTTTTGCCGAGGTTGTCTCAGCAGGGCGCGGAGTTTGACCGGTCGCGGCTTCAGGCAGATGAGCAGATGGAACAGCAAGGAGACCTGCAGCCCTCTGCCCCCTCAGGAAAACCCCCGGGTCCTCATCACGGGTAATACAAATTTCCTCCTGATATTTATTTATTCAGGGAAAGATGGAGTTTTCCACAGCTACCCAAACACTGAACATGAGAAGCTGCCATTGGTTTCTACCACTTTCACTGTGCAGCCACTGTTTTGTACTGGTGGCCACACAGCAGTTACAATAGGGGTTTAGTGCCTTGCTGAAGGGCGCCTTTTAAGGGAGCTGAAAGAGCTGACTCAAATAATTCCCAAGCAGATCCTATGTTTTTAACTTAAATAAAATGCAAGAGTGTTCATAGGAAGGATTCATATTGTGGCATCAACGGCATGAGTGGAATACTACAGATGCAGATACATGTGCTGTTGTTTTTTTGTCTTTTGGAATTGTTTTCACTGCACCAGCAGCAGGACCCCATTTTGACTCATCACAATAGGTTGCGTGCAGACAGTGCTGGTGACATAGAAGAGCCAGTGAGTGACTGTGGGGAGAATAATAGCCTGTTGTCGCTTTTTGTCCCAGGATAAAGCTTTGGAACAAACAAAAACCTGAAGCCCGGTGCACCAAAAACATTGTTTGTAATTTTCATACTATACCATAATTTTGTTCTGGACAGATAAAATATTCAACTCTGTCTCTGTATGCAGGTGGTCTTGGGCAGTTAGGTGTGGGACTTGCACAGATGCTGAGGTAAGATATGTAGAAATTCCTTCGATATTAAAATTGGTCGAAATGTTTGAAATTTGAATGTCATCATATCTATATTAATGTCTAGGAAACAGTATGGAACAGAGAATGTAATCCTGTCAGACATTAAGAAGCCTCCACCTCATGTTTTCAGCAGTGGTATGCAAAACCAAACCCCCACAATTTACATTCCTTTCCAATTCACACTTAACAGAATTTGCAGCTTATTTCCTTGCTCTTTAAATCATTAGTTTTCTTTTAATTGATCTCTCCACCTTCTTCTCATTTCCCATCAGGCCCATTTGTGTACGCTGATGTGCTGGACTACAAACTCCTCCGAGAACTGATTGTAAATAACCGCATCACTTGGCTGGTCCACTACAGCGCTCTGCTCAGTGCTGTGGGCGAGGCTAATGTGGCTTTGGCACGCAAGATCAACATCACGGGTCTGCTCAATACACACACCATTTACATGGGCCACCTTTTTAGGGATTATTGTGTTTAAACTCCACTTTGGTGTTCTGCTGTCCATCTAGGCCTTCATAATGTGCTGGACCTGGCACTAGAGAACTGCCTGCGCCTCTTTGTCCCCAGCACCATTGGAGCGTTTGGTCCCTCTTCTCCACGTGACCCGGCCCCTGACCTCTGTGTCCAAAGACCTCGAACCATCTATGGTGTGTCCAAAGTGCATGGAGAACTGATGGGGGAGGTGGGTCAACCTTAAAGCTATGTTAAAAAGCACACACACATTCCCATAAATATATTTGCAAGATTTTGTGACATCTCAATGTTCTTTGCGTCTTTTTCTTTAGTATCTTCATCATAAATATGGTCTGGACTTCCGCTGCCTACGTTACCCAGGTGTGATATCAGTCAACACGCCACCCGGAGGAGGAACAACAGGTATTGCACCACTTGACATCTGCAAATGCCACATAGATTCAGTACAATCAGCTCGATGTTATGGACTAAGCACTCCGGACCCCTGTCTTCACAGACTACGCAGTTCAAATCTTCCACGATGCTCTGAGCACAGGTCACCACGAGTGCTACCTGCGTCCCGACACCCGTCTTCCCATGATGCATATCTCTGACTGCCACCGTGCCACAGTAGAGTTCATGCAGACCCCCGAATGCCAGCTGTCCCTGCGTACCTACAACATCGCCGCCATGAGCTTCACTCCAGAAGAGGTGGCCCAAGAAATCCGCAAGCATCTCCCTCACCTCAAGGTCACCTACAATCCCGACTCTGTCCGCCAGACCATCGGTACGGCTTAACACATGTGGCACACACACCTACATGCAAAACCTGTGTGGGGTGATACATCTTTGCAGTGTTTTCAGTCAGTTAAAAATTATGCTAGCTGGCAAAATGTGGGTCCAACTAACATGACACAAATCTACATTTAAAGATTATATTGATAGAGGCTAATAAACAACTGGTCCAGTTTGGATTCAATTTGACTTTCTTGTGCATTTTGGAGTGTATGCTGGCATTGAGAAATTATAATATCTTGTTGAGGATTGTGATTAAAAGTCAAAATTTGTAACTTCAATGACTAAAACTGCAACATTTCTGATGATTTTCTCACTTGTTGAAGGAGAGATATATCATTCATGTCATGGCAGATGACATGTTAACATGATAAAGTGTGTGACAGTTTAAGAAAAAGCAAAATCTGTAAGCTTTTTAGGTTTCATGGTCTTTTCTTGGATGGACCAGAAAGCAGTGGGTTTTTACTTTAAGTTTTATGTTGTTTTATTTTGAAATTATTTGTGGGCTTGATATTGCTATCTTTAATTGAAACTGATGTGATGGAAGTAATGTGGCCATCTCGCTTGTCACTTTGCAGCCGACAGCTGGCCCGTGAGGTTTGATGACTCCAATGCCAGGAGAGATTGGGGCTGGGCACCAGCCTTCACGCTTGAGGAGCTGGTGGCAGACATGCTGCGCTCCATTCGAGACAAGAGGACAAACGAGGGTTTGCTAGTCAGCTAGCGAAACCTGCTCCACAAAGACTGACCAAATGCCCTACCCCTGACTTTTCTTCAGCCTGCATTTACCAACAATACACTTCCTTTCACTTCACTTTCAAGTTGTCAACGAGTATCCTCCGTTACTCTGGAACATTCAAGCAATGAGCCAGGGACTGTTTGTAAAGTAGGAACTCTCTCTCAGAACCTCTCAATATATAGTGGACAGTGAGACGTCATACACATGCACTCAAACACACACATTTCAGTCTTTTTCAGGGAATCATATACTGTCAAACCTTCTCTTCATCTTAGTTGTTTTTAATTGTTATCATGGTATAAGCATCACTTTACACATGGGTATGTTGCCTCAGATGGAACAGAAAAATACTTATTTCTTAAGCTTTAGAGATTTCCAAATGTCATGCACCCATGGACACAACAATCTGTTACAATGTCTATTAAAATGTCTAGTACAATATGGACCAGTTGCACATTTAGAGTACACTTTGAATCCAGGATCATCTGGAACGGCTGGCTCAGTTAACTCTGGACTATAATGACTCATCATTAATTCTGACTGTTTTAAAAGGCAGTCTTTTTATGCTGTGGCATCTCACAGGAAGCCTTTATTTCGCTGCAGTGTGATTTTGGTTATGAATGAGTACCAATAACAAATGAAGCCTTATTTACTATAGATTTATTTTTTAAAAACAATGTATAAAAAATGCAGTGTACTTTGAACCAGACCTTAAATAATAAAAACGTTACTTACCCAAACGGCAGTGATTATTGCAAATTGTTGAACTTGTATACTACAATTTTTACCACTGAGTGAGAATTATTGTACTTTTTACTCCATGACATTTATTTCACCACCATAAATACTAGTTACTTTGCAAATTCTGATTTTACTTACAAAACACACAATCAACAAATAAAAAATGTTGCATTGTTATACATCATACTAAATAGCAGTTTATGAAGTAGTTCAAATTGGCCCCACCTTTACCAGCTACATTAAAATGCTACTCACACACTAATGCATCAATAATTATAAACCAATGATATAGGCCTATGTCTTGAAAGGGGGCATTCTTCATTATGAGTGCTTTTACAAGTAAGCTACATTTTGCTGATGAAACTGATTTAACTAAAGTAAAACGCAGAACTTCTCACTGTTTTATTTTATTCATAAAGAGGTCAGGATGTACCCTTCTCCTCCTCCTCGCCATTACTGTAGCTGTAGTGCGTGTTGCTGCCTGTGGAGGCGCACTCGTCATCCGGTTCGCCTCTTAAAATTTCACCGGAGCCACTCACGTCTTTCTCATCAGCGCCTGTTATTATCAATTTTCTCCGATAATGGACGCGGGATTCTTCCGCGTAAGATCTTTAAACTAATTTCTAACTTTTTATTGTCTTGTTGTTACGTTGTATGGAGACATATTCCTTGTTTAGAACATTAATATGCTATATGTATTTAGGTGGAGGGCCATGCAGTCAGAAACGGTACGGTCAGGGCTTCGTCTATCAACTGATGACAAACAATCTGGTTTTTCGACACGAGTCCTGTTTCAGCTGGGCTATATCCAGAGTTTACACGTCTTTACATAATGAATGTTTGTTACCCTATATCCACATGTAACGTCGAGTTGCTTACACGCTATAGCCTTTCAACGTTAATTTACAGACAGACGCGGTTGCAGGAAATAGACGAGCCATCCTGTCTAGCTAGTTACTGCTAATTCGTTAGCCCTGGCTAAAGATGGCGTCCGGGCGGTGCATGCATCGTTTCTGTGTCTGCGAGGCAGTCACGACCACTGCTACACGAACGTTAGCTAGCATAGGTACACCTATCTATATCTATATCTATATCTATATAGATATATATAAAATAACGACACTAATTGCAGTTCTGTCCATGTCAGCGCTGTTGTCGGTGAAGACAGCTCCCAGACTGGCTAATATTAAGCCTGTCAGTTTCCCTTGGAGGATTAAGCAGGCTAGCGGTTAGCCTAGCTGTATCAATGTCATATCTGACTCAGTTTCATTTTAACACGGTGCTGTGGTCACGTAAACAAACGTTAGCCAATATTTAAACATTTAACGTAACGTCGCATGTTGGCACAAGCAGCGTAACGTTTGCTAACTTCACTTGAACTCTTGGTTTGATGTCAATATTGCCGGTATGTCAGAGGGCAGTAACGTTTACGTTACGCCGGCCAAATGCCGAGGAAGTTGTTGAGCAACTGAGCTAAACGATGTGCGACACACGTTTCAAGCGTATGTTGACGTGATTGTATGAAGTTGCAGTAAACAATCAAACTAAGATTTGATTGTTGATTTTTCTTTAGGGTACAAGTGCGGAGCAAGACAACCGTTTCAGCAACAAGCAGAAGAAACTGCTGAAGCAGCTGAAATTTGCAGAATGTCTGGACAAGAAGGTATAAATAAGATTTACAATATTTTTTACCACTGTGTCATCACTCAGTTCTGTTCCAAATAAATTGTTGCCTTGAAAAATGTTATGACTGGTTAGACTTGTGACATGCCAGTCATTGTTGTCTGTAGAAATTTGTTTCTGATTGTGTGAAACGGAAACACACAGCTACCCGTAGACACTGTAATTTAGTCATTGGCTGTCTTTACTAACTGGGAGCCATTTGTTGGTCGTTTCACCCTTAGGTGGACATGACCAAAGTGAACCTGGAAGTCATCAAACCTTGGATTACTCAGCGAGTGACAGAGATTCTGGGTTTCGAGGATGATGTCGTCATAGAGTTCATATTTAACCAGCTTGAGGAGAAGGTAATGTCTTTAATTATGTTTATTTTTTGTTTTTTCAAGACTGTCATAAATTTGAGGGCATTGCTTAGTCAGTAAGAAGGGATATAAGCAAATAATTGCACATCCTAGTCAAATTGAATTGAAAACTGATTTACAATGACATAACTATGTTTTGCTGTTATGTGACAAAGTGCCTTTACTCAGCAGTCTTCTAATATTGATGTGATTTATGATTTAAAAGGCCTGAACCAATATGGATGTTATACCTTGCATCAGAAGTATAGCACCAACACCTAATTAGCTCTCTCCTGAGCCCAAAGTCACTGAGCCCAACTCTCCCTTCATGATGCAGTGTGTGGTTTGAGGTGAGTTATATGCAGGGATCACCAATATCATGTCAGTGAAAGACACACCTGATCAATGCCATAATCATATTCTCCGTAGGTATTTGCAGTGCATTATTAAACTGCCCAGATCCCTTTAAATGTAACTGGAATTATAGGCTGAAAACGGGGGGAAGGTTAAATAATTTGCCACAGCCTGTTGTTAAGAGTAATGGATCTCCTTCTTTACATTCTTTAAAGAGTAACTTTAAGAGTATGTTAACACCAAGCTGTGAAAGTATCGCCTTACTGACCACCTCTGATTGAAAGTTTTAAGTCTTTTGTGCCTCTGTTGGGTGTGGCCAGAAGTGTTTTGTGTTGCACTTGTAACCACACCTTACAGTGATGTGAGGGTGTCATCAACACACCCCAAGTGTATCTTTACATCACTGTAGCAACTTGAGAACTTCAATCACTGGATGTTAGCAAAAACAAGATTTTGTTGTTTTTTTTAAGCAGATTTTGAGTTATTCTGTAACAAGCCTGTTTAACCTCTTACCACACCAGCATCTCAGTTGCTTGTGGTCAGATGTGCAACAGACTTGAGATTTTCAACCATAAGAAACAATACTTTTTAGTTTGGTATTAAGTTACTCTTTTAAATACTGGAAGGTCATTGAAATATCTGTAGTGGTCATGTTTTTGACCTTAACAAAATCCTTCTTGCCAGTTGAGCTTTAATGCTGAGCCCCACTGATGTTATGTATTTCATGTTTGGCTAAATTGTGCATGTTCTTCATTCCATGGGCTATAGTATTTGCTACTTTATTTAAATAGACTCATCATGTCCAACAGTTTTCTTTTTTTTTAAATCATACTATGTACCCCACTGATAGGTCAAACCACTTGGGATGTCTGGGTAATGGGTAATTTCCATTGCACAGTCTAAAATAGGAAAAAAAGCTTAATGGGGAGAAACAACCCAAGTAATTTCCACAAAGTATCCGTCATTGGACTATTACTAGGATCCCATCCCATAGTATACTTCAATGCAAGTTTTGGCATTTATCCGTATAACCCTCCTTAATGAGTTTCATTCTCCTAAGATGCTAAAAACCACATCTGTATTTATATAATAATGGTATATGTGACACCAGCATTGCACATAAAAATATTCTTTTTAAATTTCATTTAATCTTTTGATTGCCATAGCTTTTTGGGGGGTGGGGCGGGCTGTTAAAGCTAAGTTAAAGGGTACTGTTGCATAATGGTAAGAAAGGGTAATTGAATTGAGATTACGGTATCTCACAATAATTCTATCAGTTGTTGAAATAAAACTCCTTTTTTGTGTAACTGTGTACTCATTATTGCTTGTTCGTCTCTTGCAATTTAGATAAATGATATAACATTAAGCTCAAGGTGGTTGAGTCTCAAGCAGTAGGGAGGCGGAAGCAAGCCAAGGGAGCTCCGTGCCCACTGATCCCACGGGACTCACTGAAGACACCGGAACTGTACTTGCAGTGTTGGGTTTTAATGCACTCTGTATTGTGGCTATTTGTTTAACTCCTGAAGTGTAGACTGTGGGGAGACCGGAGAACAAGGGGTGGGTAGGGACACAGAAATGTAAAGTAGTGGGGATAGCAAGGAAATCAAATAATGACAAAATATTTTTTGTGTTATGGGAGTTTTTTTGATAGATTGTATATCAATCAGAAATGGGTGTAACAGTAGTATTGCATGCAGTTTTGATATCACTAGATATGTCTCCCCTCAGCTAGCTCGCATTCTCAGTTTGATGAGTTTGTGAGTACGATTTAAATCAATCACACTTTTATTTTGATAGGTTATTGAGTCAAGTATTGGACCCAGGTATGTTAAAAATTCTAGTCAGTGTCTTACATGTTTTGAGTACGGTTAACTACATAGTCACAGGTATAGTTTAGTGAGGACTAGAAGGTAGGCAGTCCTGTTTGTGGGATCCTACCTCCCCCTGATATTTTGCCTTCCATTATTTCAATGGCCACATGGTCTTTTCTCTCCCCTCTTCGTGTGTGTGTTGCAGCACCCGGATAGCAAGATGATGCAGATCAACCTGACAGGCTTCCTGAATGGGAAGAATGCCCGGGAGTTCATGAAGGATCTGTGGCCCCTGCTGTTGAGTGCCCAGGATAACATTGCTGGCATCCCCTCTGCTTTTCTGGAACAGAAGAAAGAGGAAATTAAACAGAGACAGGTGAGCTTCTCCCTGAGGTAAACTTGGACAAAATGTCAGTAGCTGTAGGAAGGTCATGGACCTGTGGTTGCTGACAGTGGGTAGAAAGGTCTAGTAGCCCAGGCAGAAAAAGTCTGACAGTGTCTTGTAAAATGCTCACCAGGGTGAATAATATGTCCTATAGGAACCAAATACAAAGACAATAACATTGAACACGGTATTTCACACCCCAGACGACAGTATATGAACATTGCAAAATAGTGATGCGTTTGTTCCCCTGATGTTCCATTTCCCATAGATTGAACAGGAGAAGCTAGCTTCTCTGAAGAAGGTCGATGAGGATAAGAAGGAAAAGGACAAGGACAGCAGAGAGAGAGCTCAGTCAAAGAGCCCAAGGAGGTAAGAAAAAAAAATGTCTTCAATATTGAGAAGTTGGACAGAAGTTACTAGAAAACTAATTGTCAGTTTGCTTCTTCTCTGTCCAGACGGAAGACAAGGTCACCGTCACCCCGGCGAAGGTCGCCAGTGAAGCGGGAAAGGAAACGTAGTGCCTCACGCTCCCCAAGACGCAAACCCAGTCCAGTTGGTGGCAGTTCACCCCCTCCACCCCTGATGCAGCTGCCCACGAAACCTTTGGAGCTGCCTGCTGAGCCAGAGGCAGCAGGACGAGCCATGCCAGAACCAGTCATCCAAGAAACTTCTTCCATCTGGTTTGTGGAATACTTCCCTTGCTTTCAATTTCAATCAGTTAGTAGTTGTTTGTTCCTAATGTTAGTTTTAGTTTTCGAATCCACTGTTTTAAGTGTCTTTATTTTTTATTTTATTTTAGTATTGCATGTCAGTTTTATTTGAGTCCAAATTTCTTCCACGTAAGTCCTTTCATTCAGGGTTAATTCATGGGGATGAGTTTGTAGCAGTTTTGGGGCAACATTTAGAATTAAAACTTCTTTCTCTGGCCTCTAGTGACACAGTTGTGGAGGTGGTGAAAGCAGACTCAGTGATTGAAGTCAAAGAACCTTCACCAGAGAAGACTCAGAAGAAAGAGGAAAGGCCCCGGTCCCGGGAAAAGGAGAAGGACAGCAGGAGGGAAAGACCTCACCACCGTTCTCGTTCTCATTCCCGCTCTCGCCGGCGACGCTCCCGTTCTAGGTAATTTCTGACTCAAGTTATTATAGTGTCTTCTGGTTCTTCAAAAGTCTTGCATCAAATCTCGTGTAAAATCAAGAACTTCAAAGTTCTTAAACATAGAAAAAGGTTTCAAGCTTTCTAAACTTTCCCTCTCTACCCTGTTTCAGGTCTTACTCCCCTCGTAGAAGACAGAGTCCCCGGAGGAGAATGTCTCCTCGTCGAAGGAGCCCCCCCAGACGTGCCCCCCCCCAGCCCAGACACAGACATAGACGCTCCCCTGTCCGCAGGTCAGTGACAGCAGCCTAATGCTTAAAGGAACAGGTCTTCCTGGCATAGTTCCTTTATGACCTCCTTTACTATTTTTATTATTATAGTATTTTAATGGCAACCATACAAAGGTGTCAAGTAGATCCTGGCCACACAGAAGTGGGACCAGTTTTTTCCTTTGACAATAAACTCTTAGTGTTGTTCGTGTATGTGTGTCCTGCAGGAGGCGCTCTCGCTCTGCTTCATCCTCTGGCAGCAGCTCCTCTGGCTCTCACTCCCCTAAAAAAGCAATGAAAAGAATATCTAGCACACCACCCCGAAAACCGATCCATCATCCTGACACCTCCATCAGCCCAGCGGGGAAGGACAGACGATCACCATCTCCGCGGGCCAGGAGGGGCAGAGGCTCTCCATCTCCAGCCAGATCATCTGGTATGATCTTTATAATTCTGTTATTGATCTTTGTAGGCCTACTTGTTGTCTTGTACTGACAACCACATGGCACTCTCAGCTCCTTGGCTCCTTCCTTGGCTCCTTCTGTGTCTTAGAAATTAGATTTCATTATTTAAATTTAAATTTCTTTTGTAAATGAGGTTGCAGAGAACCAAAGTGTGTATGGTTTCAGCACTACGCTGTATAATAAAGGAGTATGCTTATCATAAGTGCCTCTAAAATTCTTGGTGCCTTGTTTTTCAGGTTTAAAGCGGAAACCAGGAGGAAGGGGTGATTCTCCATCTGATGGTGCCAAGCCCAGGCCTTCTGAAGGATCTGAGTCAGGTAAGCATTAAATTAGGTCTCTTTAAAGAACTATAATGACCTTTCACGGCTCACAGACTGTGATGACCGATCGCATGGAGCTCCCAGCCACTTCTACTTGTCCGAAATTGACACTTTTTGATCGGTCGGTTTGCCCTGGTTTTCAGCAGGAAGGGGCATGATGGCAGATGGCGGAGTCATTGCATCTTAGCTTTGTCAAAAGTTAACTTACCATACGTCCCATTACAAACTGCACAATTTTATTCATTGTGCCAATGAGATGGAAAGGATTATTTGTGAAAATGCACTAAAAGTTAAGATTGCTAAGCTAATGGAAAAAATGAGATGACATTTTGAGGGTCTCAAAAAAGAATATTCTTCCTTTGGCTTGGTACCAGGTTTTTGTTTAAAAAAAAAAAAAATGTGAGAGCAAATGGAGATTGTTTGCGAAGTAGAAGGTAGAGTAAAATCTATGCCCAAGGACATCATTACAGTGCTCCCATTTGTCAACATGCTTTGATAATTCTGTGTGGTAATTGCATATTGATTCCTGTTAGGGTATCACCACAAACGGCAAACAAAACATGACTTTATACTAAAACAAGGGACAATAGTAGTATAAATATATGGTCAAATCGCACTATTCCATGTTGAAACTTAATGAAAATTGAAGCCACAGGGATATAATCTATTTTCTGTATTACCTGTAACTTTTACATGGCAGTCTGTTTCACTGGTTTTGCTAACACTGATGGGACACTCAATGCTCTACATTTCAGAGGAGGATAAAAATGAGAAAGGGGCAACAGCAGATTCGGTGCAGCAGCGACGTCAGTATCGCAGACAGAATCGACAGTCGTCTTCAGGTTATAAGCGTTTTTATCCCCGTTCTGTCCTCCCCTATACCCAACTCCTCTCTTTAACCAAGTCTCTGTCCATGTCATCTTGCACTCATCGTCTCATGGACTTTTGAAGCTGTGCCCTAACCCCAACCTTGGTGTGTTTTCCTCACCGCATACAGATAAGGCTACAAAAAACAGGAGTTGATGTCTTCTGTCTGTTTGGTTTCAGATACAGGATCTTCCTCCTCAGAAGACGATGGGCCCAAGAGGCCAACAGCAGGACCAGGTGCCAAAAATGGTGAAGTCAGGAGGAGACGCAGCCGTACACCCTCCCCACGGAGGCGACACAGGGATGTCTCTCCAAGGTCTGACACTTGGCACAGTACTTGCACATTTTTATCTGAATGATTTAACTCGATGTTTGGCAAAAATCCAAGTTGACCATGTTCTGCGTTGTACATATGTGTTATTTTTTTGTTTGTATCCCTTCAGGAAAAGACGTTCTCCATCTCCTGGACGCAGACGTCGTTCCCCTTCTCCCCCACGACGTCGCAGATCTCCCTCTCCTCCTAGACGAAGGTATAGGGATGTTTAATTTTATCTGCGGTGTATCATTTGAATATTAATAATTGATAATATTTTTTTTTGACAATTGCGTGTTGTCCTTGCCAGGTCTCCTTCCCCCCCTCCTCGTCGTCGATCTCCATCCCCCAGACGATATTCTCCCCCTATCCAGCGTCGCTACAGCCCTTCACCATTGCCTCCACAGAAGAGGAGGATGTCTAGCTCTCCCGCAAAGCGCTCTTCTCCAGGGGCCAAGCGACGCCCCTCCAGGTCCCCCAAACGCAGAAGTCCTCCTGCTCAAAGGAGACGTACGCCTCCATCCTCCTCATCTCCACCCAGACACAGGAGGAGCCCCATGTTGCCTTCGGTCAGGCCGGGCAGGGATGCACGATCCCCCGTAGCAGCAGCCAGCCGCACTGTTAGGGGTTCCAGCAGTCCTCAGGGACGTTTTGAAACCTTCAGTACATCTCCATCTAACCAGCGGAGACAGCAGTCCCCTTCACACAGTGGCAAACCCATCCGCAGAGTGTCCCGCACCCCAGAGCCACGTAACAACCAGAGGTAATCAAGGCGGCTAGCATTCATCTCCATTATTTTATCTTTCTGTACACTTTTAACCTGTTTTGTACATGTGCCATCGCCCTTTTGAATGACCTTTGTCCTCTCCACAGACCGTCACTGAGTCCCCAGCCTATGAGGAGAGCATCATCCAGATCCAGGTCCGTTTCCCCTCAGCCAGCAGCTCTGAAACGTCCTGCATCTGCCTCCCCCTCACCATCTCGCTCAGCCAGTGGGTCTCCACCACCAGCCAAAAAGGCCAGCAGCGGTTCCGGCAGCCAATCCCCAAGCAAGGTTTGACATTTCAGCTTATTGACTAATATGGATGTCTTCATATGTGTTTATAACTTGAGTCTTGAATATTATGGGTGCTTTTGGAAAGTCTGCACAAAACCTTGATTTTAAAAATGCCCATTAGGTTTTATACAAACTGTCACATACCTATCAAATGGATTTTTGTCCATTGTCCTTTAACAGCTGGCAGTTTAAATCAGGGCTTTATTTAGGGATGAGGTTCCAATGAAAGTATTCAGATACCTTGCATTTGTGTAAATAGTTATGCAGCAAGCCAAAAACAACATAGTAATATTAGCAAACATTATCTTGTCATCCAACATCACTTCATAGAAATGTGCAGTATTGTGAGCTTTCCTCTGAAGATTAAATATGTAACACCATCTCTTAAACACTTTTAATGACCTTGAAAACTGAAAGTCCTTAAATGCATTCTGAACCACAAAAAGAGTCTCTAGATTGGGAACCCTGTTATGGCATAATCCCTTTTTGGTCCACCATTCCTGTGATGATGTTTGTGATGTTATTTAGTAGCACTTGTAATGTTGTCCTCATAAAAATCTGTCTTGTTTTAGAATTCTGATGTGGATGGCAGTGGAAAGAAAAAGAAAAAGAAGAAGGAAAAGAAACACAAGAAAGAGAAGAAACACAAGAAGCACAAGAAGCATAAGAAGGAGAAGAGTGGCGGCACTGCGACTGGAGATGGACAAGAAAACCAGGGTGTGGAGGAAGATGGAGAGTCAAGAAAGGCAAAGTCTGTTTCTGTGATCTTAGCTAACAAGGCCTTCTGCTTTCTTCTCAACAGGGAACATAAATAGTGCATAACATTCTGTATTTGTGTCCAGGTGGTTAAGTGTGGAGACATATAATTCATGGTTATTTATCTTTCAGGAATCAGACAGTGAAGTAGATGACAGCTTGGACGACCTGGAGAAGCACCTAAGAGAGAAGGCCCTGCGCTCCATGAGAAAGGCCCAGATGTCTCCATCACAGATGTCCTGAAAACACTTTTGAATTTTCCACTCACTCTTGATGTTTGTCATCAACCTGGTTCAGCTTTAGAATGTACAAATTGTTAAATCTTGAGTCTTTTTGTTTTCTTTTTACTGGTTTGGTACATTCTGAAGGGTGTGTTTCATTAAGAGCTTGATTTGTCAGTTGGTGTATTATCTAAACTGTAAAGAAGCTTGTGTTGTCCCTAATTTTAAATTGTTGAGCAGGGAAGCGGTTTGAATTGGGCAGGTTTAAAATACTTTCCTCGGCCTACAGTAGATTCCATTGAGAAATGATTGCATGTGCAGTGATTGTCTCTGATGTGCATGAACCACTGACCTTACGGAGTGTAGAGAAAAACCAACATACAGTAACATACTGTTGCTATTGCCTTTTATAAGAGGCAACAGCTGTGTGAACTGTTAGAGGCCCTAACAGAACGTCTGTCCCATATTGTAACTGAATAGAGGTGTTTGGCATTGTTTAACCTGCTGTTTTTTCTCACTTTGAAATGGTCTTGTTTTAAGACTACAACTATCTGATGTGATAGAGTATGCTTTAATTTTTCCAAATGGATTGATAATGCAAATCTTATGTTGACACCCTTGCACCAAGCTAATCTCTGTGGGACTGCTATATGATTTGTATTTAGTACCCCTGGCTCTTGTCATCTTGTCATCCTTTCAGAATTAAAACCTTTTTATAGGATGTGTGCTTTCCTAAGATTTTGTGTTTTCTGTTTTGGGTGGGATCTGTCAAAACTAACACGGAATTTAATTTAGGTGAATGAAGGAAAAAAAGCAGTTACAGGGTTTGGATGTAGGGTGCTCTATACAATAGGTCTACACCTGGTGGAGTTCGGTGTGTGTGTGTGTGAGAGAGAGAGGGGGCAGAGGCCTAATAATTGAAATGACACACTTTACCTGCAAAGTCAAAACCTAGCACGACTCAACACGCTGCAGCATATTTAACAGCTGATCTGAAATGTGTGGTCATTGTAGCTAAATCAAAACTATTCCTTTGCCACACTAGATTTAGCTAATTATGAAAATCCCATCAGTTGCTTTGCCAAAGTAGATGTGTGATCAGTGGAAGTTAATTACTGACTTGTGCCTTAAATTGAATCGCATTTTAAATGATAAACAGCAAGTAACATGGAAAACCAGATAAAGCACAATGCACTGCAAGTAAACAAGACTGGAACAATAGGACAAAAATACAAAAACAAATGTAAAGGGGACTAGATAGACTAAAGTATAACGGTAGAAGGATAAAGAAATAACTTGGATGAAACCCCCTTTTTTCCTTTTTAAGTGAAAAAGTATTGCTTTTGGGGGGTTTAAAATGGTTTCATTTCTTGACAGAAGGCGGAGTGCATCTGTCCTAGGATTACCCAGGAGCACTTGAAAGCATTGTTTCCGTGCAGCCTCTTCCTCCTCCCAGCGAGAGTCCTCCCCTCCTCAGACCCTCCCACATTATGGATGTTTGCGCTTCAGATGACATCACGGCCTTAAATATTCCCGTTGCTTCTTCCCACCCATCCTCATCATCTCTACTCCGCCAGCATAAAGAGCCTCGCGGTTCAACGATGTTGTTGTAGCTTAACGTTAGATAGGTTTAAGTTAAAAACAGCTGTTTCTGGCAGACACCGCTGCCTCCTTGTCCGCTTTGCTAAATAGACTTTTGTGCTCCCAGCGCCGGGTCCTCCTTGGGGAGAAAAAGCGCCTACTGGGCTTCAGTGCGGGGAAAAAAAGAGCGGTGGAGAAGAGGACCGAGCTAAATCGGGCGTGGTAGCGAGAATAAACTTATCTTTGTTAACAAAACTTCAGAAAGTAGCACCTATAATGTCGCTGTCGGTACCGCAGAACGGAGTAAAGGCGGATAACGAGCCCGTTATCGAGCTGTTTGTGAAGGTAAGACCGCAACACAAGTCGCATGGGACAAGTTTTTCATTTCGAGTAACTGCAGTGTGATGATGAATGCTGTATTTCTGCCTTTAGGGTGTGCAAGTTAATGTTGCCTGTTCTGTCTACAAAGTAGGTTTTTGTTTAGCTAAGACCACTTGAGCTAGCTACACGTTGGTGTCTCCCTTACTGGGTTTTGTACATTCGATAGAGAAGAAGATTTCTTGTCCGCATTAAGTTTAATTTTTAGGTTTTAGATCCACAGTCCTCTCTGCCTCTGTGGCCATGTGGAGCCTGCAGTGTCAGGAGCAGGGCGGATTTCCCCCAACGTGAGAAAAGAAGAGCCTGCCATGCTGAGAGCTGGGCGCTAATTCGTAATGAAAAGCTCAGTAGTTGTGGTCCATAACAGCCGATTCAACACTGTAAGTTGCATTTTCATGCGTGTAAGCTGGTCGATAAAATATGTAACGTTACAGAGTGATGGATTATGTTGGAAGTGCGTCAGTTCTTTCTATCCAACCAATGGATGGGTACTGGAATAGACTCAAACCAGCCATTTGAATGTTAAAGTTTGGTGTTGGGGTCACCCTGTCATCACTCAGTCTGCCATCAAAGATCTCTGAAAGACAGACTGGTTTGGTGGTGCTGTTGTGATGGTCAGTTTTCCAAGTTTTCTTATATGACGAGTATAAAAGAGAATTGAAGGCTGTTGCTACTGTATGTTGCAGGCATTTGTCATTAGTGGTGTGCGTGTCACTGGTTGTTATTTAATGTGGTATATATGTTAGTATTGCTTTCTGGAAATCACAGTTAATCACATTTTGATAGACTGGGGAGCTTGATCTTCAGATGATTCTTTTTTCATGATATCAGCTCTACAACTGCCTTCCTTTAAAACTGTAAAATTCAGGTATCATATTGTCTCTGCCCCAGCAGCGACGATGGAGGGCTGTGAGCATGGTTGCGAATGGCTGTTTTCCTTTCTTTAGCCTGCTGCTTTGCAGGGCGGGAAAATGGCAGAGGAAAGAAAAATGGGGGGAGCATGGGGCTGGGACTGGGGGACTGGAGGGAGGGAGGGAGGGAGGGAGTTATGGGGCCCTGAATTGACTGGGAGAGGCTGTGGGTGATGGTGCAGTGGGGTGTCACTGGCCTGAACAGTAAACACTTTATAGTAATGATGGTTTGCAGCCCTGAAAAAAACATTTGTAAATGCCACATATGAGAGTAATTACTTGTGGTAAGCCTAATAAAAAGAAAAGAGGCTTATCTGCAAATGTACTTTATTTAAATTTAATCAAATCATGCATTTGTATTCTTGTGTACCGGCCCACTGTCTTGGGCTGGGCTACTGTTAGCTCAGGCCTGTAAAAATTGTACTCTTTAGTTGCAGTAGATTGAAGGGGGGGCTTCTTTAAGTCTTCCAGTTTTCCAGATTCAGTACAAAAAATCTCAGTCCTGCTTGTGTTCTTCCTGTTGACTCCTTTTAAAGAGAAGACTTTGTAGTGAGGCATTGATGAGGCTGAGCAGCAGAACGGATGGAAACGAACTGGCCAGCGCCGATTTCTCTTAACTACCTCTCACAGGCTGCCTACAGGAGAGGTTACATCATCCCCAGGCCTGGAAGGTTTTACACATGTGGCCAACTCTTCCCTCTCAGCCCCTCCCTCCCTCCGACTGTGTAGCCTGATGTGTTTTCTCGACGTGTCTGTGTGTGAGCTAGCCTTTCGTCTCTATCGCCCCTTTCATGGCTCTGTGTTATGTACCAGCGCCTGACATGTCCACAATCTATTATTGATGCCGTTGTTCATACTGTGCTGCGTTAAACACAGTCATGGGAGACAATAGGCAGGCATGCAGGTTGCCATAGGCGCACTGCTGCAAAACGGGCCTCTGGGAACAGCTGATAACGAAGTGTGTGTGTGTGCTCTCTCCACACGCAGCAGTGTCAGATCTGTTAGGGCCCTGCCACATATCAAAGCAGACTAATTATGCTTCTAGAACATGAGTTGCGTCTATACAGAACTGCGTCTGTATAGACTGAGCAGTGGCAACACCCATTAAAAGCAGCTGACTGTCCCAGTTTAGAGCTATTTTGCTGATCTTGCAATTTTTCAACCTGCAGTGTTGTAGCAACAGTCGTCACGTTGCTATGGGAACACTTTACATTGGGCTCATCTTTGAGGGCGTGGACGTGTAGCTTGTCAGTTTTATATTCCTCTCAGTTGCAAATGAGCATGATATAATGACTTTGTAAGAGGGAGGATCGGCCCTTGACCCCATCACAGTACAGCAGATCAGATATTGTTTTGCACACATGAGTAGTAGTCCATGCTGTAGAGGGTGACATCTCAGCATCCAGCCATGTCTGTTTCACTTGGCACTTCCACACATTGTGTGGCTAAAGTGGCAATATGAAACCCTAAATCTGATGTGTTTATGTGCTGTGATAATTGGGTAATGTATTACTCTGACATGAAGCCAAAAGGGATGAAAAAGTGCAAGCTGCATGTGATAATGTAGAATTATTGTTATTTGAAATCTTTCCTCTTCTAAACCAAGGTCCGAGGTGATTTTCAGACATCAGTAAGTTGGTTGTCTTCTTGTGTTACTTCTCCATGATAGTGAAAGAGATCCGCTGCTGTTAATGTGCATAATCCTCGTTAATAAATCATTACGAGTGTGGTTATGTTTTCATTCAGCTTTTCACAGCTTTACAAAGCTGCTCCGAATTAATTCAGGCAGGCTAGTGCGAGTCACCAGCATATGACCTGACTGTATGACAGTGAACAGAATACAGATGAGTCAAGAGAAACAGGCAAGCTTTATCTCTACTTGTGTATGCCATCTCTTGGCTGCAAGTGTGCCAAGGTCTCACTGCTGGTCGCAAAGCCTTCTGCTGCTTCCAGACTTCCAATTCTCTTGCCAGCAGTGTCAACAGAGCCAGTAAACACGGTGAGAGAAGTGCTTTTAAGTCTGGATGGCATAAGAGCCTGTCTGTGTTTTGTGTACGTCCTTCAGGACAATCCCATGGGAACCGTGGAGATGGAAGGCTGCAACATGCCAGACAGAGGTCCCAACAAAGCAGCATTTCTGTATGGGATGATCAGGGTCTACATTGTCGGAGCGCTCTGCAGAAGCAATGAATGCTCAACAACACACATCACAATGGCCGCTCACATTTACGTCAGTCTTCCCTTGATATGAGAAAATATGTTATGGCTCATGTGTTGCACCATAAACTCTTACTAGACACGACTCTGTTCTTTTAAGTTTATTCTAAAGGCCTTGGGAAGAGCTGCTCGTGCCATATTGTGCTATCAGTTGCAACATGTGACAATCGGACTTCTGCCTTGTGATGTGCTGTTTTATGGAAACACAATGACCCTTTTTCAGCAGTTACTGTGCTCTACAGTTGATGCTTTTGCATGGAATTGCATGAAAGGTCAAATGTGACTTGTATAGTTTTTACCAGTGCTGCGTCCAATAATACCAAGACTTTAACCTGCCTTTCAGGCATGCATTGCTTATTGTTTGCATGTTGCTTTTCAGCTTAAAAAAACCATTCCTCTCCCCCTTGGGTGGTTTTCTAAGCAATTGAGTACTGCTTTTTTATTTATTTTTTTTATAGGAAAATCAATAGTAGTTTATGTTTCCCAAGCACATAGCAATGCTGCAGTCAGCATCACGAGTTAGGGGACAAAAATTAATGGCTTGTTACTGTTGTAGAGTGCTGTGCTGTTGTTTCTGTACTGTGAATTTACTGCTTCTTCATTGTTACTGTCTGGTTGACTGACTCTGGACTCTGGCCTAATTGATCTGGCAGTGTGTTATTACACCAATTTGAAGAGAGACATATTCAGAAGTCCATTTCATGTGCTTGTCAGTAGACTACAGACTGGGTCGTTACTGGTTGTGTCTGGTATGTGCTGCTGTATAAAACCATGTTGTGCCAATATATCCTGAGCTAAGTTCAACCTGTTAAGAGGAGGAAGAGCTTATCTCATTTGTGTTGCCCGACCAGGAAGCCATTGACTAATGAGGCATTTCTCCCATGAGCTTGTGAAACAGGAAGTGAGACCTCCCTAGAGCAACATGGATCTGAGACTTTCAAAATTTTATCCTAAGAGATTGTTTGTTTGCGGATAGGTGTGGACAGGCTACAAGATACAGAGGAGAAACGAGCCTTTGACTCTACCTCCGCCTCTCTGATACATCATCTTCACTGTCAGAAGAGGTGTGTGTGTGTTTGTGCGTGTGAGACCCCTTAAATGAGGAGAATCTGCCCTGCCCGCTACACATGTAACTCAATCAGTCTCAACATGATCCAGTCTGCTTGTGTTTCACGTGCTGCGTTCTTCTTCATAGCAGAGCCCACTGAAGTGCATATAACCCAAAGTGAAGCACCTGAACATGGAGGATAGGATGACAGGGGCATCTCTCTTAACTCATCATCACTCCATCGAGGAGCACAGTGTGTCAGAGTGTCCCAATATCCATCTAGGCTGTTCTTTGTCTTTGAAACCCAGGCAGAAGAAGACTATTGGAGCACTTCACTTGTTAAAAGTTAACATCCCAATCACGGCTGCTCAGTAAGGGCTAACATTAATCATTTATTATATGATTATGGGTGAAATAAAAAAATAAAAAAATTTTAATTGCAGCTTAGGCCCAGTTCAGACCAAAGATCCACGACGAGACAAGCTGAAACTTGCAACTAATTGCAATGCGCCGGGTCTGAAACGTTCTGAAACCTGTCAGTTTACACCAATGCAACTAGACAAGACAGCGTATCGTTTTCATGGCAACGACTCTTTGTATTTCCGTTCTATCTTCTGGCTTTCCAGGCTTTTTTTGTAGCTGTATATAATTTGTAGCGTCTTAAAGTATGAATGAGGATAGTGATAGTGAGTTACTTGCTACAGTTGCATTTCTAGTACTGATGAAACGGCGAAAGCATTAAAAACGAGAGGGTCGAGATGACTGGCTGACTTTGCTACGAGCTGATTGGCTGTTGAAACAGGTGACGTGCCTTATGTTCTAAAACCAGCCGCTGGCGACTTGACAAGCTGAGTCGCAGGCGGCGCCATCAGCCGGCTTGAGTCGAGCTGATATGGACCAGTTAACACCGCTGCAACTTTTCCCTGCAACGTTCTAAAACCGTTGCATCTCGTCATGAATATTTGGTCTGAACTGGCCTTTATAGGCTACTGTATTAACATTGTGACTACAGCAGAAATTCCAAGTAAAATATTTCAATACTGGTTTATGCCACTTGATATTATTACATGTGGTAATTTGATCTATAAATAAACAGTCTACACCCATGCAAACTTAAAGGCTTGTGCGTGTATGTTTTGCATGCTTGATTTTTATGATGTGAAAAGCCAGGCAGCACGTCCCAGACTGGTACCGAAAGGCAACTCAATTGCAGGTCAAGAGTGGACGCAAGAGTGGCGAGTGGCCAGAGATCGAGACCGACCGTCTGCTCAGAATTACTGATGAGGCCTGTGTTTGTGTGGCCATGGTGCAGAAGCCTTTCTGCTGCCATGCGCATCTGGCATGTGTGGTAGCAGCATGCTGGCATTGTGTTGGTGCCAAAGGGTGGTTCACAGCTGTCTAGACATTTGTCCTGTGAAGGAATTGCTGCAGGGTTCATTTAGGTTGAACATGAATGATTTCAGCCCTGTACAGAGAAATTTGAAGGAGTTTTAGATAGACTAGTGGAGGCCAGTTTTCCATGTCATTTCCCATGCAAATGTGAAGAAAAACAGGGAGCATATGGGTTTTGTGTATGCGGGTGAGCAAGTGGGAATGCATGGGTCTGCCCTAGTCATCAGCCTGGGGTCTATGAATGTGTAAGTGGGTGGAGAGTCGGAGCTGGTGCCAACTTCAGCCTGCAGCTCGTTGTTTGTATTAGACACTTGAAACAACAGTCAGAGCGAGGGTGATTGTTGGTTCGTGCTGATCTCCCACATGGCTGTGTTTGTGTTTTTCTGGCATTTTGGATCTGTATTACTCATCACCAAACACCCCTCCAGAAACCTGAACTGGCTGTTTGTCTTATCTCTTGTACACGGAGGTTAAAATCAGCATTTGTAACATTATTGACCTAGCTTACATCATTGCCATAGCATGGTTATGCAGTAAAGCCTCTTTTAGACTTCAGTATCCAACTTTCCACAGAAACTGGTGTTTTTTTAGACGGTGCTTCTGTGATCCAGCACAGTAGGCCTGTGTCTGACTGGAAGTCTTGAGGTTTCCACTGAGTGATGTCAGCCTGAGTCAGAGCCACACCAAGGATGTGATGGCGTTTCCATGTCGCAGCAGGGTCAGACTCCTCTGCACACTCATCTCTCTGTCCCGGGGTCAGACTCTGGGACTCACTTCTCGTTACTCACCCAGTCCAGCCCTGTAGTCATTCAAACATGGGGCCAAAGTACCTCAGTATCTTTTTGGTGATGGCCGAATTCTTCTTATAGCACTGAGTATTGAAAACTGTTGAGTACCCAAAGGTGGCATCAGATTCCTGGCTGATTTCATACTGCTGTTTGCTTGTTGTTTGATCGCATGGGTTTTGATTTAAATTGTAATTTTTGCCAGTTTTAGACTTTATTTTGTTTAGGAAAAGTTCTTGAAAGACTGCTTGTGTTTAGACAATTTTTATTATTTATATATAGAAATAATGGTTTCGTAGGAAAAAAAGAGGTTGTATTCCTCAAAGTAAGATATCGAAAAAAGGTTTTGTATTGGTGCTGAAACTGTCAACAATTATAGTGGCACTGGTATAAAAACATTTTAAATGAAACCCAGGTAGGGCTGCAATTAACTATTTTCCTTATCTATTCTTCTGCTCTGCTGATTATTTTCCCAATAAATCGATAAATCACTGTCAGAAAATGCCCAAGATGATGTCATCAAATCTCTTGTTTTATCCCACCAACAGTCCAAAGATATTACATTTACTACCTCATAAGGCAATGTAATTATTACAAGTTTTGACCTCTAAATTTCTTTTTATTTTTAAGGCCCAAGGAGGTAACGCTATGTGATATATCACGCAAAAAGTATTTTCTGTTTAAGTAACCATCATGTGAACCCCTCAGATTTATTCTGTGACCCATTGGAGGGGTCTTGACCTCCAGGTTTGATATCCACTGACATAGGACAGCAAATCCTCACAGTGCAAGGGAATGGATGACATTTTTGCTTGAAGAACAAGTGATTATTAGAATAGTCAACAATTATTATTTTTTTCAATCGATAAATCCACTATTTGTTTCAGCTCTATACACGGCCCAATTCAGACAGCTTGTCTTTAGCCGGGTTGCTTTTTCCTGAAGCCTGAAATTCTGAATGCTTGTCTTGTTTGTTCCACCGCTGAAAATATATCAGAAACTTGAATCTAAAAAATATTGTTAGTGCTGTTGCCTTCAGTGTTTTGCTTGGACAATCTGTAATTCATGCTGGTGACCTGAGTTATCCTGTCTTGGCAAGTATCTACCCTGTTGACGCCCTTGAGCAAGGCATCAAATCATTCCAGGTGTAGGGCTGCTGTTCTGCAGCTGGCCTTGACCTCAGACCAGGCTTTGGAGTAGGACATAATGACAAAGAGTGTATGGAACCTAACTTATTCCCTGGGGCAGTCCAGCAAAGTCGACTAAGAACACCGTGGGCTGGGTAAACCTGTCTAAAACAGCCAGCTTCGGCTCCTCAGTCTAGTCACACTCCTCCTAACCCCAGCCCAGCCTGCATACTTGTCCAGCAAACAGGGAGAGGCGTTGCCATGACGTTACCATGGCTGCCCACTTTCAAACGGACATTCCTGCTGTGTGTCAGAGCAGGAGGAGGAAAGCTGCAGCGCTCGATGCTACATCGTCAGATCCTTATTCGGTCAAAGTGTGGCTTGAACTTGCTGAGCAGCCCGCCCAATTTAGAATATGAAGTGTGTTTGGGGAGGGGAAGGCACGGCCCTCCATGTTACTAAAATTAGGCTGTGAGCGGAGAATGAGGACCATGCCCACTGAGCCTCAACAGGATCCATTGTCCTTGAATGCTGACTACTGTAACTGTGATCTCACATCACCAGTCTAGAAAAGGAAACATGCGTCTTAAATAATGAGAGAGCTCTAAAACCATAAATGCTTTAGATTAGTAGAAATATGAGTAAATAATTGAGAAAGTGGGTGAATAAAAGAGGGTGAGGTTGAGCTGAACCGCTCTTGCGTTTTATGTACCTGCTCGTAAAATGTTATTGGACTGGACTTGTGAAGAGGATAGCTTTCAGCCTGTTAAAAGTGCGTACATGGCCATATTATAATTTATGTTCAAGCTAATTAGTTAAGGCCTAGCATTATTCTCATTACTCCTGAGACGGGTTAAGTTGGTCATTACATCAGTGGCTTCATGAGCATAGTCATAGGGGAAGGTATGACCTCACTGTCTGTGTGTGTGTGTGGGCCCCCATGCTGACTGAGGGTCTCATTGTACTGCTGTGGGGCCACGCTACTGTCATGGACTCCTAGATAACATCCGACTTGGGCATGACTCACTCCCTCCACTGGGCAGCTGTGTGTGTTTGGCATTAAATAAACAGGCATCTGTTGACTCACTGTCCATCCACTAAGCCTAAATAAAACTTGAGAGTCTGTTAGCAGTAGTCAGCTGTTCCCACCTCTGTGGACCAGACGTTATTCTAGCCATTTATCAAGGGGAAATCTCTGTTCGAACCTCGGTGAAAGATGGTGTAACCGTCTGCAAGATGTGAGTCATTTTTGACACAGGAGGCAAAATGGCAGGCTACGCACTGGGCACTGCTAAGTGTTCCTGTGAATGCTGCTCGTATTTGGAATCGAGTCTCTGGTTTACTTCTTGGAAAATGTCTTTTTCAACTGATGTGCCTTGCCTTATAAGGGCCCGTTCAAAATCATTTCTTGCCTGGCTTGTGTGTTTTATTGGTGTTTTTTTTCTTCTTTTTTTTTTCTCCCCTTGCTAACTAGTGACGTGCCTAAAACTCTACAAACAAAAAGCGCTTTGTGTTGTTGCTGTGTAGAAGGTCCTCCAGAAGCCCTTTTCTGAATGTCACACTATAAAAGTGGCAGTCCGGAAAGCGTTAGTAGGGTGGAGGGGGACAATGTTCGGAGTGGTGTCCTAAAACCTCTTCAAACTTGTTTTGGGCCATATGCTTCGTATACAAATCTAGTTTTAATTTTAAATTTTTATCGATCCACTGAGGTCATTCTCTAAGGTGCTACTTTGAAGCACAATTATTGCTGAAGACCACCTCATACCTCCAATCAGTGAAATGTAGGGCAGCCCTTCTTTAACAGCGCAGCAGTTTATATGTCACAGGCAGCGGAAATGCAGCTCCACCAGCATCATCGCGTAAACCAAACAAAGCACCCTCTTCGGCGGGAGTAACAGGACATTTCTGGAATAGTTTCTCCCCCCTCCCAAAATGCCCAACCCCCCTCTGACTCCACAGAGGGGCCCAGGATAAGGGGAGAGGGATAAAGGGGGAAGAGGAGGAGGAAGAAGCGAGCAGTGTGCCAAACAGCACACAGCCTCTGAAGCTTGCTATCTCTCCTCTTCCTCCCACTTAAAGCATCTATTACAGCCTGTTCTCCTTCATGCCCATTAGCACTACCTGTGATCCCTAACTCACTCCCGATTTCCTGTAATATCTCTCTCTCTCTCTCTCTCTGTGCCTCTCTCTGCAGCAGATCCCTGCTGTCAGTGTCTTTGGCAGAGAGCTGCAGTCTGCTCTGCTGCAGACTCCAGAGGGTAGGAGGGTCGGAGCCCTGCCATGGCTCTGAGAACAGACTGAGAGAGACAGAAAGTGTGAACTGTCTCTCTCAGCTGCTGTGACCTTCTTCTTGGCCACTTGAGACACAGAACTTACACGAATTCAGCTTAAAAATCAGCTCATTGTGTTGAAGTACATTAAACATCTTTTGATTTACACATCACATGTGTGTCGTAAGGTGGGCATTTTTGTCCCTCCAGAAAAAGAGCTCACTTCAGATGGTCTACCAGTGAATTGGTAATCCCTTCCACACTGTGTGCTCTGCTGTCCATGTCAAATGTGTCTGGCCATCGCCATGGGAACAGTTGCTGTGCATTGCCACCCTTGGTCCAGAACTGAATGGTTCTCTGTAGGTGTAGCGCTGTGGGGAAAATGGAGTAATCATCCCATTCATGTCTTTCTGATCCCCTAAGGATCCGCTAATGCTAGTCTAGTCCAGTGATGGCTGTGAACCATGATACCCCCCCCCCCCAACACTTCACGGCCGAAGCTTTATTTTGGAATTGAATCATGTAAGGTGAAAAGGGGACTTTCATTTGCTGAACAAAGGCAGTGATCTAATCCAAGCTTTTCAGATATTGAATTCAGAGGGGGGAGGGGAGGGAGCGAACAGCCACAGTACAATGGGAGCCAGCAGGCAGATCAAACGGAGCCATCCCACTGGGCGTCACACAGAGGACAACAGCAGCCAGCCTGTCCGCACCAGCAAGGAGCTGCTGGACTGACTGAACACAAAGTCCACTATTGAAGACAGTTCAGAACCTGCATCTGAGATACTGAATAGATATTCTTGTAAGACAGTCGCTGAGTTAAAACTGACTTGAATCTTATTTTTATTTGGCGCTCTTTGCAAATCCGACTGACTCAACAGTATTTGGGTGAAAATACAGTCGATTTATGTACGTCTTTTGCATCACACACAGGGATGCAGAGATGAGAACTGCAGTGAATGGGAAATGAGAAGTGACTGACGACACAAGAGGCAGACAAAAAAAAACCCCAAACGAAACGGTATTCAGCTGTTTCACAGAGGCTCTGCTACAGTAATGCGCTGAATGAAGAGGCACATTCCAGAGCGCAGACACTTGAATGACCTCTGTTTCTTGTCCTTGTGAACAGATGAATACGTCTTTTTTGGCCTGCCTTGCCTGGAGAGTGGCATACCTTAACAGGCTTGGTGTTCACAGAGCTACGTCGCTCTGCACCAAAAGGTTGAGATATATTGTGTGACTGCTGGGGTATTTAAGAAGTAAAATGATGATTACATTTCTTGTCAATGCACCACGAATGAAAGGGAGCAAATTATATCTGATTTCAGTTTCACAGCAATGGCTCTCCGTTTTGCCATTACATGGTTTAACTAGAAATTAAATGGGTTTTCTTGGAGCCGACAGTCGGCAGATTTCATTAAGATACTGCACAAAGCTCAGTTAATCAAATGAAATGCGTGTTCTGCCTTCTAATGTAGAATCCAAACCATATTTTGTCCTCTGCTACACCCTCCTCACTCCATACATGGCTCTGAGTTGAGCAAAGTGAAGGATAATTTAGAGAGTTGGAGAAAGAAAGGAGAGCCGTGCATGACAAAGAGCTGGATGGTTGTTGGGAAGACAGGAGGCGATATCTCTGACAGTTTGCAGCACCCCCTCCCATAGCCTTTCTGTTTACTGCTGTGAGCGATAGGGAGACAGAAATCACTGCTGCTGTTACTTTTTCTCATCCTCCATGGAGCGATCAGACTGGTTTGTCGTAACTTCCGCTTAAAAACAAACGTACATTTGAAATCTCAAAACTCAGCCCCGTTTTCGGTCTGGTGTAAACGATGGGTATTCATCATTAATTTGGAGGACACGCGCCACTTCCATTGATCCCATTTCCGCCGCCACTGCTCAGTCTTGTGTTTGTGCAGTCTAGCAAAAGGGGAACCAAGAGGCCGTTCCAGTCTTAATCACTCCAGAAGTTTCCGCTTACTCTTAGACAGTAGTTCTGCAGATTAATGGAGGGGAAGTGTGCTGGAGCATTTAAGACAAGGGGGTCGGCTCTTTGCTCTTTCCCTCCTACTTCAGTCTTTTTCGAGGGCAGTCTGTAATGTGTATAAAAGAGTCATTGTCTGAAATGGGCCCTCTCTGGGTGAGTGCATTAAAATGCCCTTGGCCATAAAGGTTGTGCAACAGAGATGTGATCTCTATCAAGATTGTCGGGACCTTTTTTTCCGTTTGGCTCTCAGCTATAAGCCAAGTGCTATCAGTGGTAGAAACCTGTTACAGATGTTTTTAAGATCTTTGTCTGCTATCTTGTGTTTTATGTTTGCAATAATTAAATCTGGGACGTTTCCACCCTGTGCTTAATGGTCTCTATTAGAACGTTTCGTTTGTGTACTCAGTCTTCAGGAATGGTACCTGCAGCATATTGCTGATGGTTAACCTACTCCTATAGAGTGCTGCAGGAAATGAGTTAGCATTTTTGCACTTCTGGTTCCCTTGTCTTGAAGTTAATGGGTTTCTTGGGTTTTTGGTTAGACGCCTGAAATAAGGTCTGTGGTTAACACAAGCTTAAGAGATTTTCATGTTTTGTTCTACGACATAAAATACGCCGGTAAATACCCCACTCATGAATTTTGAAGCTTTTCCGTGTCTTAAAAAAGGCGGTTGCTAACAAGAGGCTAAATGAGACTACAGAGGTTGTCGGGGACATTAAATGTCGTCACGCCGAACACAGAAACTCACCTACTCGCTCGTCCACCTTTACAGCCTCGTTGTGTTTTGTGCTCTTGCAAACTACTCTAACTCAAACTTTCCGAAAGGCTTTTGTAGAAGAGGTAAGCTAGCTACATGTTCCCTCAAACTGGGGGTTTGTCAGTTTGTTTGTAGGCATTTGCAGTTTGATGAGTTTGCCCACATGGTTAACCACAAATTTGGGGAGTTTGGTTTTGTTGCGTTTATAGCCTAACTTTATTACTTCCAGCAATTGCATTTACGCTTCAAAAACCATAAAAGTGTTTTTTCTTTGTCAAGATTATCTCGCCACAGAGCTTATTTTCTGCAATAATCCAAAATCCCATTGACTTTTTGTTGAGGGAACCAGGGCGATGCTAACTTCTGGTTTGGCCTACAAAAATACGTCATCCCTGCAGCACTCTGTTCTAACTTGCTATCTGTTTGTTTATTTAAGGCGGGAAGTGACGGAGAGAGCATCGGGAACTGCCCCTTCTCCCAGAGGCTCTTCATGATCCTGTGGCTTAAAGGAGTCGTCTTCAACGTCACCACAGTGGACCTCAAGAGGTGAGTCCTGCAGCCATTCCCCATCCCCCCTCCTCTTCCGCTGTTTCTCCTCCTTTCATTGGCTGTTAAACCAGGATTTAAAAAAGATATTCCTCTCTTTTTCTTGATTTGATAGCCTCCTACAGCTTTTCTGGGTGTTTTCCACCAAGGCCTTAGCGGCTCCATAGGGCTTTGATCCAGCCCCACCTCTAACACGCTTGCTGCTTCCCCACTGCTTATTTGGTTTTCCCATGACCCTTTCCCAGGCTGAAGAAAATCGGAGAAAAATAAACATACAGACTCTGGAGAGGCTATTTAAGGTTCTTCGCTCTGCGTACTTCCTGCCTAGGTTTTGGTGGGCAACATGTTATTTTTCACCACTGGGATCAGAAAACGGTGATCCTCTGCAATTTCGACCGCAATTTTAGTTTTCCTTCCAGCTGCAAGCGAATGTGCTTTCACATGTGGATTCCAGTACCAGAAGCTCTTTACCAAACCCACCATTGGTTCTGTGTGTATGATTCATCTAAATGCTCCCTAAATTTTTTTCCACTTGCTGGCAGGACAGGCAAGTGCCGGACTGTTTTCAGGCATGGTCAGATGGACGTCTGGTGTATATTGTCTTTCTTCGTCATGTGTGTTTGACTCAGAGATTCGAGATTTCTGACATTTTGTTCCAAAGCGTGGTTCATCCATATGGCAGCCAGTTCCTCATCGGTGTGTCTCCTCCTCTGGGACATGGAGACCACTGCTGTTTGCTGACAAAACACAACACAGATGAACTTGATAGATAATGTGCCTTTTTTTTTATACAGCTAAAGGGAGGAAAGCAGTGTCCATTTGACCGGTCATTTGGTTTTTGCGCATGCCTGCATTTTCAAAATTAGAGCATAGGTTTGGCTATATTTGCATATATTTTCCCTGGCAGAGGGTAACATGAAACAGCTTGCCGATATCCTGTAAAAAGCAATGGAGGATGTCCGCCTACTTAGCAGTGTCTGTTTACTCATCACTCCTCAAACAAGCCTTTGTTCAGCTGGAGTGACTACCTGGTGCTTTTATTTTTTCTTTCTTTCTAGAGGAACAAGTGATCCAGGATTTGCTCTTTTGGAGCTATATAGTGACTGTAATCTTGAGTAAACATAAAACGACTGTGTATTGCAAAAGAAGGGCGCATGTTTGCCATATTTTATGGCTCTTTTTATTATAGTATTTTAAATGGCAGAGCAGTGCACATAGTTACGACTGTAGAAGGACATGAATGTCACTGCCATAAGTCAAAATGTGAGGTCTTCTCTCGGGTCAAGGCTATGGTGTTAATATTTGTTTCTGTGATGAAAGCCTGTAATCCTCAAAGCAGTTTGTTGCCCACTCCTCAGTGATATTATTGGGTGAGGGTGCAACTTCCCCTCCACATGCCGAAGAGTTGAAGTCATTTCCCGTTTTTTTTGTGTGTGTGTGTGCCCTCAGATGGCTTGTCCCAAAACTCAGCCACCATTGTGAACCTTGTCATACCAAAAAAAACTAAAACCTGGACCATTTAAGAGTCTGTATGGATAAATAGTGTTGCTAGTTGCATAAAATCAAAGAGGGTACACACTTTCTGCTGGCTCACACCAATCAATCAGGCTCCAACAGTTGCTGAGACACTGTTGCGTGCTTCTGTTATCTTTATGCTGAAGGGATTTAAGCTTCTGGGTTCTGTGGATCCCTCACGTCACTTGTGTTTGTACTACTCATTCAACACATGCTCATTTTTGCTTGTGTGTCGGTGTCATCTGCCTGCCAGAAACATCTGGTACAAAATGTGCTGGTTTGAAGGCCGCAATGAGAAAGGGACGCACAAACACACTCATGGAGACACACACACACACACACACACACACACACACACAGTAAAGGACAGAGCACTGAGCAGCTATAGGAGAAGGAGGAGGCCTGGCTGACTCTAAAAGATGTGGTTCAAAGTGCAGCAGGTTGTCAAAGAGCCATAGCACCCTCAATTGCTTGAACTGGCTTGAAATATATAAAGTGAATATGTGTTAACCAGGAAACATCAGACCAATTATGAATCTTGTATCTCATTTATCCGTCTTACTACTTTTACTTGTTTGATCCACAAACATGCATTATAAAAAAAAAAAAAAATTTTAATTGGTCACACGGCTTGGTTCTGTTTGCTTCAATCCACCAAAAGTTGCTCCACTTCTCTTCCAGGAAGCCTGCAGACCTCCAGAACTTGGCCCCGGGCACACACCCACCCTTCGTCACCTTCAACGGCGAGGTCAAAACTGACGTCAACAAGATCGAGGAGTTCCTTGAAGATGTCCTCTGCCCACCCAAGTGAGTGCTTTCTCACCCCCGTGGCAACACTTTGACCCACCTAAACCCTGAACACCACTGCACTGCTGTCATGAGCACACTGTTAGCTTTTAAATGCTCTGTTAGCATCTAATGAAGGGTAGTGGCCTTTTATATGGATTTAAATTGAGACAAATGTTCTCTTTGTCAACAAATCCCATGACAATCTGTCAGTTCGTCTCTCAGTACTTTCTGACTTCCCCATCCTGTCTGTGGCGCTCAGCCCTAAGCCCATTTGTTCCTACTGAAGACATACATCTTCAAAAATGGGTCACAAATATATACTTTCATTTTTTTTTTTTTTTAAAAAGCTAAATAATTAGCCTAAAACAGCTGGGCACGGGAGTATATAGTGCATTTGTTGAGGACTATTTTCAACGGCGAAATAACACACATTTGGTGCTCTAGTGAATATTTACATGTGGGATTGACTCAGAATACATATATGGTGATTTTTGGACAACAGTGGAGAACTATGGCAAAAAGAAATCTCTATCAGGGTTTGGCTATGCAGACAATACTCAAATCATTGTTGATTTTGATCTTTTTTTTAAATGGTGTTTGTTTACAGCTAAGAAAAATACAGAATATCGCCAGACTTGTCCTTTAACCTCTTCATGCATATAGATGTGTGTTTACTTGTATGTGTGCAGGTACATCAAGCTTGGTGCAAGACACCCCGAGTCAAACACAGCTGGTATGGACATCTTCGCCAAGTTTTCAGCATACATTAAGAACTCAAAACCAGATGCAAACGAGGGTAAGCTACCTGTATCTGTCTTTGACACACACACACACACACACACACACACACACACACACACACACACACACACGATTGGGCACACTGGTTAAGAGCAGAGCAGAGATCCAGAAACCTTCCAATTGTGTAGGGAGAGCTCTCTGGTTGCTAGGCGACATTGCTAGTCCTGCCCTGATTGGTGGATCACAGCCTCACTCAGGAACACAGAGCTTTTGTTCTGCTGCCTCCTCCTGTCCGCGTGCTCCCTGTCTCACCTGGTGGAGCTCTCTGGAAAACCGCAGAGCAGCTATCTGTGCTCACAAACTCATCCTTCCTGTTCTTGATTTATGCACCCCGGACCCTGCTGTAAGAGAAAGGTCATATCACAAACGTAACAGATTATTGGAATAATATGAATAATGTGTAGTCTATTGTCTCACAGATTCTGTTGCATCCTGGGTGAAACAATTTGTGGAATTGTTTCCCTAGAAGGATGTTTATGGTATTCACAAAAATACCAAGATTTAGTATCGTGTTTTAGTTGGCTGTTCTCCACCCTAGGAAAATATTGAACCATGGTGAGCTGAATGTGAAAGCCAAGGCTGTGTCAACAGAGTTTGAGGCTGAATCTCATGGTTCAGAGATAATGTGCTCTCCAAAGTTACAGGTCGAGTCTGCTGTTGAACTACTGAAGCGAACATTCATGTCATATTTTCCAACAATAGAATGAATCATTAATGAATGATCTATAGATGGATGGATATAGGGTGAGGACAAAGTAGAACACCTGTGCAATCAAATGCAATCCATTGAAATGTGTGGTGGGTAATAAGCTCCTCAAAGATGGTATTTGTTACAGCAGCAGGCCATTGTATTACACTGCTATTGTTATAGTGCTGGATAGTACAGGTGTGCACGATAATGTCCGTTTCCTGTATTGATAATGTGCACAATGTACATGTAATCAAGGGCTTGTCTCTTGATGATATGCTGCCCCCATGTGGTTGATCAGTGGGTGTAGCAGCTGTAGTAGTGACATGACATGACAATTTAACACTGTTAGAAGATTATTTGCTCACACTGACTATATAATTAAAAACAGTTTTTACTGTTTTTTTATAATACTTCTTGTGTCTCTTTGCAGGTCTGGAGCGCGGGCTCCTGAAGACGCTGCAGAAGCTGGATGAGTATCTTCGCTCACCACTGCCCGATGAGATCGACCACAACAGCATCGAGGATGTCAAGGTCTCCAACCGCAGCTTCTTGGATGGTGATGAAATGACGCTGGCTGACTGTAACCTGCTGCCCAAGCTGCATATAGTCAAGGTGAGCATTTTAAAGACCACTGACTCATTGCCGTGTCTGGGTATAATATGACGCAACCATGAAACCACCCCCACAGGTGTTTTCACTTTATTTACCTAATTAGACTTCTTCTCAAAATCGTTTGTTTTAATTTCCTGTTGATGGAACTAATTGAATAAATGACTCAATAGTTCCAGCTTTACAGCAGTGGTGCCTTGTGCTATTAAACAGCATCCTCTTGTGCTGTAAATCAGCCACCAGATTTCATAACAAAATTCAGTTTGTAGGCTTGTGAAATAAAATGCAATAAAAGGGCCGGTGGGTGGTGTGACGAGCAACGCTGTTCTTGGTGATGGTCTTCTTTTGTTTATCGTGATTTTTCCAACTTCATAGCGATTATTCTAACTTTTACGATTCTATCTCAGTTTATGAAGTAACAGTTGATAGTTTAAATGTGCATGAAGCACCTTTTGGACTATTTTATTTACTGTATTAGTCTTGTTAGTCTTTTCTTTTAGCTTTAATCAGTTATTCTCAAAGTCCCTCACAATGGCCACTAAACATGAGATCAAGAAAATAACACTATGGCAATTTAATGATTAATTACTAACAAATGACTGAAACAACTGTTCCTTATTAATTAAGGTAGCACATTTTTTAAATTCCTAAGTGTAATTTCTTGACAGATGATTTTAGATTAGATTAGTTCTGAACTAATGCAAAGAAATGACAGTATGATCTGCGCCACAAAGATTGAATACACAATCTGTTTTGCTGGTGCTCTTGAGTTTCTATAAAAGAGTTTGCAGCTCAATTGGTGAGATGTATAAGCTTCTGATACCTTCCTCCAGGTGGTGGCCAAGAAGTACAGAGGCTTTGACATCCCCAAAGAGATGACTGCCATCTGGAAGTACCTAAACAACGCCTACACACGCGAAGAGTTCACCAACACCTGCCCCAGCGACAAGGAGATCGAGATAGCCTACGGAGACGTAGCCAAGAGGCTGGTCAAATAAGCTCCTCTGTCCTGACCTGCCTCCCTCCATCCCTCACCCCCAGGCCTCCCCCTCTACACACCCCTGCACCTCCCCCCCTCCCCAGCACTGGGACTGAAGTGCTCATTCACGAGAAAGAAAAAACTCTGGACTACTTTTCCTTCTCTCCTCATCTAGAGCGAACCGCCAATGCATGAACCCTTCGATCATTTTTTTTCTTTTCTCCCATGCTCTCCTGATTTTTATGAAGACCTCTTTAGTTGATTCGGCAAAGGTCACCATTGTTCCACCTTTCATCATTAATTGCTTTTGTTTTTTCATTTGCTGATGATTGTTGTGAGGCGTTGTGAGATGGCGAGGTGTCGGAGAAGCAGCCAGACGTGTGTATCAGCGCTTATCATGGATGGGAGGGCGGGGGGGGCTCGTCAGACACACTCCCTGATAAGTGACCTTCAAGCTGACCTTCTCTCTGCATGCAGGGGAGAGGCTGCGAGCTGTCGTTAACTTTCTGTTGTCTGTTTAATATTGAAGTAGCTCTTTCTAGGATTGCTATAAAATGAACACTGAGAAGCAGTTTGTTTTTCCCCTGTCTTTTGGCTTATTAAGATGCATTGTAAACAGTGTTGAAGCTTCAGTGTTTTTTTGGCTCAAGTATTTGACAGGTTTAAGAAGAAGCTGAAGCTAATCCAAACCTGAGTGGTTGACATATCAAGTGAGAGAAGCTTTATTTTAATGTTCAGCTGTTTAAAATAAATCAAAATAATTGTAACTGCAGGTAAAGCTACCTGGTATCCATGCTCTGATTTCCTCATTGCCTCAAATAGGCAAACGCTCAGTAGAATTGTAGGGACTTTCCTGTACCGGCTGCAGAAGTAACAACTCAGGAAGAAATCTAACCTGAGGTCTAAGAAATATCCAACCATATGTAGCTATACAGATGTCTAGACTGGCCTTTTGTTAATCAGCACATTGCCGTATAAAACGTCCGTGTAGACGCTGACACACTGAGCACACTCTTTTTTTTCTCTTATGAAGCATGAAGGAAAGTCTTCACTTTGGTCGTGCTGACTGTAGCGCTAGCTTGGATTATACGTGGCGGACCAAAAAGGGGGGCACATTATACTGGTCTCACTATGGATAGGACGACTCCGGCTATTGAAGTAAAAAAACAAAAAAAAAACAGAAACCACACACTCACTGTTTCCTTCTCCATAGCAGATAGAATGAAGGACGCTAATGTGCAGCCAGGCACCAGGAAAGGCGACACTAAAGATATTTATGACAAAACTCGAGAGTAGCAACGAAATGAATACCTGGTCGAATGTCACTTTCTCTTTGGTATGTAGACTGATCTCTAAGGTAGTGAATGTATGTTATGATTCAGTAGCTCCAAAAGTGCTTTAGTGCGGATAAAGCGACACCTGTTTTGTTTGCTCCCGTTTGCCATGTTTTTCAGACATTTGTTATGAAACGAATTTGATAAAAAGAATTGTAAATATTTGTTTTGATTGCTCAGAATTAAATGTGTAAATTTTATACTTTTCCTCCGAAGTTTAAAGGAAAATGGGCCATTTCTCACCTGCTTGGATTTTAATTCTAGATAAACCATCTCTTGACTTTGCCTTACTTGTTTTCTCTCTGCGGATGTTTTGCAGGAAGGTTTTTTTTTCATCCAAGATCATTTCATTACAACATGAGTGTGATGTTGTACAAAGAAAATATCCAAGCTATGTAATGGCTTTTTAACAATCTTGACTGAATTGAAATAAACTTCTTATTGGCATTCTGACTTGTATTTTTGTATAAACCTTCAGTGTTATTGTCATTTACTATAAGAGATTGGGTTGCCTTTGGCCCTCAATTCTAGTTACTGCTTACATGTTTTCAGATTACTGTTAATGTCCCATACCAACCGGAGCAAGTTCCCCCATTAAAAAAGAATAATGGAAGACTTAACATCCAAGGCTTACTTAAGTCATCATGAATATTGTCCTCACTTAGTTCCAGTGGCTCAAACCAGCTTTTTTGCATAATATAATCAATGGGAAAATGAATGTAGGGAATGTTTTTGGCATTAAAATCTGCATTAAAAAACATCTCATATTGGGTTTCTTGTTTTACACTCTATTGTTAATCTATCAGGAGGTCACTGACACAAATACAGCAAAGTTTGGGAAAAGCATGTTTGTTTACAGCTCTCCGTCTCCAAGGAATGTCTCATGTGGGTGTCCACCCACTGAGGGCTCCACCTCCCCCTGAAGACACCCTCTGGCTGTCAGCTTGATGATGTTTTTCAGCCAATTCCCTACTGTTCTGAAGCACAAACAAGTCTATTCTGCAGGGCTGATTGCAGCCAAAGTTTCGCAAGAGAAGGGGGGGGGGGCGTACAGTTTTTGGATGCTCTCCAGATCATTAAAGTGTCATGTTTCAGCCCCACACATTCTCTACTCCCTTACTGGTGAACACTAAGACGCAGTCTCCACTTGTGATTCACAAGGAGGAAATCCAGCCAGACACAAACAGGCAGACATGCGTGTGTGTGCGTGTGTCAGTGTGAGGTAAGAGAAGACACAACAGGGCTGGCTATCATTCAGACCACACACTCATTACAAGCAGGGTGAGTGTATTAGTGTAATTGGGTAATGAAGGTGAGGCCAGGAGTATTGTTTCTCAAACATGTTGACTATGTGTCTGTGTTTATGTGGAAAGAACAGGGCTATATTACACACCATGAGAGGGAGCCAACAAGTCAGCTAAGCTATGAACACACACACAGGTTACAGTCACAGTTGTTTCCTTGGATTTTTCTTCGTCAGGATGAGAAAAACATGTAGGCTCTAAGTGCAGGGGTGCAATTCCTTCCCCCTTGATATACTTCTTTTTTTTAGACATCATGCTTTTAGTTTAACAGGTAAATCAATCAGCTGTGTGTTTTTCACTGCTCCGTAGCTCAGTGGAGCTTTTTCTGTTTGGCATCGACTCTTTCTCTGCAGTGCCAGTTCAGTTTGCAGGTTTTACACAACACCCATTTATACAGCTGGCTCAATATTTACACTGGTAAAGTAGCTCGCTCAAGGGTACACAGTGATGTCCCAACTGGGTTTTGGACCTACAATGTGTGAAAAACCTTTTTTGCATATGGACTCTGTGCACCTGACATTTGATGTGGCTATTGGTTGCTTTGTATTTGGTTTAGCCTGCTGATTGACAGCACACAGGCCTATATGTAGAAGAGTCATGGCTGCAAGAATATTGGGATTATCTCAATTTGAAAATAATAATATATGTTGGGAAATATCTTTTCATTTCTAATTTGCTCACATTTATTCCATTCATGCACATTATCTGACCTCTATCATGACAGCTTTAAATTAAAAGAAAGGATAAATGTTATTTTCACTGCCAGTTTACCAGTTTCCAAAGTTCAATGTGGCCAACAGGCAAGGCCTGTCCTTATTAATTTAAAAGATAAGGCACATGTACCCTTGAGGCCCGGCTTTAAAGTGGCTTTACAGGAGGTAGACAGGAGGCTACAAACAATACTTTCAAGTAGGTGTGCAAACACATAAATCTTTAATTTCTAAATTATATATATGTATAGGAAAAAAGTTCTGGTAGCCTAAGGCAGTGGTCCTTTTTGTGACCACTTATAACAAAGCAGTGTCTACTTGTGACCCATGTCACCAGTCACATTTGTTTATGGATAATGATCAGGTGAAATGAAGAGTGATTTTTTTCCCCCACTGTTCTATTTGAAAAACTTTTAGAGACCTTAAGAGATAATTCTATTCAGTAAAAAAATAAAAAATAAAATAAAATAGAAGTTTGTGTAGCATTAATGTTTTTCTTTCCTGCTCTTCTATCCTGGTAATCATCCCATGACCCCTCAGATTTGTGACAACCTGTGGGGTCCAGACCCCCATGTTAGGAACCAAGGACCTAAGGTACACGAAGCACTGGTATGGTATGTAGAGATTACCATTATGATAATTATGTGGTCATGAAAGTTTTCATTTCCTATTTTTTCAGTTACAGCTTTCAGCCAATTAAAATTAAAATTAGGAAACATCTGATGTCAAGCAGCCAGATGTTCGTGCTTCGTGGCAGATCTTGAAACAAAATAAAACGTTCTCTGTCTCAACACGGTGCAAAACAGTGCACTTGGGTGACTTGTAAATGAACTAACAACATTAATAATGGCTGTATTCCACTCAGGGGTGCCAGTGCAAGAGTTTTGGTATTGTAGGTGCTGGCTCAGAGGCAGGATACTGGCACACTTGAATGGAACCAAAACCTTATTAATATTATTAGTTCCACCTGTGCTTTCCCTGCATTGAGAATTCACCATGTTTGCTAGTGAGAAAGGTCTATTAAAGATTTCAAAAGAATTGTTATTGGATAGTAGCTCGTTAATATTCAAAATGAGCTGTCATGTGGCCACAGGTGTGACTCGCTGCAGCAGCTAATGAGCCAATCAGAAGCAAGCAGCATTACGTGACAACGCAGCAGCTGCTAGCTTGGCACAGACCACACGGCGTGTTGTTGTTGTTGTTGTTGGATAAGTTCAGGCATTTCTGTTAGACTATAGCAGACCTCACAGCCCCCATAATGCTTCCCATGCCCTTTATCTGCTCCTTACATCTTCAGCAATGTTGGCCTTTATTCCGAAAATATGTTGGCATCAGCTCGCGCCCCTCTAAATACTCGTCGTCTGCGACTAGTTAGCAAGAGCGCCGCGCCGGGGGTATGTTGATCCTCCAACAAGGTGTGTTTTTCTTGCCAAACTTCTTCAAGACGTACAAGCTGTCATTGACCCATCATCTTGTATGTCTTTTTTGGCAGCAACTCAGGGTTTTTGTCTGGTGGCATATAGTTACTCATGAATAGGCCTATATATACTCTGATAGCTCTGAAAAAGCACGTCAGAATGCTAAGAGTGATGCAGAGTGGCACACTGCAGGAAAGCATGAAACTCGAGAATATTCCCATATATTTAGTGTGTCTAAATGGGGTTCAAATGCAATGACTCTCAATAGTTTGGCAATTTATCCGGTGTCAAGGCTAGAATAAATGTTATAAGAGATGTATTTTAAAGTTTCACTTAACCCAAATTACAAAAAAACTATATTTTCTTAAGTATCGTCAACATCTGTGTCTGAGATTTCTGCTGCCACACTGCACAATACAATGCAGGTTACAAGAATTGTGTTTGTGGTGCTCACACACCATTTAAAAATCACATGTAAAACCACAACAGCAAACACATCTTTCCATAAACAGTGTTCCCTTGTAACTCTGGATAATCCACAGAACTGTGAGCAGCAGTGGAGAAAGTCTTCAGATATTTTACTTGATTTATATCACCCTGTGAAACTCTGTTATAAGTAAAAGTCCTACATTTAAAAATGTACTTGAGTAAAAGCACATATTTATTGTTAGTAAAATGTACATAAATTGTTAAAGGTAAGTACTCATGATGCAGAAAATTGCCCTTGTGAGAGTTATACTATCATACATTATATTATTGGATTATTATCACTGATGCTATAATGTTTAAGTAGCATTTTATTGTTGTAGCTGATCCAGGTAGAGCTTATTTTAACAGTTTTATTTATATACTGTTGGGTAGTTTAATTTAAACGATGCATCACATTTTACTCAAGTAAAGTACCTAAAATTCAGCACTTGAATAAATGTACTTAACATTCCACGACTGGTGGACTGTTGTTGGTTTTTTTGATAGAAAGTAGTTCCAGTTTAAAATGTTGACAGCATGTTCCATGGATTATTCAGATAAAATGGGACATTGTTCCTGGAATGTTTAAATTCTAGTTTTTCTTCAGCATATTTAAAATTCCACTCATCTCCTTTCTGTTGGGGTAGAAGCAGAAATCTCAGATGGATATCTCAAAACCTGTGCAAAGAAAACCAAAACTACAGTATCCACATGGCTAGATACCATCACAGGTAAGTGAGAAAATGTGTTGATTTGTAATTTGGGTGAACTGACCCTTTAAGTGAAGTCTTCTACAGTTTCAAAGGTGGTCAGTTTCAATTAAAGGGAAGGCTACAGACTGTTCCTTCAGTGTCTATCCTTCATAAGAGGCTGTGCACACTGCCTCTGCGACAAACACTGTCACTCACTATTTTTCAGCACTGTAAGGGTCTAACGTTGCAAGTGTTCATAGTGGAGTTCATTGTGGCATCAGCCACCCAATCAACTCCCAGACCACCGAGTAACAGCCCAGCTTATCTGCCCCGCTCCAGTGCCCGCAGTCAACCAGTCAGGGTGGGTTTTGTGTGCTCACATTGTTTATTTTAGCCCTCATTAAAATGTGGTGGGGTGGCTTTCTCTCTCCAGGGCTCGGTGGCTACTGTGGTGGGGAGATAGGGGACTGTGGTGGACCCCCGTGGGCGGCCCACAAAAAGCCGCCTCGCTCCCTTCCCCTGCTTGCCACTCACCCCATCTGGGTCCTGCAGTCACACCCTGTGGCAGCGCTGCGGTTAACTGCAGCTGTTGGCTGGTAAAGAGGCACAGTGAGGGTTCAAGGATATAAATTCGTAGGAGAAGTGCCATTCGCCGTGATTACCACTAGAGGGTACTCAGCCACAGTGAGCTGAAAGAGAGGGAACTCTCAAAGCTGGCAGCGACTGTTCTCCAGGGGGGTTGTTCTTATCTCCTTTACATGGTCAGCACTTTTTCACAGGAAGCGTGATGGAGGTGTGTGTGTGTGTGTGTATGTGGGGGAGGGGGATAACAAGAGATGTGGGTCTTAAAGTAAGTGTTTTTTAAGAGAGAAAAGGGCAACTATGAGTCCTCATCAGCTGTGTACTTGAAAGACACCTTGTGACGTCAGGTATTTGATGCCTCCAGGGGCCTTTGTCCAGGTTGTGGAGTCTCTTTTATAAGACTACAATAGTGGTCTGTTTTATTTTGTCTGTGACTGAAAAACTATTAGACATAAAAGACTTTGCTCTGTCAGCAGCCACACCCCCACCTTAGCCACGCACAGAGGAAGATTTACCTTGCAGTTTATGTTATGTTAGTGTGTCAAAGCCTGTGGCAAATATCTGTCTGGTATGTGGTGAGTTATTGCTGTGTCTGTGCACTTGTGCATGTGTGTAATACTATGTGTCTATGTGTGTGTTTTCATAACCAAACCATTATACTCCCGGTGTTCCTTTTAAAAGGAATCAGGAAACGTCTGTTGGGTGTGCTGATAATCCCAGGTGTGTGTGTGTGTGTGTGCACAAGAGACAATGTGTGTGGACGTCTTTGTGCTAAAGTGAACTAGCAGGTTCCCTTTCAGAGCCATATAGCACATCTAGGGAGAGAAAGAGAGAGAGAGAGAGAGAGAGGAGGTCTTTGAAGTTTTTGGTTCTGCCATCCATCTCCAGCTCATTGGCTTTCTTTTCATGCCAGCCACTGCAGAGGCCAGGCCTGTGAAAGAGAAACGCCCCAACTGGCTCCTCCCTGCCGCATCGCCATGGTAAACCCCTGCCGACGGTGAAGCTCCTCTCTGTTTTGATTTTGGCTTTTGTTCTGTCTGTGCCGTCTTAAAACGGTTGTCAGAAGCAGATGAAGTGCACAACCAAGATGCTAGACATTAGAGTACAGTAGAAACAAGTGAGCAGAGAAGCCTAGAGAGCCTAGAGCAAAGGGCAATTAACTTGCAGCCGAGGTTAATGGACGGATTCAATCTGCCCACGCTGCAGGTGCTGCCCCTCCGTCCCTGGTTTCTCTCTGATCTAAACCAAAGTGTCTCCTTTACTCGCCAGCAGCCATAGAGGATGCTATGACACTAAGCTTTAACACTAGAGGAGGAAAGGAGGAGGAGGAGGAGGAGGAGGAGAATGAGGGGAGATTTATTGATTGCCCTTAGCTGCTCCTTCATAGCCTGTGTGCAGGGTTTGTGTTGGCTAAGCCCTCCAGTCTAATGGCTTTTAGACTTCCATTAGATCGTTGCAGGCAGCGTGGTTTAAGTAAGTAACAAAAGGCTCTGTCAGAATGCTTTAAGCATTAATGAGACAGTCAGTGTTACTTCTACAGCCTGTCAGCTCATCAGGAACGCACAAGTCGAGATCACAAGGCCAAAAGGCTGGTTTACTGTCGTCATTTTTGAGCGCTCCTTTGGCTACGCTGTTTTTGCTAAGCCCCGAGCCGGATTAGCTTTTAGACTTTTGGGAATTTGTTCGATTGAGCAGTGAAAGCTGTGGCTCACTCACCCCGTAAACTCGCGGCGTCCCCGGGCTTGTGTGCAGTAAAAGTGCCGTCTCACACTGACAAACATGCGAACAAGTGCCAGGAGTTCTGAACGTTTGTATGGTTCACTTAACGAGGAGAGACCTATGGCTCGATACTGGGAAAGGGGCTCAATAGGACTGGGGTTAGAAGTGCATCGTTTGGTGTTATATGGCAACAGAACCGCAGGCCTCAATGGCCATGAAAGGCAGAGTCTGTTGGGTTTTTCTGAGTTTTTTTGTTGTCAAGCTGTTTTCTGGTTCTGCTTCTAAAGCCATCTTGTTTTTATAAAAGTTGTTTATTAGGAGCAAGGTCCTTCTCTTTTGTGGAGAAAGGCACGGTGGCCTACACTGTTTCAAATGGCTGTAATTATCGGGTAGGTCTGGCTTTGATGGCACACACACTGGCATTTTGATGCAGAGAGGCTGCGCATATCTAATATGTGTATGGGTTGACACATATGCCCAAATATGTTGAAATACATGCACATACACACTTAATTCCCCAACTGTATTTCATACATGAGCCCAGATCACATTAATTTGAGTCTTTCTCTGCTGCTGCACTGACCCATTTTGCCCAACAGTCTCCTCTGCTTTCTGGATATTGTGCGGTGTGTTTCCCCCTGGTCTGTCTGCCTTTAATGCCACTGTGTCCCTGCAATCCCTCAAAGTCCTGGGCTTTAATGCATCGGTTACCATATTTTTCCACCGAGATGACTGTCGCTTGCCGGGAAGGCCGCACGTTGTGTGTATTGTGCGTGCGTGCACTTGTGCCACTTTTGGAAGAGTCCCTGTGTTCTCTCTGCACCAGTGCTCGAGCTACGGAAGCCTCCTGGGTCTGTTTCTCCTGCGGCTGGACCACATACCCCGGGATCTTGCTTTGGTTGGACGTGCGTCTGTTTTTTTTCCAGCCATCATAAAGAAGACAAACTCCTCCACTGTCTCCCCATCCTATATTAACAAGCTGTGTTTGGCCCTGGACTCACCATAACAGGTCCACTCTGGGTTGCCGCTGGTTACAGTAAAAATCAACACCTCCTCTACCCCAGACTGAGACTTTTCAATGTGTAGATCCAATTTCCCCCACGCTCACTTGGCCTGCTCAGTCATCAGGAGGTGTGTGTATATACAGCTAAACTCTCTCGCCTTTAAGGGCCCCTAACTGTAGCCTCTAAGGGCCGTTAATTAGCTTGCAGTAGCTTGCTTGGTAGACTAGATCCAATTTGACAGTATGCAATAATATGTCATTATGATTCGTCACCTCCCCGCCTTTCATCTGTATTGTATCCTTATACCGGTGCATTAGTTGACAGTGATTTTCCAGGATTAGCCCTTGGCCACCAGTGCCACCTGAGGCAAATCTCAGAGCTGCTCCAAGACAAGGACAGATCTAGACTGGCTTCTTATTGGCTGGCTGCTCTCTGGTCTGCCAACCGAGCAGGAAAACAATAGAAGGCCAGAACAATGAGCTGGCTGCAGATCAGTAGGGGTCCGCTTGGCCTCTCCCAGACGCTACGTCTTATTTCCTTTTTGATTACTCACGCCTGCCTGATGAGCGGCACACTTGCACTCCTCTCTGTCTGCCTGCCCGCCCGTGAGAGAACTCACAAAGAAAGGCCTTTTTGTAGGAGACTGGTTTTGATTTGGAGGCTGGAATGCCTTTGTGATAGTGTCGCAAGATTTGTTGGCAGGGGTGTGATAGATGTGTGTGAGACAAAAGGAGAAAGGTTTGTGGGGAGAGTTATTATGTGTGTATGCTCAGGATTCAGACACATTCAGGTATCAGAAACTACCTTTCTGAATATTGTGTGGTTGAGTGTGTTGGTGTGCTTTTCAGTACTGATTTATGTCAGTTTCCACTGATGGGCTTCCAGGATCTGCCCATAAACAGCCTTTAAACGAGGGAATAGTAGTGCTGGCACTGAAGTCCAAACTGTATTGCCACCCAAGCATGCAGATCGCCTGCTGTGGGCTGGGTCCCCTTTGCTTGGCCCTCACTAGCTCCCACAAGCGCTCGTTACCCCCCCACACCCCTCACCACCAGGCCGGAGGTAGGAAATCAAACCAATTACGGTTGTATTTAAAGAAAATTGGAGCAGGGCCGGAAAAGTGGGGGCATTTCCAAAAACCACAAAAAGAAAACTGCAGGGCGACTCTTTGGCAAAATACAGGGTGACGGTGGAGCAGAGTAGAATGGTACTTCTCAGAAAACAGAAGGAGAAAGCTCTTGTTTCATTTAGTGTATAAGCAATAAATATCTTCTCTATCTAAATAACACATCTAGAGGCAGTCGTATACCTTACCAACTAAATGTCAACCAAAAAACGATATCATTCCTTTCGGTGTCTTCAATAATCTGTTTCTGTGTCCGTCTCAGTGAGTGAGATTGATGGGTTTTGCTTCCTGGTGGACCTGTTTGATGGATGGTTTTTAAGGACTGACTGTGTTTATGTTCAGGTCTGCCGTGCCCTGCTGCGAGTGGCCTGCCAGAAGGCCGCACCTCATAATATGGCTGAATACGCCAAGACGTCCCAGATCCCAAATCCTCCTTGGCTCGCTCTGCCGCTGCAGCCCCTGCTGAGGTACAGTATAGGGCCTCTCATAAAACACAAACACCTGTAGGCTTCAAACTGGGGGAGGATAAAGTATTTGTATGCATGTGCGTGATCCTTTGGCCAGAGTGTGTCACAGTCTGAGGTCATCTTTGCAGCCAAAAAGCTTATCTGGGATCAGTGTTGCAATTGCCACCCCCTGATCTGATGTATTCTCTCTGTTTTACCTCTCTCTCCCTCTGTCTCTCTCTGATCCTCCTCCTCGCTGTCATCTCTCAGGAAAACCCCCTCATTACCAGGCCCTGAATGTAAATGCTTCATTTTCCATCCCCCCACAAGCCCTCTTTGTTCCATGGGCCATTTGGCTGTTATATTTCAGCACTTAAAAGCAATTATTCCTAAATACGAATGCTCCCTAACAGACGTCGCCAGACACTCAAAAGATATATTTCTTCCTTCATCTTCCTCTCTGCCTCATGGGCAAAAACAAAAGGAGTAGAAATCAAGGTGTCTGGTGTCTGTATATCAACACACACATACAGCATTTTGCTGCACGGATGTGTGTAAACTCTCTCTCTCTCACACACACACACACACACACACACACACACACACACTCATACCCCCATAATATGCCTTTGTCCGTGCAGGTGCATGCACAGAAAAGAAAAAAACACACACACACAAACTGTTTACTTCACACGCACACACCATAAAGAGTGTAAGATGATCTCCCATTAAGGATGAAAACAAACCAGTGAGTGGGAGGTGTCCCCTGAGGAAGTCCACAGTCGCTATAGTGGAACCATGGAACCATGGGAACTGGTTAGCAGAGGCCTGCGGGGCAGCCACGGCCAGACACGGGGGTGTGTAACACTGCCACACACACACACACACACACACACACACACATACACAGTGCAGACTGGAGACAGAAACACCAAAGCATTGGCTTTTAGTCACTTCACCTGTCTAACAATAACAATAGCTGACACTTTATTGGTTGTCAGCAGTAGCTTGATTTATTCAGACTCGGCTTTGATTGTCTTGATGACAATGTTTACGATCAAAGTGCCAAAATAGACACATTTTTGTGAAGCACTTGTGTTTAGTGACACTTGAGAGGATGAGGGAAAAGATGTTTTTAATGTAGTCACTCTGTCTAACAGTTTATGGGTTAGAGGAGGTCTGTGGTGCTTCAGCGGTTGTCACTGATTTCTTTACAGCCACATGAGCCCTTACTGGTGAAAGGATGTTAGTCATCTAGATTGGTGGTCAGATCTCAGAATGACATTTACGTTTTAGATGGACAGAGAGATAGAAGTGAGCAACAAACAACTGACGTACATTTGTCTGACTTTGCTGTTACCAAAGTAGATAGTGGGAACAAGAAAGGAAGGGATGATGCAAACTTCTAATCACTAGTCATGTTCCTACGTGATCCAAAACAGACTTGAGCAATCATCCTCATTTTACTCACTACTTGCGTAGATGGATGAAAAAAAAGTAAGGGAGATAGAAAGATAGAAAGTGTGTATGTGAACTGGCAATTTAGTGTGTTCCCCTGCTTGAGCAGGAAGTGAACAGAGACCTGGTCCACAGGGATCCCTGTTTCCCCTTCTCGCCTTCTTACCCCAACCACCCACCCAGGACCCCACTGTGATGGGGGAGCGCCTGGCAGAGAGCTTCAGTGTGTGGTGTTTGTGCTCTTTGTGTGTGTGTATGTTGATTTCCTGTTTTAAAGAGGAAGCAGTGTTCGCATGTACAGATCGTTTCTCAGATTTTCTCTGTGAGAAGAAAAAAAAAAGATTGTGTCAATTCTCATGAATCTGTATGGGAAACAACTAGCATTGTTTCTGGGAAGCTGCCCTGCTCTCTTAGTAAAACCATGTTTTGCTTCGCTGGTAAAGTGCAAATACAATGTCTAAATCAAACTTTAAAAAGCATGTCATTTCATTATTCCAGTCAACGAACAATCCTAGAACACTACAAGCTATTATCCTCTCATATCAAATGTTCTACTTTATGTCCCTAACTAACTAATCAAATTAAGAGATTGGTTAGACACAGAAAGCTGTGGTCATTACGCAATGACAAGAATCTCAATCCAAGCCAGTAGGACTTCTAAATGAAAGTTAGCTGCTGTGGTCTTAGCCAGAATAGGTCCACCAGGCAGTGGTCTGTTGGGTTTCCACATATAAATGCATAAAGACCTTCTTCTGGTTTTGACTCATTTACAATGTCTTGGTTTCCTATGACGAGATGAGTGGGCAAGGGCAACTCAGATCAGCAGAAGATTGTTTAGAGTGTTTCCCTTTACTTATCAGCACTATCAGGACCAGGACTTCTTTGTATGACTGCTACCTTGTCAGTTAGGATGCTTGTGAATTTTTTTTGAAATTGCAGGTGCAAAAAAAAAATAAAGAAAGAAATTCCCACAAGCTACCCATCTTAAAATCATAACTGAAATAATTTCCAAAATAGCGGAATGGAAAAATAAGAAATGGTTTTTCACTTTCAGTAGAAATCTGTTTCTTTGAAGAATGTTTTTGATCAAATCTTTTATTTTGATTTTGATCTAATTTATAGATTTACCTCACAGAAAAATGTTTCTTGAAATAGGTAAAGGTGCATTGGAAATAAGTGTAAACATCTTGCATCCTTATGAGACATTTTGACTTTTTTCAAGGAAAACAACATTTTAAGTGAAAAACTGATCTAATTAATGTTCAATCATTTTAGATTTTCATCATTTTATCTGCAGACTATTTTGTTGATTATTTGATTAATTGTGTTGTCTATAAAATGTCAGAAAATAGTGTAAAATGCCCAACACAATTAACTAAAATCAAGGTAACATCTTAAAATTGCTTGTTTTGTCCACCCAACAGACTGTCACATAAAACAGCAAATCCTAACAACTGAGAAGCAGGAACCAGAGAATGTTTGCTTGAAAAATGATTCTGACAATCAGTTACCAACAAGTTCATTTTCTGTCGATCGACTCAGTTAATTGACTGACTGCTTGGGCTCTATTAATCTTAATCTTTTTAGAGTGGTGTATCGTGCAGTGCTGCTGGAAAAACCCAGTCTAAAGGTACAGTAGTCCTGTGTTTGGCGTTTTCACATCATCTGACATTCGATCTTTTAAGGCTCGCACAGCAACTCTGTCTCACACACACGATGGTGACCTTAAAGATGTGGTGGCAGCTCACTAGATTGACCTGATAGTGAGACTGTTTCTGCAAGTGCCTCTTGTAAGCTTTCAGTGATCCTCTGGGTCTGAGCGGGAACCCAGTCCTAGCCCCATGGAGAGGTGCTCAACTGTGGGAACTGGGAGCTGCCTGGTGTATCGTAACACAGAGCGGTCTCTGTAGACCCAGCATGGATGAGAAACTACCTTCACTGGGATCCCTCTGAACTAGGAGAGCCCTCTTTCTCTCTCTTTCTTCATCTCTCCCTCCATACCCCGCTCCCTGTCAGCGAGGCAGCACTAGTTGTCAGTGTGAGAATGGTTGCATCACAGCTCCCGCGGTTTCTTAGCCCCTGGCCCCTGTGTTTCTCGGTCAATCTGTGGGAACCCTGATTTTGGACGGCAGCCTCTGTTCCCACCACCAGTCTGGTTAGAAAATAGACTTCTGGTCATGTACCAGGCACCCAAACCAAGCCGGTTCTAGCCCGCTCCTTCTCACGGGTTTGGGGGAGGAGAGGTCAGCGGCTGCAGAAGAGGCCCTAATGGGTTTCGTATGCAGGTACCGCAGAAGCGACACGGGATACTATGCTCATGAGAAATGAGAGGGTTTTAACGATTCTGTGCTCTTTCCAAAACACTCCCTCTCTGCACTCTGTCTTTCTGTTTTTCTCTGTCTCCTGCATATCTCTCTCTGTCTGCCTCTCATTTGAATTTATAAATAGTGCTTTAATCTTTCTCATCTTTGATTAATTGAAGATAAAGTTGTGTGAGGGACAAGGCTCAAGTTTGTTGCAAGACATTGTGCTGTTCATCAGAACAAATGACTGACTTGACAAAGTATTTTTTTTCTTCAGTGATTCTCATTGTTGTTAGTTTTTCTTTCCTGTGACGTTCACAATCATGCCTCCAGTCCTCTTTATAGTTCATCCACTTAAAATGCAATTTTCTATGTCATCTTATAAACCAAATCATCATGCCTTTGACTACAATTACATCCAGACGAGCAGCCTCCTCCAGGAAAACGTTTCCTCTCTTTCCTGGAGAGTTACAATTTTCGGAAGAAGAACAGCATAGCGGGAACAGAGAGGAGATGAAAAAAGCAGCTCGGCTCGTGTACGTCCATGACAAAGACAGAGCCAGATGAGAGCTCCTCTGCTCCCCACATGTGGACGAGAGAGTCGGGTCTCACAGAGTGTGTGAAGACAGCTGGAAAATTCCCTTGAGCCCGGCCTAATTGAAAGCTTATCATCTTCTCTTTGTGCTTCCTGAGCAGTGGGGGATCAGCGAGGAGCAACTCTGTGATGAGACCTGGAGGAGATAGAGCTTGAGACGGTGCAGATCTGTCATACACTCACACTGTGAAGTGGAGCTCAGGCTGTCTGGGTGGAGGGTGGTGTGAGATCTGTCAGCAGGGGATTGTGTGTGTGTGTGTGAGTTCCCTGTGCGTGTGTGGAAATGCTTTGAGTGTGCAGAGTTAATTGAATACAGTGTGTATCAAGGCTGCGTGTGTGCGTCCTGAGGCTTTGTTGTTCTGCCAACGCTGCCCCCATAGAAGGCCTGACGCAGACACTGCAGAAGCCATACAGGAGGAAAGAAAGGATGGAAGTGAATGAGAAGAAAGGATAAAAGAGACGAGGAGTATAGATAGAGGAGAACATAAACAAGGAAAATAAAAGAGTGAATAATTTGAAGAAGAAAAACAAAGCGTTTAGAAGTGAAAGCCCTTTCATGGTACATCAACAGGTGGCATTAGTTTAAGAGTGAGGAATTGTGGGTGTTGTATTTCAGGTTAACCACATGAGACATCTGAAATCGGACCACCCCACAAGGTAGCATCTCAAGTGTTTAATCTTGTGGCTCGGCTTCAAATGGGCCAAACAGATGCCATCAGCGCCGCATAAATTAACAGCCACATAGCTGATAAAAAAGACGAGCCGACATTCCAAACTTCTCCTGTATTGTTTTTAACAAGTGACAACTTGCCGACGTGCGCTGACATGGAGGCTGCCAGGGCGGTGTTGGATTCCTGAGCTACACTTTATTTACGCTCTGGGTACCACCGGTCTGACAGCTGAGGCATTTTCAAACCCATGAGAAGTGTGGGTAATTGCCAGCGAGAGTCTCACTAATGGAAGAGAAGAGGATGATTATTAAAGGGGGTCATTGGGAACAAACTACCAATGAGCTGCCAGGGTTATGAGATGGAGGCAGTGGCATGTACGGCATCTATTGTATGAGGCTAAAGAAGTTAGAAGAGCTGAATTTGTTGGATCAGAATGTGCTGGCATGAAATCGGATCCCACGAACGTTTATGGTGTTTTTGTTCTTGTTTTTCTTTTTTTTTTGGTCCTGCTCATTTCTCAGCTGATGTGATGGTGTCTGGGTTCCTGGAGGTGAATTATACCCTGTGCCTCCATGTTTAACGTTTTCACTCAACACCTCCCCCTGTCAAACCATAAAAGACCTCACAATCCAGACTTATGAGCATTGAGTTTCAAAATTAGAGAACTCTGGTGGTATGCAACTGTTTTTATAGTAAAGCGAATAATGTAGAAGAATGTGGCCATAAATACTGAACCTAAATCTAATGTGGGTATGATTTTACCTTTTTAAGCTGAAAGAAAAAAAGATCTGTTGTCATAACTCTTTCCTGGAGGTCCTTTAATTAAATTTAAAGTCTTTTTTTTAATTAAATAAATAGCAGTTGTGAAGACAAAAGTGAGACACGTTTTTTAATTAAAATGATTAAAAACTACATTATCCGCAAACTTTACAAGCACTCATATGGAAGCATTAACGATATCATTACAGTCTTACATAGATGAGATTCTTAAATTAACACATCAGTTTCAGATGTACATGCTTTGAGCTTAAAAAGAAATGAAAGGAGCAAGATGAATTAATATTTTGGTATATGAAAAGGAAAAGGGGGCATCTTGTAAAAAGAAAACAAAAAGAAAAAAAAGTAACATTGTGCTCTTTAATCCAATATACAATAAAATACAACTCACTTGTACATTTTGGCTTCCTAGTTTTGCATAAAGAATGATATTAGAGATCAGTCAAGAGACGATTCATTTGCCACACGTCTTTCCCATCATTAACATCCAGACAGTATTACAGGCTGTTGTGAAGATCTTTGGTTTTTATGAAGGAACCACACAAATATAAGTACACATGTGGCTTCTCTAGCTGCATGATTTTTGCCTGTAATAAAGTAAGGTACCATATAAAGGCTCCAGAGGAGAGAGCAGGGAAACATGCTTTTCCTCTAAATCAAAGGGAGATAGGAATGAGGCATTGTTACTGACTGTTAAAAAAAAAAAGAAGAATAAGGCATAAGGTCTTTATGTGAGATCTACAAAACACCTTGCATAACTTATTTTTACCTGAGCTGCAAATGCAAGCCTTTTTGGATCACTATTCACTTTGAAATTAAATTTCACTTTTGTAGCAACTAAACACCCAACTTTCAAAGTCATGAATGCCTTTTTCTTGTGGAGGACTTTTCTAGTAGATATTAGCCACCTGATACCTGCTGTAAATGCCTTAACACAGCTCATACCCAGATGATCTGTGCAGGCGTATGAATTATTGGCAGAGCCATGAGCCCCTGGTGTTGATGATCAGTAAATTAGACTAGAAAAGACAGAATCAGGGCCATAAAGGTTTCAAAGCACTCACTGATTATGCAGAACAAAGGGACCTGTGCACAACAAGGGAAGGTTTTTTTTTGCATAACTGCCCTTGGTGTTGGTAAGAAGATACCGCTCTGACCCCATGTTCTCCTTCCACCCCTTCATCCTCACACTTTTCCTCATCCAGGGATAGAGGGATCACGTGTAACTGCAGGGAAAAGGCCCTCTGGACACGGGGAATGTGCACACACACCTGTGGTGCAGGAATGTGTGTGTGTGTCTAATCATGAAATCATGAATTATTTGGTGAAGGATTTCTTAAAAGGACACTTTTAAGTGTGTTCAGCAAATATATGTGAAGGAATATTTAATCTTTAGTTCGGCAGAGTTTCAGATATTTGTAAATACATAACCAAAAAAGAGAAATGAAAGTTCAAACAGAGTGCAAAAATTAAGCGACTGGCTTATTTAGCGCAGGAAGGCAATTTGGAAATTGTTTAAAAGATTACAGCTCTAGATACACCATCTCACTAACAGAATCTGTTGGGCGTGGTTCATAAGGAATAAAAGTTTTTAGTGCATCAAAGCTACATTGGAAGACAAAATAATTACATTAAAGGTTTTGTTTTTTATAATTTAGTAGCAATATATTACACAAATTCCAAATTTATACGTAACAACAAAATATGGTATATATACTGTTTATATATATATAAAAAAGGAAAGGTAGAGAGAAATGCTTAAGGATTTTGGGTATATGCGCACATTTCCTCACAATTTGGCTCAAATAAATATGAAAAGTAAACTGTGTCATCCAGTTCAAAAATACCAGACTAGGACTTTTTATTTCCAGAAAAGGGGTTAAATAAAGGAAAAAGTAAAGAGTAGACACAACAGGACTTAAATATTCCTGCAAGGAAAAGAAACCAATAAACACCCCTCTGTATTTACTCTTTTACATTCCTCCAAATATCAACCATTGTCCTGTTGAAACTCGATACGCTGATGACACAGCAGAGGAGAATTCATTTCTTAAACATGTGAGTCCTGACAGATAAAATGCTTTTCTCTCAAAGATGCAGCGATTGTGTTGAAACATCTACTGCATATACTGTAGCACCAAAGGCTAAATGTGTCCATTTGGATAATAAATTAGGCAATAAGGTACTGCACGAGTACTGTGAGCACATGAAACAGCCCTGGATGCAACTGAAGATCACAACTGACACAATATTTTTTGCAAATCTTACAGAAATTAAAGCTTAAAAGGACCGATTGCTACAGCAGTGCAGCCATTGCCTTGGAAGGATGTCGGGAGTCACTCAGGGAGCAAACATCCAGTCCGACTGCTCTTCTCCACCTAGCAAGTGAGTTGGATCAGTCTGAACAGTCTGTTTGATGAATGTCTGCTGTAGTTTTTCCAGCTCAACAGCTGTACTGATTGATCGTACCGCCATTATCTTTTGTCTTTAATGAGTACCTGTTTACACCAGACAGATGATCCTGAAAGGTTACTATGGCTTCTCTGGTGTTACCCTCCAGTCTATTTACAGTTTCAGCTGAACATCATCTCAACTTATATGGCTTTTATAGTCCTTTAAGAGTACATGTTTTAGCACAGTGCAGGAGTTTACTCAAAATTTACAAAATACATGGAAGTCTTGAGAGAATTGGTAAAAGGCAAAAAGTCTTTAAAGCGAGTGCTGGAGAAATAAAAGACAAACATGCAGCATTTCTCTTTTTTTTGTTTTCTTTCTTTCAGTGTTCATCTTTTTTGTTCATCATCCTCTTTACTTTTCCTCCCTCCCTTCTCCTGCACCCTCTGATTGTCTAGCTGTCTGTCAGTCAGTAAGGCCTCCAGACGGACTCATCCAAACGGCCTGAGCTCATGGCAGTGGGGGAGTTGCTGTGGCTGCCGTCAGCCTCCACGCCCTCGCTCTGGGTGTTCAGGCCCGGGTTCATCAGGCTGTTGGTCCCTCCGGCGCCCGTGGCCCCCGAGCAGGACAGCAGGCGGGTGGGGGAGCGCTCGCCCCCGGTGTTCCCCGGCGCCACCATGGAGAACTGGTAGGATCCAGAGCCTGTGCCGTAATACAGGTAGGAGTTGGACTGGAAGTTCTGGGTTTGGTTGTTTGAGTAGGGAGGCGGCAGGTAGGTGTGGTATCTAGAAGAGGCTGACATGCTGAGGCCGCTGATGCCAGTGCTGGAGGTGTTGGCGGAGTAGGGGAAGGCCCCGGGGTCGTGCATGCGGGGGTCTGAGAAGCGAGGGTCAGTCAGCGGCGACAGAGATGGGAAGCTGGTCCTCTGTGGGAAGAGATCTGTAGTCCCTGTTGGTAGAAACAAAGAAACAAAAGGTTGAGAGTCAACAAACATTCAGCCATGAATGAAAACTGCTGTTGTGATTATGAAACAAGGGGCTCGGAGATTTCTCATTTTCTATTATTCTAAAGAACAACCCTCATCTCCAGAACAGCAAACTTCCCCAAACCCCCAATTCTGAGCTCAGATTTCTTGCGATATGCCTGACCATGGAAATGTTTGCTCAAAGTAATGAACTGAGACATTTTTTTGCTTAATAACAGTCATCAAACACTGACAGCACATCACCCCACAGCCCCGTGCACACGACTGAAGTTATGAAAAGGCCCCCTCGCCCCGGCCCTCCTACCACTCCTTCAAAAGGAGAGCAACGTACAGTATTCTGTCTTTCTCAGAGCAATGAAAAGAGGCATTGTCAGTGCTGAGGGGTGCTTTGTATTAACACCGACGGCTTGTTGTGCTGTTGTGCAACTCCTCATAAATCATACTTAGGCGACAGAGGCAGACGGTCACAATCAGAGACAGACAGAGAGGGAAAATGAAAGCAAAGAGGGAAGGCAGGAGGAGAAACAAAGAAAACAGAGTGTTTCTGTGTGAATATCCGTAAAACTAATGTGTATCACAGTCCAGGACCTGTCAGAGTTAACTGCTAAGTGTAATCTCACAGGTAACAGAGCACTGCGAACCCAGCTGTTAGGACTTCAATTTCACCGCACACGTTCTAATTTATTCAGCTGAGGTAAAGGGAAATAGAAATATCGCTTGGCAGTTTGCTTCTCTGAGATTTGGGGCTGCTACTGTCACCAACTTAGTTCCTTAAGTTAAACACCACATTGACCCTCTCACTTAACCGAGGAGTATTATTGGCAGCTCTTACATCCTGAGCTTCGGATATGAACCCATTCACAGTTCTACAGCCGTGTAGGACTGCCTGCTGCCACCTACTGTAGTATTCGGGTTCGGACTCTGGTACAGGGACAATTATGTTCCATATTTCTGCTGCATTATGTAAGTTAGAAGATATTATATCACTTGTATGAGTACAAAGTCACTGAGGCAATGCTTAGTAAACCACTATTGTATTTACCTCTCCTATTGATTTCTCTCCTATTGTCAGTTTGTAGTAGGAACTATCAGGTAAATTACACACTAGCACAATCACTGCATTATATATATATTCAGAGGTGTGAAAAATTAAGTCTCGCCTGACAAGTTAAGCATGTTGAGTCTTTGCACTCATGACACTCAGATATGTTGGAGGATGGTAAGGTGGCCAACAGCCAGGCCGAAATACTCTGGAGCTGTAAACGCCCTTAACCTGGTTGTATGCCACAATGACTAAGGAGAGTTCCTCATACCTGATGTCAACAAACAGCACGCTCCATCCACACCTGCTGCTCGCACACACACACACACACACACACACACACACTCATACACTCACACACCTCAGTCCATGGTTATTTGTTTGTCCGCATGTGGCTTCCATGGGTCCAATGTGCCCACATGACTGCAAGTGTAAAATGTGGATTTGGATGGCAGAGAAAAGAGAACTTGTATTTGTGAAATAGCAAGCGCTTGCACGCCACAGCCCTGAGGGGGGAGAATGCCAAACTTGCGTGCCACAGTCTTGTTGAAATGTCTTTTCCCTATGTCTGGAGAACTGGGTCCATTTTCAGCTACAAAAAAATCTGTTCCTTTGCAATTTCCACGGCCCCTGCTATACTCTTTTTTTTTTTTTTTTCAACAACACATTTCTGCAGTTGAATTTCCTCTTCTTTTTGCGATGAGGGAGTTTGGTGGTGGTGGGGGGGCTGTTTCTTTTTCCAGAGTCTACCAGGCACTGGAGTCGAGCTGCATATCTGATTTCACACGAGGAAAATCCAAGCCTTCAGCTGCTGTTGATTCGGGTGAAGTGGAGTCAGCCCACTAATTCCTACCGGACTCCCAAAAAGCCTTTTGCTCTCTCTCTGTCTCTCTCTCTCTCTCTCTCTCTCTCTCTGTCCCTTCATCTCTCTCTGTCTGTGCTAAATTTAGGCTGCAGGGTGAAGCTGGGGAGGGGATGTGTGGCGTGGGGACTTGATGGCTCTGGCTGCTGCGGCCCACCCCGCACATGATCTCCATTTAATTAGAGTCGGTGGAAACGTGTTGGCTAAACTGCGGTGGGGATCGACTCCTGTGTTCTGTCAGGGGAAACTCGTCTGGACACTTATCACAACACCTTAATGGGCTTGTGCAGTATCAAGCTCATGGCTCTGGGCCAGGAGGAGCCTGCTACCACCTTAAACTCTCTACAGCGCAGTAGCTCCCTCTGGAGGAGAGGGCTGAACAAACTGTCTTGTAATTGAGGAGCAAAGTTTTGCAGTCTGCTTTTTCTCCTTCTTAACCATGTTGCATACCTTACTGCATCCCCACCCTCCCCCACCCAGTATAAGTACAGGCTTCGCTGTTGTGGCTGTGGTAACCGTGGTGTATCTTTGGCAGAGAGGGTCTTCCTAACTGAGCCTAGTAGTAGCTGCCTGTAACCTCTGCGGCCCAAAACCACACATGATCTCCATTAGGCTCATCTGAAACGTGTTGACTAAATTGCAGGGACAGGAGAGGGGATGGACCCCAGAGGGCTAGCTGGCACAGTCTGCTGTCTGTGATGTTCCCAGTCTACGAAGCGAGTAGCTGGGAATCAGGACATTTATAGAGAACATAGTGTTCCATCCCTCTCTTTCCTCCTCTAGCTTTGAAGCATAGCGCCACGCACTTATTTAATTTTGCAACACCAAGGGTGGAGCCCTCCTCCTCCTTTCTGCTTAGCTCAAGAAGTCCACTAGTCCACAGTCAAGCGTGTAACCCAGATATTACAGGAGGTTTGCCTTATTTGCGTATGGGAGAAACTGATTTTGGTTGTTAACATAAGGGCAAGTTTGAGGCGGTCATGTCTGTGTGTGTAATTGTGCGCAGAGTTATGTGTGTGTGTATGCGTGTGTGTGTCCGCATGTGGTGTGCTGGCGATGGGGAGATGCAAATCCAGGCGCTCACCTGTGAAATGTTTACTCAGGCTTGATGCAAACTGTGACGGCCAGCGCCCAGGGAATGGTGTCTCAGGCAAATAAGTGGAGGGAAAGGGAGAGAGAAAACCCCAGACTCGTCCAGCTTCTCGTAAAGACAGTGTGCTGTGCAGAGAGACTGTTTTCTAATCTTCTCCCTCAAATTCGTCCCTAAAGAAAGATTGCTGCTCTACATCTCCTTTCAGAGGTAGAGAGCTTCTCTTTGATATACTGACTGGTTTGGGTGGTTTGAACAGTGGATGCCATGAGGATGAGTAGTCATTGTTGATAACAGGGTGATGATGACATAGCAAACACAATGCCAGGGCAGAGCTGCTGCTGCCGCGCAGGCCAAAGAATAGGAGACCCAAATGAACACAAATGATCTCCAGGTGTTTTTTTAAGCAGCAAGGCTTTGGGGCCGGAGCATCATGTCGAATGCAAATGATAATCACCTCTGTTCTGTGGCACCATGGTCAACAGCCCCAAAGCCTCATCCATGTTAGGCACTTCATCATGTGAGCACAGAGGATTTTGCATGTTCCCAACTTGTGACATGCAATACAAGCAAAGGTAAAGGAAGTTTGTGATTACAAAAAACCTGAGATTTTCCTAATGCATCGGCAAGGTGACATGAATAATGTGTTTGTTTGTTAAGTAAATCCTTTTCCATGAGAGATATGATATTTCCTTGTAAAGCCACTGACGTGATGTGTGTTTTGCTGACCCTAGACCATGTATACTGTTATTGTAAGGATAAAGGTATATCAATACAAGTAGCATCATCATTTATTACACTAAATTACATCTCTCTCTCTCTCTCTCTCTCTCTCTCTCTCTGGATTTCCTGATTTTTAAAGTTTAGGCTGTTAAGGTCTCAAACATATGCTTTTACTAACCATCACTGTCAGCCACATTTTTCACACCATCATGAATGCCTTGCTCTGTATTGAATCTCTGGCTAGAAAATGCCTTGCACAAACAGTAACATATGTAAATATGTAACTCCCCGGTCTCAGTACTCTGCTTCAAGCATTGTGTTACATCTGCTAAATTGTAGAAAAGAGAGAGCGAGATCAGTGAGCCAAATCTAGAAGGCTTTTTATTCTTCTGTGTGTGTGTCTGAATGTGTGTCCTCATTGCAGTGTGAGTGGATGACTCAGCACGTCTGGTGTGGTGTGGTGTGGTGTGGTGTGGTGTGGTTTCTGGGTAGGGGACGGATAGGAGACTGAGGGGGCTGTTAGACAACAGCAAAGATTCAAATCGCCAAGAAACAAATGAAAGAAAGAGGGAGTGGGAGGGAAGCAAGAAGAAGAAGGCAGGCAGGGTGGTGGCGTCCTAGGAATGTTCTGGGGTGTAGTAGGGCCCTACGGGCAAAACGAAACAGACAGACGAAATTGTCACAACGAATGGCACACCCTGTGTTATTTCCGCCTTCCCCGCTTCTCCTCTTCAGCATTGTTTGTTTCAATTTAAAAGGCTGTTGGAGTGTCTAGTAATTAAAATAAATTAGATTAGAAATATTCAGGTTGTTCTGAGATGTCAGATGTACCATTTGAAAGGTGTGAACAGTCTTTGTCAGTACAAAGTGCCTCAATTATCTCCTTTATTTTTCGAGCCTGTTTGCTCGCACTCAGTAATTAAGGTAATTTCTTACTAGTGACCTCACCCCTCATGCTGCTTTTTGATTGGGCTGCACATAATGATTATGTCTTAACAACTAAGATACACCCTTGAAAACAATTTTCTCATTAACACAAAAGCACAGACATGCACAAATACACACTTTCCTCACATTCACACAAATTTGGGGTCAAATTGGGAAAGCAGAGGAAAAGTAAAAAAACAAAAAACAAAAAAAGTCTTGAAAGAGTAACCAAAAGCATAGTTACACAGAAGTCTATGGCACAGTAAAACAGTTAGAAAGAAGGGCATTGCAATGTCTTACCTGGCCATGGTCTCAAGTCCTCCTCCACCTTGCATGTCTTCAGAGCGGGGGTGTCCATTTGCTCCTGCCACAGGGCTGGTATAACACACAATATGAACAATAGGTGAACACTAGAATCTACTCATTGGGAATAAGTGAGTGAAGGAATTGTGTTCGTGCAGGAATGCAAAAGTTTTGTATTTTCTGGAACTCAGAGAAATGTGTCGGTTGTATATGTGTACAGGGTGAGGAAGTCACTGCCTGTGCCATAGAAATCTAAAGCACGATCCCAAAAAAAATTCCTCATGACAGACTTGTCAAAACTGTCTTGACATCTGGCAGTTTGGAGATGTGTCTTCCTGTCACAGGTTGGCCTCTGCTGACTGAGCAGTGAAGACTGGGAAGAGGAGGGGTGGATTTCTCACCAGAGTGAGACCAGGCCTGGAAAAACATGCTTGATGGGTGCATGGGAGATATTTTTGGGTCTTTCAGGCGAGACACTGGAGGGGCAGCGGAGACCTGTGAAGTGCAGGACACTCGCTAGCCTGTCCAGCCGAGCTGTCAGGAAGCGAAGGAGGGTCGAGGGCCTGCTGGCCCAACGCGTGGGACCCTGCTTCACACTCAGTGACCACACCGCATGAGGGCTGACACAAACAGGGGCTGTTTGCTCTAGGTCTGAGACGGTGCAGTTGTTACAAGACAACTTGCACGGTGCTGTGTGGACATTGGCAGTCGCAGCATATTGGTTGTACAGAAGTCTACATGCCTCTGAACAGTGTTAGATATTATTAAAAACTTTTTTTCCTAAAATATACATAAATATTTTTATCATAAAGACAGAAACCTGCATATTATATAACCACTTTTTTTTTTGTCATGGTGCTCTACTTGTACTGACAGCAGCAGTCAGCCATGTGGTATCGCTATGACTCTGCCCTCCGCTGTTGAGATACCGCAATATAGTAAACTCCTAACCTCCTGTAGTGGCAATTAGGAAGGAGAAGGATGCCAGAAGCAGAGAGGGGGGTGGCGTTGGGCTGTTCACCTATAGCCGCACTGGGCTCGGCATGTGTAAGATCTGTGCTTCCCCTGGAGCTCCTCCACTTCCTTTGCAAAGGCCCAAATCAGCACTCAGTCACCGAGAGGTCCTGCACTATGCCTCACAATGGCAAATTCTTACACATAAATGGCCTTATTCAGAAAGGCTTCCAAGCAGCTGGTGTGATTCGCTCAAGAAAATAAACATTTCCTTCAAATATTTTGATTGGCCAGCAGACAACGTCAATAGCAGAGGCACAGATTACCCCTGTTAATAAGAGGACCAACCCCCTGGGTGGAGCTGAGGAGTGGGGAAGGCAGGGGCTGAAATGGGAAGAAGCGGCGACTGCGTCACTAATAAGAAGCTTTGGGGTGGTGCCAGTGTAGTTTTGGGGAGGACACAAATAAACACATGCACTGCTTTTGAAGTGCATGTGTAGATGAAAGGGGTGGCTGAGAAGATGTTTGAGCCAAAATGGCATCCATCCTCGTGACTCCGGATCCAGCAACGCCTCTGAGACATGTAATGCGCCTGCCGTAATGAAGCGTGTCATTGAGACACAGTGAATGCCGGTCCTTGTGCTGGCTTCCTGTTTCGCTTAGGCCTTAGGCGTCGCAACGGGGAGAGAATGTGAGAGAGCAAGCAAAAGAGAAAGAAAGACGCCAGCGAGAGAAGGAGAGAGAAAGAGAGCGTGTTAGAGAGGGGAGGAACACGGCCTTGGCTCAGCTATGTGGGACATTTGATATGTCTTTTGAGCCCTCACTTATAACGTGAGCAAAAACAAACACATGGGCTGAAAAATCCTATGTTCTCTTTGAGAGCTCGTCGTCCTCCCACCCTTCCCCTCTCCCCAGACTCAATAGAGACTGTTCATGGCACACATGTAGTTTCTGTAATTGCTGAAATGTAAAACTCAGCCTGACTCTGATGTGAAATTATAACTTACACAAACAGTTGAGTCTGGTAAAAAACAACTTGCTCTCACTTCTCTTTTTCTTTCTTCTTTTTTTTTTCACCAAGGAGGCGGCTTCAAAAGATTCTTTTTTTTTTGTTGAAGAACAAAAACATTTTCAGTTTGAATTATTCATCTCAGGATCACAAAAAGAGAGTAACCACAAGTGAGGCTTTCAGGCACCATAACAAATAAACTCCGTGGCGGCCATTGACATATTATGTAAATAGTGGAGTGCAGAAGTAAAACAGAGTGCCTAAAGGACTGATCCAGATTCCTGCTCGTTTGGTTGTATTGGCCTCAGAGGGCCAGCTTCCTGCTTGGGTTTGGCAGAAATCAGCATGAAACCCAACTAGCGTGACGGCTATACTCAAAAGTCCACACCACAGCTACCTGACGGTGCTAATTTCCTGTCTCGCTCTTGCTTCTAATTGGCTGATCATGTCATTCTGGATGTGTGAATTAGTGTGAGCCTCTCGGCCGCGGCAGTAGCGGAGTGCCGCCTCGAACCTGGGGGGCCGGCCAACTTGTTTATGTGGAGTAAACAGTGTGGTCACTGTGGACGAGGCGGGAGGGGCACGGCTGCATTGGGCTGGTCCTCCATCAAACAGGACTTTCTCAAGTAAAGTCCAGTCCAGAGGCCACAGCCTGAACATACTGAAGAAGAGGGCCAAAGCACAGCTGCAGCAGATGTGTGCCAGTTGTGCAGGAGGAAGCCAGAGGTACAAACATTTGTAAAAGTGTCCTAAATAGAATAGGGTTGCCTTCTTTTAATAGAATTTGCAGGATGGAGGCTGATTTAAAAAAAATGAAGTGTGTAATATATTATTTCTGCAAGATTCTACTGATATTTTTAATAACATCACCATATGGGTCACACGCGCAGACAGACAGGCACATACTCACATTCACAAAGAAACTTGTACACGCGCACACACACTAACACACTTTTGGTCCCTCATCAAAGCATTGAGCACTTGATTTGATGGCGGAACGTTATGCTAGTATCTGATATTCATCTTCAGAGAGGAACACACAGGTGTTGGAACAAATAACATGTTAAATGATACCACCTCAAAAGTGCCAGGACTTTTTTTTTTTTTTTTGGATGATTAAATTGCTGCTGCTGTATTTCTTTTTTCCCCCTCTCTTACTGTTAAAACACATTTAAGTTGAAAGAGCGGCTTTCGTCTAGGCTGTCTGTTAGAGCCTGTGCCAGGGGCTTGTTGAGTTTTGTCTGCATTTTAAATGGAACACGGTAAAACTGGAATCTGTTTTCCACTTTGCACAATCACATTTTCTATCACGTGTTTGCTTTTCTTAAGAGTGGAAAGAACTGTGTATATATTATAAATGCAATGTCACGGTGAGATGTTAAAGGATGAACTACATTCTATAGGAGGAAGAGAAAAACTGCCACCCACAGACACATATAGTATACACATGTATTGAAAACCAGAATAACAATTTAGTACTTGATTGTCTGAATGTCAGATTTGCTTGACTGCACTAGTTGAACCATGCATTTTCAACCACACACACACACACACACACACACACACACACACACACACACACACACGCACTCCCTCCGCCCTTGCTGAGAATCATTCCACATGTCTACCAGGCTTACCTGTGGCCACAGAAGAACAAAAACAAGCAGCGAATGCAGCGTCTGCCAGCGTGCAGGAAGCCTGTCACTGCATGCACTGTAATGAGCTCTTAATTACCCTGTCTGTCTGGGGCACTAGCGGAGAACGTGCAACACTAGCACAGAATTGTGTAGGTGTGTGTGTGTGTGTGTGTGTGTGTGTGTGTGTTTGTGATTTAACAATCCAGGGCAGCATTGAGCAGATGTCTGGAGACGCGTCCTGTTGACAAGAAAACTGAGACAGTACTTCATAGCTCAGACAACAAAATGAAGCAAGGAGGCTTTAGGAGGAGATGACACTGTATTTTCTTATTTAGTCGTCTTCAAGGGGAAAATGCAGGGCTCCAGCCGCAGATTATGGAAAACATCTTTTGTAACAGCGAGACGGGAATCCATTTAATTATAACGTGCTGATGGGCGATCTATCACCCAGCAATTCTCAAACAAACAGGGCCCGGGATTTAAAGTATCTGCAAAATACAACAGTGTCTGGCAGGGCTGCCAAAAGCAGAGACGTGTGTGCTGTTGATATGTAAACACCTCCCTGTGTCTCTGAATGGGATTTATTACAACAAGTCTATTTATGTTTGAGCTTCGCTTGTAATACTGTAGTGTTGTTGTCTGTGCATGATTCCTACACATACGGGAGCGCTCTGTGTGATGTGTGCCGCAACGTACATTTTCAGTCTGCTGCTCAGACACTCCAACAGATAGACAAGGTGGGAGGGAGAAGGGCCCTCTGCTCTGTTATTTAATTATTTTACCACTCTTGCCCTGCGGTATGCCGTCATGATGGTAATACCACAGATTAAGGTGTGTGGTTTTTTACAGCCCTTCCCCTCGTCTGTCTCACTCACACACACTTCTTATAGACGGCCTCCAGTCGCTGGCAGCTGTAACGTGACGCTCAAGGCCTTTACCCTCTCTGACAGTTCCAACTGATGTTAATGTGTTGTGTCTGCTCACAGTGTATGTACTGTACATGTGTGTGTTGCAACATCGCAGCCCTTTGAAGCCTGACAAGCCTGTGACGCTCTAATTCCTGCCCTAATCCTGTGCGAGGCAGACGAGAGCAGAGCAAAGAGCTGCTCTTCGTCTGCTGTCTGGACCAAGTCTGTACACCTCTCCCTGCCGACGGGAGCACCCCCCCACCCGCCTTCGTATTCAAGTCAGCCCTCAGAAACTTAAAGCTCCCAGTATAAGCTTAGCTGCAGGGGGCTTTTTATTGGCAGACAACCTACAGAGCTCACGCCAGCCTCTAAAACCATCAGAAAATTATCATCACAGTGGCTGTATTGTGTTGAAGCTCCACAGTGTTTATTTTCAGCGTAACCAGTCGGTGGTGTTTCTAAAATGGCTGGCATGTTTTCTCCTCGGTACAGACTGTGCGAGGGAACAAAATCAATATCAGCAGTAAGTAAGGACATGGGGGGTACAGGGTGAAAGACCCTGTGTTCTCCGCAGTCAGCTGTTAGATAGGCCAATACTGGTGACTCAGCGCTGGCTAAGCTAAGCACAAGGCCAAACATCGGTGTATGGCTGTGATACACACTGATAGAGTTCCACCCACACACGGCCAAGAGCTCCTGTACACGGCAACATGCTGATACAGAGGTAATGAGATTCATTAGCTAGCATGAGAACTAGAGAGTGGGTGAGAGAGGAGGGCACACTGTGTGTGTGTGTGTGTGTGTGTGTGTTTAGTCTGCATGCTTGCAGACATGGCATCCTGTTAAAGAGGCTCTGACATATGACGAGAGAGTGAACACTCATCCTCACTCCAACCATCACCCACGCAACTGTCCACAGCGCACACACATATGCATGAAACAACCCCCTCCCCTCCATCGCACCACCTCAGTCTGAGTCTTAGCCCCCCTACCCCCCCCACCCGCCCCCGCACATTAGACCAGTCTGAGAGTGACGTGATTGCCAAGGTAGCGGGCGGCTGTTACATTCCTGAGGCTGTAGTGTGCGGTGTGCGGAGGCCAGCTTCAGCACCCAGGCCAAGCTCGGTTGGCAGCACCCGCCATGCCACCTGGCCACAGACTCAACCCTGCACGCTGTGGGGCCTGGACCCACCAACGCAGGGCATCCGGGGACAGAACTGACATGAGCTTCCCCTCGGACGGCCAACACATATAACAGCTCCCAGATTAGTGGAACAGAACTCGAAAGCCCCCCGTGGAGGGAAAGCACATGAAGGGCTCTTGGCTTAGTTTAATGCCAGGTGAACGGAATGTACTGTGTTGATGTATAACAGATTTGTATTACGGATTACTTACCCTCTGGCCAAATAAAACTAAATATGTTTGTTTTATTAAAGGAGTTATTTACTTCTAAGTAATGGCAGTTAATGTGAGCTGATTTTACAGTGTTGTGGTGATTTTGGTTGTGAGGTTGGTTGCTTGTGGTTGTATGTATCAGTGGTCCTCACCTTGTGTGGTGCTGAGGTGGGTTTGGTGGATGGGGCGGGGATTATTGTTCACTGGGCCTATTCGCATACTCCGCTGGTAGCGCTCGATCTCTGACAGCCTGTCCGAGAACTGCATCTTCTGGGGGTCTTCTATCTTCACTCTGTGCCCTGAAACAGCGACATGAGGAGGACGGGTCAGAGAGAAATCAAGGTCTTGCCAATTTACCACCTACACAACCAGGAAAATGGCACAAAATGGCACTTTATATTTCCAGAGTTGTACAAAAATAGCAAAAACAATAACAAGAGTCCTACTGGAAAACCTTTCCTTCTTCCAAAATGTCTTAATGGAGCCGAGCAGTTTGACATGCCCTGGCAAAAAAAAAGTCTTTGCCTGTCTAAACTGTAATTAGTGTAAAATTGACTTGGACTGTGAAGACCATCAATATTCTCCATTCTAATTCACAAACACTCACACAGGATGAGGATGAGGGTATAAGGGGGGAGGGAGACACTGTCACCATGTTTTCAGCTTCTAAATACAAAAATATTATTTGAATGTTAGCAGACCTTGAAATACATTGGCTAGACACTAAGTGTTACCCAAGCTGCACCTGCTGCCGTGTCATCCGCAGATAACGAGAGCATGAGTGGTTGAAAAGGATTGCTTGAGGAATGCTGTTTTTGCCCTGAAGCTAAAGTCTAAGAAATAATAAACTATGAATTGTTACATTAGGCATTTCAATGAACTGATCGTTATCTTGCCACCTTGCTTAAAAAACAAGAAATAGTGAGTAGATCTGCACCCAATAACCACCCTTGTCACACACTCCCACACACACACATTCAGGTCTGACTGACACAGCACTTAGTCAGAAGGAAACACCCAGACAAGGCTACCAGAACATATAGTCATCAGTCTTAAACATAACGGATGAAACAGAGCGAAAGAAAAAGACAGAAAGAGAGCTTTTGTAGGGGTATGTGTGTGTGTGTGTGTGTGTGTGTGTGTGTGTGCAGGAGGTGAGAATTAACTCATGAGTATGTAGAAGCATATCTGCTACATCTCTTTTATCCAGAAATGGGAAGCTAACCAAGACACTTAGTGCCCTTATCACTTTGATGTCCCGTTCAGGGAGATGGTAAGAAGAAAAAAAAACCTCATGATCATGCCTTTTATGTAGACACACACGTACGCAGACATGTACAAATACACATGTCCACACACACACACACACACACACACTCAGACACACATACGTGCACATACTCTACATGTGAACACACCTTAAATGTCAGACATGAGTCCGGATGAGGGCTATGTCTCTAATGGGAGGAAGAGATTTTAATGTAACTATCAATGCACCAAAACTGTGTGTGAACCAGCATGTATACATTCTGTGGTTTTCTCCCTGGCATCTCTACAGAGTAGCCTAATGTGAAGTAATGGCTGGATTTGAATATTTTATCACTATATAAAGGGGGCAAGGCAGACGGACCAATATGGATTTTGCCCGTCCTTTCTCTCCACTGACCCATGGGCAATATATCTTCCCTCGGAGGCTGACCCATGGGTAAAGTTTCCTCTCGTTTACCGCTATGTCCATTTGTTTGTGCCCACCACCTCCCCTCCATCCTCTCTTTACGAACTATATAGAAATATCTAGCTTTGACGGCCCCCAACACACATGCATACAGATACACAAAGGGTACGCAGGCGCGCACTGATGCACAGACACACTGTCTGAACGCGGGCAGGCACTGAAATCAAAATCCCTGCTGCCCAAAGTCAAAGTGCAGCACAGAATACTTTGGTACTTTTTTTTACTCACACCCACTGATCAACGGTTACGTCGCACTTTATGTGTGTGAGTGTGTGAGAAGGAGAAAGACTCATTCATGACTAATCTGTCTGAGCAAAGACAGCAGTTCTGTTGCTGCTCTCCAGCTGTTTGTTTTCCCGAGCATTAGGACGTTGGACGCCAAAGGAAAGGACCGTGTGTGTGTGTGTGTGTGTGTGTGTGTGTGTGTGTGTGTGTGTGTGTGTGTGTGTGTGTGTGTGTGTGTGTGTGTGTGTGTGTGATTCCACCCACCGGCCCACCAGTTTGCTCCGTGCCGTTACTCAGAAACATATCCCGGGCGGAAACACGCCAGCACACACACTCTGATATCTTTTTTATTCACACTCATATGTGACAAGTCTGCCTTCTCTTTAAACTGTGATGGAAGGAATGAAGGCCTGCATTCTCACTCTCTCTCTCTCTCTCTCTCACACACACACACACACACACACACACACACACACACACACACACACACACAGTGCCAGGTCCAGGCTCCATCACCCACATAGACACTGTGGCTACTGTCTGTTCCAGGCCAGAGCAGGGGCGGCCAGGGGAAGCAGCCCTCCAAATATAGCCCCTATATGTGTCCTTGTGTAGTTATTAAGAGATTTACACCACCTCAAACGGCTGAGGTCAGGGAAATGATACATCCCACCGCTCTCTGGTTGGAAAAAAAGACAGACGGCAGGAAAAAAAAAGATAATTGGTCAGTTTTTCTGTGGCCAATGGTGGTCTGAGATGAATTGGCTGGCTCTTTAGGGATGAAAGTGATCATTGAGCTGCCCACAAACACATACATATACACACACACTTGAGCCTAGCTGTGGATCCCGTGGCCCAGTTCCACTTGGCAGGGAAACACTGCGTTTGGCGACACAGTGTTCGGAGCCTCCAGTTTGGGGTTTAGTGGGCTGTGAGAGGGTGATTTTTGGGGGAGCGGAGGCTTCATTAAAATGAGGCCTGGAGCTCATTAACCCCGGAGCCCACAGTTGCTGTTAACACCACTAATCAACGGGGAGGCGGCTCGAAACTTTCTTTTCCCCTTCTCCTCTATTTTTCTCTCTGCCTTTGTCTCTTGGATATAAAATAAGCCTATCAGGAGAGCAGCACGCTCACACATACTTCCTCTCATCTTTTTTTAAGACACTTTGTTTTGATTTTTTACTGTAGCTACTAAAAACGTCAACTTTTTTTTTCTTTTAATTTGCATCCATGTGAACTACGCAAGGCACTTTTGTCTTTTAAAACTTTGTGGCTACCTCAGGAATAGTGATAAGACGGCATAGTTCCTTCTACTGTATGTGCATCCCATGATAGATAAGTTCAGGGGCTTGCTGTGATAAACTATACTGAATGAAAGGAGAAGTATTTGATTATGATCATAAGAAAAATGATCTGATGATGATTTAGTCTCAATTTCATCTGGATTTTGGTCACACAGGAGTTCTTTGATCCTGAGTTAACATATACTTATACTGTATCTGATTTAAAGTGATTTTAAAAAGTTAATCATGTGACAGCCCTCCTTTAAACTTTTTGCCTCTGTATTTCTCCCCTTGTTGAAAGACAACAACGTTATTCACTGTGGAAATGTTTTTATGTTTATCTAAATCATTACAGTCTCTGCAAGTTAGCACCAGAGAGACTCAACCTGTATGCTGGAGTTACACCTCGTGTTAATGTGCTCTCTTTGGCCGGTTGACCCTGCATGTAGCCACAGTGTGTCTGCTCCGACCGCCAACATTTGACTTCTACTCCAGGTCCGGGGGGCCAGAGGGGTGCCGGCGCTCCACACCAGCCCCATTTCAGAAGGGTTTCTGTGGTTGGATGAATATTTAATGTGTCAGGGTGCACTTAGGAGAGAATGCCCTTGTTTTTCTCTCTATGATATCATAACCACAAGATAGAGCTGGGAGATGGGGGCCAATGCACACATGAGGCCTAAACAGCAGCGCTCAATACGCACCCGGAGCCGAAATGGACGCTAAAGGTTGTAGATTTACTAGCCTCCTCTCAGAGTAGTGGTCGCATCATCTGAAAGCATTATGGAAGTCTATGAAGAACAAATAAAATGCTTGATATAAAATGTCTGGTATTAACGATGTACTGAAAGGCGATGGCTGTGTTTTGAAGAAATGGGTGTGCCGTTCTCAGCACCGCTTTGTTTTGTGTGTGTGCATCTTTTTTATTTCCTGATAGTGTTTTATCTCTGCTGCAGAATAGCTTGAGATGTTTCTTTGTTCTTTTGTGCTTTGACGCTCGTGGAGACAGGTTCAAGGTTAAGTGATGTGAAAGACATTAAGTTATTTTTCATAAAATTGCACCTGGTGCTCTAAGACCAGGCCACGCTGAACAGCAAACTCCACCGAGTCTTGCCCAGCCTTCCCTCCACAGAGCCTGTATCAGCTCAACACAGGGACAGTGTTTGCTCAGTAGGGTGACAGCCAGGCCTCAAACACCAACGCCACAGCTGAACGATCACCCAATACGACCTGTTTCCTTCCTTCACCCTCTACTTCTCCTCTCTTTCTCTCTGTCTGTTTGTCTCTGTCTCTCCATTGAAAGAAAGAAACATATGTTCCCGTCCAAAGGGAGACACATTAAACACAAGCTCTTTTTAGTAAAGGGCTGGGCGCTTTTTCAGGGGCAAAGTGAAACTCTATCTGGACGGCAAAGGGCAATACGTGCTTTGGCCCCGGCCCAAGTCTGCACTGAATATATTTGAAGTGTAAATATTTGTATTCGACGTATAAATGGACTTGATAGGCCCGTGATAACAGACTAGAATTGATTTGGAGAGCAGGTATCATACTTAACACTGAAAGCTATGTCTGGACTGTAAAGTCTATGTAAGTATGCTATAGGATTACATACAGAAATGTCTGGGCAGTGTAGGAAGACTGTGATATTTTTTCTGTATAGGTTATAACATGCTTGAATGAGCTTATTTTTAGTGGTGAGTCATGTCAATAGTACCACAACCTACAATGTATCTAGCTTTCCTCTTGGGTAAGGTAAGCCCGTGCTTTATGTGTTAACGTATCGAAAGTTAAGCGTTGAAAAGATCTGAACACAAGAGAAGCATCCTTATCTAACTTTTGAAACCCCACGGTGCAATGTGGGGCGGCAGTTGAACATATGTTGCAGGGAGGCCTACTTGCCTGCGAGCAAACTTCCGTTTACCCTCAACAGACACTGGGGACGTTTCAACATCTGTTGAGCAAAGACTCATACACCTGTCTTCCTCTTCCTCCTCTCTAGCAGACCTGAACCCCCCACGTTTTCGTTCCCACCCTGCTTCTTTCCGCCACTCTTTATTATACTTCCCTTTTTGTTCTATTACTGGCGCCACAGCTCAGCTCAAAAAGCATCTCTTCAGCAGTGTATTTGGCACCGCGTTTCCCAAGACCACCAATCACACAGTTGGGTATTTACAGTGGGACGAATCAAAGTTCTTGTTTTGAGGCTGACCCCGAAGGATGTGGGTTTTACCCTTGGCTGGTGATTGTGGCTGTCTCGTCTGGGCCTAAATGAGTCGATGCTAGCCACACACAGACATTACGCTACTTTACACTAATTTACATACCACTCGCAACACTTTCAGAATTAATGCATTAAGTACCATGAATTGAATGCACAGAAAATGTATTTCTTGGGAAATAAAGTAAGTGTGAGTTGAAGTCAGCGCTGAATACAGTGGCGAGGGGGGTGGGGGGTGAGGTGAAAACATTATTTCCATCTAAGCTTTCAGGAGGTCAGCAAAAGTTTTGGCAGTTCACCCTCTCTGACCACAGCTGGGGGATCGTCTGGTCCCTCAGGCACATGCATCAGCCTCTCTCTGGGGACGTCAGCAGTGTGAAAATCCCCCTCGCAGGCCTGAAAACAAGCTGCTCACAGCGGAAGTTGCTACATGAGACTGTTTGAGCAAAGAGCGCAGCCTTCCTTTTCTGATAAGGGGATAAAGCTCTTTGAGTGTGTCTGTTTGTGTGTGTGTGTGTGAACAGAAGCAGTGCCACACAAGGACAGCCCTACAGCGAGGCAGGTTGAGGCAGGCAAAGAGAGTGAAGGGGTGCCAAAATAAGGCCCAATGCACCCGGATTCTCTAACAATACAACAAGGCCCGTAGCACGTTGAGAGCAATCATCCCTCTTGTGTCCCACCATTCCATACTTTGTATGTGTGTGTTGGGGTTGATATGAGCGGCCTGTTTTTCAGGCCTTTTTGGCTGCTTGCCTGCAGACTTCGTAGATTTCCCAGTGCTGCTGGTGCTTTGGCCTTGTCGAGCACAAAAGGCCTATTTGGCTCCGGTGACAGATCATATTAAAGCAATAAGCTGCATTGAGTGTGTTATTTTAGCTCTAATGGTGAATGAGGTTGTTGTGCATGTCTGTGTGCGATGCATGTTTGCGTGTACGTGGTAGTCAGGTTGTTCTGAGTAGTGAGGTGCCGGGGGAAAGGTGGGGGCCTCGCAAGGCTGTGGGAAAGGAAAGCAAGCTGCCGCTGTCACATACATCAATGCAACGCCAGCAGATGTGTCAAACGGCTTCGCGTTCACACCTCTGTGCATACCAGCTCACACACAATAATGTGCAACAAGCGTGCATTAGCCCCTAAACACACACACACACACGCACACACACACACTGTTCCACAGAATAACAATTGATATTCCAGGTGGGTCAAAGTGTGAAATGTGTGAATTTTCCACTGTGTAGGCATAAACATGCGTCACTTTCAGTACTTAGTCTGAGGTTAACATGTTAGTGGTTTGCTGCAGTAGTGTTGAGGTTACAACGATTGACCTCTTCTGTGATGTGAAAAGTTTGAAGAGCCAAGACTTCCGTCTGTGTTTACCCAGAGGATTACAACCTTCTCTGCTCCTGGAAGCAAAAGAAAGATCTCGCTATACCTATTATTTGCTCACTGTTCCTAACCATTAAGGCCTGAAGAAATAAATATCCAAAACCGCAGGGTGGTGGTACACAGCGTCTTTTCCAGTAACCAGCAGGTGCCTTCTTCCCACAAACCGCACCCCGCTCCACCCCCGTCCCCACTGCCCCAACACAGAAAACGGTTTATTGTCATAATGCAGCGGTGGAGAAAATATTCCTCCACTCATGGGCCATTTATTTTTTCTAAATGCAGAACGGAACTTTTATTGAATTACGGCTGAAAGGTCGTAATGGCTCCCTCCTGTATGGGTCAGTGTAAATAAGGAAGAGTGAGCACACACAGAGTGGGCATTTTACTTCCCTTCATAGGTAGGTAAACAGGAAAGACGCTTGGCTGGTTAGTTTAGAGGGGAGTTGGTAGGGAGTAGGTGGAGAGACAGAGAGGGAGGGGGAGAGAGAGCTGAGTAGCGACATTGGCCGAGCTCGTCAGTGATTCTGAGAAAACGTCTTCTACTTGCATCATCAGAATGAATTAAAAGCGCTGTCTGGGGCCTCTGTAAATAATTCGGTAGTTCCTACTGCGTCCTGCTGTTCTATCTGGCGTCAGCAAATACAGCGTGGAAATTTTTGTCTGAGTGGAAAAAGAAAGGGCATTTCACCCCGGGGCTATTGTGTGTGTGTGTGTCTCCAACAGTCATCATCTGGCCCGAGGAGGAGACATCGCGCCGTTTCAAAAAGTTAGACAATGTTCTTCTTTTTTCCTGTTTTTAGCACTCATGTGCATTGACGCTGCAGCAACATGCTGAAGAGCAAACAGAGGCAGCGAGGGGAGAAGAGAAGAAGAGAAGTGCCAGTAATATACTAATGGGTGTATTTTCTTTGTTTATATCTCTGTTTAGTTGAGGTATTTAGACTAATTAGCTCTGCTTTCACAGGAACGCCTAAGTACAAAAGCCTAAGTAGGATTACCAACAGCTGTGTGTGCATGTGTGTGTGTGTGCATGTGTAGTCCTCAAAGGGAGTGGGCCTCAAAGCTTGTAGATGTGGTTAAGGTGGCAACAGTGGTCAAAGAGCTTCCATCTCAGTCCTTTATTTACTCTCCCACAACAAAATTTGATTATATTACAGATGCTTTCGTGTCTGTCCTGTCATGCTTTAATGACTCTGACAGCAACAGTCCTGCATTCATTCATATCTAATATAAAAACACATAAAAATGTCTTACAAAATAATTAACAGTGGGGTGTGATTGCTTGTCTCTAATACGCAGACATCTTGCATGACTACTGGAGGAAATTGTCCTCATCCGCCACCCATCACAAGCCTCAGACCTCAGAATGTGGTGAATGTTTTGTCCCGACACACAAGTTCCTCTCTGAAATCAATGTAGTCCTATTCAATATGCACTGCCGCATTCCAGTGGATTTATCAGTTGGCCAATATTTGCTCTACTTTTAATCACTGAGGATAAGGATGACGCGTCTGGATTGACCCCAGGGAAGAGGAACGCCACAGTCGACAGCCTCCAGTCACTGCAGACGCCACAGAGTGTCATTTCTCTTAAGAAGACATAAAATTTCCTCTTTATCTGTTCCCTTCGGTCAGCGGTATTGAGGCAGACTATCTTCTCTACAAAATCATAAATGAAGTGGTCATGATTTTGATTGTAGAGGCTACACTATTTATTGTGTGTGTGTGTGTGCATGCGTAGGCCACTGTGTCTCCAGGTTATACATGTGGGAGTCATGGTGAGCCATTAACAGTCAGGAAAGCACCCAGCATCAGACATGCCACTGTTTTTCCCCTCCCCTGGCACTGATACACCTGTAGGCCTTTCTTTCAAAGACACCCATCTCCATTTTCAAACATCAAAGTTGCCTTTGAGAGAGCAATTCGCACCGAGGGTGAGCCTTTCATGTGATTTGTGGAGCATGGGCGTGGCCCGTGGGGGCCGACTTAAAGAGATGGACGCACCTGGCAGGTGTACGAACTGAGCACCCGCACACGCAAATACATACGCAACAACACGCATGCTATCTTCTTGTTGACTTTACAGAGAGACTGCAATATCACAGGAAAAATAACACAGCAAATGTCATTGTTTGTCTATTTGCATACTTTGTACAGTCTGTGTGCCAAATGCAAATAGAATCAACCCGCCAACTCCAACATGCACCCCCGCCACCCCGACTCCCCCCCCACGCCTGCCATTCTCCTCCTGGAGCTGTGTGAACACACCCAGCCGAGTAAATAGAGGCAACAAAACACGACAGCACTTGTGTGATTTCGGTGGATGTGTGGGCCTATGGGTGGGAAGGTGTGTGTGAGCTCTATCTGAACATATGCAGGTCTTGCATGTACACTGTATAATTGTGGTTACGGTGTATTCATGTGTATCATTTTCGAGTCTCATCAGACAAATTGCCACTTTGACCTCACTGAGGCACCGTACAACTGGCTTCCACATCCTCAACATTCAGCAAACAACTGTCTCTACTATCTGTTTCTCCAACCTCCTGAGCCCACAGACCTCTGGGTGGGAATGAAAAGGGTCTAGAAGGTTTAGATTTTTAGAAAAAAATTGAATAAATAATAAATACCTACCAGAATAATTTGCTGATTTGGCTGGACAGTTCGAGTTAATTCTAACTGGGTTTTAAAAAAATGAATTTGTGTTCTGATTGCCCAGTCAGATTCAGCTGCAAAACTCTTCCTTGTAACTTCAGCGTCGCACACACAGAAAGCAGCTTTGAATCTGTCCTTATATTCACAAAAATTACTTTTTTTCTTACCTCAATTTCAAAATTATTTCATGCACACATTTTATTTACACATTCTCTATTTTTTTTCTGTATCTTCAGATCTTTTCTACACATCTGTAAATGATATCTGTACAAATCTTTTTCTACACATTCACAAACCTTCTGTGAAAATGTTTTATTTATGTTTATGTTCACTAATTCAAATACTTTCTTGCTAATAATTTTTTCAGGCTCTAAAAAACACACACACACACACACACACACACACACACACACACACACACACACACACAGTGACAATTTTTTATATCGCAAGCTCAAAATATTTCCGACCCTTTCTTTGATCTCTCTGACCCAGCCTGACCTGCGGTGAGTTCATCTCTTTTTCTTTTTTTTCCCGGGGACTGATTCATTTCAGGTCAAGAGATACAGAAATACAAACTGCCCCTCCCCTGTGGGTAAATAGACAGCAGCTGATGTCATATATAAGTGAGGGAGTGAGAAGGGCACCAAAAATATAGCTGTGGGATTAATTGGTGAGAATAACCCTGCAGCGTGCACTGAGTGCGTGAACTATAGTGCGGAGGCATCTAATAGCTGTGACAAACAGGGAGGGTCTCAACACTAAAGTCATCTGCTGTCCTTTTTTTTTTTTTTTTCCGTTTCTGTCTTTTTTTCAGCTCAGCATGCTCCCTCTTGTTGTCGGATGTGGCGCATTGTTAAAGCTGCTGCTCAGACAGACGTGGAGGGAGAGTTTTCAGTTGCAACAGTTTGGCCTCAGCAGAAGTTTGATAATGTAGTATGACAGATAGCTCAGGGGAGGGGGGTGGGGGGGAGGAGGGGGTATGATGACGAATGCCGGATGTGTGATGAGGAAATCAGCAGCCAGGAAGACAAAAATACTTTAGCAAAAACATTTAGCCTACTTTCTGTTCAGGAACAGAATGCTGTCTATTTGGGTTTATATCTGTGTGTGTGTGTGGACATGTGAAACTACATTAGTGTACACATTTGTGCCCATGTGTGTGTCTATCTTACTGCTGTGTTGTCAGAAGGCATGGTGTTCTTCGTTACATTGCCGCAGGCGAGGCGCCGCTGCAGTCCTGTCCGTCAGGTTCTCCTGACTGGATCAGTAAACATTAATAAAACCTCCTCCCCCTCGGTGCCAACTCCTGCCGCGGCTCTGCTGGCAACCATGCAAATGCAGGCCCTACGCAAACAGCCTGTAAAGCCATGTGCAGGCCGGGCCCCGCAGCCTGCCAGCCTGCGGACAGGTGAGCACGCCGTGGGCCAAGTCTGGGCTTCAGGCTGTCTGCACTCCGTGAATGATAAAGCTGAGATGTATACGGGCAACGTTGTGCAGATAAAAACTGGGATCAAAGCCGTGTTGGAATATATAACTGTCTCTGAGGATGAGATTTGTAATGAAAAAATGCTGTTAGTTTTATGTGTTGGCAAAAGGGCCTCTCTGCTTTGGCTCTAAACGTCGTACAGCCGATATAATGCGGTGCCTTGTGGTTAGAGAAGAATCTGATTATTTTTATGGCCCTAATAATGTCTGAATGGTAGTGTGTGTTCCTGTGCTTTGACTGTGCCGGGACATGACTGATATACTCCTATTTTGAGGCCACGAGTCCTTCAATACACTAAACCGGACTGAAATCTCATCTCAGCCTCACATCTGAAAGCTCATTCAAACCAATATAATGAACAATATAAATGCCCTGCATTCCCAAATGCTTATTCTATTAACTGCAATCAGCTGTTTGCATTTCCTGGTTGATGCTCAATCTGTTTTCACTGCAGAGTAACTGGATGTATTATTCATATTTCAGCCATCTTAACATTTGCACAAATCAAACCATCTCTGCTTCCAGAGGGTTACGCTGAAGGAGGTTCTAGTTAGTGCATACTGAAATCAGAAGTTTATTTTCTGTCATTCTATGAATTCCCTCTCAGCACTGTGTAACAGAGTTTAATGGAGCCCTAAACTCCTCCTGCCCTATATTAAACAGTGTCACTTTATAGCACCCAGCGCCAGTGTAAAAGTAGCACGGCCACTCTGACGCCTCAGCTGGAGCCGTAACATGTTGACAGACAGACAGAGAGGAGACAACCTTAATGTACACAGTTATTTCAAGCGGAGACGCTCGCAGATGCTCATGAGAATGCATTTATGCACAGACACACGTTAAGGTTTTTTTTTTTCTTTTAACAAAAGACGATCAAATTGAAACCATCCACACACACACACACACACACACACACACACACAGTGTTTATTATTATCTAGTCCCCTCCCTCCTTTGCAGTCACTGTTCTCTTTAATGCCTCTACAAATAGCTTCCAGCCTGGCAGGTGGGGAGGGGTGATGCCCCTCTCTCTGTGCCCCTCGGCTCCCTCTCTGCCAGCCCTATCCCCCCCTCATGTGGCACTTGCTACCACTCTCTCTTCTCCTGCTGTGGTCTGTTTTGACTGGGCTAAATCCACCCTGTCCCAAATACCCCCCCCACACACACACACACAGACATGAGCACAAGCCTCAGCTATCCGCCTGTTCAGAGACAACCTAAAACCCTGCACTCTAGAGCCATTATAAACACGATCCCGCCATAGGTAGATCATGAAATCCTAGCCATCTCGTCTCTCCCACCTTGAGCTCACGAAAGACTCATACATGCGTGCACATAACGCCACCAGCCCTCAGCCCCTGACTCATCTGAGTAACACTACTCTCCGCCATCCCTCACAGCAGCAGCATTAAACCACATGAGAATGTAGCTGCGGCTGAATGGTGGCGCTAACAGCTTTAGCACGCCGAGCCTCCCTGCCAGGGCTAACAGTGGCCAGAGTCTGCCCTGTGTTAAATCAACGAGCCACTTATGTGGTCGGTCAGGTACCGGCCCCTCTGACCAGCTCTGGGGAAGGTAGGGGTGAGGGGGGGGTGAGGGGTGGCTGAGGGAGGGGGGTCGACTGAGCTGAGCCACCTGCGGCTTGGAGACTCACTCAACTCCTCTTAGTGGTCTTGGGTTATGCCTTAATATGCTTTACAGTTTCCTCTGACTGGGCCCTTCCCTTTGCCCCTGCTACACACACACACACACACACACACACACACAAACCTGCACTACTATACTTGTGAGGACAATGTACTGCCCTACATTCATTCTCTGGAGGCTTACCATAACCGCAACATGCCTAACCCCAACCTTAACCCTAGTCTTAATTCTAATCTCAACCCCAAAACCAAGTCTTAACCCCAAAGTAAATCTAGTGGAAACCGAATTTTTGCACATGTGATCGTGTGAATGTGATGAATGCACAGCGTACACACACACTATCAGACATGCTCACAGTATTAGATTTTCATATATCATCTGCATATGACTCATGCGGGTTCTTTTAGCGTGTAGAGATACTGACACCCACCACTTTCAGAACCAGGATTAGCTGCTTCTAACTGGGTGGCTCTGCAACATTCACATCACACCGCAGTGCATCTGAGCAACAACAATAGTATGCCTAGCGTTGGTGGATTTGCGAGTGAGTGAGTGAGTGAGTGAGTGTGTGTGTGTGTGTGTGTGTGTGTGCGTGCGCGCGCGCGTGTACTCACTGCGCGGTTCCCGGGGTCCATCCACGGTGACTTTGATGGCGCGGTGATAGGTGGCCACTTGTGGCGGTCCGGTGAACACGGTGATGGTCAGAGTGAAGCTCTTTCCTGCAGCACAGCAACATGTCCATGAGATTTATGCAAGGCGCGTCATTTCAGTTTTTAAAAATGTCCTTTTTGACTCATCTGTAAACTGTCTTTTCTCTTGTTTGCAACAATACCTCGCTTGTTCAAATTCAAATCATCATCGGCTTTTGTCCCGCTGTAGCCTTTGAATTAAGGGAGAGGCGAAAAACAAAAAGGCAGAGACCACCTCTTTTGATGGCCTGACTGCGGGTATGATTTAGATTATTGAGAGAATTTGTTCCAGATTGTCCGAAAGGGCTTACAGCGATAGTTTATTGTTCAACAAGGCAGGATCTTGCTCCCATCTGCATCAAAGTCCGTGCAGAGGGAGGAAGGCTGCATCATGCAGCGGGTCCGGACGGTGCACGTCCCCGGCTCTGAGGAAGGCATCTCTCGTTAAAAAGAGACTGCGTGGGAGGAAAGAGAAGAATCCTCGGGTGGGGTAATTGACTGCAGAAATGAAAGGTACAGGCTACTTTTTAATTTGGAGACGAGGCCCATTTCCCATTCACCAAACCACAGTTATTTCAAAATTAAAAGGAAATATAAAAGGCCGGCAGAAAGGCCAGAAAAGGCTATGAGGGGAACGAAAGAAACTCCTCCTCTATAGCTGAAGATTGTTGTGAACAATCAGGCTTATAAAAATATTTTTTAGTTCAGGAGATGTTATTAGTTATGCCTGAAAACGGAGAGGTTTTGATTTACTCAATATAGCACAACACTGTTGCTCAAGAGGCATTATGCATTAACCACAACATCCCATCCTGCAAACACGCCTGTTGATGTGATTAAAAAAATATATTATTAATACATGGAGCAATAAAATAATTTTAAAAAGCTGCATGTTAGGCTATAAGCTTTTTGGTGGCGAGGATAGATTGTTTGACAAATTGCCCCGGGGCATGAATTGCGAGGTGGTTTTTCATCCATCCCTCAGATTTACACCACGTGGATAATTATTTGTATTCCCTTGGATTAAGAAAATTACAGTCACATCGCCACCGTTCACCGTGACGCAGGCCAGATGTTTGAGATGACACCCATGGACGTCAGTTGGCAAAGTGTGGCCACTCGCCGTACCCATACCTAAATGAGTCCAGATTTGCAGTATTTATCTTTGTAATAGACAACAGAGACCAGGCCAAAACTGACAGCAAAATATTTTTAAAACTATATTTTAAGGAGCATCATGGATCAGCGTTTCCTATATGTGCGTCTGTGCAGCATATTTGGTGAGCTAGACGTTTAATATTTTTTCACATTCCCTAAAAAATAATAACATGCTGTCACATGTCAGTCGTTACTCCACTTAGACCCAGAAATATGATCCTTTATATTATTATAAGCGCTTTTCCAAATGTTGCTGCAAATGGCATTACAAGCAATCTTAGCCATTCTCTGACTGTATGTGTGCAGGCCTGTGTGTGTGTGTGTGTGTGTGTGTGTGTGTGTGTGTGTGTGTGTGTGTGTGTGTGTGAGAGAGAGAGAGAGCGCGAGAGAGAGAGAGAGAGAGGATTTCGGCTCACCTCGTCCGCTCCTGCCCACGAAGCGCAGGTCGTTGAAGCGGGCCACCTGGTTCTTCATGACGGCGGAGGCGTTCCTCAGCTCGGCCGAGTAGTTCTCGTCGTTCCCGGCCATCACGGTGACCAGAGTCCCGTCGGGGACATCACCGAGAGCCACGACCTGCACAGGAGAAATGCAAGCGGGCGGTTACTCTGGGTCACCAAACCAAACGTACACAGTGCGCGCGTAAAACCGCATCCGGCTCCCATAACATTAAGCACGAATATCTCCAGAATTTCACCACCATGTCAACAATAAACCATTACATAAATTATAAATCGTAGAGCTGTTTGATTTCATTAGGTAGACACCCTCAAATGTAGAGTAATGACGTTTAAATATAAATTATAAATAAATATAGATATATATTGTATTGTAGAATTATCTACTCTGTCACTGTTATTTTTCCTTCTTGTTCTTTGATCCAAATACATGATTTAAACAATGCAAGCCTTCATACTGACACAAGCCTCAAATATTTACCTATAAAGCTTCATCATCATATATAATACAGAAAAATATATGAATAAAAAATTAAGTTCAGATCTATTTGTTCAGACTTCTTGTAATTTCAGACCTCTTATCTGTAATAATTTCTGGCCCGATTTAGGATGTTATTATTCTGGATGATGCCGTTTAAAGCCAATAAAAGCAGAGCTTATCTAAACGTTTTAATGATTTAATATCCTACACAAATGCCAAATGCAGAAACCAAAACAGCACAACTTCCAGAGCTCTTATTATTTATAAATAAATGCAATTAAATGGCCTCCTTAAATGTATCTGGTTGGTCTCAAATCAGTTTTTCAAAGTATTTCCTCATGCATTTCCCACAGTTAGAAAACCGCAGTGTGCGTCATTAAAATGGAAATATAATAAATGATAATTAGAAGCCATGTGTCTTGCCTTGAAAGCCACGGGGAGCGTCTTGTTGCACCTCCAGTGAGACGGAAGGACGGAGCAGAGGAAGTTGGGGCTGTCAGTCCGGACCAACTCGCCGGCGTGATCCGCCAGGACGTCCACCACGTTCCTGGTGTCCGGTCTTGACCTGAGGGGCCCCGGGGTGGCCATGGACCCGTTGCCGTCTCCAATCTTACTGCAGGGGAAGGACGTGGAGGGCGGCGTGAACCGTCTGGTGGTGGGCGGCTCTACGGGAATATGCATCACAACAGCTTGGGTCAGTGCCACCTGACTGGGTTGTGTTAGAAGAGCAGGACTCTCTGGGAGAAAAAAACAGTTTCTTTTTCTTTTCCTCCAGGCGCGGATGGTCTCAGGAGTCCACTGTGTGGGCGCGAAGGATGGAGGCGAGAGCGCACTAAGTCTGAGTGAAGAGAGCCTCGCTACTTTAAACAGAAACAATAAACTGTGTGCTAGATCATCTGCACAGGATGTGTCAGCCCGAAGAGCATCGGGGTTGCTTTGGTTTTCACTAACTTCAGCAAAAACGTACAAAGTCTCCAAAGTCTCTCACAGTGCTGAGCTTGTCTTATATCGGCGCTCTTATCTGTCGCACACTTGATGGACAGTTTCAGCCGCGTGTACGCAATATATCAACACCACAAACTACTGGAGCTCTCACTTAGAAATCTTAAATCAGTCAATGAACTCCCCTAAATAAATTACTGCCGATCAGTGACAATCTGTTGGCAGCAATAAAGTAATCCAGCCGTGATGCAAAAAGTTACACAATCCAGCTGACTGGCTTTGTCGGTTTAAGTTTTTTTAATGATCTCGGCTAAACAGCCAAACTTTGCCAGACGCCTCTTCAGATCTCACCAGACCCCGCTGAAAAAAACCCGCAAAACCAAATGTATCAAACCCGAATATCTTCAGTCAAACTGAAGTTGAAGTACATCAGTCTCCTTCAGCCTTCTTGCGTAAAAGTTCTTGCAACTTTATCCTCGTTTCTTCCGCACAAAACCCCCCCCCCACCAACGTTATTCTGGTATCAGAGGAGCTGTCCTGTCGCTCCTGTTGGCTTTCCTTTAAAGTTATCCTTTAGCGCAGGGTTATAGGGCGCAAGAAGGAGCCGCGAGGCTGAACGGAGTGCAGAGTGCCGCGATATTATTTTACCCGAGTCATTTTAGTGTTTAGTGGTTGGGAGTGTGGAGATGATTTCCACCAATGAATCTGCTGGGCTGGGCTTTCACCAGACCAATCAAACTCTCCGCCGGTGCTCCCTCTTTAGACCTGCACTGTTGTCACACACGAGCTGAATTATTGATACCTATCTGTGCTTCTCTCTCTGTTTGTGTTTTTATACAGCATATAGATAGTTAGCGTGATGCAGAGAGACATTAGGAGACAGTATGATTTAGAGGGATTTTTTTTATTTTTTACAAAATTACATTTAAAAAAAAATTATTTGGACATAAATTGACTTTAACTGATTTCCAGTAACCATACGCGACGCTGACACTAGATGATTGATGGAATTGGATGGATTTAAACATGTAAAATAACTAATTCTGGGTTAGTGCAAAGCAACTTATGTGTTGTTTGAATTATTAGCCTTACAGGGAGCCAGTTTAATTGATTAAATAATATATAAACTGAAAGATCTGCACCTTTATCCCTGTCGCACTGGTTTGTCCTATTTTTACTTGCGCTGTTTCTAATTAATCAAAAGAAGGGTTTAGACTGCAGAGGCCTGTGGTTTTACTTTCATTTATTCATTTTGAAAAAGCTATTATATCTGGCGGCTTCACACCTTCTCTCCGGGTAAATAACATCTTTATAAAGTGAAATTATGGGTGTAAGACAGATCCGTATCACTGTAATTGACTGAGCTGAATTAATAAGAGAATTAAAGCAAACAGGCAAACGTGTTTTTTCCACATCAAACGATACAACAGAGTAATCGGTGTGTGTGTATGTGTGTGCGCGCCAGAGGCTGAATTCATTAGAAACCTGAAATGTTGAGGGTTGCGTCAAATGACGGCACACCCTGCACACCCCGCGCCCGCCATGCTGCTTTCTGACACTAGTTGGCGCATTTGCCTTTTCAATCGCTGTCAGCTCAGACAGTCTGAGGCAGACATTTCACATCTGCAGAGGAAAAGGAAACTTTTATCTGCGCTCTGAGATTGTCGGAAATCTGAATTAATATCGCCTTCAGCCAAATCAGTTAAACGAATTCCATTTGTGAGGTGTTTCTGTCGTCGAAAGAAGCACCGCTGACATTTATGTCTCCACATGTGCGTTTGATTTTCTGCCTGAGTCACAATAATCTTTATTATTGTTGAGAAATTAAATTATTATAAAAGCACTGACATTTATTCGTTTAATAACCGCACACTGAAGCCATGTGATGGATTAGAGTTAACTTTCCGTCTGTAAATATAACATTTAGAGGATCCATTGGTTCATTGGTTCGTGTCTTAAACTGTAAATATAAGCACATTCTCAAACATAGCTTAAAATGCTGTATATAAGTTTACCTTGTTGGGTCTAGTGAGCACTGACAGCGTTTATTATCAATTAGGACAGTAAATATTATTCTGAATGATTTTGCGACTTGACTGGTTAGAAATTAATTTAGAAATTTCTGGCAGCTATAATAAATTAAATAAATTAAAATGTCCCAAAAAACATAATAAAATAAGTATGATTTAAATGAATTAATGCAAACAGGAAATTGACAATAAAAGAAATAATCGACAAGTCATGTGGATTTTCCTTGAAGCGCATTTTAAAATGCATTCAATCAATCGATGTTTCATTTTAATAATAACACATTTTTATTTTAATGTGCGCGCGCCTCTGCGCGCGTGTGTGGCGGGTTTTAAGTTGTTAACTTGCATGAGAATAAATTAAGTGCAGTTAAGTAGCGTGAGGAGTCATCCGAGTGGCTTCAGGTTTTCCCTTATAATTTCTCCCTATCACAATAAAATCAGAGTCGCCACAGTCAGAGAGAGGTGCAGAGGAAAGACTGAAAAAGTTAAACACACACACACACACACACACACACACACAAAAAAAATAACAATTCCTAATTACAGAAAATATTAGAGCTTATTTTCACTTTGCGTTTTATGTGGGATCAAACCTGGTCAGAAACCTCACTATATCAGTGGTGGTGTGTCAATGCAGCATGTACTAACACTTATATAGGAACAGTAGAAAAATTTATAAAGTTTATATACAGTATACCTGTATCTGAATTATCTGCTCTGAGAGAGTGTTGCTAAACATTAGTTAAATCAAATCCACATAAAAACATCTCTCCATGTCTCTCGTTGCATTTTTTAAATTTCATCTTCTGTCTCTTTTTTTTTTTTTTTTTTTCCGGTGTGCTTCTATTGGGGTCACAGAAATATTAACACTCTGACACTCCTTGTTTGTGGTTGCTGGTTATTTTGCTGATCTAGGACAGCGGTTCAGTCGGGTGTGGTGACTCAAAGGGGTTACCAACAAGAAGTTGTTTTTTTTTAATTTCACCATTTTACTTTAGATATGATCCCAATCAGAGACAGAAGAATATTTAAATTAAGACAATAAAGTCATTTCCATCATCCTATGAATTCAGTGTAGACAACAACAGAAATCTTCCTTTAAAAGGATCCTGGGGAGAGACCTTATGATCTGTGGCCTGATGTGTTGGTGTATGGTGTTTTTGACTTGCAAAAGTAGGTGAACCCCAAATCACAGAAGCTTATTCCACAGCTGAACTCAAATCACTCCATGTAACAGCAGCAGCTAAATCCCTACAATCCTAACTGCAAAAAATCACCTCTGATCAGATCGCCTATCATGCGGCCTCTATTCTGAGTGCAGCTCGACTGGGACAATGACAACGCCGGTGATATTTTAGTCGTCCTCCTGCCCTAGTTCATTATTAATATGTGACCACACGCCCCGGCTATACCCTGCTCAGCCGTAATGTGCGCTCCGGGCGCCTGTCACATTTAGACCTCTGCATTTCAACATGCAGTTTCTACAGTTTCAGCCACACAGGCATTGAGGACAGAGCCCGCCGTGCCCCTGAACGATTTTTAATGATCCGGGTGGGTTGAGCCTGAAATCAAGACAGAACTCATGGAGGTTATGTGAAACCCCAGACCCACCTCAAATAGGCCTAGGCATATATGATTCTTACCATTCAAGGATAAAAAGAAAATGGATCCTTCAGATATAAATCAAGAAATCACATCATTGTTTACTGACGGTTGCTCTGTGAAAACTAGTGACTGAGAGGTTGCCTACATTCCTGTATTCTTGACCTGAATCATATTGAACTCTAATAACAAAAAAGAGGCCTTCCCTGTGGTATCACAAAATGGTTTCTTGATCATAAAGAGACCATGAAGCAGCACCAAACGGTTCTAAACGGGACCTGAACAAATGTACAAAATGAAGTTTAACTAATGCTAAAGTTCCTTGGAGTCCTTACAAAGAAGCACGTCCTCCTCTGTGAGTATAAAACCAAAGGAAACCCCACTTACTGTAGGTTTTATGTGTAATGAGTCAGATTGTAAAGACTAATATGAGTATGATCCCCATTATCAGAGAAACCAGTGGAAGCCTTTGGGGTGTGTAAACTTATACCTGCCTCTAAATGCCACCCACACTGCTTTCAGTGGCACTTAAAAGTCACTTTGAAGATGGGGACAGTCTCAGATACGTGGAGATCCTTTTAAAGTTTTTCTTTCTTTTTTTTTTTAACTAAATATGATCTATTAGCCTGTGTAAACTCCCGGGCTATTTTCAGACATGCACACATAATCCTTTGGATGGGTAGCTATTCATTTGGAAAAGGGGGCTATGGGGGCAATTAGAAATAGTTTGAGGTTCGGCGATGACATAAGACAAAGATTTCTATCTTTAGAGGAGCTGTGGCGGTCACACATTTCTGTACATTCACAAATTACAGGGCAAGCTTTGGCCCTCAACCCACCGAATGCATTCCTTCCGAAAAGTGTCTGCTCGAATTTCAGCCGGGGGTTTCTGCTCAGTGGAAATATGAGTGTTCTGAATGGACGACTTCTATGAAATGGAGTTTTATTCCTCTCGGATTAAATTAGCTCTACTTTGGGGCTCGGGGTATTTTTTTGTATGAATGATGAATTCTGCGGTGGCTGTGGAACGTCGGGCTTGTTTACTCTTCCCTCCTTTTTTTTTTTTTCTTCTTTTTTCGAAACGTAGCTCGCTATGAAATGGACTTTTTCTGCTTGATATGACAAGAGTGTCTGTGATTAGACTTCCAAGCATGATGTAAGTCACCAAAGCCATTTGTGCCAGTCCCCTCAAAGCCAAATCATATTCTAGCGTTGGAGTGTTTATATACACAAGTATATGGAGAAACTTTTAAACAACAGTGAGTGGGTACAGACTGTTTGGGTTTTGGGCTCTCGCTGCTCTGATGGCTGATTCTCTCTCAAATTTTGATTACATTATGTGTCAGCACATCACAATTGGTGGTCATTTTTGTCCATTTTGATGTTCAGACAAGAAAATAGGAAACACATTGGACAATTTTGATCATATAAATTTGTATGTTAGTTTTTCTCCGCCAGGGCTGTCTCTGTTAGTTTTAATGATCACTGGAATGCACTTGTGTATTCAAACTTTGTTTTAGCTCCTAATGACCCTAAAGAACTTTATTTTTATTTTTATTTCTATAGTTTTCTTCTATAATTTGCCCCTCATTGTACTTCATATGTCCAGTAACTCATGAGAGTGTCAGCCCCCAATTCCAGATCCTTGAAGGTGCTTAGAGTATATATTATCCTAAAAATGATGAAGAGGATGGTGACGTTTCCAAATACAGCAGCTAATTACTATGTAAGCGTGATGAGTTGAGATGTAGCAGTCACCAGAGGAGACAATGAGCACATTCATCTCATGCATCTTTAATATTCTGCTTACATTTTATAAAAGGTGCAGAGCGGAGCCAAGGGCTTATAAAAGCCCTCTGAATCAATTGAGCAGCATAATGGCTGTTGGGGGACGACTCCAGCTATGTTTTTTATTTCTGTCTGCTAAATGTAAATGGACTTTTTAAAGAGTACATTCATTTTCAAACATACCAAGCATGTATTTGTATCTGACACTTCATTTCATATTGAATAAATTATGGGAGGAGTTTGGTAGTGGTGCCACTTTGATGTTTTCCAATTCTCTAGAGCAGTGGTGGAAAGTAAATAAATACATTTACTCAAACACTGTACTTAAGGACAATTTTGAAGTACTTGTACTTTATTTAAGCAATTCCATTTTATGCAACTTTATAATTCTATTTGAGTACATTTTGAAATCTTGAACTTTTTACTCCACTACATTTATTTGACACCTGTAGCTATTAGATACTTTTTAGAATAAGCTATAAGATTATAGAATAAGAATAAGATTAAACCAGTGGTTTCTAATGTTTTTGGTTTATGACCAGTTCCACCAAATAAAAATTTCCCCTCTAAACTTCTCAGATGGTTTAATTTGAATAACTGTTGGATGCAAAGAAGTAAAATGATCCAATATTTAATAAAAAAGCAAAGATAAGAAAATAGTTTTTTTTTCTTTTTTTGTACCCCATTAAACATCTCATGACCCCTCATATTAATCTTGTGACCCTTTAGAGGGGGGGGACCACCAGGCTGGGAACCTCTTGACTAAACTACTTAACTGTATATAAAGCTGTCGAAACCAGCTCCACCAGTAAAACGATGCATCAGTACTACAGTCTAATACTATAATTTTTCTGCACAGAGATACTTTAAAGCGACACTATGTCATTTTTGAAAGAATAAATAACACAGTCTTTGTCTAACAAATGAAAAGTTTAACACTCACTTTCTCAATTCAGTACACTGAGTGGTTTTACTGCTACAGCCTCGCGTGGTCTGGTATGAACGGTAGCTTATGGCTAATGGCTAATGTTAGCTAACTTTAGATAGATATTGCTGTGTAACTGACATCACTGAGTCAGTTTGCAAACTTTCTGCCTCTCCTCTACTTGTGCTGCTGTTACACTATGTTTTAGCATTTACTATTATCCTGTAATCATCACCACTTGTGCCTACAGTGGCCGCTGTTCATCAGAAGCTACCCACATTAAGTACTGTACATTTTGCTGATAATACTTTTGCATGTTTTCTTAAGTAGGATTTTAAATGCAGGACTTCTACATGTAATGGATTATTTTTATATTGTGGTATCGCTACTTTGACTTAGCTAAAGAATCTGAATACTTCTTCCACCACTGCTCTAGAGGGGGCTTGGTGTGTGTGTGCATATCTGATTGCACAGCCAAACATATCTCTGTTTTTAATATCCAAAAATCAGGACTCACTTCTTTTCCGTTCACAATAACCGAAAAAGTCGAGAGAGGCACAGTGAGACACTCTGATGGGTTCACTGTGATCAGCGTTCGGGGGTTGAACCTGGTCAGGCCCCCTCCCTGTCCTTTCAGTGGCAGTTCAATGGCATACACCACACCCGAGGCAGGCAGGGGGGGAACTCGGCGTAAACCCCGGTGTCACGGTCGCTCCGCCCTCACATCATCTGTCGGGTACACTCACCCAACGATGACAGTCAGCAGCCTGTGATGTGGTTCCCAGGCCTGTTTATTCTTTGGAAACCCACTAAAAGTAGCATTGGATGGTAAGCTCACCAAAAGGCCCCAGTGCTATTATAGGAGCACTTTGGGTTGAGTTTTGATCTGGTGGGTTTGTAAATAGGGCCCTGCCTTGCTGCGGGGCACCACTTTTGGGCTATATTGTTTAGTGTGACCTGAAGGAAGCTTTTTGATATTTATGGTGATTTGTAACCTGGAACAAAATGTAAAGTCCAAAATTGATATGACTTGTGGCGTTTAGGGTTGTGTACTTCATGAGGACATCAGTGTATGTTTTTCATAATGTTGATGATGATGGACAAAGGCCTACGAAATGTACCCTGCTCTACTTTTCTTAATTTCACTGAAGGACAGATTGTATTTTTTTCTAGGGTCTTTATTTACCCCTGAAAGTCAGTTTAACTTTTAAATCTAAATGAGTCCCATAAATACGTCAACTCCCCCATTTTTTTTTCAGTTGTGGTTTTTAGTGTGAGCTATAATCATTTCTCATCTTTCTTTGTCTCTGTGTCTGTCTATTTGTGTGTAACGACACACACAAATCCACATACACACAGAAACGCACTGTGTTTCTCCTTTTCTAGCGAGAGCTTCTGATGCAAGGACGGCAATCTGTAATCTGTAGTAATTGCATGTTGCAGAAAAACATTTTTCCGCTGTGGTAATCGCTGCAATATGTGAAGTTGCGTTGCCAAAGTGACAGCACCCCCACCCCCTACAGACACACACATACACACACAAGAGTATCCTGACTCACTCTGACTTTGCCAAATGTGTCCAGCTAAAATTTTGGAGACTGCTTCTCAGGATGGCTGAGAGACAAAGACATACAGACAAGCAACTACAGTATTGTGACCAACTTGGGACTGGTAAGCACACAGACACACACACACACACACACACACACACACACACACACACACACACACACACACACACACCTGTGGTGCTGTCGTGTTGCATTCACCTTCTTCAAAAGATTTATAGTTCCTGCCAGTGACAGTTTAACTGCCATGCAGCCCCGGTGCCAAAGCCCTGCCAGAGCTCAGCTGCCACACACAGATCAGGAGACGAATCTTTCACAGGAGCCACATCAGTTCACTCTCCCTGCTCCTTTTTAACAGCTATCACACAGTGCAAGCAGGTGACGAAATTACCCCGAGTCTAATACTAATCCCCTAATATTACTTCTTCATCTTAGAGAATTGAGTCATTTGTCAGAGTTCCTCCTGATTAGTGGAAGTTGTAGTCACATTAAATGTAGGGAATCCAGTGACGGTCTGTGGCTGAACCATTGATGCATATTTATCAAACCATTGTCTACCATTTCACCGCTCTGACACCAGATTATACTCAACTCTGTTGGACTGCGGCGCAGGTTTATGAGGTCATCACCACCGTGAGACTGAGGGTAAACTATGGTGTGTGTTCTCACCGCCTCAGCAAATAATCTCTCTCTCTCTCTCTCTTTCTCTCTCTCTCTCGGCCATTGCAGCTCAGCAGCGCCCCACATTTATGATATCATTATCCACTGCGTCATCAGCCCCCTTTGCCCAACAGAGCCCCAAAATATGTCAGCCCAGTTAGGCTTTCTTACGTCGCACTCGTCAATGTGTAACCACACACACCTAGTATAAGGACAAGTAATACTCAGAGACATTTATAGATACACAGCGCAGACACCAAGATTGCAACCAGACTGTGTGTGCAAACCTTTTCCTCTCTGGGCTGCTACTCTGACTGCTGAAGCCATCCAACCTCCCAGCAGTTGAACTTCCCTGTGTCTCTAATGAAGTCTCTCTGTCAGATCAAACAGCTCCTACTGACGAGGAGAGGAGACAGATCGCAGCGCTGGAAGCCTTTCAGTCTGACAGCCCGAACACGTTTGACTGGCAACGCAGCCTGTGTCTACTCTTCCATCGCTAGAGATCCCACACAAATATAGTAGTGCCACCAGAGAGGGGAAGAGGGGGTGAAGAGTGGGGAGGGGGTAAGGGAGCCCGAGCCTGTCGGCTCAGAAAATAAGTTGTGAGGCGTCCCCCTCACACAAAGGCAAAGCCCCATAGCTCAGTCTTTTCTCAAAATGAAATCGCATGTGAGTCGAATATTAGGAAGTGCGCATGGCTTCCAGCAACCACCAAGCCATTATAGCAGAGCCTGTAAACCACATTTTCACCAGCAGACAATGCCCCTTTGTGCTTGTTGTGTGGCTGTCCCCTCTCGCTGGAACCCGAAGAGAATCCATGCACATTTAAAAACTATGGAGATTAGAGTGAAGATGTGAGGAAAAGTGATGAAGATGAAGTGTCAGTTTTAGATCTCTGGTTAATTAGTGGCAGTCATGTCAGGAGGGGCAAGCGGGACAGTCTGCCCTCATTTAGCCCCATGGTGAGGGGGACCTTTGATGTGGTTGCACATGGAATGCTGTTGTTCATTCCTCTCTGCAACAAAAGCCACATGTTTTTATTTTTTGAGACTAGGTCCCTGTTACTTCAAACTATGAAGGAACACGGTGAGGTATGTAACGTATGAAATGAATGGTATGAACGCTAACCAGCAAAACACAAGTCAGAGAGGACTCTGCCAACCAGGCACTGGGCCAAATGTATTGTTCTTAGCTGCAGTGTGTTCTCTTATTCAAATGGTTTTAAGGAGACAAACTCTCTCAGTCATCCCTGCTGTCTGTGCATGTATAACACCACTGCACACACACATTCAAGCACAGCCTTGTGTGAACACACAAATACACACCACGTACACGTTTCCAACTTTTCAACTATTATCATCAGTGTTTGTCCCTTTCAACTCCTTTCATCGCCGTTAAGGGACTCTTTCAACTGGGGTCATTCCAGGTTCTGTCACACTCATTCAAGTGCAAATGGACTTCAAAGAGCCCCCAAATATTGAATTTGCATTTATTTCCCTCTTCAGAGGGGCTCAGCCTCCCGAGCAACATCTGACTCACCACAGAAATCCAACCAGATTCGAGCAGGAACCCGGCGCTGGTTTCCTGACAAGTGTCCGTGCCACTTTCCTCTGCAGACGTGAGACAACTCTTGGAAAGTACTCAGCTGGCCCTCAGGGCTTTTCATCGTAAGGAAACAAGGGTGTGGCGACTCGCAGCCTGCAAGCCAAGGAGCTCAGGAGAGCACTTAGACACATAATATTGTCACCCCTCATTAATCCAGTATTTTGCACAGTAAGCGATTATTGTCAATCATTCCAACTGATTTCAAGTCAAAAGAAAATGAATCATCTCAAAATGTCAATGAGCCTTTCTGCAGCGACTGCAGAGAGTCACTGTGTTGCAACTCTGTTTCTGTGATGTCTTTGGGCTGGATTCCCAGTTCTAGATTAAGCAAACCTAATTGGAGGCTAAAACTTATTTTCAATGGAGTCCCTCCATTCAAATCATTGCTTGAGTCAAGGACTTGGCTTAATTGGAGTCCGGGAAACCAACCACCGGGGAAACCCGTGTGTCCGAAGTGACTGAATGTTTCCTCTCATCATCTCCATTGCTAATCAGTAGTGATGTTGCCCATGTACAGTTAGCACCCCGGCCACGTGGAGCTAGCATAGTAAGGCAGGACTTTCCCCTCTTTGACTCAGAGCCTGAGGCGTCCATTGAGGCTTTGCTGTAACTGCACACTAATCCCCTGATTGCTGTGTTTAGGCGCGGCACGTCGCTGCTCCACGTCAAGGCGGCCGCGGCTAACGACGAGCTAATGACACAACGATGACAAGGAGCGTTTGTAAACCCAATCAGTAGCTTGGAGTCTGGCTGCCTGGTGATTAGGTTAATCAAACTCTATACTGACTGAATGACTGGTTCGCTGTCTGCCTCTTGTGTCATCACACTGATTAAAGGGGAAAAGTTGTGTTCAAGTCCGTCAGGCCCTTCTAACACAAACCTCTTTCTGCCAGGTTGGCAGTGTTAGCACAGCTAGCTGTCATGCTAAAACGTGGAAAGCTGAGAGAACTCCGTGTTTAATTGAACTTAAATTCAATATTATTTTGCTTTAACAAGACAGAATGTTTTAGGATGCTGTTTAGTTCATGTTACCTTCCTGCCATAACTACAAACAGTTATATAATTATGTAACAATTCATTTCTGACAGCAAAAATCAAGCTCCTTAGTGCAACTGATGTTCCTTGACATGCAAAGGTGTGAGAGTCCCTTTCTGGATCACGCTTAGATTTTGTGGACAGTGAATTCAACAAGGTTGTATCTCACAGGAAAGACTCACTGGTTAGGAACTCTTAGTCCTGTCAGTGCAAGAGTAACCACAGAACACAGTAGTCGTTTAAATATTTTTTTTAAGCACGAGACACAAATTGGCACTTTATAAAATCAAGAAAAGCACTCACTGATATTTTTCAGTTAAGTCCTCTGCTGTTTAGTCACCATGTGGGTAATTCTGCTGGACTAAGGCATCGGGAGACCATATGTTAGCCCTGACCTGCTATTACAGTGAGGTCAGGCAGCATTTAGAGGGGGAAAACGTCACGGTCATCATGTTGACATGCACTGCTCCTCTCTGACTCAGCACGGGGAAGAACAAAACTCAGGCGGTGTGTGTGTGTGTGTGTGTGTGTGTGTGTGTGTGTGTGTGTGTGTGTGTGTGTGTGTGTGTGTGCGCGCATACAGCCTATATGTTCCAGTTACAGTTTCTGTGTGTATTCCGCGTGTATTCCCTACACGTCTGTGCTCGTGACGGCTGCGTCTGGGACCGTGAGAAGAGTATGTGCAGCAGACGGAGTGACCTCACAGCAGACAGACTATGGAGAAGAGATGGGGCCACTTCTGCTGCACAGCTGAGGGGGAATCCCTGGCATGGTGGTTCCTACTGAGCCAATACAGAAGTGAGCAGCTGTAGAGAAAGTACAAGCTCGCTAAAGTTTACTTCAGGGCAAAACCTGCTGCAATACAGGGATAATAAATAATTTTGTAAATTCTGAATGAATTTTTATAATGTAGAGAGGTCGCAGAATAATCAAACTCATGATTAGAATATGGAAGTAAGGGCAACGTTTGAGGAGGAAATTAATTTGTAATTAATTTAATTTAATTTAGTTTTTAATTTTTAACTTGTTGCAGTTCGACATTTTGGGAAATATGCTTATTTGGGACAAAAATTTAAATGTAAACCAATTTTTGGTTTTACGTGGGGTTATGTGTGACTTTTTGGAGTTTTGTCATCAAGACCTCTTTGACTCAGAAACTGAATTGAATAAATTGAATCATCGGGCGGTTACCAAGGCTACGAGCGTACACTCCAAGTCACTGCATCTGGCCATGAAATAGTCAGGCACACAACCCCCCGTAAAAGCACAAATTGTCATTTTTACACTTTGGTTTTTGTACGTATTAAACAAACAAGACATAATGTGTTAATTAGTGAGCTTTTGAGGTGCTGGTAGGCAGATTTGGTTACCTTTGGACAGAGCCAGGCTAGCTGTTTCCCCCTGTTTCCAGTCTTCTTGATAAGCTAAGCTAACTGGCTCCTGGTTCACATTGAACTGACATATACCCTATGACAGTTGTCATTTCTCATCTAACTTTCAGCAAGAAAGCATGTATCTTATTTCCCAAAATGTCAAAATTTTCCTTCACTTATCTCTTAGTCGAAATGATGACGCTAAACGCTCAAATTTGCATCCTCCCTCGGCAGTGCTGAGTCGAAAAAGCACAATTAGGTGGGCCATTACTGATGCAGTTAGCACAGTCTGTTATTTCTACCCCCCAATGAATAGGCCTAGAGAAAACTAAAATCCCATTTTTGAAATGCTGTCTCCACAAAAATCAATTCCCTGTGGTTAAAGTTGTGTTTGAGGGGAGGGAAGAAGCAACCCAAAAACATGTTTTATTGCAGCAACGACAATTAACTGTATGTAAACAAGTTGAGAAAAAAATTCTGGGAAAATAGAGGAAAATAGAGAATCTGAAAACATTTCATAGCCTGCAGCTTCTCACATCCTATCATTATCTGCATTTTTCCTCCACCGTAATTAAGTTTTTTCTTTATTGTTTATGGGAAGAGGGATAGGCTATAAGGATGTTTTGAGCACGATTAAAGTTGCTCATAATGACGTGAAGATTCAGTCTGGAGGATGGATTTTTTTTGTCTGTGAAAAACATTCCTTTTAATCCTTTGATGGTGACAGAATGAGTTCCTCTGGGCCTTAGATCTTTGCTAAACTTTCACACATGATAAAATAAAACCCTCTGTTCCTCCTGGGTTCCATCTTATGTAAAAAAAAAAAAAAATAAATAAAAAAAAAGTTGCTGTCTGCTGATATGTTTCTGAACATGTGGGATCTCCATAAGTTTGAGTCATTTTATGTGCTGCCGACCAGACCCATGCCTGCCCATTAAAGTAATTTGTGGGTTAGAATGCAACTGTAATGTTAAAAACAAAAGTGCACAGCAATCGGCGTTGTGCTTAGTCACAGGCAGTTTTTGCTTTTCCTCCGTCTCACTGCAACAGAAAGGATGTTGTTGACAACATCTGTTTAACGATACAGGGAGGGGTCTAAACAATAAGTCTTCTTCATCTGAGTCAAACTCAGGTCACAGCTCTCTAATTGTAGCCAGAGTTACTGAAAACAAACTAAACCTGTGATGACACAAACGTTTTATTTATCTTATGTCCAGCTTTGCCGAAAATTGCAAGCAAATTCAATATACTGCCAACGTAATTGCTGCATAAATTTAGGTTAATAATACATAAATTAGCTTACAATAATAGTGGTGTTTTTTCTACAATCCCAGCCTTACCATGTAATAAGCTGTGGGGCTGGCCTGTGGTTTAGGGCGTAGGTTTAAAACAAAATTAAAAAACAGAAAATTGCGATTCCTTAATTTAGTCATCCACCATGCAGGACGAATGAGATCATGAAGAGTCTAATAACAGTGATGTGGATTTAATCATTTTAACTTAAGGGTTTATATGAAATATTATCAGCTCGTAAGTGAAGCAAATTAACCGTAAAGAAATGAGTCATAGAAATAGAAGAGCCTCATCCGGTATGGGCATTACTTTTAAAAAAAAGATCAAGCTAAAGAATTTTATATTATGATCATTTCCACCTCGTTATCCAATTACACAAGCATTTTCAAAGTCTGCATATTTTCCTGCCTACATAGAGTTTGTTCCTGTTTCTTTCTCTTTTTTCACATCAGACGGTCCCAGTTAAAGAAGCTGGTCTAGACATTATAAATTCCTCTTACATCACTTGCATCATATCTAGACATTTGTGTCCTTTCTACCAATCATTTTCAACCACCACTGTTTCATTATCATGTAAGACTAAAGTAAAGTACATTCACACCCTTTTTTTTGTTTTTGTTTCTGAGGGTGACCTAAGTGAATGTGTTCAGCATACATCCCCCTGAGTTCACCGCTCTCACAGCTGCCATGCACAATCAGATCGCAGAGTTTAACATGCAGACTAACTCTGGATGAACTGCGTTAAAGGGGGGGGGCTGAGACGCAGAGCCAAAGTTTTTTACTGCCTGCTTGGCCCGACACCAGCGTCGCATCACATTCGCACCTCACTGGATGCTGCCTCAGAGTCGACACACCTAATACAGTCCCCACCCCCCCTCCCTCCCCCAGGATTGTTTGTTGAAAGAAGTTGCTCAACCTTTCAGTTAGAGAAACCTTTACAGCATAAATCCATATTATCAGATTGGCTGAAAAGAACCTGGCCCCTGCGGTTGCTTGCCGACCACCAGAAAATTGTATTTACTACTACACTTAGCACGACTTTAACCTTGACCAACGCAACGCCGAGCGTGGTGGTTTGAGCCAAAAGTGCACAAGGGCGGAGGCAGGTTTGGGATTAGTCGACCACATAATCAGCACGCCTCTCTGCTTACTCTACCTGGAAGCCATCTTACTGGCAACCCCTAAAAGTGTTCCCCATAAAGTCGTGTTGACAGACGGTGAAAAGGGCGAGACGGACCAAAAAGTAAATAAGTACCTCCAAAAACGTTTACAGCCCTAATCAAGTCCAGAGCGTTCCCTCTATCCAATATGCCTTCAGAGTTTTATAAATAGATATTATACTCGGCTAAATTGGAGACAGGATTTTGCCGCTCTGTGGCTGTCATAAGTTTTCTATTATTTGCTTTCACTTTAGAATATTGAAACTCTTAATATCTGGTTACAGATTTCAGCCCAGTCTTCATGTTTTGGCGTCACTCAGGGGCCTCACACTCAGCAGGATCTTGAACGAGCTCCAATCAAGCATGTTAATTTAAGAGAGGAGGAAAAAATCTTCACCATATGAATTTGTTATTAATACATTTACCAGAGGCCAGCCATGTGTTCTGTCACATTTATAGCCTTTTTCTTTTTTGAGCTACTGTATAGCGCCTTTTTATTTGTCAGTGGTTCTTAGCTTGAAATTCGTCTTGAGTTTTATCCCCTGTGAATGACTCATTTCGATGCATTTAAAGTGTCTTTTTTTCACACGGTGCATGCGTCTCTCGGGCTTTTCCCTCCCTCAAAGCTTGTAGAACAAACCAGACCACCTCCCAGAATCCTCCAAAATAACCTTGCTACAACTGTGGCGAGGCATGGCGCATTTCTCACACACAAGCCCTCACTTCCATTCATGCAGCGCAATAAGCCAAACATATAAAACCATTCCCACCCTAATAAACCGGGGCCTTTTTCTCTGCCACAAAGGGAGCTGGCTCCCAAGAGCGTAACACTCTTAAAAAAGAAAAAAAAAGAAAATGGACCCCTGTATAAAACAGCCTGCAGGGAACACTGCGGCCCTTCCAAGTGGAGGGAAATGCGGTGACAGACACTGAGCCAAAGATATGTCCCACCACACAGGCCCAATCACAGCTGCTATAAACCAGGTACCCCACCTGATGCAAACACTGCCAATATGTCGGGATCGGAAAACTCAGTAAAGTTTATATAATTCTGCTTCACAGGGAGAAAGTCCAGTGCTTTTTTTGGAGCCTGTACTGCTTTTTTTTTTTAAAGTGTAAAAGTGGCTCAGAAACGCTGCTCTCTGATTAAATAGTGGTGCTGCTGTGTGAGGGTTAGCAGGTGTAGCCTCATTGTGGTTATAATCAGTGAACTGCAGCAGCACTGTGAGTCTGCATCAGATTAACGCCTCTCCATCTCTTTTTCTCTTTCTTTCTCTCAGGACATACTAACTGTCAGACTATTAGCTTTTGCTTGTGCTCCATACTGAGTTAGACACCATGAGAACGACAACTGCTCTGTCTGTTCTCTTTGTGACTTGGTGTGCATGTGTCATATGTTTTGTGTGTGTGTGTGTGTGTGTCTCCCTGAGCTTTAGCGGAGGACTGAGGTTTCTGAGGTGAGACGTCCTCTCGCTTCTCACGCGAAGTGCATCTGATGTTGCACATCACATGCTTACATGTGTTCTGTCTGCATTGTGAGATAGGCTGAAATGTATATATTACCAATAAAACACATACAGTATAGGCTAATAATGTTTTGCATTTTGCTGATATTTGTGATAGTGCTTTTTTTAAATCATAAATGAAATGACAAGTTAGCAAGTATAAAAAAAGATTACAAATCTAAATCATTTTAGTTTTATGAAGAAAATTACAACTTGTTTTTAGAAATTCAGGAACTTCAATGAGTGTATTTTCTTTCTGTGTCATTTTTCAAATGAATGAGATGTTGCTTACAACAGCATTTCCTGACTTCTGAATTGACGAATACATTATTTCCATAAGCTTCATGTCACACAGAATTAAAGCCAGAGCTCTGGAAGCCAGACATTTAACAGTCTCCTTGATTTTCTGTAACTGTTCCTCTTAATTTCTGTTTGATTTGAGTCTAAAAAAGAGAACTTGCCAAATTGCTTTGCCTGTGTAATGCAAGTTGTTAAACTAACCGCTGGGGTATTTTGCTTACATGAGGTAGTCCCGATTTGAAATGCTTTCAGATTGAACTGGAGGATTTAATGACTCTTGGCCTTTGTTCTCTCGCAGTTTGGTTTCAGTCTCCTGACAGAACGAATTGTAAAAGGATATTGCATATTCACTAATGATTTCCAATGGATGATTACAGCTTTAAATGTTTGTCTCTTTTCCCCCTCTTGACCTACTGTCTCACATCCCGTCTCACTGCTCTGGTAGGGTTTAAAAAATCAAACTCAGGCATCCGAAAGCACATTACGTTAGAGGTTAAAGTGGCTCAAAAGCCTGATAGTCGGCATGCATGAAATCTGAAGTTGGTGACACTCTGATCTGTAAACAGTGAGGAGATAAAGGGATGCAGATCCAGCGGTTATAGAGAAGAAAAGGGGGAAAAAGGGCCTGAGCCTTGTCAGGAGGAAACTATAAATGCCTGGGTGTCTGTAGAAGCTACAGTGGAACATCATCCCCTGTCACTGCGGTTCCACTGAGGATATCAGAGGATTGTTCTCATGTGAGACACAGATGTAGTGTAGAATGAGTGTGTGTGTGTGTGTGTGTGTGTGTTTGTTTGACTGTCGGTGTCTGACTGAGGCTCCAGTGATTTTAAGATATACTCTGCAAACAATTAGGAGCTGGTAGTGCTTCTCCTGTGGCTGTCTCTAATTAACACTGCAACAAGGCCTTAATTGGGAAGGAGATTTAGTTTTTTTTTTTCCTGCTGCCTTTCGGTGGCTGTCTCAGTGGTTGTCTGACAAACAGTGGGAACAACTGAGTACCCCAGCTGCCATCAGATTAACAACTTCTGTGTCAAGACTACTTTGTGTTTTCAAGAGGTTTATCATCACTTACAGGAAGAAACTCAACAACAATTCTAGTTAAAATCAGGTGAACAAACTTCTTCTGCTTCTCTACACTTAAGAGCCTCATTATTTGCGAGTAAAAGCTGCCTGATTGGAATTACCATGGCAACAAATGGCTTCTTCACTGAGGCTGGCGTTTAGCGTCGCCAAGCATAGTGCACTCGCCTCACCACATAGACCAAAAGTACCTCCTGGAAGTAAAGCAGAGTGAGAGAGCCTAATATGTTTTTCTTTGCTCTTTTATTGTATTGCCGTGTTCCAGTAAAGGGCCCAGTCACATGGAGCCTCTGAGCTCGTGTTCTCACAGAGAGAGCGCCGAGTCTCACTTGATAATGAATGTCTGTGGTGAGAATCCCATTATGGCGCTACTCCATCAAGCCTACAGAATACACAGGAGCGGAGAGGCAAAGGCATTTAAGGGCCATATCAGTCAACCAGATGAGGGCTACCGTGCAAATCAGATCCTCCTTTGTGAACTTCCCTCAGCACACGCCTGAAAGTGTGTGGACTGAGAGAGAAATGCATTCACACGCTGCAAGAAACACCCAGCTCTCAAGTTTGAACATGTTCAGGTCATGTCAAGGCTTTTTTTTGTTTGTTTTTTTTGTTAAAAGAAACAGGTTGTCAAACTGTCAGAGCTGCATATTCAAAACAACTGGACATCCATTGGGATGGGAGTAGGGGGGGGGGGTCAGCACTCACCTCTGAGTAGACTGCTGCTGTAGTTGGAGAAGGAGTCAAAGATGCTGTTGGATGCCATGACAGGGAAGCCAGAACGGTGTGGAGCCTTCGCTGCAGTTGATCTCCACCAACCTTGGGGAGGAAAACAGGAGTATTGAAACACAGAAATGAAGTACGAGAGAGAGAAGGAAGGAGAGGACAAAACTCCTGGAGCTCAGAGCCCGTTTGCAACCAAGAATCTAGGGTTTGTGACTACCGCAGGAATCCCAAGCCACAAGCCTGCAGAGAGAGCAGCAGCATGTGTTCGCAGCAGCACCAGGAGACGTTTGAAAGAGAAGTGGGGAGAAGAGGGTCAGAGGGAGAAAGAAAAGAAGAAACAGAAAGAGGAGGCAGTTGAGAGAGAGAGGCAGTTTAAACAAAGGCAACAGCAGCATTTGTGTCTCCAGGTGTCGAGGTGGACTCACCAGGGCTGGAGATGAGAGGGGGGCCCACCAAACGGAGCCCGGGTGGTGGAAGCGGGTCGGCGGGGAGGGCTGGGTTTGTGGTCCTCTGTCACGCCGTCACGCCGGGGGCTGAGGGTCTGAGGTTAGCCAGCTAGCTTGATAGCGTGGTGTGTCTTTTTCTTTCTCTCCCACGATGGCGGTGGCCTGACTGGAGCGTCAGTGCTAGTAAAAGGCTAAAAGCCACAGTCTATCTGCATCCTCCTCGCCATCCTTCACACAGAGACACACACTCCTCTCCGTGAGTGGTGGAGCCCACGTCACATGTCACGTGAGGTCACCGGGCCTCTCCCTCCCACCCTCTCACCCTCCTTCCCCTCCCTCCCTTCTTCTTCTCCTATCGTCTTTGCTTTTTCTCTGGTTTCTCTGCTTCGGTTTTTTACTTTCCATGCTTCTCCTTCTTTGACTCGCCGTCTTCACTCTCACTTTTCATTGGCCCTCCAAGTTTTGGAAACATTCTATTTTCTTTTGAGTTCAAACCAGGCAGCGGCCTGCGCCACCGTGGCTCACTGAGGTTTGCAGAGAGCACTGAAACCACTGTGGGAGAGCTGGAGAGGCTTTAAAATGTATTAAGCCAAACACAAACACAAGAGAGAGGAAAAGACAGCAGCGAATCAGATGAAAAGAAAGAGAAAATGAGAGATAACCGCGGCTTTAGCTGCTGCTGGGAGACAGGAAAGTGTCTCTAACTGCTGAACAACACTGAGCATGTCGCTCTTGACTGTGTATGTATGTCCTGTGCTAGTTTTATGTTTGTCTGACTCACAGCACATCTGTGTTTGTAAGAACCGGTGGTTTTGGGCCTGCAAAACCTCCACCCTCACTTACCACTTGATAGTATCATAATCTTAGTCTCATTAGAAGCAGCGCTGCCAAGTTGCTCCACTCTGCCTTGGGTCCTCTTCTCTCCCATTCTCCTGTTTCAATATCTTTCAGGTTACATCCTCCACTGGCACTCGGTCTTAATCTTTTTTTCATTTGATTTGAACTTGCCTTAATTTAAACACGCCCCCTAACACATTTATTTCAGCTAAAGTTCTGTGGCTTTGCTTACACACATTTCCTTTTATCATATATTTGTGATTTTTACCTGAGCTTCCTTGTGCAGTATGAAAAAAAAAACCTTGTGGGCTGGTGAAGTCTCTTTCCCCCTCTGAAAGTGCAAAGCTATTTAACCTGATTGTGGTTTTCACACTTTTTTCATTTTCTAGGTTGATTTACTACTTGTACAGTATCAGCCTGAGATGTGATTTGATACCAGTTGTTGCCTTTTCTTTTTCGGTAGTTTTGATGCTATTTATTTGAATGTTTCTTCTGCAGTTGTGAGAAAAACAGGAAATGATTCATCTTGCTTCAGATTCATACAGAAATGAGCTGACGAGCGGAGTGATAAATGTGCAGTCAGAGAAAGACTAAGTGTTTGCTGTGGTACTGTTAACCTGACAATCTTGCAGTACTACATGAGTATGTGTGTGTTTCTGCCTGTTTGTTTGTATGTGTGTGTGTGTGTGTGAGAGTGCACAAATCACTGGCATTTGCAAACCTGTGGTATCCACACTTCCTCTCTCCTTTCTCCTGTGTCTCAGTGACACACTGACCATGTCTGGCCATGGGACAACAGACCCAAACCACCGTCTGGTCACTCATGTGACCCAGTTGCTTTCCCTGGAAACCTGTGTGTGTGTGTGTGTGTGTGTGTGTGTGTGTGTGTGTGTGTGTGTGTGTGTGTGTGTGTGTGTGTGTGTGTGTGTGTGTGTGTGTGTGTGTGTGTGTGTGCTGTGTGCACGTTTCTGTTCTGTTTCTGTTTCACACTGCTTTGTGTATGGATGTCAGCCCACGTTGTCCTTTGCTAATTGCTGGACAAAACTGCTGCATGGACCACAGCATGTGTTTGTATGTGTATATACAGTACCATGTTCTGAGTGTGTGTGTGTGTGTGAGAGAGAGAGAGCTTGCCGCTCTTCCTGGTAGCCCGCACTGCCCTGTAAATGAGCAGTTGCCGTTGAGTTAGGCGGCAGCGCGGGCTAAATGACACGGCGTGTCGGCAAGTGTGGCCGAACGCTGAGGCCACAGCCGCGGCCCCAGGGCTTTTATCAGTCCGTCCACGCGGCCACTACAGGCCTCTGACTTAACCTCACACACAGCGAGGCTTCCTCTTCTAACACCTCTGCTGCCTCCCGACATGGCCTCGGCCCCGGCCTGCCAGCCCAGGGACAGATTACAGCTCTGTGTCTCTCTGCTGAACAAGAGGCACTGCTGTCACACAGGCCCACAGGGAAACACTGCTCTGCCAGGGGCATGATGGCTCAGGCTTTGTTCTGAATCTTATTTAAGATTTTTTAGCTTAAGAAAAAATAGGTAGTTGTACGACATTTGCAACTTTGTTTTTTGTGCTTTTCCTCAGGTCTGAGTGGAGGGTCTCTGCAGGGTTCTGGTCTGTTCTCATCTGTGTTTGTTTAGAAAAGGGGATGCTCGAGAGTGCAGCGTGCTGGTCTCACAGCACAGGGGCTTGCGGTTGTTTCAGTTTATAATCATTTTACGTGCATGTATTTGTGGAAGTGAGACATGTTTCTGGTAATAATTCACGTTTTGTTTTTCAGATTTCGTTTAAGTGTGTAATATATTTTTCTGCTAGCTGTTTTCACAAGAGTCGACTGTTTCCGATTATTGCCAGTTTCCTTATTTTTGTCCATTTGTGGTAAGAGATGTTGGATGTGGATTTTCAATGAGGAATAGAGAAAAGCAAAACAAATATAGGACCATCCCACAGTATTGTGCAAGAACGGGACTTGGCTCCATTGTAGTGTAGTCTAAAGACATTTGAAGAAAGCGCTGGAGTCAAGGCCTTTTTCTCCATCCTCAGTCCGCTCTGTGTTTTTTTTTTCTTCTTTGTCTAGGTAAACATCTGCTTCATGTTTTGAAATGTATCTCATGGCTTTGCACTGCCCATGACCGGGAGGGGAAAATAGTCTGAAGATCATTGTGGCCGTCTTTCACTCAATTCTTTTTTTCCCCTGCCCAGGCCTTGTTTATCAAGCCCCTGTATTTAAGCTTAATATAACTCCTGTTTTGCTGAGAAAACTGTGGTGGTTTAATCACTGTCAGTGGTCCTACGCCTCTCGGGTGTGGCTCGCGAAGCAAAAAGGACCCAGTGCGGTCGTGCGTCCAGCTGCAAAGGGGCTTATTTTGTGGTCTAAAAATTGCAGGCTTCCCCATATGTTCCCTATAAACGTGGAATGCAGCGTGGGACTTGAGGAGGCTTTTATAATGAAGTGGCCGTCATTGCATCAAACACCACGGTCCTGCCTGCCTCTAGGATAGACCATGGGAGCCTGTTTTTGGGCTGCATACATGGGTCCAATGTCTTACCAGCTCCCTCACACCTCATACTGGCCTTTTTCTTCTAATTATATTACACTGCTCGTTCCATTGACTGATGTTCCTGTATACCTTCAGTACAGCATAGTCTGTTCTTATGATTTATAACACTGCGCAGATATGACGTACGAACAGATTGATAGAGAGTCCCCATTGACTTTACATGGAAGTTTTAGATATAACTCGTATTCATACAAGACACTTTTAACAGAGACTTCTTCTGGGAGTTCTCAAGCTAATTTTCTGTATTTTTAGAAGCATTGGCACCCCCAAAGAGGAAGTTTGCACAAGACAGTGTAAGAAACAAAAATACCAACTTGTAAAAATTCCTAACTTGTCACATTTTAAATAAACTGACGTGAAAACACATCAGCAGCCGAACAGTTGAAGCCGTTATTCTAAAGTTGTTAGGAAGTTGCAGCTGTATGAGAAAGTAGTTTGTGACCAGCACAGCATTAATCTGTGTGTGTGTGTGTGTGTGTGTATGTGTGTGTGTGTCAGTCACATGTGTGTACATGTGTATGTCTATACTGTTGTTGTCATTGTGAGCGAGGCACTCCCAGATGCAGTGGTTTCAGCGCACAGTATCACGGTTGGAAGGGATCACCGGGGCCCATTATTTATTTATTGGCTCCAGCAGACATGGAGACTTGACTGTGGTAACCACACAGAGAGGAGGGGAGTCGGTGCGCCATGTCGCCACACACTGAGTAGGCCGTATTCCACAGTTCCTGAGGAGCGCTACATGTATACAGTTAACCTGTGGCAGGGCCGAGACAACAGAAAGTGACAGTAGGAGAGCACTGTCGCTGCAACGAGGATATTTATGGAGAAAGTCGACACTGTCAGGAACGATGATCCGATATAAGCTGTGTGAGGACAGATAAGGCTGAAGATCATGATTAAGTGCATAACATCGTGACAGCTGCCGGGTGAGGGATGTAGCTGTACTCCTTCAGTGCAATGCTGTATACCTCTGGCACCTGCTGCAGCTCTTTAAGATAAATGTATCATGTTTACAGGTAGTAAACCCTCCATCCCACCCCCTTCCCCCAAGCTCTTCCTGTTATTCAGAAACTGTGCCAACACAACGACCGAGCATCCAGCCTCCTTTACAGCAGGTCGATTCAAAACCTTCACAACCACTGGCAATGAGCCGTCTAGGGCTTATCCGACAATTTATGGCTGTCAAAAAGTTCCTCCTTTGTACCTCATGAAACATATGACATCACATCAGTCTTCAATCATAGTGATTTTCAATATTTAAATTAGTGTTCAAAGAGGAGCAAGTGAAGTTAAGTATGTAGTGGTGGCTGAAACAATGAATATACTATGAATATTTCTGTATTCATGGTCATTAGAGTAGATATACATAATGGTGGAGCATGAGAAGTAAGTCTCAATGCTTGTAAAAAGAGAAGAAGCTTTATATATCTGCATTCGCACGTACAAGCTGGTTGAACTTAAAATAATTTGTAACCTGTTTGCTTTAAAATCTTGAACTCAGGCTGGCAGAGGCAATCCAGTTCTTGACACTTTTATCTGATTTCTGGTACTTAAAATGATAACTCAGGTTGACATAGCTGAAGCTGAGAACAGCTGCACAAATATAAAAATAAAAGTTGTTTCAGCTAAATATTTTAAGGCCGCCAGGTTACTTTTTCAAGAAGGATTTACTCTCAATTAAAAGTGCAATTCTGTTCAGCAACTTCCAAGTTTTTCTATTTATTCCAAACAGGTAGGTACATTTATTTATTTAGAAATGTTGGCGATTCTTTAAACATAAGGAAAGCAACAGACACAACACTTTCTTACCTTAGTCAGAGGTGATTTATGTCTGTTTTTAGAGCAGTATTTCTGAAATTTGGAGTCAAATGGACTCGTGGATCCATTGAGGAGTTTTAGTAATCTGGGATTTACTCTGTTCCCTTTACCTGGTTTTTAGATATAACATAATGCTGCGTTCAAGTGTTGGTGATAAGATACAACATATGTGACATGTTGGGTGCTAAATGTGCATCAGATTCAGTTGCTAGTACTTTGAAAATTGAATCAGGACGATGAGTGATAAAACAAGCTAAACACTCTGCCAAGAGCCCTCTAGTTTTATCATGTTTTGGTTCACAATGCTTATCACATTGTGCCTGTGTGTTTTGTGAACCACTTGTCTTCACCAGAGTGGTAAATTTACACTCGGCTTTGAGGTACACAGAGGCACCACATCATGGCAACAGAGCAGCTGGAGGGTAAAGTGCTGCAGCCTCACATAAAAGCACCCATAAACCCGAGACCTCAGTTACCCCAAATGCCCCAACACTGAACACACACACACACACACACACACACACACACACACACACACACACACACACAGAGCTCAGCCCCAGCCAGACCAGAATAGAGCAGACCATGGTCTTGCCACAAACCCAACTCATCCCATTGACCTCAGTGCATCCTCGGGATGTTTTGAGCTAACACAGGTGGAATGTTGCAACGCTGTGCTTTTTCTTTTTCTTCTCGCTGTTTGATCGTTGCCGCTGAAATATAGCTCCTGAGAAATGCATATTTTCTGAGTAGCTGAGGGTTTCGCTTTGCAGAGTTGCAGTTAGTATGTCAGACTGCTGCTCTCACCATGTTTTATTACCTGTGCGTGTATGCGTGCATATATTTGTGTCTATGTGTGTGCTCATACGTATTTCCTGTGGTTCAGACATGGGTTTTGGATGTGACAGACGAGCCTGCAAGCATGCGAGTCTGTGTGGGGCAGGATGTTCCTGTACAGCAGATGCACAGTGGTTAACTTAGACACAGTGTGCGTGTGAGCACGTGTCGCTGCATTGCTGCATGAAAACAGCCATTATGTCCAGTGTGTCACTGTTTTCTTACAGTGCATTTACACTGTAAAAAAGCAGTGACATTGTGATCAACACAATTAGAGTAGTTCTGTAGCAATTTAAGATGTAAATGAAGTGCTCAGTTGCCTAGTTACACAGTTGTGTGAGACACATTGAGCTCATTTACTTAAGTAAAAATTGCACCAGCACAATGTAAAAATATTACAATTTAGAATCAATAAAAGTACAGAGGTATTATCAAGCAAAATGTACAAAAGTATCACAAGTAAAAGTATCCATTATGCAGGAAGAATCCCCACTTTCATTGATATATATATATATATATATATATATATATATATATATATATATATATATATTTAATAAACTGTAATTGTTATTACTGATACACTTATGTATAAGCAGTGTTTTAATGTAGCTGGCCAATGTGGACCAACGTTTAACTATTTTACATACTGTTGGGTAGTATTGGATTTTATAAGCTGATCATATGTTTTGTATGTAAATTATTAAATTGTAAAGCCACCGGAAACTGTAGCTGTCAAACAAATGTAGTGAAGTAAAAAGTACAATACAGTATCTCCCTCTGAAATGTAGCAAAGTATAAAGTAGCATACAATGGAAATACTCAGGTAAAGTAGAAGTACATCAAACTTGTACGTAATGTAAATGTACTCTTTAACCTGATTGAGTATTTGTTATTCAGTCTCATTTAGACCAAATACCAAATAGAGCATGTGAGAGATAACGTGAGAGTTTGCAGCATGGTAACACATGACTGAGTGTGTTTGTGAGAAACAATAAAAATACAGCTGATTTAACCAGATTAGTAGTGCGGTTTATTGTTTGCTCACATGTGAAACAAAAAAAAAACAAAAACATAATCTCTAATATTTTTTGCAGTTATTATTTTATAAACAACATGACAAATATTAAAACCTTTGTTATTGCGAGGCCAAGAGGTTCACACATTAGGTTACATGATAAAAAATGTGTGAACATACCAAAGACTAACTTAACTTCACTTAATCAGCATAATTAATCAATTTATTTGTGTCAATTTTAGTCATGCTCATGTGTGTACATGTGACTGACTGGTCTGTTTAAGGTAATATAGTCGTTGTAACTCTGTTAAACACAAATCCACTTGTTCTTAAATAAGCTAACACATTTAACAACTATAGAGGCTTTAAAGCTGCTGCCGTCAAATTTGGCCAAATGAAAATGCATGTGCATTATGTGACATAAACTATGAATAAAGTCAATTTATATATTAACCAGATATTTATCCACTTTATTATCAGCAGGTTAGAAGATGTAACGCTGCACTTGTTCAAATCAAAAAGGGCATGTTTATCTTACCAAGTATTTTGTGACTCAGTGTAATGGGGAGGACTGAAACCATACCTCCCCCTCAAGACCCTACCACTGGTTTGTGTGCATGCATGTGTGTGTGTGTGTATTTGTGTGTTTGCAGCAGTGACCTGCTTTCATATGGCAGCCCACACATTTCAGTACCTCGGTGGGTTTTACTGACCTAGAACAAGGGAAGGGGGGCTCAGGAAATCCATGGCTATGTTCGAGCGTGTGTGTGTGTGTGTGTGTGTGTGTGCTCACGCGCTTGTGTCTGTGTGTGTCCGTGTAACTGTAAATGTAGGCATATGTGCATAAGCTTTTATAGTCTTTTGAAAGCCAGTAACATAATAGCTCGCTCCATTTTTCTCCAAAATGTCATTCTCACTTTCTCTTTCACCCCTCCCTCGCGCTGCCTCTCTTTCATTTGTCTCTCTCTCTGACAAATAGGAGCGACGTCCATTAGGATGCTTTATGAGGTGATGGTGACACAGGGCGCTCTTGACGGCCCCTAACACTGTCTCAACTCCCCAAACACACACACACACACTCTCTCAAGTCTCCCTGTCTCTCTCTGCCTCCCCGTTCATCCTCTGTGCTCTTTAATATCGGAGCTCATTGCTCTTTGTCATCCATTGTAATGCATGCCTGCGCTGTCTCCTTGTGTGTGTGTAGCTGAATCCCTCGGCGTGACTGGCGGGCCCTCCTCACTAGTCCAGAACCAGACTCAGCAGACGCTACACATGTCTGATCTATGATCCAGGGCTGGCTTTTATTCTGAGGGAGACATACAGTGTTTCCTTTGTGGGAGGGGAGTGTGTGTTTGTGTGTGTGTGTTGGGGGGGTGCACTGCTCCTAATGAAGGCCACTCAGGGCGGCCTCTCCCCCGGCCTCTAATGCATCCCAGGCCCCCCGGACTGGCTAGCAGGCTGGATGACTGGTGGGGCTCAAGGGTGCACACCAGCAGAGTAGGTGTACCACATAAACCTGCTTCACTCAGCCTCTCACAACGCTCTCCCCCCGTCTAAAGACACACATGCTACATAGTGCCTGTAGTGTCAAAGAGCACCTTGAGACCACCTCTAATGAATCTCCTGCTCAGACTGACGTTTGATATGGAGGGGGCTCCTCAGGCATTTGAGTGCTATTATTCACAGGAGGAAATGCAGATCGAACAGGTCTGGGTCCAGTTCACTCCTAGAAATGTTCGTCGAAATACAGAATAGTAATTTAGAAAATGTTGGGTTGCTTGCCTCATAGACACCACAGTTTCTAAACCAGCGGGTCTTGCACACTGGTTGAGATTTATATGAAGAAATGTCCCATGGTCACAAACCCTTGAAAACAGCAGGAAATGTCGCTTACTGTGTACCTGACTTTAAGCATGGAGAAGCCAGACAAAAAAAACAGTTTGTACACTAGGAATTGTTTCTGTCTCTGTGGCCACAGTAAAAATAATTCCACGAAAATACCCAAACCAACAGTGAACTGATCCTACTAACAGGTATGGTCTATGTAGCTAAAGGCTGACATAGCTTATTTCTCTGTGCCATTTCCATTGTTGTCCAAAAACACATCACACCATGAACATGGACACTGTAGTTTGTTTTAAATATATCCCACATACACCATCCTGCTGCTGTAAATACTCACTAGCGCACCAAATCCGCAGCTGAAAATAGTCCCAAATAAATACACAATTTACTCCTGTTTGATCAACTTTTGCTAAAAACTACAGTGCCCAGCTGTTTTTGGAAATTACTTGGCCTTTTTAAAAATTAAAAAATATATTTGTGACTGTTTTTAGATTTGTAACCTTAGTAGAAAGAAAAGGCAACTCAGTTCGCAATGTTGTTGCAAATTTCACCAAAATAATTCCAAAACCTTAGCAGCTACAAAAAATAAATAAATAAAAAAATAAAATAAAAAAATTAATATTCCAAAGTAATTGTGAATTGGTAGTGATAATATATTTTTCACCAGTATGTTCACTAAACAACTAAACACCATATTTTACTGTTGAAGCTGTAGCTTTGGAATGTTATACACTAAATTGTCTAGTAATTAAAGTAATACTTCCTTCTGTTTATCTCCAACACACACACACGCCCATGCACACGCACACAAAATAGAACAACAAACTGTATTGAAATGTATGCGCATCAGTCAAGTACAGGTAGACACCTGAATTTGAGATAATGACGCTAATTGCTTGTCTCAATGCCTAACTGGCGGAGACCAACGTGAAAATGAGAAAGTTGTGAATATCCACGCTGGTCGTGTGGTTTTAACACCTTTGCGCCTTGAATATTTAACTGCTCACAGTGATAAGGAACAATACAATGATGCAGTAAAGAGGGTGAGCGATGTGTGTGGAGATGATTGAGAGAGACGTCATCTGTGACATGCTGGTTTGAGCCAACGTGTGTGTGTGTGTGTGTGTATGTGTGTGTGTGTCATTATCGCAACGCTGGAAAACATTTCCACTGTATCTACTCAATCTGTCTTACCATCTACCAAGACTAGCTTGTGTGTCTGTGTTTGCTTGTATGCAGACGTCTACACATGCATTTGTCCATATACGGATACATGCCTATAGCTGCCTGTATCTTAAGTCTGTGGCACCTTTGTTAGCTTGGAATAAAACCATAAATTCCTCAAGTGTATCAAATATATCACTATGATATAATGCAGAATCCTCTTGCATAATAATGATCCAACAATTATAAAAGAGAGAGGGATATTAGATATATAAATGTGTATTTATATATCTAATCTTATGTGATGTGTGTGTAAAGGACATATACAGATGTAGTACATACAGTACATATGCAGTATATTTATGTTTATGTTTCATGTACATGTAACACATGATAGTGCTTTAGTACGGTCTCTCAGTTTTGAAGACAACACTTCTGATGTTGTTTCCCACGCTCATTGCTGTAAATAGGTCTACAGGCTGCTGGGTTCATCCGTAACACACACACATATGCATGCACACGCACACACACACACACACACACACTGACACAGAAACGATGTGACTCCTACTGTGATCCATGCATTGCTGCACCTATATACATTATATGGCAATGCTTTGAATGAAGCAGGTGCTTTTTGCATCTTCTTCCACACAAAGTGTGCATCTTTAGGTGCTTGTGTGCAGATTGTTGCGTGTGTGTGTGCATTTGTGTGCGTCTCCTGTCTGTCTGGGAGCGGGTGTATAGCCAGGTGCTTGCTGACATACTGGGGCTTTGTGGTTGTGGTTGGTGGCTTGCTTGCTGTGCAGACAACCGAGAAGGAACTGTCTCTGTTTTTTTTCTGTGAGCGAATTTAACGTGAATATAGATTCTATTCTACTTTGCTCACAGACTGATGAGCATTTCGTGACAAGACTAAGGGGATTTGGTTTCCGCTGTAGTGCTACTTGAGTGCATGTGAGTGTATGTTTGGTGCTGTCTGCCTGTTTGCAATTTTGTTAATGTGAGCCTTTACTCTGCAATTATCCTAATACATTTTTGAACTGAGAATGTTTCCAATGCAAAGGTACATGCTGCAGACACATTATAGCATCATCTATCTTGTTTTCTGTTGTTTCTGAACCTCTGTCTTTTTCAAATGTAACCATATAAACACACCAACAGGCAGTTTTACATACAGCAGGTGATAGATCAGAGGATAGCATTGGCTTTATCAAAGGCCCTGTTCCAACCCACATGAGGAGCTTATTGTGGGCTCACTACAAAGGGAAACAATGATTGGAGTGGGAGTAGATAGCGCTCTGCCATTCCCACAGCCTTGGCTCAGGACCCATGGTGCCGTGGAGTCACGTGATGCCCGAGGTGAATATGATTGTGGCCTATAGGCTTGAAAGCAGCAGCAAAGGTCTGTGGGCACATGACATGGGTGCGGTATGGTAAAGCTTGGCTAACCAAGACTCAAACTGTGTTAATGGCTTTTATCATGTGGTAAAATAGCAGATTACTTAACTATAGAATATTGATTGTGACTATTTTCAGCTCATCATGATACATCGCCCACTAATCACAAATGATTTTGAGTCACATGTGTGGCTGGGATTAGAAATTCTTTTTTGGTCCTTTGATAAATTTAGGCTTTCTACTGATGAGTGATGCACTACCACACCCAGGATATCATTTAATTACATCTCACCCCATTCTTTTGATTTAATACAAGGCATGTTTTTAATTTGATATTACACAAACAACTTGGGTCTTTGCATATTCATAAATCTAAAGCAGTGTAACACCTTTGTTGCGCTGTGTACAGAGAGACCAGGATCGAGGCTGATGTTGCCACAGAACAGGACATATGTTGCCACATTCTCACGGTGTTGGTTAGCCAAACCTCTTTACCCAGAACTCTTGGCTAGGTTCTGCTAAGTTGAGTCATCTCGACACTGCTACAGGCAAACCACGACGTGCTATCTGAGTCACAGAGATGAAGTACATAAACCTGCACACATACACATTAAATACACAGATTTAGCCATTGTCAAAGTCCTGATTCAACCTTTTGCAGTTGTGGATTGGTTGATTGGAAAATTTTATTTTCCTTTCAGTTAGAGCCATCAAGAGACACAAGTGAAACTATTGACAAATGTCATTTGAGGAAAATATATTAGTGTGTAACACCAACCCACACTGCTCAGATGTACCTCACAATTTAGCAAAAAAATGGTTTCTACAAACCCACACACACCCATACACACTTTTCCACTGCAACGTCAACCTATTTTACATCACCTGATATTTCAGTGAGCTGTCACTGTTGTGATTCATGTGTGTATGGGAATGACTTGTCCTGTTGCATCACTAGCAGTGAGCCATCGTTTCACAGAAGATGCTATTAGATTTGACATGCTGTAGCACACATTTAAAACAAAGTTTGGCGTGAGGGCTACTATACATTACACATTTCTATTCATCAAATCAAGGTGCAGGACAAGATATGTGATATAGATATAGATAAGGAGACATCACGGTTGGAAAGCTTGGCTCCTTTGTGTCCACGTTTTAGGCTGCTGTCACACCAGTGATACAGCTGCTTTATGCAAAGACAAATGAAACAAAAAATAGCTTCAACCAAAAAAAAAAAAAAAATCAGTTTGACTGAGATATTCATCATTTGAAACCTGAATCCCCTTTCAAAATAAGCCATAATATCAAATATTCATGATGGAATGGCGGCGACCTTTCACAACTTGTAACTTTTGCTTATAAAATAGAAATATGTTGAAGGATACAGTTTCTTTTCTGAAGTGATTTTACATTTTGCTGAAAGGTTTCGGTGTGTGTGAATGTGTTTTAGGTTTGTTTGTTATATGCAGAGTGCAGACCTGCCTGCTGTAGTTGAGTGAAATCAGAGACAGGTTGGCATGGGGAAGACTTGCCTTGGCACAGCTCAGGCCGCAGATGGGTTCCGGTATGAGTTTACTGTAGAGTTTGCCTCTCTGTGGCTTGACGACTCTGTGCTCTGAGAAAGACTTAACCATGCGACAGACATGCTATGCACTTTCCCACAGCCACTGAGCAGCTAAGGCTACTCTTATGGTTGCTTAACATTTACACTTGGCTACCTACTTTGGCACCCTGATATTTCAGCAGCTTCTTTTTTTCTTCTTCTTCCTCTTAAGAGAAGCGCATTGTGTGCTTAAACCAACCGAGCTGTGGTTGTTTCTCATCTTTTTGGCAGCCATTTTTTATACTTCAAGTCACTAAAGGTCAAAGTTGATTAATGTGGGCATATTTTGATTGTTAATCCTGCAGGACCATTTTCATATTCAAGGTTTAAGCAGTGTCACTCCCTCCATTGAAGGCCTATGGCCTTTGATTAGTTAAATATAATTAAATAAACAGTCTCATTCAATATTTTGAATTGTTTGCACAAGTGCAGTGTCGTGACTCACGGTTTACATAGGCATTGTCGAAGCCAACGGTCAACAGCCTGGAGATGAGAGGCAGGTATGAATCACCTCATCCAACGCTTGCGGTTGTCGCAACATCTCACTCGTTAGCTGGATGTTTCCATTATGCTAATGAGGAAAGTAGACCTGCTTCCAAACCCACGTCTGTGATCAGCCCGAGCTCAGCAACAAGCTCCCATGTAACCACACAAGACAACAGACATATTTCAGAGCAATTTCACCGATTTAACATATGCAGATGATACTGCTTTATATTACATAATTGTTGCATTTTAAAATTATGCATATTATTCAAACACTGTTGCTGAATGATCTGTGTCTAAATGCTAGATATTTTTCCCACATGTTAACTGACAATTGTTACTTTCAGTTTGGTCAGAAGTGCTAAGGAAAATGAATCATCAAGATTACACATCACTCTGGCTGTCTTGTATTTTTGTACACGTGCTCTTTTTATTTTTTCAAGGAGGGGCGTCAACTTCCACGGCTATACACAGTCACTGTCTATTGTGTCTGCGCGTCTCCCCAGCCTTCCCTAAATCAAGAAGGCAGAAGTGAGAAACGGTTGAGAAGTACGACCAGCCTCTTCCTGTTATGTGTGCGTGAAAACCCCAGACGACTGTCTAAGTTGCTTGCACGCAACCACCGGCCCGGGAACCATGGCAACGGCAGGTCCCCACATGCAGAAGGCGGAAGTGAGCTGGCGTGTTGAGGAAGTTATTGGTTTTTTGATGGCCATCGCCGTGGTTTCATGAGAAAGACCGTGACTCGGCCCTTGTGCTGCACCGACAGTCAGCCGGCGTGGGAATGTAATCTTCATAATGGTGACACCTATGACCAGAGGCCACGTCTGCTGGACTCATGTCCTCTAACATGTGAATTAGATCAGGAATCAGCATCACAAATGAGTGAACATATCAGATTGAAATATAGATTTGTCAGTCTGCAGCAAAGAGATGCTACTTGATATATTTCTAGCGTTTCCCTCAACATCATGCACGCCATTCTCCGAAACACGTTATGCTGCAAATTACACAGCAGTCCTGCACTGTCTGACATTTTCCCAAAAACTCAAGTCCACCAGCTGCTTTCCCTGACGTGAGGAGAGCCAGCCACCAGCTCTGCCGTCACTGTGTCCGTCTGCTGCCATGGAAACAGTGGCGTAGGTCTCACCTGGTCTTAGCAAACCACAGCAACCTAACCCTGTCTTTAACTCTGAAATTCTCTCCCTTGTAGTTTTGTGCGCGTGTTGCGGTTGGAAGTGTGGGGGGCATTTACAAGCTATCAACCTCAGATATTCAGTAGACGAAGTATGTATTTGATAAATTCACCAGAACTTTCTTTAGACAGAAAGAGGCTCACACAACCACTAAGGTTTAACGCTGCCTGCGAGGCCTCCCAGAGTGGTTTGAGTGGAGTCAGGCTGCAATGATTTGATCCTGACCTCCTGTTACTCAGCCCCTCAATGAGGTTTTAATGATCAGCTTTCTTTTTCTGACTTGTAGGTTGCCTAATGACAAATGATCTTTATCAGATACTGGGTAAAATATGCTCAAAGTAAGTGCAAACTCACTCCTGTGAGTCCTCATGGTTGTCTGGCTCATGTCCAACGTCTCTGGAATCTTACAACACAGATGAAATTTCATCTTCAACTCTGCATTTCCTTTTTTTTGTCTTCTACAGATATAAAAGACACTTTGCTTTTTGTTTCAGTTTATATCCATTTCTGCAGGCTATGATTGAAGTGAGTAATACATCTAGCATATGTCCTTCACTGACTTATGTATATAACAGCACTGTAGGCCAGGCTATGCTTTACATGCAAATGCCTTTTTATGCTGCAGGGATTCTGTAACATAAAAGTCATGTTCTGCCCCCATTTCCTTTCCCTTTTTCTGATACTTGCTGCAGTGTCTTTAAGTTAGTAATTAGGTATGACTGTAAGAGTGTTATAGTTTTTGAGTGTGTCAAATGCACCTCTGGTTTTTCATTTCATTTGAGAGATCAGTCTGTGCACCTGCATAAACAATAAGCCATCAGTAAACAACAGCAGCCCTACACACTGTATTTCCATTTCCATATGTTTATGAATTATTTTAATGTATAACCATGTTAACTTTTGCAGAGCACAGGAGGCATTGCATCTTGCAGCAGCAGTGTGTGGCTATGAATGTGGCTGTTTCCTCCCATATCCCATAGCCACACCTGCCACAGCCCGGCTTCTGCTTGGCCTCAAGCCTCTTGTGAGCTGCGCCTAGGTTGACCAAGCATGCCACCAAGCACCCTTGGGGGCAGGGCTCCCCTCAGCCAGAACCCCACAACCCCCAGGCCTCAGCCTGCCCCAGAGAGCCAAAGAGGGAGCCAGTCTGAGGTGGCTGGGGGAGAAACCACCCTCGCCTCTAACTCGGTTCTGTGGTGCTCAGACACCATAGAACTGGGACAAAGACGAAACTGGAAACAGATCACATGGAAACGAGCACCTGATACTAACTGCAGTGCATTTGTGCATGCACAGCTGAGAGACAGAGAGCGAAAGAGAGAGGAGTGGTGAGGGAAAGAAAGAGGGGGGAGACGTTTATGGGCTGCTAAATGCCAGACTCACCACAGGTGGGAGCTCCTCTGTCGACCCCATTAAAACCAAGCAAAATGGACAGTCTGTACTCTGTGACTTGACATCCAACAATGCTGCAGAACAACAAGTCAGCATTAAGAAAGTACACTAGCTCAGTTTTTTCAGTGTGTTGACACAGTTGTAAATGCCATGTGGTTTGGTTAAAGAGGGGACAGGCTGCTAGGGTCTTCTTGGAAGTCCCCCCGCTGTCAGTGATGTGACTGCACTCATGAAGGTTACAAGCGGGAACATCTTCCAATTGCAAGCGTACCACCGGTGACTCACTCTTTCACTGAAAAAGGGAAAAGCAAAGGTTGCTGACCTAAATAAGAAATATCGTTTTTTTTCTTGGACTTTTGGAGTTTAAAAAATCCCCCTCAAAAAGTACATCTCTTCTTAAACCAAAAAGCCAACCATGCCCGCTCATGTTAGCTTACGATTTCATGCAAGCATACAAATTCTTCACATGCAATTTTTAGGATGTTGCTAATCATGTCAAATTTACTAAACATTTCTTTTTAGAAATGTTACTTTTCTTAATTACAGTTCTTTCCATATTTGTCCTGTATTTTACAGATCTTCCATCCACATTGTGGCTGAATCTTTTCAATGCCTGTGATTTTGTGGTAAGGTACGCAGATCCTATTGAGGTCCATTACATTGTCCAGTAAAAGGCCACTCCTGTGCGGCCTGGTTTTAGGGCCCTGGTTAAAAAGACAAAACCAAGCCAGGCTTTTAGTGTTGGTGCAGAGGAAAACCACCACTCCACGACAATGAATATTTTACCTTGCAACCGGCAGTCCAGCAGCATTTAGTGACCACAGGCAGTGTTAAGTGTTCCTGACCAGAGGCGAAGGGGGCACTTAACAAATGATAATGCCCACTATCTGTCAGTGCTCTGTGCTGCCACTGCTGCCTGAGAGCTCCGTGGTGGCTGGAACCAGACCACTCTAGGCCCACCACTGACCTGCCAACTAACCACACACTCCACAGCCTCCAGCACACACACACCTCTACTTCCTGGTGGGAAGAGGGGCACTGCTGATCAGTCAAATGACAGCTGTCATTCTGGTGGCTGGCTGAGTCTCTGACCCCAGCCATCAGTAACTCACAGGGTTACCTTAAGGTCAAAGGTACGGATATTAAAGACCCCCCCCCCACGAAATAAAGTAACCCCCAGCATGCTTCACACAACAGCAGAGAATGCACTCTGTACTTCCAGTATTTCCAAATCTATGGAAAAGTCAGCTTTTCAGGCCGACATGACTACAGCGCAAGCAAATCAAATCTGCTGCGAGTGTCTTTCAGAGGTCTATCAGCCTGTGTGATGGCAGGTCAGTCAGTGATAACTCCTGCTTGATTGGATTTGCCACCAAGAGGGACCTCCAATGTGAGCTAATTGTTGACTGGCAGTGTGCTCGATGCCCTCGGCCCACTCTGATGGTTTCACATGACACGATAACAGTCTGAGGTCTCTTGGGAGGGGAGGGGAGGGGAGGGGGCCGAGGTGCATCGGGCCGGAGTGGACATGCGAAATGATGCTTATCGTGCATAGGTCTGCTCAGAAGTGGCTGTAAAGGCAGTGCTCACAGAGTGAACCTGCAGTCAAGACACATGTTTTGTGGTTTTATGCTTTTTTTAATGCACATTGCTGTACATTAGGCCACATATAGTAGCTTACTGCTTAGTTCTGAAAACAGCAACCAACAACATCTGTGTTGTTTTATGACTGCTGAGTCCAAGGCATGGGACTGTATAAACAAAAGTGTATCAGTTTGCTGTGAAATAAAACAGAAAAGGGAAAAGGAAGGAAGACAGCAACTACACATCTCACTTTCCTCTTACTTTGGCCCAAAGAGCAGCCACAGAAACAGCGAGAGTAGACCAAGTAGTGAGTGAGGGGGAAAAGGGGAAATAAAAGAGTAGCCAGCGGGCCTTCTGTGTGGTCCTCCTTGAGAGCGTGTTCTGTTTAACTCTCGCCAAAGTGTTTTTAAGTGTTACAAGTGCATTAGTGCCGTGGGTCATGCCTTTGCTTGGCTAACCTCTGACCCCCAGCCCCTCTAGCAGCTCAGGCTGGGAGAGTGAGCTCATGTTGAGGGGTTAGGCCCCACTGTTTGGAGAGGGAGTCGCCCCAGGGAAGTGGAGGGGCAGCTGCAGAGGAGAAGGCCGGGCAGCGGCCCGTAATGATCTCCTCATGGATCTTTAATGGCTCCCCTCAGTTAGTGTCAGTGTTCGCACTGGGGGGACACTGAATTATTCAGCAGGCTAAAACTGTGATCACACAGACACGCTCACAGATATACAGATATGCACCCCTACACACACACAAACACTGACACCATCACATCCTTCCGCAAGCTCACAAACAAATAAGCACACTTGAATGCACACACACACACACACACACACACATACAGTACATGCATTTCTCACACTATAAACCTTTATCTTTTTTATTTATCAGTCTTCCTCTTAGTGATTTCATACAGCACCAAAATAACATCTGCACACTTTTTCTGAGAATTGTTGACACAGTGACTTAGCTGATGTGCCGGTTACAATCACACGGTGAGACATTTTTGAAGACATATCCTTTTATGACTATATCGTGTTGTTTGTACAAAGGCCAAAGATAGTCAAAGTGCATATCTCTGTGTTATTTTCTTTAAATATCTCATCGATCAGCATTTACTCTCCACATAATGCTCTGAAACTTCAGTTTCTGTTCTGATGTGTTTGTGCGTCTCGTGTGTCAGCTGTTATCTCTCTATCAATCAGATATGCAGCAGAAGTTCTTACTCATCAAGCTGTGAACATGATGAAATGTCAAAATGCTGAGCCTCACATATGAACGTCTGTGGTTTTTATTTTTCAGTGGTTTGCTTTTGTATGTGTGTGCATGTGTGCGTCTGTGTGTGTGTGTATGTGTTCAAAGTGACCATGCCACCTAGTGGTACTCCAGCCACAGGTCTTTCTTAGCATGGGGTGTACTTTAACTAACTTTACTATGAAACCTCACAACAAAGCCACATTCCCTGGAGATTAAGGTAAAGACCTCTGACAGGGTTGATAGCGGGGGTTCAAGGCTCGACTGAAGTTTACAGCCTCAGCGATCAGGGCTGTGACGACCCCTCTGTTTCCTCCTCTGCTCTTGATCCTCAAACCAAAACCTCTCAGCATATGAGAATACTGTCAGGACCCACAGACTGTAACCACCCTTGTAAAACACACACATTCTCTGACCCCTGTGTCATTAGGAACAGTGTTAGGGAGAGGCTTCCACTTAGGCCAGCTGTGTGAGTATTAGGGCCTGCAGCCTCTTAAGCAGCTCTGGGCTGCCTTACCTAATTGCCAGCAGTGAGAAGCAGGTTAACCCCTCTGTCTGGGCCTCACAACCTGCACCAGAGGCCTGACCTTCATTAGTCAGGCTGTAGCGGGCTCCCAGGACCTAATTCTGCCGCTGTTACCAAAGGGAACCCGCCATGGTTTTTAATGACCAAGCTGTCGTGATAATATCTCACTCTCTCTCCTCACTCAGCGTGTTTCCCACTGCAGCGACGCAAGAGCTGAACACATCCTGTGTTTGGCTGCTTGATATGTGTCAGAGTCATATTAAAAAGTCGTTACATATCTTGTAGGTTAATATCTGTGGAAAAGCCTTGAGTGTACACACCAGGGTTTAATATAAGGCTGCTTTCACGACACTTCTCACTGTAGCATAAATGCTTCATTTTCTCCCTACAGTGCTGTCTGTGTGAAAGCAGCACTCACTGTTTAGTATCGGCAGCAGCAGGGAAGTGTGTGTTTTTCTGTGTATAACTCTATAAGCCCTGATTGAACATGTCACTGATGGCTGATGGGGGGTCCCTGGGCACTAAATGACCCATCACCTCCCTGGGCGAGCTTCATCTGTCTCTCTCTCACTCGCTCTCTCTCCCGCTCTCCAGCCTTTCCTTCAGCCCCTTAAGAGGCCTGCTGCAGTTTTCGCTGTAGACCCAGGGGTCAGATGGAAAACATACACTCATAAACAGCATCTATTATTCATGCCTTACAGCCTGGTGATCCACTCACATCACGCACTGGCTTCAACAGCTGTCCAGCCGCTCCAGTCACTGACAGACAGATAGGATCTTTCTAACGGCAACATGTTTTCAAGCACATTGGAGTTAATATATGGCTGCTTTAACCAACTGCAGTTATCGCTGTAACTCACTGAGATAAACACATCTGTGTTGCATCTGTGTTCAAAATAAGGCGGTTGTACACACTTTTGACAGCGAGTACATTTTCATAAAGCTGATGATGATCACTTGTTGTAAATACACTGTTTGTATTGTTGCCTTTTTCTAATCAACTGGCTCAAAACATTGGGCACAAAAATGAGTCTTTTGAGTATTATGAAGTCCTCTGGTGATGTCTAACAGGGGCAATTAGGACTTTTCCAGCACAGTGATTGTGTCATTTGACAATGTTAGCATTTTGTGTGTAAGTGTGGGCCCAGCTTGGCCCAGAGTTGACAGTGTGTTAGTGTACTAATCCATTAGGGTCCCCAAAGGCCCTGTGATTACACACACTGCTAATACACACATTGGCGCTTTTCTTCAGAGACTTTTCGCTGATGGCATCAGTGGCAGCTTGGGTGGTTTTGGTGTGTGTGTGTGTGTGTGTGTGTGTGTGTGTGTGTGTGTGTGTGTGTGACTGTTGGAGGTGGACGGGTGGGGCAGATGGATATTTGCGCCTGTATGCGCATTTGGGGTCTGGCAGCTCGTAATGCTTTCGTTTGGGTCAGAGGAGAGAGTGATGCTCGCCTCCCCTTTGACACCCCACCCTCACCCACCCCCGCAAGCTCTGGCAACACCCCCTCTATCTTCCTTTTTCCTCCCGACCCCACCCAAACTACACAGCAAGCTCAGCGGTAAGTGACTCCCGTTAACGACCTCTAATGATTTTAATCGTCCGCAATCAGGTGCAGGAGTCACGAATCTCTGGACGAGAGACAGAGAGACAAGACAGACGGAGAGAGAGCGAGGGTGGGAGTGCGTTTTCTTTGGTGGGGCAGCAGAGCAGCAGAAAGTGGGGGGGGGGGGTCAGATTGAGTGTAAGAGCGTGGCACAATTACCTCCAGAGCTCCACGGGAACATGACTCCCAACTCCAAACCAGGGAGACGGGGAATGGGAGCGCCGTTCTGGCTCAAGCAGACTTGATTTGTTGGCTGCCTGCTGTGATATCTGTAACAGGAGAATCTCGAGTCTTCATCATGTAATTTGACAGTCGGTTTCCAACTCATCACTGTAGCCCTGCGCAGCGACTGGCCCGGTGGATGATTTCAGTGCTGTGTCTTGATGATTTTAATTTTTGGTTGTGGTTCATTGACTAAGGGAGAGACAGAAGGATAGAGATAGGAAACAGAAAGAGACAGAGTTAGTTAGATCAGGGGGGAAAAGGTGTGTAAGAGCAAAGCGAGACTTATACAGAGGTTGATGGGACTGAAACAAGAAGACATCTTTGCTTCCCTTCAGTCTGTGTGAGCCATCAGTAACACTTTTACCCAAAAAAGCATGCAAATTTACAAACACAAATTCAAATGCAGACTAAATATAAACGTTCCTGCCTACAGACATTCTTTTTTCACTTTTCCCTTCTCCAAAACCCTCAAAAATACAGTACATCCACATCCTCCCTTACGATAAAAATATAACTTGCAACATTGACTGATTCTCAGTGGAGCTCCACGTTGGGAACACAGCGAGGTTGTTTGCGGCTGCCGAGGGAGCCAGAGAGGAGGGGAGGTGGGGGGTGGGGGGGTGGGCGAGTTGAGCAGGGCCCTGCCAGAGCCGCATGAAGCGGGACCACCCATGGTGGCGTCAGGAGCTTGGCAGGAGTTCAGGGAGGTTGGTCGGCAGGCCCGCTGGCAGCCCGTGCCCAGGGCTGAGGCAGCAGCCGGCAGCAGGCACTCTGAGGCCCTGCCAGAGTGGACAGAGATATTCGGCTCAGCCCACAAAGGCCACTTCAGCCTCCCACAGCATAACACAGCAGAGCCACAGTGATAGGGAGTGTGTGTGTACGCAGGGAGGATTGTGTGTCCGTCCATGTAGGTCGGGTAGAGTCTGGGGCAAGTTGAGGGAGATATTTTTAGGATCTAGTTTCCCCAGATATAAGAGACCTCCCATATTGAAATTAAGCGGTTAAAGCAGAAAATGTTTATTCATAAGAAGTCCATACATCAGCAGTCTAGTATCTGTCCTAAGATGTTCTTGCTCTTCTAAACAGTACAGTACATTGCTTTACCACATAGGAAAGCACTGTACCTCCTCTCTGTGCACAACCACTAGTGTAAACAGCAACAGTCAATGTTAACCATTTCCTGTCCGCTGGCCTCCCAGTGGTCGATTAGGCTGCAAAACAAAGACTTTGCCCTCGTGTTTATCTCTTCCAATGGGGGCAGTCATTTCATCGCAGCACTTACAGCTTATAAACTCCTTGACAAATCACATTAGTATTTAGCTTCTCTCAGCAGTTTACTGCCTTGCTGCCAAAGTATCGTTTATCACCCTGTAATTCACTTTACTAGGTAAATTCACTTTGGCAGGTCTGTTGGGTCTGTCTGCTGCAGAGGATGTCGGAGGAGAAGGGATGCTGTTTGAATTTTAAACACCTTTAGCAGTTCCATCCATTAGCTATACCTGTTTATCCTTTAGAGGATCGCGGGGGGGCTGGAGCCAATCCCAGCTGACATTGAGGGAGAGGTGGGGTACACCCTGGACAGGTCGCCAGTCAATCACAGGGCTGACACAGAGAGAGAGACAACCATTTACACCTACGGGCAACCTAACCTGCATGTTTTTGGTCTGTGGGAGGAAAGAACCCACGCAGGCACGGGGACAACATGCAAAGGCCCCAACCTTTCTTGTAACAGAACCTTCTTGCTGTGAGGCGACAGTGCTAACCACTGCACCACCGTGCATTATCAAAAAACCTTTAATATATGAAAGAGGCATATTTTGACACAATATACGATTAAACCTTTTGCAATGTTTTGTAAAATCAAATGTGAAAATAATTGTGTATTTAGGGTTTCCTGGAATCACTGAAAACTACAAACAGACTGTGACAGTGAACAATGTTGCTGTTGTCGAGTCATGTGGACACTTGCACCGTATATTTTCAACCTCTCTTTTTCCCTTCCTGTCTCTTTCCCATGGGAGGGCCAGTGTGCCTCACTTTCAGGCCTGATTCCATTTAAGGCTTATAAAACTTTCTCTAACACAGAATAATATTTGCTGTCAAGCTTTTATTGAATTATGCCAGTGAAGGGAAAAAAACAGAAGGATATGTAGGCTCCAGAAGGACCAGTCTTTGTTTACAAGATTCAGTTCTAACAGCTTGGCACTTTGACTTTTAGTCAAATATGTTCTGCTGCTCATAGATGAAACGGTTATTCTTCTGAGATACTGTATCAATATAACCAGCGTGATTCCTCCATCTTGGTGCCTTTTTGATGTTGCTATTTTTTCCCTCCTTTTTTCAAGAATTTATCTTCCATGTTTTTCATTATTTCAACACTGATTTGTAGAAAAACATTTTGTTCCACTGAGACCTATAAATCCTGTGGAATCTGAGTAAATGTCACACAAACCATAATGTTAGTGCTCTTACTGTCTCACACACACACACACTAGTGTGAAGTAATTTCTTTCACATCTACTATAATAGAAAGTACTTGAGAATGTCTTGCTGAATGTAACCTGTCACTTCTCACTGAGGCTCTGTAGTCTTTCTCTGGGGTTTAAGAGCACATTAGTTTAAAAGTAGAGGTGCAAGACCAATACATTTATACATCAGACATACGTCAACAGTGTTACTGTAAAGAAATATATTATTTTTACACATTTATATCATTATATTGAAATACGTCAGACAGACTTAAATGCATGTATTTGGAAAGTGACTCTTTATTTACTTTATTGATAATGCAATTGTTTGTGTTCATTACATCACATTTTACTACAATCCCAATCAGTGTATCCTTGGACACACAGCATGAATCCTGTTAAAAAGCCATAAATCCTGCTCCTCTTTTGGTATTGATTAACCTGTCCATGTATTTGTGGCTTTCAAACAACAAACGGAGAAGTTGCAGTGGCAGAACGAGCGGCCTCCTCCCTCTTGAGCTGGCACGCTGCACTTCCTGCTCCCGCATCTTGTTTGAGTTGAGTGGAGCTCATGCAGGGCAGGGCAGGTGTTTGACTGATCTCCATAGCCTATTTCCCCAGGCCGTTTATCATTGTCACGGCCACAGCCCAAATCAAACTCTCCCCCCTCGGCCTCTCAGCCTCCAGCAGCCAGCTTTCTTAAAGATTAACAGATCCGCCTCAGCTTTCAGATGCACTCAAACGGAGCTGCCCATGTAACACCCGACTGCTCCCTCTTTTCCCATCTTTCACTTGGTTGAATCTGTGCACCTCATCACCTGTGTTGCTTTTCAGTTGCCTCATGCTGTTCCCCATCCTCTCATCATCAGCTTGCTGGTGCTGTCCCCGTCCGTCAGCACAGATAAATTGCCCCAATCTTTCCCCTTTGCCCCCCTCTACGATACATTTGCAATTAATTTATTTTGCCTTGGTTTCCTCTCCCTGTGCCTCTCCTTCCCCTTGATCCATAGCAGAGCAGTCTGGAAATGATTTTGACGCTTTAGCTGTAGCGTGCAGCTGCCTATTGGGGACATTTTGCACTCCCTGACTTTTTATTACAAGGGAAATACCATAATAGATTGTGTGGGAGAGGTCGTTTAATAGAAAATTGCAAAAGGATTTTTATTTTATAACTGTAAAGCTTTTAAGTATTGCAGTTGTAAACACAGCAGCTGTTTTGAGAGGAAATACTGCTGTGTTTATTTGTTATTAATTCATTGCAGAACATCTGTACATCTTTGTTTCCTATATGGTGCGGAAGTGGTCAGTTAAGGTAGCTGTGAAGCTGTGAAGGCGTGAGCTCTGAGGTTTGGTGTGTTACAGGCCTTCCACCCTGACACCTCTCTCCACCCAGCTCATCTCCTGCTGGCACTTCTGCTAAAACACGTGTCGACCCTCACGTCTGCTGCCAACATTTAGCTGACCGGGCAAATCACCTCTGGCACTAATGAAGAAAAGACAAACATTAGTAGCAACCACAGGTCAGAGAGAACATAACACATCTCTACTTCCATCATCATTTTTACTAACTGAATCATTATCTACGTGTGTGATAAGATGTTCAGCTGAAGCGTCAGACGGACACCAATTCTGAGGGTAACTTCTTCTGAAATGAATACAAGATGGCACAACCTCTGACAGTGCTCAACAATTTTCAAACTTTCTGTGCTGCCCAAAGACAGTTATGATTAAACAACTACAATCTATCCTTAGAATGTACAATCAAGACAGAAGTAATTTCATAATCATTTTTAAACTTATTCTTTTGCACATCTCATCATAACAATAACATGAATCTGTCTTTAAAACGATCCACAAAAGCTCATATATTGATATATTTGATTAGAAGACGGCGATGAAAGTAAAGCTGTTTTATCAGTTTTATAGCTGTAGTGTACTCTCAGATATGATGATGTCCGCACAATAAAAACAACAGCATTTTGTTACTTCAAGCACCTAAAACAACCTATGTTAACGTTTACCTGATGATTCCATTCAGGTGAGACAGGTCCAGGGTCCTGGTATTGAGCATGCTGGCTCACTGGAGAGGCGTCCTGGGACACTTAATGGAACAGAGCCATTATTAGTGTTAGTAGTTGCATCTGTGCTTTCCCTGCTATGACAAGTCAAAATGTCTGCTGTGGAAAATGTCTCTTATCTGTCAGGAACAAAGGTGGAAGTAGCATGATGTTGTTGCAGTTAGCGCCACAGAACACCTTATGGAGGATGGATGGGTGAACAGAAAGTGTGTGTCTTGGACACGAGAGACCACGGTTCATTTACAGTTTTCTTCTGTCAGGAAACGTTATTTTCTTTTAACTGTGACCACAATTTTCCCCAACTTTGACTTTTACACATGACGTTCAGTTTACTCATCAAGAGTACCACTAAGCCTGTGAAAACACTTGTTTAATGTCTTCTGTGGCTCTGAAGAGAGATTTCCAAAGTTTGAAAAAATAACCTTGATGATGTCATCAAGGTTGTCTTGGCATGGGATTGAGACTTAAAATTTTTATTGGGAGGTTTGAAAGAGGTGGGCACTTGACTGGCCCATACAAGATACTAAAAGTCAGGATATCTCAATTCAATCTTTGATTTTTGACCTTTCTTTTTTTGATCTGTCTCTTTTGAGTCCTCCAACTTTATGGAAATGTAAAACTAAAAAGCTGGAGTACAACTTTAACCCAAACCATTACATTTTCCTGATCTTAATCAAGTAGTGTTTGTGCCTAACCCTAACCAAACCATAACCATGGGGTGGCCAATCAAAAAATGGTCATATGAAGTTCAAAGCATTGACAGCAGCTGATGTTCTGGTGATGCAACACTTATGTTAGAAGGCAATGACAAACTGCATATTTTGTAATTTAGTGCGGGAGATGTGCTGTACACTCAAGAATTCCTGTAGCCAAGCCGGCCTTACCTCAAATACACCTGGATATATTTCCTGTCAGTGCTAAGTCTCTGCACAGTGACCCTGTGGGTTGTGTTTGCCCTGCAGATGTTTGATCTGCACTCAGCAGCAGCACCTTAGCTGTTTGCTGGTAATCTGTCAAACCGAGTGAAAGCCATAATTAACCTTCAGAGAGACTCCAGACACACTGACATCAGGTTTCACATCCTCCGCTCTGGCATACACTCCACTGTTCCTGACTGTTTCAAACAGATTACACTATAAAAGATTTTTAAAAGTGATGGACTATTAAAACAAATGATAGAAAGAGAATTAGAGAAATAAAACAATATGTTTGCACAATGACAAATTCAGTGGTGGTGGAATACTGTGGAGAAACTCCCTGCCGATAGTGAGAACTCTTCCTGCTTTACAGCCAATTATGTGGCCACTGGTCAAGCAGTTGTTTATATCGCCACCACTTTGGTCAATTTGTTACCCTCCCTCCATATTTCAAGTGCATGCGTGTGTGTGTGTATTGCGAGTGCATGTGCGCCATCCCACAGTCCCACAGCCTAGTGGTCGTCTGGCGGTTTTTAAGGGGGGGGGGGGGGGTCTCCACCCCAAGTACAAAGTTGGCTAATTGCCCCCCACAGCCACCATACACACCCATATAGACACACACACACGCACACAAACACAGACACTCACTCCAATGTTCTCTGTTGTTCTGCCGGTAGGAGGGAGGAGGGGAGGATTAATCCTAATTGCGGTGTGTGGGAGCCTGGAGAGAGGCCAGGATTACTAGGGGCTTCTCCTTGATCCACAGAGATGCTGATGGTAATGCTCCCTGCCCATCCCCTGGCAGCTGCCTGCACCGTATACGCATATGCATCGGACACACGCCACTCCCGCGCAAACATACAGCGGAGTACAGTTTCATGAACACAGCAGCCCATAAGTATAGGTTCTGTGTCCTGAATCACCGGGGGTTGGTGATTCACTTCTCCCAGTGCAACCTTAGCCTCTTTCTGAGTGTGTGTGAGGCTGTGGCCTTGCGTCAGGGCTGCTGCGCTGCTGTTTATGTCTGCTGTTGTGTACGCAGGCTGCACCCCCAGCTGACGCACTACTACCTCAGTGGGGTTAACCCAGTCTACTATGGGAGACGCATTTAACCTTCACTGCACTGTCTGCGCATTCATTGTGACTTTGTAGATTTTTTTTTTACTAGCTCATTGGGCCAGGAATTAAAAGTAAAAATTAGACTTTTTTGACATATGCTTATTCGCTTTCTTGCCGAGAGATTGACGAGAAGATTGATACCACTCACGTGTCTGCATGCTAAATAAGAAGCTACAAACAGGAGATGGTTAGTTTAGCTTAGTCTAAAGACTGGAAGTGGGGAGACACATCTCTGTAGTTTTTACACTTTAGTTTTTGTACAAATTAAACAATTGAGACGTAATGTGTTAATTAGTGAGCTTTAGAGGTGCTGTTAGGTGGATTTTGTTAACTTTGGACAGGCTAGCCATTTCCCCCTGTTTCCAGTCTTTATGCTAAGCTAAGCTATGCTAATCGGCTGCTGGCTAAAGCTTCATATTTAATGTACAGATATGAGAGTGGTATTGATCTTCTCATCTAACTCTCGGCAAGAATAAGTGAATAAGCGTATTTCCCAAAATGCTGAACTATTCTTTTAATGAGTTTGATTTTGGCCCACATCCTTGTTTCACCTGCACTTTGCCCTTTCATTTCTGCAATTATTCAAAATTGTAAATAGGAAAATTTGTAAACTCTTAAACTATATGAGCCTCCTGAATTACTTGTAATATCAGTGTTATCGTGATCTTTAAAACTATTTTGGTAACCATCATTTTGAAGACAGTGTGTATGACAACAGGTCCCTCTTGTGAGCTTTCTCCCTTCCAGCATGGAGCCCCAAGCTGGACCCATTCTGCCTCGTCAGGCCTCTCCACCATTATACTGGCCATTGTGTTAGAAGCCGCAGGCCTGCCCTCCTGCCTTAACAAAATCACGTCAAAAAGCAATTAATATCTTAATACCTCCATCAGCGCCAACCACCAAGCCGCCAAAAGGCCTCGACTCTTTGTTTTTTCCGCCTCGGTGTCGGCTGCCGTGCTGCTCTCGCCTGGCCCGTGGTTTCCTCGGTTTCATTTCCCAGTGCCCCGGTGGTCAGCTGTGGTTTTCCAGGGGGCACGGGGTAGGACGTTGTGGGCAGGAAGGTCCCCCACTCTTCCCGAGTATTAAGTACTACTCTCCAGGCCTGAGAGCTCCAGTGGCCGCAGCTGCCAGCCCCATCTAATGCAGCAGTCTATGGATCAGACCTGACCAGAGACACTCATCCACTCTACAGGCTTTCCATCCATTAAGGACACACCAGCGTAATGGTCGACACCTCTGATCATTGCAGTGGGTTTGATCTCTGAGGATGTTTACTGTGTCTCATTTATTTGAGGACATTGCTAGACAGCACTGCTCTGTGATTTGTAGATGTTGTGTGTAGAAAAAGAATTACCTTTTTTCTAATACAGATCAAGGCATGTCAGAAAATGATTAATGATGTTGTCTCTTCTGTTCTTAAGCCACATAAGTTGAAAATGCTGACATGGCCATTTGTTTTGTCTTTGCATAGCTTATATGAGCTTATGTTGCACAAGCATTAGCCAGGTAATATTAACCACACAAATTCTTCTCATATCACTAAACCCGATTAAATTGTTTTCCTCGTCTCTCATCCACACACTCTACGAACACAATACCTGGTCCCAGTTAGGTGTTTCTTTTATAGCTTAGCTCTTCAAAGTGAAGAAAAAGATTGGTTTTGACTTCTGAGCCATGGCTCCACAATATTTGGTTTCTCTACATTTTCATTCATTTCTCTTGGCAGGCGCGACCAGTAACTGGTGGAAGGTCTTGGCAGAACATGCGATAAAAGCTCATGATTAAAGGGACTAAAATAAGTACTGTATATAACTCATGTATCCATTAACCACTGAGAAGAGAAACAGAAAGAGCAAAAAAATATGTTTTTCTTTTCTACCCTTGCCTGGCCAGTTAGTCTATATTATAAATGTATAATATATTCATCCTCATCTCCTTCTCCTCTCTGTTTATCTCTGTTTCTCTATGCTATATTGCACCTTCTCATTGGGAAAGCTATATGTGTCCTCACTGGGTCATGAATTCTTGTGATGCATGTACTATATGATCACTATGGTTGACTTGCTTCTGTGCCTTTTATTAGCTCTTCACACACACTCACACACACACATTATATATAGAGTGCTTGCACATCTACACGCCGACTGTCCAGGGTCATCTGATCCCAGCCAGCAGGCCCACACACCTTGGCCGGCTGGGTGGTGGTGCCTTTGAGTACACTGTAGTGGTTTGGCCCCGGGCTCCTGCCTGGCTTGCCTGCCAGCGTCTGTGCTTTAGCTCCTCTGGACAGTCCGCCTCGCAGTGCTGTCAGAGACCTGGCTATACAGCTTTCCTTTACCTTCAGACGGCAGCTAAATAGCAGCTGTACAAACACATATACATTAAATCAGGCCTGTATTAATGACTTTATGTTGGAGCCTCTCTGCGGCGGTGGTTCTGACATTCTAAGAAGTTGTAGTGGTCGTTGTAGTGGTGGTGGTCTTATGCATAGAAACGCTGATGTCGGCTGACTCTCTCAAGGGCACACAGTGGTGAGGAGTGATGGCGCGGTACCAGCTGGACCGGACTGTACTTCAGGAAGTGGATTTTGAAGTGTGTAGCATAAGAGTGATTGCCCTGACTTGGACAATGTAGTTGGCTATGAACTATTGGGTTACAAGGCTAGATTTGGCTATAGTGAGCACATTGTCTTTTTATAATGACAGGTTTTTATGATTATGGGGTTTGAATACTACATCTGCCTTGGGCTGCAGCCTTTTCCAGAACTTTGATTTATCTTTTGCAGGGATGAGACAATGAACCAATTGAACAGCTTGAGTAGCGATTGTTGATGGTTTAAGACAGAGAGAGGTTGTTACGATCCATCCTGCACAAGCTCTGAGTGGGGCCCATTGTAGAGAAGATTGATTTACTATTTATCCCTCTGACAGCGCAGATAGGGAAGAGTCATAATTCTGTGCACTGGGGAGATTAAATTCCTGTATCGCTGTCAGCTACATTAACTGACTTCCTGGATCTCAATTCAATTAGCGCAGCAGCATTCTCTAGCATTAATAAATCAATAGTGATGGCCTGCTGATAGGCGTGCTGCATGCAGTATACTGAAGATGCTTTCTGCACACATACAGATGAGTGTGTGTGTGTGTGTGTGTGTGTATGTCTCTGAACTGTTCATTACTGTTCATTAATGATTCCCAGCCCCACTGTAGTCAGAACAGCCGGTTACTATGTTAGCTGATGTTTAACTACACTTGCACATGGCAGGATGGGACATAGTAAGATTTATGCATGCTAAAAGCACACAAACAACACACACTTATTGATATCATCTCTGACAATATAGGAAAGCACAACCAAACAGAAGTATTTATCCTCTTGGTCAGCTTACTGTTGCTCCTGTTCAACCAAGTAATTAAAGACCGATTGCACCTCAAGGCCCTTAACTCTTACTACTTCAGCAAGGAGTCAAGCCAAGAGATGCTTGTGCCTGTGAGCTGAAGAAAAGACACAAGCTATTGTTTTCCAACCGTTAATCCTCCACAGCTGTTTGGAAACCTCTGTGACAGCCAGTGGAGACGCGGAACCAGATCCTGGGTGCCACTGACAAGGAGGAGGAGGAGGAGAAAAGACATACTATTGCAGTTGGCCTTTTAAGCACTTTTCAGCCTTAGCAAATAAAACCCACACATACACTCACTTTGCTGCGCCAGAGTCATTTATTGATTTGTCAATTTTGTGAATTGTTTCATAGGTACACACTCACACGTGGCAGTAAGCATACAGACGGTGTCTCAATGGGTGAGCCAGCATGATCCAACTGTGTGGAGGAGAAAGTATCCAATGCCACTGGATTAGCTGTCGGGTGGTTTAAATGTTATTTCTGTCATATCAGTCTTGTCAAGCTCATCTACAAATGCATCTAGCTTTGTTTTCCCACACCACTTGCACATCTTGGGTATAAGGCGTCTTTCAGTACCTGTGTACACTTAAAGGTTGTGATTTGTTGACTCTGACCTTTATCATCTTCTTCATCTGTTTCTGTCGCCGGCCATTTCTTTAGTTAACTGTTCTACTCATTGTTTTTCCAGTGGATACTCTCATTTCTTAGATGTTGATTTCTCCCTGATTACACAAACTATGCGTCACTCTGTGAATTGCCAAGGGCTAATTTGGCCCGTCGGCCTGATGAGACAGTTGATAAGGGCATTGATTGGCTCTCCTTCTGAAGGAGGGAAGGATTTCATTGGGACAAAGATATGGGGGCAACACGGCATTCATTTCAGCAATCAGCCCACCATCCTCCCTCCTTCCTTTCCTTTCCCCATTTGGCCAAACTCTTCCCAGAAGTCTTTCAATATGGATTACACTGCATGGTGCGCACAGTGGTAATTCAAGGTGAAATTAAACTCTTTTAATCCTATTGGCTGCAGCAATGAGAGAGAATGGGAAAGGGTAGAAGGACAGACATCAAGCTAGAGGTGATTAGATGAATGTGGCCTTTCCTTTGATGCCCATATCTGCCTATTCCTACCTCTGGAAGTTGATTTGGTAGTAACGGTCTAGTGAGCGCGTCCTTAGTCAAGTCCCTGTCTCCTCCTCTTTCTGGATGCGAGCACAGCTCCAAAAAATCATAGGCCTTCATTATCTCCAGTCAGGCAATTTTTGGGAACATAATACTGTCTCAGGATTGGAGAGCTTGCCCCCATCAGGGCTGGGGCCTGATCAAACCACTTGCACCGGGAAGGGGAGTTAAAGAGAAGCACGCCCGCCAGTCGGTTCATCTCCCTTCAAAGGCATATGGTGCAAATTTGATCAAAAGTGTAGGGGGGAGGGTGGGAGGGGGCATTCACGTTGCTGATGTGAAAAATAAGGCTGAGCTGTAAAAAGCCAAATCAAACCATGGTCGGCTCTCTGGGAGTGATTAGAGCAAAAGAAGAACCAGCTGCCGCATCGTCTACCGCATCTCAATCTCCTTCATGCACTGGCAGCCTGCTGGCTGTGCAGGGCAGAGGGAGAGGGGAAAAGACAAGTGCTCATCCCTTCATCTGCCTCAGTGGCTTCTGAGCTCTGAGGAACCACAGAAAGAGGAGACAGCGGGCAGGCGTACGTGAGGGTAAGAAAAAACAGAATTTGGAGGTGTAGAAAAAATAAAAGACAGATTGAAAAAGAAGCGAGGGAAGGGAAGGAGCGGAAGTGCAAGAAGGTGACAGAGGTCAGGGTCAGGAGAAAGTGCAATAAGGCGGGACTGAGGATATAGGGGCCTGCTTCACCCCCTCTGGGATGTCAGATGGAAGAGTCCCAGTGTGTCCTTAAATATTCATGTGTAGTGTGAGTTGCAGACCTCTCCTAATGTTCACTAGTTGCCCTAGGAGACCAGGTCCTCTATGGTTGAGTATACACTTCATTTCAAATTACAGCCCATCATTTAGACAAACACTTATACTGTAGATTGTTGCTTTAAAGTCATGCCATCCTGTGTCGATGAACTGTAGCATCAATGAATTCTGGGCCTTTAGTGTCAGCTAGTGCAGTTTAACAATCACATATTAATTGTTGGTGATTAATGTGCATACTAATATATAATTTATAATTCAAGTTTGAAAAAGATCTTTTTCTTAATTGGTTTAATTGAAACCACTCACACACACACGTTGCCTTCTTCAGATCTTTTAAATTCAACCAGCATTTCTATATATTTCAGGCAGTGGAGAAGCATCTCATTTCCCAAAGGTTAAGTGTACTGTAAGTGTCACTCTGGGCTACCTCTTCCTCAAAGTCCTTTGCCTTAATGACAGCAGTAATTGAGATGAGATGGAGAGAGCTCATCACCCCGTGACTCCAACTGCATCCTCATCAGGGCCCTAAAAGCCCCTTTGTCCTCCACAAGGGAGGGGTGTGAGATGGAGCTGAGAGGGTGTAGGGACCAAAGGGACTGTATACTTTGTATTTTACGCCTAGACATAGTGAGTGTCATCACCATGAATCATACAAAATACTCAGCAGAGCCATTCAGCATCCATCTTGTCCCCTTAATTCAAGGCCATCAGTTCGTTTCATTTATTAGCAATGCTCACACACGGTCATGCCCGTGCTAATACACACACACACTCACAAATCCTCGTGTCCAGGAGCGGTAATCAATTCCATTACCAATAGAGTCACAGGAGTCAGCGCAGGGCACTGCCCCCTCTCTATCCTCCAAAGCCACGGTCAGGTCCAGAGGTGAAGGTCAAGTTGCCAGAGTGACTGTCCCAGCTGTAGCTCGACCACAGAGCAGAAGGCTCAACCTCGATCTCCGTCTGTTTGCGCATTTTGCGGTGACCTGGGCTTTTGTCGAGGCTGCGGACCCCCAGATTGTGAATGGTCCCTCCTCGTGGCCCTTGTGGTCACGGTCTGCAATGACCGTGCTGTTGAAGTGAGAGGGGGGTCACGGCACAACAAAGACCTCTCCTGTTAGCTGCAAGGAGTGGGTTGGTCAGGGCTGGTAGGAGGGCAGGGTGAAGGCTGATGATATTGATTAGTTATCTCCTAGTCATATCGGACTACTGTGGTAAAGCCCAAGGCCTTGCTGTATACAGGCAATGATTGATCAGTTCAGTAATTAGTTGGGGCATTCACTTAAAAAGCTCTTGAGATTGAGCTTGACAGATAAATGTTGTGAGCTTCAACTTTCCTGATGTTTTTGCATCCTTCATAATATACAAACAGATGAATTTATTTTGAGACAAACTAATAGGGATGAAAGCATTCCACAGTTGTGCCCTAGTTGTTCTTTTGTCCCAGTGCTATGGTGCATGCTGTCTGTATTATTGTTGTGTCGCCATGGTGGTGTCTGTGTTTGTGTCTGTCTGTCTGCGTGTAGACACATTCCTGCAAACACAGTAACGATGACTCATAGTATAAACTTTATACTTACACCACAGGTTTCCTGTGAAGACAGGCACAGTATATTGATGTAGAAATATATGTCAAATAATGCATTCATGTACTTAATCAACGAACTAATTAACATAGCTAGCGCTATTTAAAAGGTGTTATTGGTAAGATGTGGCACTTTAGTAGCACCTAGTGGAAGCTGTGGGGAACGACAAGATTGGAAAAATCGTGTCTTCCTCCACAATCTTTTTAAAGCAAATTCTACATTTAGAATTTTTGAGTTGTCCTAACAATTACCATTACTATACTGACATTTTTTAAATGTCTGAAAATCTTAAAATGCAGTTTTGATGTTCAGTTGTGTTTTGAGGAAACAAAATGCGTAGCGCACAGTGTGTAGCTGAGGAGGGCATGGGAGTTAAAGGGTTATTCTTTTTATATATATTACTATATTATATTTTTATATATACTCATATACTGTGAGAACATCATCCCGGTTCAATTCCAGCCAGGGACCTTTGTTATATATCACGCCCACCTCTCTAAGCTAATTTCCTGTCACCTCTCTACTGTTGACGTTTGACTAAAGGCGTAAAATAAATAGAATTATATATACTGTATATTACAATCATTACAAATGGTCAGTATGTATGTCTGTTGGGTTGGATATGCACATTTAAGGCAAATAAAACATTTAAGCTACATTTGCTTGCAACTCACCACTGTAGGGGTCCTACACCTGCACTTAAACAAAGGAATCAGCCACACTCGTAAAACGTATGAATACTCTGGCATATGGAGAAGTGAAAAAGTTTTGACAATTACCCCCCTTCTATGAGTGTTAGTCATTTTTCTTTCCCTGCGCTGGTACGTATGGATGCATTCAATCAGAAGCCATTCCCACTGAAACATGCTCTTACACAGCGAGTGAGTAAACCTTTATGTAACCGCCAGTCGAGTGGGGAGTTCATTTGATGGAGAGCCCTGCTTGATTTGTTTGTGGCTCCAAAGAGGCTTACGACACGCAAGCTGCCCCTGTTCTGCTCTGATAAATGGTTCTGGTGAGAGGGAGGAAGGAGAAAAAGTGTGTGTGAGACCTCGCCAAAGACTTTGGGGTTTTTCACAGCTTAACTATATTAAGAGACAATCCCCCGCAGACACGCACACACACACAGTACACACATTATGTTCAACTATTAAATATGAATACATACACATATATGTTGAGTCATGTGTGAATGAACATTCTCAGAGGCACTTTTCTCACACACACATACACACACACACTCTGGGTGGTATCCATTGAAATAAAACAGCGGCGTGATGAGGTGGCAAGCTTTTCTGTTCAGACTCCAGAGGAAAGGGTGGCTCCCCATACTTCCACTCACTCTCCATCCTCCTGCAGAGTGTGTCGTGTGTGTGCTTAGTAACGCAGCGCTGCTGTCTTTTTGTCTTCTCTGTGCCGTCCAGGCAGGGCTGTAATTGAATGTTACCTGTCCCACCCAGCCAGTCCCCCGGCAAAACACTGCTCACTCTGTAGCTATGCTAATGGTCCGTGAACACACAGAGGCCCTTGTGGAACGTCTGTTCATGACAATGTGCGTGAGGGTCCTTTACATCTGCCTGCCTCTGTTTCTGTGACTATTATGCGTAATGAGTGTGTATTACTATAGCGACCGGCTGCTGACAGGCCACAAAGAACGGAACACAGTGGTCACGCAGTTGTCCTATCGACTCCTCCATTCTCCCCACAACACACACACGCAGTCCTCATGTCAAGACTGGGCAGAGAGTGTGCCACTGGAACACACAGATTTGCTCCGGCTGATGGCAAACCACAGCAGTGGAGCCTGTGGCGGCCTGCATTTCCTTTAATATCCTGGCTAATGTACAGAGAGAAGCCAGGGCCTCTAGAAAGCCACTGGATCCCAGCCAGACTTCCTAACCTACCACCACACCAGTCTTATGTCATGTTTTGATCAGTACAGTAGGCAGTGTTTAGTGTGGGAGATGTAAATGGGTCTTATATCTGGACATGGCAGTGTCTCAGCTCATATAAAAGGGCTCCATTTGTCTGCACTTTTTCATTCATAGTCTCATTTTAGTCCTATTATACTGTGAGTTTGCCTTAACTTTGACAATCAAAAAATGTAAAGTTAAATGATTGTATTGGCCAAAATATGAGGCAACCTCAGACTACTCCTATAGAGAAGGGTTCCCTCGAGATATTATTAGTCCAATGATAAGATGGCCCTCATCTCTGAAGCCTTTTTTTGTTTTTTGTGAACAATTGTTTTTTTTATTGCAAATCAACAGAATACATCACAATACGGGTACATTTTTACCCCTCCTTCTACCCTTAAAATACAAACATGATCTATCTGTAAATCCCACATTTGTGTAGCTTGTCCAATCAGTCATTTACTCACACACTGTCAGGCTCTTGAATGATTTTCTTCAGCATTCTTTTTTAACTTTTTGAGCTCCTCATAATGACGTCTGTGACACCGATAATTCTTGGCCGTTTGACAGATGGTTCGTTGTGGCCTGTTCTGTGAGATGCCTTCTAATTATTTTCTGTGAGAACAAAACACATAACACGAGCTGTCAGAAACTCACGTAGTCTAAACTGGGTTAACTAAGCACTTTTACACAGTAACTTCCTGGAGCCGCTTGCCTGGCAACAGCTCAGGGCCAAGAAATAGTCCGGCATAATCCCCCATAAAACGACGAATTGTCGGGTTTACACTTTGGGTTTTGTACAGATTAAGCAATCAAGATATACCATGTTAAATAGTGAGCTTTAGAGGTGCTCGTAGGCAGATTTGTTACCGTTGGACAGAGCCAGGCTAGCTGTTTCCTCCTGTTTACAGTTTTTATGCTTTGCTAAGCAAACTGCCTGCTGGCTCTAGGTTACTTATTACCAAACAGATAAGAGAGTTGTATCATTCTTCTCATCTAACTCTCGGCGAGAAAGCTAATAAGCGTCTTTCCCAAACTTTTGCTTTAAGGCTACAGACAACATAGGGATGGGCAGGGGATTTAGTGAGAGGATCTGTTGTTGTGAATATGCACATCTTTAGTCTTCGAATATAATACGACCCCACTTTTTCAGACGCAATATCCAGTCTTATATTCAGGCCAGTACAGTAATATGTACTGTGTTCATCAAGGTGTGTTGGTCCAGAGAGACAACAGAGAAATGAAGGTAAAGCAGAAGCTGAAATCACAAGAGAAGGCAGACTTCAGTGTGACAATACATCAATACATAGAGATGATGGAGGGATAGAGAATATTGAGAGAGATGTTGGAGTGAAGTGGTGGTGGGGGTGTATCGTGGCCTCGACCACACAAATTAAGCGTGGCTTCATGCGCAGACCTTCATTGCAGGATTCACAGCAGCTGGAGAAACCACATCTCCTCCCATGGAGGGGAGCCAGGGCCACAGCCAGACCCGAATACGCATCATCTTTTTTATACCACAAAAGAAAAAGAAAGAAAAAAGAGATTGAAGGAGAGAAAGGGAGAGGGGGGTGGTTTAGAGGGCAGCAGTAAAAGGGAGGCTCTCTTCATGGGGGTTTGGGGCCGAGGAGCTGAGGAAGGAAACCACAGGAGGATTACGAGCGGGGGGCTCTGTGTTTCAGTTAAACTTTTCTCTCTCTCAGAAACCGTTATATAGACTTGCTGACCCTCTCTCCCTCAGTCAGAGCTTCCTGCCTCTTTCTACCATGCAGAACCCCTCACCCGTTTCGAGCCAAATCACACCTCTCAGCCGGTCTGTGGCAGTTCATGAATTACTCCACAGAGAGGTGTTCATGCCCAGATTCACTCCCTTGCTTCCTACATACAGCTGGGGGCCGCAACTTTCTATTTTCTATATTCTTAGCATAAAACTGGCAACTTTTAGGTTGGCTGTCACCAAGTCGCTGAGTAGGCACACCTGAGGATTGCCTGTCTGACAACCTAGGACGTAGCAGCTGCTTCTGGCACTTTGATGAATGGCAAACGAAATAAGAGTGGGAATAGGAGAGGAAGGTTCACTCACTGGTGTCTCAAACCTGCCGAACGCCATGTTATTTCTCCCGCTCTGAAACTTCCTGTTGACTTGGTCATGTGACAGGGGTGGCCGTGATTGGGTGTTTTGGCCTCGTCTGGACAGGTCTGGTTTCTCTCCTCACGTGGGAGGAGCTGCGCTTGACTACCCGCAGAGGCTGGTGTTAACAATGGGTAAATGTTACGGCTAGTGTGTTTTTGTGTCAACGCAGGATAATTGCACCCTGTCCAATGGTCATCCTTGGAGCAGAGCTATATGCAGTGTGTGTATTGACTTTTCTTTTTGGACCCTATATTTTTCTTATTTGAAAGTTTTTCTCTGGCTGGGGATCGGTCTTTTTGTTGTTTTGGTCTGGGTTGACGGAAGTGGTTTTGAATAGCTTTCTCTATTGATATCGCCTCACTCTCAAAAGTTTCAAAGCCCACGGTTATTTCTAATTAATGCAGAATTACCAAGAACCGTCTCTTTACTGTGTTTGTGTGTCTTGTGGAGAGTACAGTAAGGTCCTGACCACCTACATTGTACAGTAGAAGCCCCAGCAGCCACTCCAGCTGTTGTGCATTTGCTGAAGCCTTTGTAATACAGCAGTTGTCATAGGGAATAAACGTAATTAACATTATGCTGTAGTTTCTGTCCTATCCTGTTGCTGCATGCATGTCGTGGTGAGGTTCTTGCCATTTCTATTTATTATTTACTATTTCTTTGTAGTTTATAAGAGAGGAACGTGTTTTATTAACGGTGTGGCTGCAGTCCAGAGTGAATTTATCTGTCCCCTCTGTTGGTGCAACTTCGCATTTCTACTCATCTCCTCAAATCTGGTTAACGGTAAAAAGGGAGAGGAGGAACATCTGCAAAGAGCCTCCGTAATTATATCTGAAGATGTGGAGAAGTGGGGGGGGTGGGGTATAAAGGAATAAAATGAACAGAGAGAGGGGGGAAATAGACAAAAAAACATTCTGACTGTGAAATGACTGCCAGATTTCTATTTGTGCATCTTGAAAGGCCCGTGTCTCTGCCACTGCATATGGGATGTGGGATGAGAGCTCTGGCAAATCAAAGGCGCACTGGATAAAGATCTCTGGAAGCCCATGCTAGTAAACAGGCCTATAAAAGCGGCTTGCGGGGTGGAGCGTCAAAGAAAAACTTGAATGTCTGCCCACCTCCAATAAAGCCAGAGCTTCTGCAGGCGTCGCTTCCAGCACTGCGCATGGCCGGGCGTGAGGGGCTGCCGGTGGTTTGGACCTTCATCATTGTCTCATATCCTCTGATTAAGGGCTATCAGTCATGCAGAATACTACTGTGCCTCTGATGGATTTTCCAACTTTTCTTTTTGTCTTTTTTTTAGAGTTTGCTCTCTTTTTCATCATTTTTCTTTTTTCACCACCCTGCACGCCAACTCTTCTTCTTCACCATTGCCTTTCAACCTATATTACACGCATTTCACACATTTTATTTCCACATCCATCCTGTCATTTTCTGTAATTATTAACCACCAGTTCTCTTCAATCCAACCCACTCAACAAGTCTTTTTCCAGCAAACAAGAAGTGTCCTGCAGTAGCACTTGTAGCATTAGTGCTAGCTGATCAAAACCCTGAGTCAGCAGATCTGCTCTGGCTCTGCAGCTGCCTCATTTTTTGCACTTTATCGCTGCCAACTGTCGTTGCACACTGTGCTTTTTTTTTTTTTTTTTCCTCCATCAAGGATGTAAGTGTTTGTGACATTGTGGCTAGAGGGGGCGGAGGTGTTGAGGCCAAACTATTTCATTTGAAACAACTCAAACCCGGTAGCATTCCAATGTAGGCAACCCTCCTGCAGTTTGCCCGAGAAGGAAAAAAAAATAGGAAATAGAAAAACATGGCTGCGAGCTTTGCGGTAGAGAAGGCTTCATGCTGTGTGGCATTTGTGTGTTGTTGTTTTTCTTTTTGGTGAGCAAAGTACTTCACACCACAGAAACACCCTTTACCTTTAACATTGATAATGAAAAACACCTCTCATTTGGGTGCATTTAGTTGTCCTCTTTATCACCAGCTTACTGTATATACAATTTTATCATAATATCAAATTTGGGTGGTATTTAGAATTGAACATACACTGGAAATAAAGTATTAAACACTGTGCTTCAAGAAAGGAGCCTGCATGTAACTCTTATCTTTGTGTGATCATACTGTACATCACAACACCAAGGCCCTATTTCCTGAGGCTCTGTAGTATGAAACTTACATCACACGTGATGCAAAATGTGGCAAATATCTCATATACCCTCACTTTGTCCCTATTAATCTTCTTCAGTGTCTGTGGCAAATGCACCTCCCAACAAAGAGCACTCTGTGTGAAGGCAGACGGAGCAGTGCCCTCCAGTGGTGGTGTAGCAGCTAAAAGGGGCCCTTCAGCGCCACTCAGCTTTACATGCATTCCTCCTCGGTCGTAGTCAAGGGCTCGTGGCTGACAAAGGCACACACAGCAGCTTTAAAAAAAAAAATTCTGTTTCCACCACAGTCTGAGGAATGTTTATCAGTGGTAAGCACACTGCCCTGGAAGCATATGGTGTGGTTTCACTGCTTTGGGTGCACGAGAGGTGAACTTAAGGAAAAGTCGTATGATCATAGGAGACCTAACGGATGGTTGAACATGTGAGTTTCTTGTAGTAAATTCTGCTCTGTGTTGTCCACCTATTCATCTGATAAAATCACTGACAAAACAAGTACTGCATTACTTTTTATCCTTTACTTTTGACACCTTCCTCTGAAATGCCCTTAAAACACACTCACATGAATGCATGTGCACACACACACATACACAGCTATACAGTATATATACTATATATAGGTGTACAAACTATTATTATTATTATTACAGCACTGCCAAGCTATGTGCCAGTAACTAGGGCACAACCAACCAGTTCAGCATGACATGTTCCTCGACCTAGATTCTACAATTGTCTTGGACACAATTTTAGGGCGACACTCCCTAAGCATGATGGGATACTAACTGGCACATTATCTTAGGAGCCACACCAGCTTTCATTATAATTTCTACTTCACACTTTGTAACCCACACGTTTGTGTTCTTATTGTGTTGTTATAGCCAATTTTTTCTGGTGGAAGGTAAATAAGTACATTTACTCAAGTACTGTACTTATATTAAGTACACTTTTAGGTACTTTTACTTTACTTGAGTATTTCGACTACCATTGTACTCCACTACATGTATTTGACAGTTATAGTTAGTAGTCACTTTTCAGATTAAGACTTGATAAAGTTAGCTCCACCTCAGCCAACTGCCACATTTAAGTAGAGCTTACATGTTAATGCATCAATAATAATGAACTAACTAATATAACTTTGACACCGGCCATTCTGCATAATGAGTACTTTTGATACTTTTAAGTACATTCTGTTGTCAGTACTTTTACTTCAGTATATTTTGGAAAGCAGGACTTTGTGAGGAGGTAATTTGATTGTGTGGTGTTGTTACTTTTGCACCACTGCAGCCTGATACAGGTAGGGGTGGATAAACTATCATGAGCACATGTACAGTAGAATACAGTCTACAACAGCCCAGCAGTAAATATTGCTTTTGTTGAGCTCATAATGTTGCCATTGTGTCTAATCCTCATATATGAAGGTTTTCACACCCTAATACACTATATACACTATATGTATATCACATTTTGCTGACGTAATTAGCCAATATTTGAAAAAACAAATAATCCCCTCTAAAAATTATATATATTAATGCCATAAACTTTGTTAAAAGACTCGTAACTCCACAAACTCATCTTATATACACACAGGCTCCTTGTCTCTGTCAGCAAGGCTTCCAGTGCTCTCACTTTAATGACCTTCTCCCCAGTAGGCCTCGTTAACTTCTCCTCAGGACAAATTAGGAGGTGTTACATGTGTCAGAGGTCACTCCGCTGCTCTCTTATGGCAGTATGCAGCTCTCCCAAATTCACAACACATGTTCACATCATCTGTAACCCTAAAAGGTGTTAACTCAAAGTTCAGCACCTCATTTAAATCCCTGGTTAGTGCCACAGCTCAGCCTCGCTGAGTCACTGGCAGACAGGGACAGTTTAATCAGAAATGAACAGACAGGAGTTTCTGCAATGTGCTGAAGCCTCGCCGACTGAAGCCCCTTCTCTGTGACAGACAGTTGTTTATCTGTGGTCCAGATAAATAGGACCTCAGTATAACTGGATGTAGAATAAAGGACAGTTGGTATCATGCAAGCATGCAATAGAGGGATTGTGGCAGGTATAATGCAGAGATGTTAGACCAGAAGATGAAATTATAGTCCACAGGTTTATTTTGGTTTCATGCCACATGCTATTAGTTTATATATATATATATATATATACACATATATTATGATATTTTTAGGTCAGAGGCATTGCTTTGAGCAATGTGGTATTATAGTTCCATCAGAAGCTTCTGGGTTTCAACTTTGCTAAAAGGAAAAACCTATTTTCTTTTAAATTTCATTGATTTGGTTCCCATTGATAAATGGTGCATTAAAATCTGCTGGTTCCAAACTTTTCCAATAGTAATCAAATCAAGCACACAGTTGCTGTTTTACAGTGAAGATTATTAGTGAAGTCAGAGCCCACCGGATAGGATTCATATAACACCCCCTCCACTCTTTGGAACAAATACACTTGTTTATTTTGGTCTGTACCCCGTGATTTCTCGAGTGTAAGTGTAAATTACATGTTGCCACCATTAAATATTAAACCCAATGGACCATTAATAATTAATGGCATCAATTCTTATGCAACGGTGGCCGAGGAGCTGGCCCAGAAAGGCCCCTTGCATTAGGCTCTTCTTGAGGTTAGAGACTGTGGCCACCGTACCCACCCATTTCTTTTTAGCGGGCTGATGGACGGTCGCAGGAAGTTCGTAAAAGAAGATCTCCCCCACCAGAACGGCATCGTCTTGGGCAGGGAATGGCAGAGTGCTGAGTGGATGTAAGTGCTTCTTCAACCACAACTAAGTATGTTCTGTGGACCTGAGGACTCTCAAGCTGTGGGCAGGATGGGCATAATGATTGGTTTGGAGGAGAGAATGGGGTGTGTAAGTGTGTGTGTGTGTGTTTGTACATGTTTGTCTGTGTTTGTGTGTGTGTGTGTGTGTGTGTGTGTGTGTGTGTGTGTGTGTGTGTGTGTGTGTGTGTGTGTGGACAGAGTGGTACAGGGTAGGTTACCCACATGGCTTCCAAAGCCTGCCAGCTGTTCCCTCTGCCCCCAAAAGTGGTGTGTTTGGGGTGGCCTGTGGCATCTCAAAGTGCTACCGCTTCAAAGGTTTATTCAATAAATGGACAGCCATAATTATTGTGACGATAAAAGCTCAAAACCACTGATGGAATCTGATAGTAAATATGACTTCCCTGACATAGGCCCAGAGAGACAATCGCTCAGTGAAACTGTGTATTATAATATAAGGCTAGAAACAAAGCATGATAGTAAACACTGTGTTTATTGTCAAAGATTGTAAGCTGCTTTAACTGTCCAATAGTGTGCATTACTACTGTACAGTGTACTATAGTGCAGGGAGCTGTAAAAGTCTCTCCCTATACGGTTCAACAGCCTCTCTACAGCACACTTAGCTCCCCCTGGCAGTAATCAATACAGCTTAATAATAACCTATAATCAGTCTCGTCACGTTGGGAGTGATGGTGACTGATAGGCCTCTGCTATCCGCCTGGCGCTCCTGCTGACACTAATGCACCGACTGTCTATGAACGACTGTTTATTACTCAATAAGGACTTTTGGAAAGAGCCTGATCAATAATGAATGGTGCTCCCTTAACTCTGCTCTGCCTACACGCATGGAGGAGGCAGAGAAATAATATGTAAACAACAAAGCATCTTGTCTAATGTGTCGAAGAGTTTTACAACAGTGAGGGTGAAGAATGTCCTTCAAAAGTGCAACTAGCTGAGCTAAAACAAGAGTGGATATTGGACTTAGTCATCAGGTGGACAGAAACAAGACTCCAAATGAATGTTAATGTTGCCTGGTATGTGCTTGACATTTAAACTTGTGTCTACAGCTTGTTGTAATAAAATTCAATAAAGGTTGGGTAGGCAGTATTTTTTTGGTGTCATTGGGCAAAAAATTCATAATAACCCTTCAACATATTGTAAATTAAGTGGTCCAAGAGCAAACCTCTACTTCAGCCCCTCCTCTTGGCTCTGTTTTCAGGCTTCAGAAAATCTAGCCCATGACGGGAGACTTTAGCCCATCACAGGTTATTTCAGAGAGACGGTGAATCTGAAGGCTCTGTGGGTAATAGCAGAGTGCCCCAATACTATTGGCGCTGGAGGGGCATCTTTGAGAAGACAAGTCGCGGCGAGAGGGACCTCCCTACGAGGCATGAGGTTTCGCAGGGCGAGTGATTCCTTCTGCTGCTGGTCAAAGTTGTGGGTTTGGTGGGAGGGGCTTAGCGGAGTGATACGAGGCAGCAGAGAGAGAGGCGTAAGGTTTTGCATAGGTTGCACAGATTTTGCCTACCCCAGCTTTAATACAGGTTTAAGTAAAAGCAGTGATACCAAAATGTAAAAATACTTCCATTACAAGTACAATTGTAAACATGTGAGCAGGATTTTAATGTTCTACTTATTTGTAGAACATAGAACATTAAAGTCTAGTCAAGGTGGAACTACTTTGAACTATTTTTCATATGCAAATGGTTCATAGTTTAGATAAATTGATCATATGTTTTGCATGAAAAGTCTTATTTTGCAAAATAGATAGTAACTACAGCTGTCAGATAAATGTAGAAGATTAAAAGGCACAATGCTTCCTTCTGAAATGAAGTGGATTAGAAGAAATAAAAGGAGCATCAAGTGGCAATAACTGACTGACTGTCACTATCTGCTGTAGAGAATAGGTGAAAGAGAGCAGAGAGCTACTTAAAGCAACAGCAGCCTTGTTATGCTGTTTTACAAAGCTATTCAAATGGCTTGATTCATTTAAACATGACCACCAGTGATTAAGGTAACGGACATTGGATGCTGTGAAGCTATAATTTTGCTCTGTGGACTGAGGTGGCCTTCCCTCTCGATAGAAACCCATTTCACATGGTCAACACACTTTGATTCTGGCCACTGAATGGTCCTTTTCAGCTGACACCCTCACTTTCAAACAGCAACGGCGACAGATATATAAAAGCAGCTCTTCAGGCCTTAGAAAATATTTTGGGAAACCAAAATAGTCTGGCACTTATGAGAGAGTGAGCGAGAGAGAGAGAGAGAGAGAGAATGACACTTTTTTTCAATGTAGCTGGAAGAGCGACGTGCAGTATATCTGCCTGTTGAAATCTCATTGGAAGGAGAAAATGTTTGTTTTTTTCCTTTTGGCCACAACTTAGAAACCCAAGGAATCTGCTGTCCTGCTCACTCCACCGTCTGATGGTTCAGTGTTAGCGGTTGCCTCCAGAGTCGTCAGGGCGGGGTTGGGGGTTGGTGGTTGGTGGGGGGCTGATTGACTCTAAAAGTGGCTGAGGTTTCCTCAGGTCCTGTTTGGGCATACCGAGGCCATCCTGTGCTGAGCCCGGCCTAACACCAGAAGTAACCCAGTTAGAGAGAGAAGAGACGCCCCGTCGTCTACCCATCCCTGTCAAAATATTTGTTCCACATGGATGGGGGCTGTGTGTGTGTGCGTGTGTGTGTGTGTGTGTGTGGCTGTGTGTGTGTGTGTGTCTGTGTGTGTGTTTAATAGGATGGTCAGTGGGACTTGTGGCACTCCATGTGTGGGCACTGCCCAGTCTGTCTTGCCACCCTTTGCAACCACACACACTCACTCATCTCACCTTTGCAGGACGAGTGTATGTCCGTCCCTGTCCACACACACACACACATACACACACCAACACCAGATTCAGACCACCCAGGCAAGTGGGGAACCATGAGAAGGCCACTTTATGCTCCCAGACAGCCCAGTCCAACCACAGTGGCGCCCCTCTAACACCCATGCTGCCGCTATTACCCACAGAGCCTGTTTATATGTGTGTGTGCTCATATGCATCATTCAGTCTATCCGTCTGCATTGACAAATGTGTGTGGACGAGGTAGTGACTCTTCTCTTTATATTCTGCCAACCACAGGCTCCAGCACATTTAACAGGGTTAATTTGGTTAAATGACTCCAGTGCAACATCAGACGTTTCACATTTGATACCTGGCAAACCTTGATGTGCTAGCATCAAGTCCAGCCTCAGTCATTACTCCACTGCTTTCTCTAGCACAACCATTATCCATGCTAATATTCATTGTGCTGGTGTGTGTTGATAGAAGCAGAATGGGAGGCTGGATTGGTCAAAGTGCTGACATTTATCCTGTGTGTTTGTGGCTGCAATGGTTTGGTCTGGACTTGTCATGTGACCGCCTCGGCTTTGTTCTATGTCTTTCTGTAGACCATCACCCAACCATGATGGAAATTGCCAGGGACAAATTAGCCACATATGTTGAATAATGGTTACAACAATTGATTGGGCACAGCTTGCCTTAGGGGAGTTTCTATGTGTGCATGTGTGTTACTGTGATAGAGCATATGCATGTGTGCTTTCAGATTTCCAAATCATTGTACTCATTAATTAAGCTTGCGTGCATGCAGAGCGGTGTGTGCCACTCATTGTGTGCCAGCTGGTATTTGGACAGTGCGACATTTGCATTTGTTTGTGTTCATCTTCGTATCGATTCTCTGTCAGTGATCAACAATCAGCCACTGACATTTTCTCCGAATGCTGTGACATTCCTGATGAAGGAGGAGGAGACGTGAGGGAATTGCACCGACAAAGCTGGAAAAGCACGAGTCACTTTCTGTGATGCTTTTCCAACCGAGCCTCCCACCACGCCACGCATGCCATGGCAGACGTTCCACCTTTGATTGATGACTTCTTCTATTGTCGGCCTTGGTGCCTATGATCTTTTAATAAAGTTTGTTTTTATGCCCAGAGAGCTGGTTGGACATACTGCAGTGGCTCATGGCCGTGGAGGTTGCTCCATCACAAACAGTACAGAGTAAAATGCTCAGCTTCTGCATACATTTGAGGCAAATATAATAATACATTTATACTGTATATTCGGTTGTGATCTCTTGAAGCTTATTTGATTGGCATCTGTTTATCAGCTGCTTCCATCTCTTTCATGGAGAATACGATAACATTTTAAAATTGTTTTTAATGTCTTATGTGGTTCTGAAGGAGCTTTCCAAAGTTTGAAAAAATAACCCTGACGATGCGTGATGTGATGTGACAAACTGGAGGTGTGGAGTTGGTATTTAGCAGGCAGGGGGGGGGTCTAATGAAAGATACTATTGGTTTGCATTATGGGAAATGTAGGATCCAGAGTTTTTGGAGCCTGACCCATACTAGGGACTAAACCTCAGATATATCGGCCTTTACTGCTTCAATTTTGACCATTCCTTTTTGTATCTGTCATTTTTGCAAACTTTATGGAAATGTAATACTAAATCACTGGTGTATCCCTTTAATACTTTAAAATGCACCATTAGCAAACATAGCTTCCACTGTAACACATTCTTAGAAGCTGAATTTATGAAATATAAGTGTATTTGAGGCTAATGCCATGCAGTGTGATAGGTCACGTGCATATGAAGAGGAGAATGGAAAAGTTGTGGTGTTGTAATAAGATAATTCTCACAGTATATTAGATTTCCAAAATAAACACACTTTTGGTTTATTTTGTTGATTATGTAATGCACTGTGATTTTGTTTAAAATCATTTTTACTACACCAACTTACCAAGCGACATTTCATGTGCTGTGTTTAAAAGTGGTCACCATGGGAAGGATGAGAGCGAAGGAACAGCAGAGGGAAAATAGAAAGTAAAAACATGCATAGAGACGCTGTTGCCATTGCAGCCGACACGCCAGGAGGATGATGAAACCACCGATGTGAGCTGTCCATTCAGGGACAGAGCCTCCTATTTGTTTTTCTTTCCCGCTTTCTGATTGGCCAGCGGAGGTGTGCGGCCAGTGAGCAGAGAGCTTCCTCTCCAGAGCCTGATGACAGATCTAAAGGATAGTTCCCTATCCCCCTTGTTACAAATAACTTCCTCTGACATGTTTGGGCACGCTGACAATGTTTTGAGTGAAAACAGCTTTCAGGGTTGGATGGGATACAAGCTTTCAACCCCTAGGGTGGGCTACTTCTTCAACTGCTGCTTTATCCCTCTGAAGAGAGAAAGCAAGAGGGACCGGAGAGAGAAAGAGAGACAGACAGAGCCCAAGCAAGACTGGGATTAAGGACTGCACAAGACAGTGAAGCGCCATGAATAAAAGCAGTTGGGACTGTAAGCGTTTTGGCTTTACAGCGTGACACAGGCCTGTTTTTTCTCTTTCACTCTCTGCCAGCGCTTTAAAGACAGCAGGAGGAGGGAGGGGATGAGCCGGAGCAGAGGTGTGTCATTGTTGACACAGACAAGAAAGAATGCCTGGACAGTTTTCCTCTGTTACTGCGACTGGATCCACTTCTGTGGTCTGGGCTGTGTGTTTAGAAACAGTTCCAGGTCGTTGCATGTGATCTGTGTCATGGGCACAGACAGGCTTTGTGTCTGCACTCTGTCCTCTGGGTCGGAAATCATTGAGCAGAACACGTTCTACTGCTTTGTGTACACCGCAAATCCTTTGTTTTGAGTCAGCGTAGGCATACAAGCATTGTTGTTGCTTCTTCTTTTTTTTTTTTAAATCTATCACTAATTGACCATTTGCTAAACCCACCCCCCAAACAGCAATTCTCTAAACATAGCTTAGCAACTGTAACTAGGCATGGCAGGCCTGTCAAGCTTTGGATTTCTCCACATTAAAGTGGGGTGACATTGGACTATAATACTAGTGATACTCAGCATTTAAAGCATTTGGAGGGTGGTGTCTTTTTTTTTAGCCTTTCCAAAAGCCAAAATACAAGGAATGGAGTAAACAGTGTGTCTATCTGCTCTAAAGTAAGCTGTACCTGTTAGCGTTTCAGGCTAACTAGCACACTGCCTACAGTATACTACTACAGTGGTAACCAAGTGTTACTTCTAAGGCCGTATTCAGACCAAATCAGGCGTTGCAGCGATTAGCGCAGGGTTGTGCGGCGGTGCGGGAGCGTCACTACATGGCCATGCTGATTGTAGCAATCCCAACTTGAAGAGCGATACAACGGCAAGCGACTGCATGGCGATTAACGTCTTTGTACTCCCTCGTGGCAGGGTCGAACAGCTGGTCAATCAGTCTCTCTTCCATCTTCACAGTTGCTCGGTAAACAGTGGAATACTACAATGCTACATGGTAAACAAAGTTTTTCTTCACCTGGGCGTCTTCCGGTCTGATCGCTGGCATGATTGGCCGCCGCAGTGTGACGTCGGTTGCGTTTCTCCAAGGGTTGATTCTGTTTTAACTTTTCGCCGCAGGGCTGCTGCATTTTTACTGCACTAGCCCCGTTCAAATGAATGGGAGTACTGGCGTTTTCGCCGCAGCGCCTGATTTGGTCTGAATATGGCCTAACTGAAACGAGAAGCCTGCTGTCTGAAATCAAAAAGCCATTGTTTCAAAAATGAGTGAGAATTTCGAGTGTTGACTCTGCCATCATTATCACTGTAAACTGCATATGCCATGCTACAGTGTAAAGTTTGTCAGGCATAGCAAGAGTAACCAAGGGGGGCGGGGCTTAGTGAGTGGTCAGCTCTGGCCTCAGTCAGTTTTTGTCTCTGTCTCTCTTACACGTTTTCCTTCTGTTTTTATCAGCTGTCCTTTGGGGCAAGTCTTCCTGATCAGGCCCATCGGAGCGCTGGTATGTTACCCTCAATTGCCTAATCAGAGGAGATGGTGAAATCAATGAGGTGGATGGATCCTAACAGGAATCTGAAATGAACACCAGCCCCTAGGATCAATGTGTCCTCGCCTCTGTGTGTTTGTATGTGCGAGCATGAGGGGCTGAAGAGGTTCGACCTTCAGCAGGACAGCAGCGCTTTATGCTTGGGCTGTAATGGACCGCTTTTGGGAAATGATAGAGGGGGAAGAAGAGGAGGACAGAAGGGGTGTTAATTAGAGGTCGAAGGTTTGCAGAAGGATTCAGCCACCACAAGCCACTTTACTAAAATCATAGAACAATCTTTTGAGGCCAAATCAATCTATCTATTGTATGAAAGGGCAACTGATCCTGTATGATCAATCATAGACACCATGAAGGATGTGTGAGTGTAGGTGAATGCATATTGATTTAGTCTATGGCAATTGTATTGGAAACCAAAGGCATTAAAAAACATTTTGATGGCGACGGCAGAGGAGGACGAAACCCCGAGGAGCTGACAGATAAGATAAGCAAAGGACCAAATGAAAACCGCATGGATGAGAGGTGAAAAGAAGAGAGACTCAGGAGTGGCTCGTCACCAATCTGTTCACCATCTGGTCTCCATCACCTCTGCCATGACTCCAGTGATGTCACTCTGAGAGGAGATGGTACCAATTAGAAAACAGACTGAAGACATCTCCTGAACAGGGAGATCTGGGCTCAGTCCCAGGTCTCTGTATCAATAGTCAGTGTGCACCTTTGCCACCAAGACCAGGCATGTATATGTTTCTAGTTATGGCTCTTGATATTTAGTATTGATCCAATAATTGTCATAAAAGAAGGGTGCAAAGCAAATCACGTTATCATCATTCAGCTTTGTAGATGATGGCAGTCTGGCTGGGAAAATCCATCACATTTTAAAGCTCCTCTGTCACCTCAGGAGCGAGACGAGCAGCGCTGGCTCTCCTCTTATTTCTTTATCAGGACCGGAGACGGCTCAAGCGCTTTCCCAGAATCTGTCAGGGCCCGGTGAGCACAACGCTTCATCCATCACAGGAGCCAGCTCCACAGGCTTTTCATTTTACTGGGGAGGCCCACTTCAGAGGCCAGGCCCATTAAGTTTTCACATTCGTGTCCCAACGCCTGTCATTTGGCTCACATCAACCGAAACACTCTTTCATTCTCGCTGTTTCTCTCGCTCTCTTCCTCAAGTCGCATTTATCTTTATTTCTCAGTTTCTCCCTCTTTGCCTCCCCCCCATCGTTTCATCACTTTTCTCACTTCTAATGAGGAGTGAACTCGTTTTGAAAATTATGACGTGATCCTGAGGTCAAAGCTGCAAATGAAACACACGTTTCAGAGCTCACCCAAGACAGCAAGAGAGTACGTGCAGGGCTTCCAAAATAAGGCTTCTTCAGTGCGTGTGTGCATTTGTGTTCCTTTCATAGTGTGACTATTAGTTCCCAGTTATCCCACATAAACAGAACATCACACTGTAATTGCTGGTTTAACGAAACAATCTGCCTTTAATCCTCAAGTCACGTGCATACTAAACAAAAGAGTGAGAACAGCGCTGGTTTTTCTCAGCAGTTAAGCAGAAAATTTTTGGATCTGCCGAATGGCTGAATTTGACCATCTAAACACTATCAGGTTCCTGCTATTACTCTATTTCCCCTTCTAAAAGCATGGCGTGCAGCGTGTGTCGTTCTGGAGGGCCAGATCACAGGCTAACATTGTTGACAGTCAGATTTAGTCTTGGAACAGACCTGATGCCTCAATCGCTTTTAAACCCTTCATCTTCTCTGACCATTTAAAAGTGGTTCTGGTATCGCTGCCAATCATTCCGCAAACATTTTCCCTAATAGGAATCCGATGACTCAAGGCAATTTATCCCTCATTCTGGCACTGCCTAAAATTGTTGTTAGGCCACAAATCTGGCATGATAACATTTGGTCTCAATGGAGGCGAAATGGCGTCTCTGAACTATCCATGTTATGGGTCTCCACTGTAACACAGTGATGCAACACTAACCCTTAAATACTCTCTTCCAGATTGGTGTCTCTCATGTAGGCTACAGTATGTCCCATAACTTACATTAAGTATCCTTCATTTAAAGGGAGACTACCTTCTTAACTTTTACCACATTCTTTCTCTTATGAATGAAAAGTTGAATTCAGAGGCAATAAAATACACCATAGCTCAATTCTATACATTCAGGAGTTTTACCGATACAGCTTATTGGCTAATGTTGGCAGTTTGCAAAGCTGTTTTTTATTTATATTTTTGCACACCCGTGTTTACATCAGCTAGCAGTCTTCTTTGCCGCATATTGCTGGCACATTGCTGTGTTTGTTGGTGCACTACCAACATTACTGGTCGATCAGAGCAATAAAGCGGTCGGCAGGAATGTGTTTTGAATCACCCGCGTGCTTGTGCGCATACATGTGTATCCTTGTGTGTGTGCTAGTACAGATACAAACAAAACGGGGACCTGCTTTTGAAAACGTTGCTCCATGGCACCACTAGTGGTCAAATACTCCACATTGTACCTTTAATTAATTATAATTTTATAGCCAAACCAAAGAGTGAATAATTAGTTCAGCATACTATCTGTATAATCCAGTATAAATGTAAGATTACTATATGTAAATTCTGTCAAACACAAGTATTATATAAAACACAGCTGTCAAGTAAAGCACAGCTGACAGCCACTAATGATTTTTGAAAACAGTTGTTTAGTGGGTTTTATAATTCCCGGAGGTTTAAAAATCATTAGCACAGGAATAATAACACAAATTCTTAGTTCATTTGGAAATGTGTATCGTTACGACGGTGAAATTTACTTCCCTCCAGCTCTTCATTGCAAAACATGCCACACACTTGAGTAAATCGCATGTAGTATTTCTGTAATAGGTGTTCTGATTGTAACCACAGCTCCCAACTCATTAGACATGAACAGACACGGCCAGGGTTGGGTTTTGCCATCTCATTTGCATGTTTTCATTGTTGTTGTGCCAAGCAGAAATTTGTGGCAATCCACATCAGACTGCCAATAAGGCAGCATTTAAAGTAAACATGCTGATCATTCCTGTGTGCTGTGATTGTGGTATAGTGTGTTCTCACACGTTTCTGGGACAGTGTTTGAGGCACGTATCACCCTCTGTGTGTCACCACTCAACAGTCAGGGTCCAAAGAGAGAGTATTGATTAGGGGTCAGCAGGCTGCAGGCGGTTTATTTACTCTCCTCTGCAGCTCGCAATTTGAAGGGAGGAGCTGAGAAATTCTCCTGAACGGCCTCTTTGTCGATTTTGACCTTCTCTCCTCTCTTACCCCTCTCTACCACTCGAACCTCCATCCAGGAAGGAAGCAGTTGTTGTGAAACACTCGGCCGGCTTCTTCTGCACATCATCTGTCAGCTCTCTCAGAAAAACAGCAACAAAGACAGAAGTGGTTTTGGACGTTGTTCTATCTATCAATCAGTGTGTTTGGGTTATCTTGCAAAGCACTTAAGTCTTTTTGCATATGCGCAGCACTTCAATGAAAACTCCACTTTCATTTAATCTCTACATTTTGACTCATTCACTCTTTTACTCCGTTTCCCTCCCTCTCCAAGCTCTTTAAGGTGTTTACATAATGAACATATTGAATTTGTTACTGGGCCCAAGTCTTATTTCCACTTCGCTCTGGGTAAATAAAAGGATAGACCCTATATTAAAACATATTTTTAAAATTATATGATAATTAAACCAATTAGAAGTTGTTTATGGGCCCGTGCTTGGGTTATGGCCACTTTGGGCATGCCATTGAACAATGTGGATCTTGTTTGGCTGACGTTTGAAGCGGTTTGGCTGTTGTCAGGGTCCTGTTAACTGAGACTTTTAAATAGCTGCTTTTTGAAGCTCTGTCGTGCGCTCTGCAGTCAGCCCAATCCGTGGGCTCCTGGAAGCCCGAGGGGAACATTATCAAATTTAACACAAAAACACACATTCTGTTTTATATTTTGTCAACCATATCCCCTCCACCAACCCGCCCCCAATAAAGAGTCACTGGTCCCTTTTTTTCTACTAGAGCTCCACCTACTGTATTTCAACATCTTCGTCTTGACTAACAAGAGTTAATCATACTTATCTCACATTCACTGGAAAGGTGCTGCTGCGTTTCATAGTGATGAATCATGTGAACATGGGACCTTGAAACACTTTTCTACAGGCCCAACCTTAACTGTATTAACACCTTCTTTCACAAGCTAGTTTATGCAGAAAACTTTTTTCATCTAAATTCACGTTAACTTATGCTGTTACAGCGTGAAATTTATCAAAGACGTATTCTATTTTAACCTCAGCTTTTAAAAGATCCGATTCAATTTTGAGAATGTCATTACACCCACTGTCTTGCTGCTTGGAGTTGAGCACAGACGGGCGAGAAACCGTGCATCAGTGCCTTTCCTCCCGTACATTTCAGAGAAGGCTTTCACAAACCGCTGGTAAAAATGTTTGTCTGAAGTTAATGGTCCTCTCCTCACACTTGAGACCAAACAGAACAAACAAAAAGCACTTATGTCAAACAGCATCCTTCATTACATAGGAAAGAGAATGTTTTATTAACTCTAAATAAGCCCCACACCTATCGTAAACACCTATATTACTGTAATGCTATCATTAAATGAGCGAGAGGAAGCCTTTCAGCCTGATAAACAGCAAACAGCTCTCCATTTGCCTCTGACTAAAATGATTTAATGGCCAGATTGAATCAGTGAAATTAATTTGTTGTTTCAGTCCCAATGTATAAGCAGCCTGAGCCTGAGCCAATGGGAATTTACAGTATATTCCTCTAACTCCCGGTCACTATGACTTCTGAATATTTGCAGCTATTTCAAGCATTTACAGTATGGAGCCCCAGACAAAACATAGTCAAATGTTTTCAGACAAGTCAAGAATATAACTGAAGACATCAATAAACATTATTAAAAAGCAATATGAAACCTTTTCCACACACAGACCCCAGAGCAATTCCTACGTTGGCCATACGTGGACATGCCCATCTCATTACCATAAGTAAATATGTAAGTAATAGGACCATTTCAAATTTGGTTGGAAAAATAGGAAATACATAAATGATTAAATGTGTGCCGGGACCCAAAAAATAGGAAAACTTAGTAAAATGAGCCAGTGAAAGACAAAAAGAAGAGTAAAATAAATTAAGTTTTAATTTATTTTATCAATGGATTGGTGGTGAAGGAAAAAATAAAAAGCTTTTTGCTCTTTTTACCAACTGAGGGGAGGTTAAAGGGAAAGAATAAAGCTTTGTATATCTTTTTAATCTCCATTTTGATTATTTATCTAACAGTATTATTTATTGATGTATCCAGTCAACTTTGTCTGATTAACTTTTAAAGTTTCGGGCCTCCATAGACATTATGGAGCTCAGGTTTTATCACCCCTTTGCCTAAGCAGCCATAAATCTATCCACTGCCTCTAATATTGGTGAGTGTTGATAGACACAGCATCACGATGAGGCCTTGTTTACTTTTGAATATCAAACGACTTGTTTCATGCCATTAAAGAACCCACATGTCGTCACGTGTGGGAAGACTCATACCTCTGGTTAACCATTATCTTACATCAGGTTCAGCATGCTAGGCTGCAACCCAGATCAGCCCTGAAATGGGCGGTTGATGTGAAGAGTGTGTGTGGCGGGCGAGCGGCGTGGGTCGGCTCCAGTGGATCGGCGTTAGCTGCAGCAGCAGCACTGCTAGTCCTGCTCAGGGTATTTTTAACTGTCAGCACTAAATGCCTCATTCAGCCCCTGCATACCCCCCCACCCACCTCGTAACCTCAGCCAGAATACCTTCACTTCTGTTTACACAGCACCACAGGCAGGCTTGCCAGCTGTTTACACATGCGCACACACACTCAGACGCACACACACGCTTACACATACTTAAAAAACACAAATATGCAGCATGCTTTCTCTGCTACACACACAGACAAACACTCAAACACAGAACACATCTATATAAACTCAGTCTCCGTGAAAACATATTCATATTTTGCAAATGTAGACACCGAAATAGACTCTTCCACTCATACTGTACACACCCACACACACACAAACACACACACACATCATGTGATTTGGCCCGGGCCTGTCCCGTCTGTTGGCGAGTTAGAGGATCGGAATGTGTAAGAAACGGTGCCCACACATCAAGCAGCCGCCCAATGCTCGATGTTGGCATCACACACAGTGGGGAAGTGTACCGAATGAAGAGCAGGAGAGGAATGCAGACAAAAAACTTGCCTTTATTAAACATCACTGCTGCAATTAAACACGCTCCTTCTCACCTTCTGTCTCACTCTCTCTATAATCATATCAGGGAGATAATGGGTGGCACTGGGTGGTGTGACGAGACGATGGTTATCTTGAAGAGCCAGCCAGACAGCAATCAATCATTTTGGTGAGACAGCTTTATGACTTTTAATGAATTTCTCCCACGCCACCACCAACGCTGGATATTCAGTCGCAGCCAGAAGCAGTTTTCTTCTCCATGCTAAAATCTGAAGGCACTTATCTGAAGTTGTGCTCTTTTGGCAAAAGAGTCTGAGCTTTTTCTTGGGCGTGAATGAGATCTGAAGTTGTCTCATAGTACACAATCATTGTTCAGTCAAGGGATGTTTCAACATTGCATCACCCCGTGTGCACAGCCGTCTCCCGGGCCCCTGCGTCTCTTTCCCTGTGTTAGCTCCTGAGTCTGTTCAGCGCTAATGAATGAACGAGGGGAGCTGTGGCTGAGCTTCTCTGTATTTTTAGGGCTGTGTGCCTGTGGTCTATGTGGCCTGTCCCATTCAGAGGAGCCATGGGGGGATATTTTTGGCCACGGGCTGAGTTGAGTCCAGGCCCACACAGAATCGCTGACAGACGCAGGCAAGAAGGAAAGAGGGATGTTTTCCTATTGGGAGGAAACCAGGCCTGATTATGGAGGGGAGAGAGAAACCAAGAGAAAAGGCAGATGACTGTGCTTGTGTGTGTGTGGAGCAGAGATGAGGAGAGAGAAAAAGAGAATTATTCTGATTTCCACACCCTTCCGCTTTGTAGCCCACATATTTGAGAGGCTTTTAATTTGACATTAGTCTAATGAAGAAAACAAAAAGTGCCTTTTGTCACACTGTTATCAGCTTTTTATTCTTAATGGTTAATGTTATCCACTGACACACACACACACACACAGGGTCAAAGTAACCATACACCACATGTCCAGATGCAAATGAAAACAAAATAATGATAATTACAGTAATTGTTTCCCAGTTTTATATTATGTTTTCCCTCCGCAGTTGGTTTAGTCCGTATTAATGATATTAAGGATACCTATAGTCTTATTTATACAGCTCTCCAGATGCTATTTCAGTTGGCTCACTGATTGGAGCGATTTGCATGCTCCATGTAATGTGGATACAGCTCTCAGGCTATGATTCCCCATATTAATATTTAATTGCCATCAAAGTGTGTTTTCAAAGTATAGGGTGACGCTCCGGTCTCTCAGCCCAGTCACGACAGAGCTGATTCCGGAGCGGGGTGAGGAGCGTTGTGTGGTTGCAAAGAGACGAGTTTTCGGTCATCTTATCCCTCCCTCCTCGTGCGCTGGCACCTGTAGCGCCTCTCCAGCAACAGTAAATCACATGACCATTTCCTCGCGAAGAAATCCTAATCCTCGCGCCAGATCCGCCCGGGTGCAAGCAGCTGCCTCGGCCCAAGACATGTTGAAACCCGAGGCGGTGGCATTAAGAATTAAAAACGCTAGAAAGTGGTCCCTGTGCGCGCCTTGTTTTGTCATCAATGTTCCATTAGTGTCACTTTATTCCGCGCCTCCCCTCCTTCTCCCCTCAGTGTGTTTGAGTCAATATCGGGAAAGCCGGCCCGTTTCTGCCCAAATGGTTACAATATACCTTCTTCACGCCTAAAGAGCTGACAAAGATTATTAGGCTGATCTGCCTTCTGAGCAGTGGACAGGGCCGAGCAGATAAATCAGAGCTGCTAGCCTACAGATATGTTATCTCAAGCCCTGGGAATTTGCTCAGAGAGATAAAGTGTGAGGGGACACAAGCTCGTTGAGGTCCATTAATCATTATGAAGCAGCAAATTGAAACCATCTTAAAATCTAGAATAAGCCAAACACACATTGAGACACATTTCTCAGTCCATTTAATGTCTTGGTTTCAGAGCAGGGTGCCTGACTTCCTGGACAGTGGCCTCGGTGTTTAGAGGGCTGTCCTCCAGCAGGAAGTCTCATGGATATAATACCTATGTGTGGCTCCAGCCAGTGGCCAGTGTGGTGATGTTGAAACAGAAACAGACCTGACACACAGCTGTTGTTTATGATGTGGCTAGCCCAGGTGGACGGGCCACGGCCACAAGCCAACCTAACCCCGAATCCACAGATCTATAGTCCCAACCAGAGCTAATTTTAAGTCTTTTTTGGGCTTCACTTGGACTAAGACTTCACTTGGACTTGCTTGAAAGTCCAAGTGAAGTCTTATCATAAGCAAATTGCAAGTTACGACACAGGTCTTTCAGATTTGAATGGATTTCAACATTTCCTTTTAAAGCTCTTAATACTGTCATTGGTTGAAATTAAGTCCCTCAAACCCATTTTCCTGGAACTTTTAAAACAAACAAATATGCTAGAGGGCAATAAGAAGAGGTGTTGATACCTGCTGCTCAAACAGTGATGTCACACTTTTTACTCTTACAGAGATGGCTAGAGGGTTAAAAAAAAAAAAAAAAGATGGATTATGGTGACTTTAAACTGATTCAAGTCTGTATGTAAATCCAGAGTGTTGCATGTGCATATTAAGATATATGAATTGACATTGAGAACACAAATTCTCTCTGTCACTCGCACACACACACAACCTCACACTGTGCATGACAAGATTATGTAACCCTTCAGTTTCCAGGTTCTATTTCCTAATAATTTCAAGAAAGGCGTTTAAATGTAATTATTCATTTACTAAGAAGTTTCCTGGAACCATTATTATATATTTATAATATTGAAAATGGCACAGTCAATAAAGGCCTCCCAGTTAATTTGACTTTCTAAGAAAAGGTCCAGTAATTATATAGTTACATAAAAATATAGTAAGGTCAGTTTGATTGAGTTCATAAGAAGCTGTTAATGTCTAAAAATATTTTCTTGGAAAGAACCTCTCAGGATACTGGATTCATAATTGGAAAAATTGAGGCAGCGATCCATTGGGTGACCCATGGAAGTTTATTTAAAGGCATCTTGTAGCACCTTTCCAGAGCGAGGCTCACTCATTAATAAAAACAAAGCAAATGACAGACAGTTTTCAGACACAAAAACATCAATGACAGGCCGGTCTGTACAAGCAGGTTTTCAGAGGCTGTTTTAAAGACAGACCAGTCCAGACTGCTGTATAATGTCTATAGCAAGGCTGTGCCAGAGCCTGGGAGCCACAGTGGGAAAAGCTTTGTCACCCTCACTGTTGAAATTTGGCAAATATGTGTATTCACTTCTCCGAGAGTTAGATGAGAAGATCAGTAGTGGTATCAATCTTCTCATCTAACTTTCGGCAAGAAAGCGAATAAGCGTATTTCCCGAAATTTCAAACTATTCTTATAAGAGTTCAGATTAAATATTAATTTACACTGAAACTGAAAACTGTATGCTCAGTTAGTGGTTAAACTGTATAAGCACATAGGAAGACAAACTTCTTGTTTGACAAGCTAACTTGTTGGCCACTGATCAAAGCGCTCATGCAGACTGACCTGTACGTACGCTGACCTCACATCCACTGAGACACCAAAAAGGTCGGTACTGTAAGCTCGTAAACTTAGACCTGCAAGTGACCTCATGCTGTACGTTTTCTGAGAAATTCTTACCTACTTTCCAAAATAATTTCCTAATGAATTATTTTAGAAATTATAGCTTCTCATAAAGTCTTCTAAACCTACCTCTTCCATTTTCTGTGTGTTTGTTTTTATGGCTGTTTCGTAGAAATTCGAAGCAATATTAACCAAATGTACCTGCTGTACTAGTTGTTCATGTTCGCTGTAATTAGAACATAATGGCAGGACATTTCTTAAGACATTACCATTTACAAATACACTCCTTTGGAAGCCGTTACTAAGAAACAAAAGGAACTCAGAAATTAAGATTATTATCTGCATTGCTCTCCAAGAAGCTTTCAGCGTTGTATAATAAGGAAAATTCAATCTTGATATAGTTTGTTCTGTCATGATATATGAGATTTGTGAAGTGGCAAACATCCTAAAACATTGTTAAAGCCTGATGGCTGCATGTACAGTGCATGCATTGAGTTGTACTGATATGCATCTACACACACACAATCACAAAGGCAGTAACAGAACTCTCTGCTCCCTGGCCTTCAAGTCATCTCGCTACATCAATAAATACAGCAAAATAGCATTAGCAATAACTTCAACTATATGACCAGGCTCTAATATGATAGAATTAGTATCAGTGTTTTAAGGTTTGGCCATTTAGGTGAAATTCTAAGCCGGGCAGGGAGTAATTTGGACACAGGGAAAATTGATTTTGACCATCAGCACTTTCTCATTTTCAAACAGCGCCTGCGGCTAAATGGGTTAGCCTGTTAAACACATTACACAGGTAGCTTCTCCTTTCCTCCCCAATGATTATGTGTCCGCCATGAGCAATTGATATTTCTTGCAAATAAGAAAATTATCATATTCCATGACTGGAAAGAGAAATTAGGGCCTGCTGTTACGGAGTGGAGTCTCAGGACTGAGAGAGGGAGACCGAGGAATATTTTTCTTTTCTTTTTTTTTTGTTTTGTTTTTAAGGGTGGGGTGTGTGTATCGAATGTACTAAGCTATATTGGAATTGGGGCGCTGTCAGGACTCATCAATAAAAATATACAGTGATAGGCTGTAAGTGGTGGAGGGGGGACAATGAGGGATGGAGGGACGCTGGGACAGAAGGACGGGCTTTTACTCTGAGTGCTGAGGCAGAAGGAGCTGGGAACATATACAGTAGGGTGTGTCATAAAAAAGCTGTAATTCCAGGCACCAAAACCATAACTCTAACAACATTTCTCTTTTGAGTTTTTATTTTGCTGATGTGTCTGACTAGTAAGTTAAAGAAGCTATTTATCCAAATCATCTGCAGTTTTTTTTAATCATTTAATTGATACATTCCTCTTAAAATGAATAATAACAACAAGATCGTCTTTCTTTGACCTATCTTATCTTCCCAAGTAAGCAAAGAAGCCCTGTAATGATCAGTGGGCAGTAACACATTCACTCGGGGCAGTCAGGCACCAAAGGGGCCATGAGGCACCAGTTGCTAGAGATGAGGTGTGTGCCATGATGTGGGTTATTGAGCCTGCTGCATATCCAGTCAGTGGGGCCTTCCCCTGCCTGTGCCGCTCCCGCCCTGTGGCCTGAGAGCCTGTCTGCAGACTGTAGCTGGAGCCCATGGCGGTCTAAGTGGAACCACATGGGGGAACCTGATAGTGGCGCTTTGGCCAGAGGAGAAGTTAACCTGGGCAGTGCGGCAGGCAGCTCCAGGCCTGCAAGATGGATGGTGGCTGCCACCACGCCTGACCCTTCAGAGTACAAACAGTCAAAACACAATATCATCATATAATGTCATCATACATCCACACATACTGTATGTATGTGCGCTGAATGGCATGTCTGAACATACACTTGCCCTGATGTACACACCTCATCCATCCTACACCGTCTCAGGGGTTTTCTGCGGCTGCAGTGCCCTCAGGAGTGGCCGACCGATAAGGAGCATTTACCGTAGGGCCAGTCGGCATGCGAACAACACCAAACACACTAATGGGAGGGAGACAAAGCCACAGGCCACAGACATCCAGTAAACAGCAGACCACACTCCACGAGATGTATGCTCTCTCCTCCATTTGACCATGCAGGTACACCGAGGCACCAACCAGAGTTGTGACTTCCTCAAGTCTTTTGTGTGTTACCACTTGCTGTGTGGCCAGGGTAACTTGAGTAACTGCCTACAGTAGGCTTGTATATACCAGCAAAGGGCCACTGTGGAATAACAGTGTCATTAGGTCGGTCGCTGTCTTACACTTCAGCACTGTGAAGGATCTTTAATTGGTGGGTCAGTTAATAGGAATAATCAGTCTCTCCCTGTCTCTCTCGCTCTATCTAATGTGCTCTGCTGCCATGTGCTTCCAGTTAGGTTGGCGCTCAGCCCCTGAGCAGAGGTTAAGTGAAACTACCTGCTCCTCTGTGTCTGGCGATTATTTGCTTTGTCCGCGGCGCTGCCAGATCATAAAACACTTGCGTCCACTTTCCTCCTGCTCTCAAAGTCCCTGAGGTTCATTATTGTTACGCCTTGACGTGTGGCTGTACAAGGCCGCCTTTTTAATGTCATGCTGTGACAGCCCACTGAGGGTTTCACTAACAACACGTACCACAGGCCAATATTTCAACAGCAAACTATTATGCACTTCAAACCTTTTCCAAAAAGTCTTCGCCCCCCTTCATTTACACAATATTGATGATCATCAGTCTGGAAGTGATACAGTAAATAATGAAAAATGAGGTTTCTGCAGGCAAATGGGATGAGACATGAAAGCAGACTGGAGTGCTGGCTCTGGTTTCCTGTCTGAATGGCTGTTAATTAATGGAGCAGACGAAGGCCATAATTCTTCGCTGGCCCAAGCCTGCCACAGTGCCAGGCAGTTCAGTGATCACAATCGTCCACATGCTGCTGGTCTCATGCTTACATTGTTTTAGTGTTGCTTTTTTTTTTTCTTCAGTTTGAAAGTCTATTAGTCTTCTGGGAAACCAAAGCCACTCTCTCTTTCTTTTTCTCCCCACACACACTAGAAAGAAAGATAGAGATAGGGAATCTGAAGCAGTAGATCTAACAAAGATCAAACCTTTTTCACCCCCTATCAGTTTGGAAAGCCAGTCCGTTCTAAATGATTTCCAAAACCGCAGGTGATTCGTCTCTGTCTCCCTCCTTGACTTCATTTGCAGGATTCAAAGATCAAAAGGGCATGCAGCTCTTCTAAGATGAGCTCTAATCGCTTGAACTCCAGCGCAGTCATTAAATACAGTAGTATGGATGTCTCTGCCCGAGTGCCAGCTGAAAACGGGCCGCTCTAAATTTCTGCTCTCTTTAGCAGACGCCACTCATGGGGAAACATTGGCGCCTCCCATAGACTGTGATTAAAGTAAATAAATGAAATAAGATACAAGGAAATTGAAATGATTAGTTTTTATAGTAACCACGACGACTGGCAAGGCCCCGCCGCTTCAGAACAGGAACGACTGAGCCAATAAAGCGAATGCATTCAGCTGTAAACGAGGGGGTGGGCAAGCAGGCGAGGAGAGTATAATAGCACATAGCAGAGTAAGACAATAATTACATTGATTATGTATTCCAACCCACGGACTTCTCTATGAAATATGGTCGGCTTTCAAACGTGGTTGAGTTTCAGAGGTACAGTCAGGAATCCCCTAAACAATGTCTGGTTTCGATCACTGACAGACACTGACATTTCTGTCATGCATGTAACCTCCACCAAAACGCCACTTTAACATCAGTTTTGCTCCAAGTGTTTTTTGGAATGTGCACATTTTAAACCTGCAGTCACTCATGTCTTGGCCACTTGGGGCAGCGGAAACAAACTGTGAACACAACATTGACATATTAATACCTTTTAAGTTGATATGTTGTTAGCAAACAGTTGCCTTTTTCTACATCTAGAATACACGGAACAACATTGGGATTCCTTTGGAGTCGTCTTTCTGGCCACCTGTCAAGTCCAATGTTCACTCTCCTTTTAGCTCTGTTTTTGTTCAGTACTAACCCAAATATATCTGGCTTTTTAGCTAAATGCTCCAATATGTTCACTAACTAGTCGCTAACTTTATCTGTCTGCCGTTACTGGGCAGGTAGGGTACAGTTGGTTGTTAGCGCTTTTTCTCTGGAACAGCTGCCTGCTGCAGCCAAAAACATGACAGGGGTGAGGGTGAACCAAAACAGAAAACCAAAACAGTGAGCTGAAACATGCTATGAAGTTCAGAATAGTTGAGGGAACTGGAGTTTGCTGATAATTCTCTATAAGTTCATCACTATGAGTGACCTCTTTACATAGATATTGTCATGTAATCCATTGTTAACATAAAAATATTGATTATAGCTGCTTTAATGTTTGAATTGCACAAAAAGTCCAGGCTAAAATGTTGCTACAGCTTCACCTTTGACCTCAACTATAATTAAAAAATCAAATTCCTCTGAAATCTCTCCCCATCATAATGAGTACCCAGTCGCTCTTATAACCCGTTCCCACAATAAAATGTATGTCTCTTTTTATAGACTGAATTCATACATATTCATGCTGTTTCTTGGGGACTTGACTCAGTGACCTTGTTTTGTGCTGTCAGCTTCACTCTTCATGGCTGTATTTCTTACTTATTTTTGTATTTTTACACCTCGTTCTCTCGCTCTGTGTTGTTAGGCGTGGGTGTAAAAGGGACCGCATTCCCAGCGGGGACAGTTAAGTCCCCCACGAGGGGAAGCAATCAGACCCAAACCTCCAAATGACGAGTTTCGTCTTTTTCCCTCCCCATCCGGCCGGAGCCTGCGAGTGGTGGTTGGTTTGTCCCATCCTCACCACCACTTCTGGGCTTGGGTTCCCCGCTGAGAACCCACACGCCTGAGCTGGAAGGGCTGGGATAATGAGACACTATGGGGACAACAAAGGCATCTGCCCCTGCTCTTAGTCACATTGCAAGTATGTATGTGAAATTCCCAACCTCAAATACAGTATGAAGAATCAGAGTTTGGATAGTGACGCTGTTGACTGGCAAATTACAGACATTGGTCATGGTGAAAAAGTGGTATATTTCATAGAATATGCTTTGCTAGTACACATGGAGTGGCAATTTAAAACATCACATTTACAACATCTTTTATTGAGCCTTTCGTCTAAACAATAAACAGTGCAGGATCTATTTTCAGCTGAATGCTATGTGTCATTCTGAGTGGCATCAGAATAGGAAATGAAACACAGCATCTAACATTTTAATGAATGTGTCATTAATGGCCCCAATAATCTTCCAAAACCAGAGATGGGGAAGCCTCATGAACACTAACTGAGAGAGGAAAAAGAAGATGAATAAAATGCATGGACAATTTGTGTAGTGATTAATCACATATGAATTAAAACCGTCCAGTCAATTGACCACTCCTCACACTCATCACAACCACCAACCCCCACCACCACCACCCTCCACTGCCATTTCTGCTGTTTGATCCCAGGCCTGTGTCCACCCACCCGCCCCCCAGTGCCCTTTTTCATCCCCCGCCCACCTGGCACAAGAAGAAAGGCTGCTTCTAAACACAGTGCAGAGTGGGCCGGGCCCAGCGGGCATCGTGCCATGCGTACATTTCCACATTCTCTCATTGCCTGTCCTGTGTTTCCTCTCCAGAAGCCATACATCAGCCACCGCTGGGCCTGCGCCTCGCCCTGCCCTGCTCCTTTCCGCCTCGCAACACGACTACAAAGCCATGGGCTAAATGACAGGAGTGGAGGCGCTGTACAGCATGACGGGAAAAGAAGAGAGGCGGGTGGCTATTTAACATGGAAGTATTAAAGTGAACACAAGTAATAGGGGCATAGCCAAAAGCTCTCTAGTGAATTAAAACATTCAGCTGCATCAGTGATTGTCCCGCTGTGAAACTGGGTGAGGGTGTGGATGTCATGGCTGGTTGCCAAGTTGGAAGCTTCAGGGCTTCCTAGTAGGGCACAAATTGTCACATGCACCAGTGGCCAAACCCAAACCACCATAACCAAGGGTGGAAGTGACATCATTCTCTATGGCTTGGCAGGCAGGGATGATGGCATTATAATAGCGATGGCGTCGCACTGGAGGAATGAGCCAAGAATTGGTTAACCACTGAGGAAAAGACATGGGGCGCAATGAATGACAAGAAAAGAAAGTGAGGATTTGTCTTGTTTGTCAGGTGAAGGTTAATTGATCTTGTTTTTAGCCAATGTCAGTAGGTTGGCACAGACTGAAATATCTCAACTGTTAGATGGATTGCCAACAGACATTCATTAGGATGAATAATGGCTTTGGTGATCCCTTGACTTTTCCTGTAATGCCAGCATGAGGTTCACAATTGTGGTTCTGAATGTTATGTCTCAACAACTATATGATGGATTACCACATTTTATGTTCCCCTCAGGATAAATTTTAGCTTTGTTGATCCCTTAACTTTTCATCTAGTGCCACCTTCAGGTCAAATTTTGTCCAATAATTTAGTATTTAGCCATAGACCAGTGACGTTCCCATTAGCCTCAGTGGAGTTGTTTTTAGTGCAAATGTTAGTATGCTAACACGCTAAACAAAATGCAGGACATAAGCTGTGTCTCAATTCAGATACTTCCGTTAGTACACGTACATGCAGTATCCTGTGTACACTATGTACTGACTTGTGTAGTGCATTCATTTTGACAGGGTAGTGTTGTCTCAAATCAAATACTGCTGTTGTGTTCTTACCGGAAATGACGATCTCAACCTTTGACCGCGTCTTCTTTTTAATGGCAGATTGCAACATGGCGGAGCATTATCGCCAACCTTTTACCGCGATTGCCGCACGCCGGAATGTCTGCCAGCTTGTTTGCTCACTTAACTTCAATCCAATTCCTTTCCTAAAGTATATATGAAAGATTGTATCAATCAGTTAATTGACTGAGTAACTATTAAAATCGTATTGAGATGGTACAGAAGAAATGTCTATCCAAATACCTGACTTATAGTTAGCCCAATACAATTTGGCAGCAGTCTTATCAAATGGCACCATTTCAAACACCTCTTTTAGGGTTTGCTCTCAGGACACTGAAGCTCTATGCTCAGCACTGGGGCTTTCAAACGAATGATACTCCCGAAGCATCCTGAATGTGTGTTTATAAACAAGACTCAATATTATTGTGATGTCTGAGCTGAATTCGATAGATTCCTCCTCTGTCAGTTGTGCTTCCGCTGCAACACGATCCGAAATTACATTCAACAGCAACAGGAGACGGGCATGGCTCATGCTCTCTCTCTGCCGTAGCGCTCCTGCTGCCTCTCTTAACTTCATCATAGGGGCTCGGCAGGGCTCGCGAGGGGCCATGGGAGTCTGAAAACACCCTGGTCCATTACTCAGAGTGAGAGGCTAACCTGGAGTTAGAGTGTCTTGGCTACCTCCATCAGAGTCCCATGTCTGGCTAGAAGCGTTCCCTCAGAGACTTTTGGCTTTAATGGACTCTGCTAAACACATTCTCTCTGTATATTACCTTTAGGATTGGCCATATCTGGTTTCTATATACTCTGTTTACACATGGCCCAAGCTTGTTCACGTTTATGCTCTCCTTTTCTTTCCTTTTTATCCCTCTATTTCTGTAGATATTCCAAATACTCCTTTTTCTCTACATTCCTGTGTTTTTGTTTGTTCTCGGCCGACAGCAGTTCTCTTTTCCCCCGCACGTGCAAGATGTAAAAATGGACCTCTAGTCTGAATTTGCGCTGAATATTTTCCACGGCACTCCTCCTGCTCCTCCCAAGAGGGTCAGATTATAGCTCACATTAGGGAAAACACCTCATTCATTCACACACATAACCCCACATCACTGCAGATCGTCTGGCTCAGATAGTTCATTGACTCTGGAATATCCGTCATTGTTTTCCCTGTCCTGTTCAGCGCTCCCACGTGTGCAGCGTCTGGTTTTAATGACTGCAAGTCACCCACAGACCCGTTATAACTTGATGGACCAAATAGTGCCAATACCACACTGGAAATCTTTACACTTTTTTTTCAGCCTATTCTAACACCAGCAATTGCTTTTGTCATTAATTGTATTTGGTTGTCATGGTTTGGTTGCATGCCATGGCTCTGTCCTCTTCTCTTTCCTCTTCTGCCTCTTGTTCTGATTCATCACTTTTGTGTGCATACTAACCTCTCCCGTCGCCTCAGACCTGCCATTCCTCACCTGCCCACCAGCTGTCACTATTGAGTTTCCAGCCTCAGCTCACTCACCTTCCAACGCCTCCTCATCAACAACAATCAGTCCCACTGTTTATAAAAGTAAGCTCACAAACAGTATTCACCAGGATGTCTATGTCACTTCAGTTTTGTGTCCTTTGTTCTGTTCTGCCTGACTGTACCTGTCCTGATGACCATCTGCCTGCCTATTAATTACAGCCTGCTTTAGTGATCGATCACTCCGGAAAGTGGCACAGCAAAATTAATTTGCGCATGAATTAGGTGGTGCTGGAAGCTTGCAGGTTCTGCGACACAGGTAATATAATAGCTTCCTCCATTTTGGACTCCATTTCATTTAGGAAATGGAGATTGTTCCCTTAAAGGTCAGCACTGTCAAGATGGTCATCAGTGTGAATTTACATGTCAAAGTTCACCAAAGTTTTCTTTTTCTTTCTTTTTTTTTTTTGTAAAATTGTAAAGTGTACTTTTTTTATCAACCAAAACATGAAGATCATAGTGCAACACAAGACGGCATCTTACAGTAAATCTTTGAAGAATAGATAAGAGAATAAACAGAACAAATCTGGTCACATGCAAGTAGCTAATAGACATAAAATAAGACAAACTAATAAATATAAAGTACAAACTGGGTGTCCTAATGGTTGTCCACAGTTCAATCCGGGGACCTTTGTTGTATGTATCCCTTTCTTTCTCTACACTGTCAACTGTCAAATAAAGGCAAAAATGCCAAAATATATATTTTTTTTAAAAAGGTACAAATAAAGTACAAATAAGTGGCAGCACATTTTCACAGTAGAAATATATACTTCCTATTATGTTTTCTTCTTCATATGAATTAAAGAACAATCCTTGATGTGTCAATAATGCCTGCCAATGCAAGTTTAAGTGGTGTACAATATTATCCTTTGTATGGTTTTGTAGTGTGTAATGTTCACCAAAGCCAAATTTACTAATCCATTGTTAGCGGCGATTCCGTTGGAATTAATGATTTTTGTTCAGAATTTGTTCAAAGAATTAAAGTAAAATACAAACTCTGTGACTTATCTGTATCAAAGTATTACATTTTCTCACATTGCAAAATTCTGCTTTGACATTATTCCCTGGGGAAAATACTCTCCACCTTGAAAATGACTAAATTAAGATTTTCTGCCTCACAAAATAAGTTTGTTCATGAATATAAAAGATCTCTTTAAGCCCTAAATAGTTCAGAGAATAAACCATTCTGACCACGAAGAAAGAGCTCATTTATCACTCAGCAGTTCACAGTGGTGTTGTTGTTGACACTTGTTTTAGATATTTGGCACTGGTTTGTTCATCATCAGATTTGGAATTAGATCATCGGCGCCTTGAACTGGAGATGAAAGGAGCCTCTGCAGCTTTTGCACTAAACAGATTGTTAGTTCTCAGAGCACAAAATTGGGTGGGAATGGGATTCACTTTTTGTGTGTGTGTGTGTGTGTGTGTGTGTGATTGTGTGCACCCACATGCATTTTGACACGTGTGTGTGTGTGAGGTTACTTGATCTGGCAACTGATTTTGCGTGTCAGGCTGGGGACAGATAGGGAAGACTGTTCGCCTACACAGCTGCATGTCCAGAGGCTGCTGACTGGCCACCTCTTATCGCAGCCCTCTACAACAGCGTATTGTTTGGCCAAGTGAGAACTTTACTCTCTCATTAGGGTCACTGTGTAAGAGGATGGGAAGTCAGAAGTGGAAACCCATGACATTTTTGGACCCCGCTTGAGGGAAGACACTCGTGTTGAACTTGTGTGCGGGTATGGTGGTGATGAACGGATGCTTCACAGCAGATATGGAGCCCTGTGCTTTCATCTGTGGTGAGAACTCAAATCTATTGGTGACTGCGGCTGTGGGAAACAGAAACACAATTGCATAATTAAGAATAAACATGAAAATGTGGCCTTTTTATTTAATAATCCCACTCAGATTTAATAGGACTGTTGTTTCTGGTAAAATATCAGGGAAATGCCTCCCTCTTGTGGTAAATGGGAGTTTAATGGGCTGTAGGAGAAAGTGGCTTCAGCCATTTCAGTACACTTTCCTCCTCAGGATGATAATCTCACAAACACTTACCTCTGATAGTCCCACTTGGCCCCTTTTACCGGAATCGCTCAAACTTTTTTTTTTTTTTATTGCGTCGTCTGAGTTTATATTGTTGTTGCACTTTAATTTTGATCAGTAATTATGATCATAAAGTTTGTGGATCAGTCTGAGTTCCTTTGGATGACAACTCAGGAGACATCTGTGTGCCCGCAATGTACGAGCCGTGGAGCTGCTCTCCCTGTGGTTGCTGCTAGTGGAAAACCCATAATGGCCTTTAATTGGGACTTTAATTGTGTGTGGTGGAGCAAAAGCATTGACTACAAAACTGGTGGTATTTGAGTGCATGCATGCGCCTTTTGTGTAAGTATATGTGTCGCTCACCAAATCCTCTTCCTCTCTTGGCCTACGGATAGCTTCAGCTGGAATCAGAGCTGCTAGTACTGTCTTAAATCTTAGCTAAAATAACATGGAAATTATGTTTGCATTAAAATGACATGAATTGATATTTAAGTGCAACTGTTGTCGGTAATATAAGTTAAACTGTTGGTTGTAACTAGGTTTGCTCTGCACTCTCTGTCTTGGGGTACTTTCGGGATGGTGGTGCTGGTACCTGACCTTGTGTGGGGTCCCCAGGCTAGTGCCCCTTCTCGATACCTAAATAAAAAAACAAAAACAAGAAAGAAAGAGCTGCTAGTACCATGTCTAATCATATATGTCATGATTTACATGATACTAGCATTATTTTGCCTACAGGGAAGATGGTAATTGGTGTGTCAAGCTCAATAAGGAGACACATACACTGGCATTTGTGCTGACACAAAGATGCTTTTGGTGTGAGGCGTTTTGCAAGACCTCCCGTCCAAATAGCTCTATATTCATGCCATTCATCCATGCCCTTCAGATATTTCTAACAGCAGCAGCAGCTTTGAAATCAGTGGGAAGCATTTTGACTACTAGGGACGGCTGATAATGATGTGTGAATTTACTTGATGACATATGACCATGAGAGAGTTTGCAATTTCTCCCTTAGAACATGTATAGCTGCAGCAAGTATTTGTAGTTCTTTTGGCAACATTACAGATGCTCTCTGAACACTCCAAAGTCTTTTCATCACCCGATATGTTGTGTTAACAAGCCTGCTATCCAACATGGACTAGACAGGATTGGGAGGCATGTCAGAGGGGAAAAAAACAAGGGAGAGAATGGATGTAGGGGAAGAGTCGTACAAATGGGGTGGAGAAAAAGGTGGCAGGGCATGTGTTGAACACACAGCAGAAGCAGCAAAAGAACAAGAGCAGGAGTGCAGAGGGGAGGAGGAAGGAGGGAGGAGAGGAGAGATGAAACAGGACGGGTTGTGCCTGTCATGATTATTCTGGCACCAGTGGGGAACATTTGGATGAGATGGAAAACAAGACGCCATCTTGTGTTCCATTCATGTCTGCCGCGCCTTGGCCTCTGTTCCCTATACATTCACACACTGGCAGAGCGAGGCAGGAGCTTGTGGTTCCAGTCCAGTGACAGCGGCCTGTAGTCAGGGTGGCGACGCTTCAGGAGTAGCTCCTCGTATTGGAGAAGCATGTTTGTGTTGGCCCTGTATTAATAACTTTTCATTTAGTGCGGAAATGACAGGAATAGTAATTAAGGAAATGGAATGATTTTATTGGCCATGATGTTTATATTAAGTTCCAGATGTGAAGCAGCTGCTTGCGCAGCAACAGGCCCTGCCCCCCATGTGCTAATCTAGAGGAGCTCTTATTGAGAGCAAGATAACAGCGCCAGTTTAATGTATGTCAGTGTGTACAAACAACATAGTATCTCATTCACAGCATGGAGCAAACTGAACTAATATCATGTCCGGTTTGATTAATGGGAGACGGTTATGAAGCACCATGAGGTCTGCTCTGTATTTATAAATGTGCCCCTAAAGTGCAATTTATTTGCAGATATAATGTTACACTATTTCAGGCCTGATTTGCCTGACTGGAAAAGTTAATATTGAGGAGTGGCTGTTCAGCATTTTTGGGTGGCCTCAACACATGTGAGATCCACGTCGTACTGCACTAACGTTCAGTATCCTTTAAATGGTAATGACAGCATTGCTTAGATCCTCACGTTGCCTGTCACAAAGACAGTTTGGATTTAAAATTTAGATCAAACCAATCTTTACTGTAACTTATGAAGCTGTTGACGGGCCCATGACACGCACTGGCACAGGAATGAACAGACAGACTCCTTTGCCTTTGTCTTAACCAAACCTAGACTATTATTACAATATGTACCTAAACTTACAGTCATGTTCACACATACTGTAGATCCTGATGTTCCTGTATTGTGCAAATATTTTATATTCTCTTGACTGATGTCAGCTATAATGTATGTTCTGTGTAGCAGGTCCCCAAACACTGTTTTTATTGTGTTAATTATTTGAATCCCCATTTGAATTCGATGAAATGGACCTTTGGGTTTGTACATGACATGAATATTGAACATGAAGTTACAGTTGTTACTACATAAGTTCTTGCTAACCAGCTCTCTGTCCAAGCAAAACACGTTGGAGCTTCCAGGGCAGTGAGTGAAAGCACCCTGAGGGGAGTTTAGTTAACATATGAGAATGCTTGAGAACTGTAAAGGGTGTGTGGACGACATTACCAAAGAGATTAACAACTATTGAAGAAAAAGAACACACCCATGAGACATACTGTAAACTCTCGTGCTCTCATTTGTATTGATGTCTGGAATTTTGAATGAAATACAGAGGAAATGCTAATTTGCTTAATTCTCTTTTTTCCAGATACTTTACTGTTTCTCTCTCTTACTCAGTCGTTTATTATATTATGTGTGCGTGTTGCCTTCTACTCAATAGTAGAGTCCTGCCCATTACTGTAGCCAATGATGTTTTGTTCTGTTGTGATGTGCTCCCATCTGGTTTCCAGTGAAAATGCATCACTCCATTAACATTGCCTGTGATCTAGAGGATGCTTTAATCTAAGACTATAAACTCCACTTAATTACATCCTCCAAAAGAGCTCTATTAGTATAATGCAATCAAACAGGGAGCACATCCATTTTGGCAAGTCAAACATGCTCAAATGGCTCTTGAAAGTGTTTACTTTCGTCTTCTGATCAGATCATAGAATCATATTTGGAGGTCCTTGGTTGTGTTCCAAGGCCCTGATTGATACTTGTGTGTTTTTGTGGCTAAAAATAAGACGCAACATTGAGATTCCATTTCTCTGCAGCAAAAGCGACCATAACAATTGAGTTTAGGGGAGTCTAAACAGACTCTCTGTGTGGCACACTGATGACTTTACGCTTGACCTTTCATGCCTCTCACTGTATAATCTCCAGTCATATTCATAATTGCTGTCTGTGTGCGTCGGGCCAGTTTCCATTAGTCAGTATTTTTCGATGAATTTAAACTTCAAAAGGAGGCAAGATGGCCTGGTTTAAAATTATACACAAAGACATTACTGTAAAATTCAAGAGTCTGACAATAACGTTTTCCACAGTGCCATGATAAAAAGATCTAAAATGCACACAACTGATGCAGCATTACAGCAAATAATTAGAATTTTCTTGTGGGCATATAACAAGTTTGACATTTTTATGTCTAATAATTTGACTCTGGATGACGATAAACTGCAGCAAGGTTGTCAAATAGAATAACTCCAGAAAAGACTTTCTAAACATCAGTCCCTGTTCTATGTCCACTGCTGGAAAGTCTCATTAAAAGAAGATAAAGAACATCTACGGGAGTTGTGGTAAATTACAAATAGCCACGACAATAGCCGCGTTTCCACCGCAGGAGCTTTCCCTAGAGACCAGGAACCCTTGAAGGAACTCATGTTCATTGTGCTTCGACACAATGGAGTTACAGAAGAAGGCCTTATTGAGCTCCTCCATGCTTACTGTTGTTGCAGTGTCGCACAAATAATGATGCCTGTCTGTCGCTTTATATGGCGTCATCGTTGTTGTATAGTCGTGTGCAAAACTGACATGTAAAAACAGCTTTTGCTTTTTCATACATCAGGGACTAATTTGCCTAATCTACGCAGGTCTTTAGACCGTGGTGGAAACACAGACAACAACAGGCTGAAGGAACCTTTGAGTTCCTTGAAAAGTAGTTCCTGGGACTAAAAGTTCTGGGTACTTTGGGTGGAAATGCAGCTAATGAAAAGCCTCCAGCTCTTTGAGAGAGGAAAGATGTAAAAACCTCCTTCACATTTCAAAATTTTCAAAAAGGCCCATGTATTCTTGTGACTGTGGATGCCATGGGTCGATGAAGGGACCTTTTTAGCAGTGTGTATGACAGCATCTGATCTTACAGAGTGCTAACATCATGGGAAGTAGACGTTGAAAAATTGCGACATATCCTGAAATGGCCATCATCAGTAGTTGTCATTATTTCCAGAACTGTTCCACTTATTGTAAGTAACTATACTATATACTAGTAACTATACTTAGCTGTACCAGTAAATTTCATTTTTGTGATAGACTCATGTAGACACACCAGTTCTTTGGTACTATATTATGAATGTAGATGCCTCATGTGTTTTTGTAAATATTATACTGATTGTGTTAGACTATTGATAAAGCTGACACAAAATTCACATTGTAAGTCTGTCCTCATATAATTTGCATGTGTAGCATCTACAGCAAATGTTACAATAGAAAAATCCTTGGGGTTTTTTCTTTATCAGGTAAAAACAAAATATTTCTTTCATATAAAAGAAATACAGTTCACATAATTGAAATGGTGATGAAATTATTTTTCACTCACACTAAGGATGAAAATAATGTAGGCCTACTTGAGCAAAAAAAAAAAAAAAAAAGGCTGTAAGGTTTTTGTTGTGTAATTTCAATCAATTTTTCAGAAAACTGCTTCAAATTAATCTATTCAGTCATGTTCAGAAGAGATGGAGCTCTCCCACAAAATGTACATTTATTATTTAAATATTTTCTGACAAAATAATATAGTATACACAAATAAAGCATCCAGTCAGAGGTTTCAGGAAAACAAAATAATAAAATGTAACCGTTTACTTATATTTTTCGTAATATCCGGTATGAACGTCAAACTTCCTGTCTTCTTCCTTTGTGTAACGTTAGCACAAAAATGGCGTCCTGTAGTGAGGTTAGTGGTGTCTCCATTTTAGTGTCAAATTACCCAATTTAGTTGACGTTGTGGCAGATAACAGTCGGTTAATATGACTCCTTTCGGAGTGATGTTTCATTTTGCCGGCGGAGGTTGTGCTTCTGTTCCACCCTCGTTGTTTACAATCTCGCGTTGTTGCGCTAAGCTAACATGTTGTTCCTTTCCTTCGCTGGCTGTTTCTGCCAGATATTTTCGGCTGCACTTGGCCATTAAACCGTCTCACTCTGTGTCGTTATTTTCAGGAGTCTGCTCCAGCCATTTTAGAGGAGTCGACTGAAGCTCTTCCGTCCCAGAAGAGAGAAGCGAGACTGCGGAAATTTCGAGAGTTGCATTTCAAACGGGTGAGCTGTTGACCTTTTACGTTACCTGGTTAAAGCACATTTACGTTATAGAGATTTTCTAGTGCTGCCTCTAAGCTGTTTGGCTATGCTAAGCTGGGCACACAGCTGTGAAAAACACTTCTAACACAGGGAACGCTGTTAATGTTGTAGTGTCAGTTCAAGAAATATTTGTTTCGACTCCCAAGAAATAATAATAATGTATAATAATAGTTATTAGGTGCTATTTCGGACAGACCCACTTGCATACAGCTGCTTGTACAACATGCCATCATGTGTTGTTTTCCACTGCAGAATGAAGCACGCAAGCTCAATCACCAGGAGGTAGTGGAGGAGGACAAGAGACTGAAGCTCCCCTCTAACTGGGAGGCTAAGAAAGCCCGACTGGAGTGGGAGCTTGCTGAAGATCAAAAGAAAAAGGTACTTAAGTTTCGTATTCATAAGCTCTATGGTACTCTGTATATTCAGCATGATGACAGTACGTCGCTGACCAGATTGTCTACATGTATGGTGCCTTGAAGGACAGATCAGACAGTTGCAGTGTCGACAACTGGCAAGTTTGTTGACTTAAAGCTATCTAATCATACATGTGTCATCTTTCTCTCCCCACATTGACATATGAGGCTGAAGCACCATTAAATTCTTGCTCAATTATTTGCTCAAGAGGAGGTTCACACTTTTCATTTAATACATGGCTAGAGGACCACTTAACAACTGACCAAAAAGCACAGTGTATCAACCTTCCTATACTTGTTTGACTCCTGCTATACTGCCTGATTCCCTTATGCGTGGCTCTCTGGTACCTGCATCGGCATTTACATTCAGAGCCTAGATTTTATATTAGTGCTCCTTCTAAGAGAATAATAATGCTTCATCAATGATTCAACCCAAAAACCTCCACCAGTAAATTCCTAATATCGCCTCAAACTCAACGTAGGGACTGTTTTTACTCATGAAGTATCAAATCAAAGAGTCGAGATACATTTGGTCCTGTTTGTGTTTATCAAGAAATGAATATTTGGCTTCCAGGAATGTGCTGCCAGAGGGGAGGACTATGACAGGGTGAAACTGCTGGAAATCACTGCCGACGATGCAGAGCGGTGGGAGAGGAAGAAGAAGAAGAACCCAGACACAGGATTTGCAGGTTGGTGGCAGGGTCCCCAGTGAAGACAGACGTAGATTGTTTGCAGTGTGCTCTTTGGTTGCACTTTGTTTATAGGGTGTGAGACATGTCACAAAGTGGGAACAGATTCATTAATAATAACTTATTGTCAGTCAGTAAGACCCATTTTTTTGTGTGTTTTTTTAATTTATCTTCAAAATATAAGATCACAGATGTGAAAAAAACACAGCCCTCTCATTCATTTGAATGGAGCCAGTCTGCCAACTTAAAAAGGGAGCCAACGCAGGGGGCTTCGGCAAAACAACGCAGGGTCGTACGACAAAAAAGTTTAACCTGGCTCAACTTTTGCTGTAACCCAATTAAATACATGTAGGCACACATTCCTGGTGGATTACTTTGTAATGTGAACGCTATTTCTGCTGTTTACCTTGTGATCGTTGTGATGAAAGATAAAATAGTTGGTGATGTGATAACTCCTGTCTGTGAGTATTACAAATCGTTGTGCAGTTCAAGTTCATTGTCACAAGGACAGTGAAATACAGTGTTCTGGCTTCTGATACGTCTTTAAGCGCATGAATCTGTTACTTAAACTGGACTTGGATCGTGTTTCATGTCTCACCAGTACCTTAAACAACACACATGTTTGGGGCATAATGACGCAGCCTCCTGCACTTACATTCTTTTGTGCTCCCATGTATTCTCACAGATCAGCATGCACACAGACTTTTCAACCTGCTGTCCGTAGGAGGAGCAATAATGCTGCCATCTTTTGATTGACACATGCTGTTACCAGCTGTGGGGATCAGTTAAGCTCGAAGTACAGAGTGAAGGCTGCAGTCTTATTTAGCTTAAATTTTTTAAACCGATTACACATTTCTTCATCGAGCAAGAGGACATTTCTGTCCCTTTCACACCTCATGTGATCAAGACTGGCTGTCACTGTTTAACACACTGAAGTGGTTGTCACTTACTGATTGTATTGGCTCTGGAATGTCATAGACACGTCAGCAAATGGGGATTGAATCAAACAGCTTTATTTTAGACAGTAGTAACCTCCCCTGTCACACTATAGAACCTCAGTCTGTTAATTTAGTAAATAGTAATTTAATACAGTTTACTCTTGAAGAAACAAGTGGTACACCATGATTCTGGTCTACTTTTCTGTTCTGTTGTGCCATGGCATGTGACCGTTTGGAGACGTTTTCCCACTTCTTTATCTCCCAGTGAAATGTTGCTGCCTAAATCCTCCATAGCAGCAAGCAGTGTATGGAGCAATACTGGTTGCATGTAAGGACCCCTTGGGATATTAATCATCTCAAACTGCTCCCAATTTAATCTACTGAAAAAAGACTTGCTGCGCCTCCTAAATATGGCTACCATCTGTTGCATCAAAACCTCTTCTGAATTAAAACCTCTGGGGAGAAAATTATCACCAGAGGGGCTTCAAGAGAGGAAGGGAGGAGGAGAGTTGCCTCTTCATCCCCCTTAACCAGCCGCAGGTTGTGTTGCTGAGTCTTGTGCCTGCTTGTTGTTTGTTCCGGTAATTATAACCCAGTCCAAATTTTTTTCTCTCCGTCTCACACAATGGACTGTAGGTTATGCCGAGGCCCAATTCCGACAGTACCAGAGGCTCACCAAGCAAATTAGGCCAAACTTGGATAGCTACGAGAGGCAGAGGGAGGAATGGTGAGTTACAGCCTCTGTCCCATCTTCCTTTGCTCTGACAGTACTGTATTTGTGTCTTTTAATAGTTTGTCCAAATAGACAAACAGCTCAACATGAGAGGAAATGTCCTCTGGCATTACTAGATTTTTGTGCATTCCCTCTAACAGGGCCATAAAAATGATACATGAGGATGTTACTGCTATTAAGAGCGTAACTGTGAAATCTCTAGTCAAGTAAAATGAATTGTAACCATTTGCTTGGCATAATCATCTCAGAATTCAGCCATCACTTGCACAAAGCATTTTCTATATGCTAACATATGTACCCCCTCCTTTGCCCTGGGGTTAGTGTTGACATAGCTGCACATCCCGAAATAATTTCAAGATTATAAAGTGCAATGCATGTGTGCTAAGGTTGAAGTTGAGTTCAGCGCCTGCAGGTTTTTCACCCTTAAAGGCTGACGCATGCAGAACCGTGAAGGATGTGCCGACACATTTTCCCTGAAGCCACATCATCTTCTCTCATTAGGATGACCTCATTAACAATGATGGAATAGAGAAGTCCGTTTTAGGTATGGTACAATGGTGATTATCTATGGTTATGCATTTCTAATTCCTTTGCTGGTGCTCCACAGTGGTGAGGACTTCCACCCCACGTCCAATAGCCTGATCCACGGCACCCATGTCCCCACAAAGGACGGCATTGACCGCATGGTGGAAGATGTTGAGAAACAGTAAGTCACACTCAAAAATTAATCTCGCTCTCAGCCTGCACATTAACTATCAGCCTGACTCACTAGGCACATCACTAAGATAAACCTTCGTACTAACTGACTGCTCTTTGAGTTCTACTGGCTAACAAGCTAATCTCCAATGATGGAGAACTTTGACAAAATAATGAACCGTACATAAGGCAGGTCATTAGTTGTATGTAAAATGACTTTATTTAAGAAAAGCATGTGTGACCGCAACACTGTCTAGGCTCAACCTTGCCAGTTCTGATTTGCTTAAGCAATTCAAACAACCAAAATGTTATTATTCACTTGTCTCAGAAAGACAGTGGGTTCAGCCTGACCTTTTTCTGGCACTGGCACACCACAAACGTAGTGTGCAGTTAGGTCTGCGAATATGAGACTGTCTCAGTTATAATACATTATGTGTGGAGTCTGTAACCTCTTTGCCAGTTTGGAAGAGGAGGATGTTTTGTGTGAACCGGGGCCTATCTGATATGAAGAAATCAGCCCCAGAGTAGAAATCCTGATGCAAACAGCTGATAGGAGGCAGTGCATTATTATCTGCATGGGGCAATGCTTAGGTGGGGGGAGGGGGGGCAGCAACTTATCCAAGTGGACCCTCGTAAACAGAATATTTCTCACCCCAAATAACTGTACTAAATGTTTTGGTAAGTGGGTGCGTGTAGATGGTTTGGCAAACCTTTATGAAAGCCACATAAGAGGTCACTATAAAGTCACAACACAAATACTCCCTCTCCCCCAACATGGAACGGGTTCCATTCCAGTTCGTGCACCTAATTTTGAACCGTTCTGAGCATTTCAACCACAAATAAATTGGTTCGGAACCTGAAAAGTTGATTCCCAGCTGGAACCAAAAAATAGCAGGTTTTCTTTGACCTGAAGTGCGAACCGTGACGACATCAGTGGGCGTGTCATATTCTACAGGTTGGAAAGAGAGGATATACAATGGTATAATATGGTCTATCACAGTAATAGTCTTTTATGTCTTCTTATCATTAATAGTTGGTCCATGCTTGTTTTTTGGATAAAAACAAATATCTGTAATAACAGAACAAAAGCTCGCAGGTAATCACTGCGATCCACCAACTTGCTTCTACGTTTACTTCCGTTTTACATTGTGCAATGTCCTCTGTTGATGACGTATCCTTGATTACAATGGTTCCGCTCAAAACTGGTGGAATCGCAGGCTGGTTCGCTAGAGAGCACCAAGGTTCCAAGAATCCTGAACAGAACCGGTTCAAGAGCTGGAGCTAATTCGGTGGAAAGAAGGCAAAAGTGATCAAACGGTACCTTCAGGGTCGCTCACAGTTCACCAGTTCTCCCACTGGTTCTTTATGTTTTTGTCTTTGCTACAGAAGTCCCTTTCACCTTTGATTACCCTGGTCTTTCCCTGAGCTGTTCTATATTTGAGACAGTCTGAGGCTTGTGTTAGAGATGCGACTGTGGGGCATTAGACAAGGATTCAGTTGCCAGGGTATGACGCACAACAATGCTTTGAAGACACAGTAAATCAAGACTGGGAGCTCACAAATTGACAGTATTTTCCTGAGTATGTACGTGTGTTAGGTTTTCCATCGCCACTCTCCTTGCCAAATTTAAATGCACACCCCCAAATTATTGCCTGTAGCCAATTATTGTTATTGGATATGCCATGGAGAGTGGCCATACTGGTTTATGAAATCCTCCCTAAGCTGCATTTATTGTCATTGATTGTCAGGATCGAGAAGCGGGCCAAGTACAGCCGACGCAGGGCCTACAACGACGACGCAGACATCGACTACATTAACGAGAGGAACGCCAAGTTCAACAAGAAGGCGGAGCGTTTCTACGGCAAATACACAGCAGAGATCAAACAAAACTTGGAGAGAGGCACGGCTGTCTAGTGGGTCCAGTCATCTCGGTAGACATGTTCGCTGCTTCATTTGTTTTTCTTCATTTAGGAGACTTGGGTGCATCTCAGTACTTGCTGCATACCAAGAATACATCTGTTAAAATGTTAAAATGGACTCTGTATTGTCAGGCAGTTTTTTATCATGCTGAGGTTTTTTTGAGCTGAAAGATAATTCCATTATCTGTAATATATGTAATGTGTGGTGTTCCTTTGTACAGTATTAGCAGTTAAAACATCACTGTTATGATTATTCTTATCCTTTATTTTTAAATAAACCACTTCCAATTATCCAGCTGTCTTGCACACTTGTTGGTTTTTCTGTGGGTTTACTGCGTGTGGTCTCATGAAGGAGACATTGTGAGCGTGAGAATGAACTGCCATTAACTTCCATCAAACCTCGGGGGCATGTTTAGCAGAAGATGCCAGCGAAAAGAATGCTTTAGTGAAGGTGCACATAGAAATAAGGACCAACAACAGAGCAATTCAATTTATTCACTTATCTACATCTCAGTTTAACCACTTTGCCCCAAGCAGCGACATGAGCAGGAAAGCCTTGTGACTGGAAAGGAGACACGAAAACAGGTTCCCATGCAAGTCTCCCATTCCTGAACTCCTGGGGCATTGCACCCCCTACAGGGAAGACGGGCATTGGTTTTTGAATGGAAAGTTGAACCAGCACTGAATTCAATCAAACTTCTTTATGTTAGTTTTTATACTCTGTTACATTTAATCTGGATGAGTCAACCCTCACAGAATAAATATATGGGATGCCCTCAAAGGATAGTGTGCAAAGACGCAATGACAAGCTGTTTATGTTTTGCTGATGAAGGGTAGGGGAGGTCTTTGATATCGGAGTCTGCTCTAGAGCCGTTAGGGAGTGGATTAAGTGTTCAGGTTTTATGATTGTGATATTTTTGTAGTCTTATCTGATTAGCCTGGGGATACTGGCTGGGACTTGTATAAGGAACAACACTACATAAATCCACTGTGTCTCTCGCAGATAATCTGATACCTTTGACTCTTTCAAGGCCAACTGCCAGTTTCCTGTAAGTGTTCCCTGTAAGGCAAAATAGGTATGACTAAATATGAGAAAAGTACTGTATAAATAACGTGTGTCAATAGGTGAGGTTTTTCAGAGACACAAAAGCCTGCAAGTGACAAAGTGGCGACAACTCTTATTTTTTTTAAAAACGTACAAGACACAAAACATGTACACGATGCCTCCATGCGTCATATGGGAGTGACACGACAAACCTGCCCGTCTTCTCTGCTTTGCCTGGTAAAGCTAGAGAGGACTGTGCTTTGTGTGCATATGTTGGTGTGTACCAAGTAAACAGTTGCAACGCCCTGCTCTAGTATCTCTTCTGCTCCAATTCCTCAAAGACTCACTGTGTTATGTATTTGTGTGTCTTATCTCCTCCTATCAAAGTAATGAATCAGAATTACAGGTCTGTTTACAGCAGGAGACACGCAGTCTGGCAGTCAGACGTATTCAAAACTGATTTTACTTTTTTATTACAACAGATTGTGACATGTATCTAAATATCAGCCTGAAAAATCTCAGAAAGGATTAAAATGTATTACTTACTCAATAGTGTTATCTCACCCAATAGATAAGTTACCTTCTAGCAGTAATTCACTAGTATTTTTAACATACACCAAGAACCTATCAAGATAAAAACACAGCAGGATATAACAAGCTGCTTAAGAAGGAGCATGTTCAGATCTTGTGGAAGCAGACAGCTGATGGTGATTGATGATTGTTTTTCACCGACCAAAAAAAAAAGTTGTGTGAGAGAGGCTGTGATTTTCAGATAGTTGTTGATACATTATTACAGGTATTATTCACAGCAGACATTATGACTTGTCATAGTAAGAAAAGCACAGGTGTTACTACAAACATCAACAATGGCTCTGTTCTGTTCAATTGTCTCAGTAAGCACAACCATGCACTACACCAGGATCCTGAAGCTAAATGGAATTCAGCCGTCATTCATTTTATTTATTACACCCGTGCTTTCCCTACTGACATGTCAACATGTCTTCCATGAAAAAGGCTACTGTGCAGTTTGATGCAGAGAGCAGAGTGAGCTACAAATCACGAGGGACCTTGTGGCTCTTCTGTGGAACTGTGTGAGGTATGAGTTTTATAGAACACTTCTGTACTGCAATACAGCAGTATATAAATACCTTGGTGTCGATATGTTGCAGATATTCAGTATACTTCATACTGTGAACTTTTGCACATTCCCTGGTCAATATTTTGCACATCCCTGCACAGCTCTTTCTTTTAAATGTCATATTGTACATATATTTTTATATTTTGTCACATTTATATTTATGCTTCTTGACTTGCAGTATGTGCTTTACCTTTCTTTATATTTTCTACTTACTATGCTTATTGTTCTGCAATGCACCAATATACAGTACCAAGGCAAATTCCCTGTATGTGAAAACCTACTTGGCAATAAACTTGATTCTGATTTTTGTGTAATTTTGGGACCACTGCATCAACTAGCCTGACAATCAGACTTAATTGCCATTCTGCATCACACCATATTTAAATCACCAAACAAATCAGAGATGTTGGCAGTGATTCAGAACCAGGCTCCTACGTCAACCTCAGTCCTTTGAATATCTCACATTACCCATGCAGACAAATTTCAGTTTCTACAAACCTGTGATAATACTGACACCGTGTGGTCATCATAGAAATTGCAGCTGACTTGTAACCATTTTCCAAGTTGACTTACTCGTCCATGTACTTTGTTAGAGGACAGCATAAATATCCTTGAAAGTCAACCCTTACACATACACTTGGCTGGACTGTAGGATAAAACCTACCCCCAGCATATCCCACCATAAATAATTTACTACAGTAATTAGGTAAATTACAGAGAAGTAACCCTTCTGTACAGTAATTACACTTGCTACATGCATTTTAGTCAGTATTGGAAACTCTGAAGCCTTCTATACCGATTATCTCCCAATTATAAGCTTTTTCCTTAACACTTTTCTAAGGATTTATAAGACTACTTACAAAAATGGACATGAAACAATCACTATCAAATAAATATCTTTATTGAATCCAGGAACAGCACAATACATAAGGGAAAAGAATCATCCCACCTGAACGAATTCTTCACTTCTTCCCACTTAACTCTTTCACATCTGAAAGAAAACATCTGCCATGAAATGATAGAACATGTACACAAAATATTTACAGTATTTACAGCGTCCATGTGCTCTGCCACACTAGTGCGATGTGGCGAGTTTGTGTTTGCGTCTGTTAAAGGCTTGGCCTGATTTGACTGGAACCCAGTGGCCGTAGGGCTTCCTGCTTTCATAGCTGTCCACTCTTGGAGTTACCTTAGGACAACATGTAGCTGCCACTGTTGGTTTGACCACAGAGTTCTAACAGAACAAGATTAGGAGAGAAAACAAAGACATTAGAACACATCAGTATATGTTCAGGATAATGTAAAGCTGTGTTTGTTTTTTAGGAACAGTTTAGGAAAAACTGCAATTTTCACTTTCAAAGTCACTTACATTAATGCTGAAAGAGATTATTTTCCTTTTTGGGGACATCGTTGGGAGGGACATATCATCAGGCTCCACGTCACTGCTCTGAAAAAAAGAAAACGGGGCTAGTTAGTTGTGTGTGTAAAACTGATAGAGTGAACTTTGACAGTGTGTGAAGCTCATAGATGGATTATAGTTTCCATTATATTGTAAAGCACTTCTATTGCATAGATAATTATTTAAGTGTTAGCTTCAACTAACTGCAGCTCTCATGCACCCCCCCCCCCCCCACACAGCTGTCAAAGGCTAGGCTTGACCATTAAAAGAATGCCTCAAGGACAGACCTTGAAACAGAATAAAAACAAAAAAGCAAACAAAATATCAAAGTAAAAAGATGTCTTCTCTGTCTACAGTGGCAGAATGATGGTGACGTAGGTTTCCCAGCCCCTCAGCACACGGCTCTTGTACCAACTTATCTTTGACAAACGGAGAGGAGTTCTTCATCTGTTTTTAGCTCGCTTGACAGGAATAGTCACTATAACGCAGTCCACACGCCTGCGCTCCATCAGCGAGTGGAGGAGGATTCTGCTAAATAACAACGACCCATTTCAACTGCAAACATAAATACATTTGTAATGTCAAAAATTCTACTGCCCATCTGTATGGAGTGTAAATACAATATCTGAATTTCCTGTGCATCATCTCTGCATCTATGTGTGTCATTAGCATTTGTATGGACTGTGTGCATCATGTCTAAAGGTGAGGTCATCTACATACGTGTGTTTAATTGCAAACCTCTAGTTGGTAAACTTAAACATTGTGAACATTACAAGAGTCATCGGTTAACCTTTCACGCAAACACATATTGTCGTCACCCAAGTCACATGACAGCCCTTTTATCCCAGGTGCCGATGAGTGAAGGAGACCACTGTCATGTTATCTATGAAGACAGGAATAAATACAGAGAGTATGTGTGTTCCCTCAGGGGTCCAAAGGTTAACACAAGACACAGGAAATTCAACACGACATACACTTCAAGCTTATCAATATACAACTGTAGACATTACACTGTGCTTGATGTACTGTATTTTTGTTGCAACTTTGATATAATTTTGATATAAAAAGTCAATTACCCATGTGGTAACAATAATAAATGGTCAATGTACTGTTATGCACATGTGGTATGATGTGGAACCTTGCCTTGTATTTACATCTAATCCATGAAAATACTTCTAGGCCTTTAATTAGAATCTGTGACAAAGCCTGATCTTTAGTGTGTGATGTGCTTGATGTGAAGCCAACATTCACTCTCAGACACCCACCTGTGACAGAGTCTTTTCAGGGTCTTGTCTCACCCTTGTCTCTGGCGACACCCATTTGGACTCTGACTGCTCTGCCGACACCCATTTGGACTCCACCGACTGCTCTGCCGACACCCATTTGGACTCCACCGACTGCTCTGCCGACACCCATTTGGACTCCACCGACTGCTCTGCCGACACCCATTTGGACTCCACCGACTGCTCTGCCGACACCCATTTGGACTCCGACTGCTCTGCCAGGATTGGTGTCACACTCTCAGGAAGTTCCATCTTCTCCACTCCTAGGATCTTCATAGCGTTGGCCTTTGCAGCTTGGAGTTCTCTTTTATCTGGGGAACACCACAAACAAGTTTTAAGAGATTTAATCCGTTGTATAATGCAACATTTTTGCCAACTTCAAAGTCTGCTTATCTAGGGAATAAATACAAATACACAGTAATTACTATTCCCTCCAATCAACTTACCATTCAAAGTCAAACTGACAGAGCATCCTGAAGATCTGGACCTTGAGCGGCTTCTGTAGGTTCTGGATGGGGATCGGGAAACCCTATACCTACACCAGCTTGCATCCCTCCTGGACCTGCTCCAACGGCTGGAAGACCTGGAGCTGGCCCTGTAGCGTCTGTGACTTGAGTACCTCTCTGACGAGGGCGAGCGGCTACAGGAGCGGGAGTAGGCCCTATAGCGACCGCGACCATATTTGTGATGGTTGTCACAGCAACAGCGGGAGGACCGTCTGTGGCAACGAGGGTGAGAGCGGGACCTGGAGCGAGACGAGGACCTGCTGCTGGATGAAGAAGACCTATAACGTCCCTTGTGGCCGACACGTCCCCGGTAGCGGCCAGAGCCGGAGGGGCTGCTGCTGTCACAGCTGCTTTTGGATCGAGAGTGAGATGAGGCAGGGCTGTCCTGGTCAAAGATTACATTGATGCCTTCACTCTGACGAGCGTGGGCCATTTCAGAGTGCGAGTCTTTTCCCTTGGCCATTGTTTTGTTTTCTGGCACAGGCTGAAATGACATGAACAAACATCTGCGTAAGCATTTCAGAAAAATAACTTGAACCTCGAACGGTTGTTGCATAACACTTGTTTTCTCAGTGCTGCCCCTAGCGAGCAAAGCAACGTTGCGTAACTGCAATGGCTGACCAGAAAGCTATGGAACTTTCCAGTATGACGCAAGCTAAAAGTAGCCTGGCTAGCTTGAGCTAGCGTCTGTTACCACTCCAAAGCCTTCATATCCACTTCATAATCATTCAAGCACAACTTTGACAAAAACAACAATTACACGAACAACAGATTAATGTTCACAAAAGCCAGTTAAAAGCTACAGTTTCCACGTAACTCTAGATTGGCAAAGCTAAGTCCTGCTAGCTGACGTTGTGTTTCTCACCAGGTTGGCTGGAGCTTCAAACCTTTGTTCCGATAACGTCGATATAAACGACATATGTCAACAAAGTCGCCTTCAAAAACGTATCACGAGACGATACCTTACGAATGGAACTCAAAAACGCTCAAATGTGTCCGTCTGTGCCGAAATAATTACAAAAGCGTGAAGTTTCCGTCGCCCCTGCCTCGAAGCCGAGCCTGCTGCCGTCGTCACTGAAGTGGAGGCGAGGCGCGCGGAGCAACGGGCTTTAAGTAGCCTCCTGCTTTTGAACGCTGTTTTAATGGCTCCGTTTGGTGCGAACTGAAGGAGTCGATTCTCCAGAAGTGACGCTGCCGTGTGTGTTCTTATTGTCCTATAATGCGCCAACTTGGATTCAGCACTAAAGGAAGATCGGCTAAAATAGACTCTGACAACGTTGTTCAAAACGAACCAATCATTTGGTGCTCAGAAGCAGAAGCACTGTGACAAAAAAAAAAAAGACAAAAAGAGTGAAATTAGGGTAGAATGCAGAAGTTTGAGAATGTGCATGCAACAACAACACATGCGCATGCTACGGTGAAATAAAAAATGTCTTTAGTATAACGTTTTAAGGTGTCATAAAATGATTAAAGTCATGATGATGACTTTAATCTGTTAACAAACATCTTTTGTGGTTGATATAATAATAAAGTTTATTTCAGCCATGACTATCCGAACTGATCTGCAAACTAATGCAAACATTTCCGCCAGTAAAAATAAATAAAAAAAAGATGAAAAAAAGTTGAAATTATGAGATAAAAAGTCATAATTATGAGATAAAAAGTCAAAATTATGAGATACTTTCAAACAACAATGAGAGCAGCAGCTCTTTGGCATGAGTTCTCCTGGTTAATTTGTCAGAAATGGATTGTGAGAACATTGAGGACTTTAAACGTGGCTTTACAACAAATGAAATACTTCAGGTGCTTGCTGATTCACATGGGATTGAAGAAGCAGTTCTGGCCTAGAAAGAATAAAACCAACGACAGAGGTGGCAACCTTCATTGAACAGCAACTTAACTTAATCCAACATCAAACATTTACAAAAGTCAACTGTTACAGTTGCCTTATTTAGGATTGCATATCGTTTGCATGGGGTTACGGGTGGCGCATGCGCACTTTCTATCTCATAATTTCAACTTTTTTTTAATCTTTTTTTTTTTACTGGCGGAAATGGGCTTCCATACCTACAGGTGGATCTAACAGGACTGAAATATTTCTGACTGTCTGACATGACTGCTGCTGGTTGTCACCGCCATAGACATATATAGACATATATACGTATATATGTCTATGGTCACCGCCCCCTGCTGCTCCCGCCTGATCTCGTCCACTTTCCAAGCGACTGTAACGTCGGCAGGCAAGCGATCTCGCGATATTTTATGTAAGTTTACTTTGTTGCCTGCTCCCTCTTCACTGGGCTGTAGTCGCCTATTGTGTCGTGCTGCACGCCGCCGTCTTCTGGTAAACGCAGGCAAAAATATCGAGCAGAGATGGCCATTCTGACCGTATTACCGTCCAGCTTTGGATATGTCATATTTACCTACCTCTACAGCTGGATTATGGTGGGCTATTTAGCAGTCAAGGTTGGGGGCGCGAGGAAGAAGTACGACGTTAAGGTAGGCTAGTTGAAAATTGACGAAAACAAGCAGGAGTACAGTTAATACTGGACGCTCATAAGTGTATTGGAAGTCTCTGGCTAATTTATGGCATGTTTGTTCTCCGCTTCACTTTGCAGTATCCCACTATGTACAGTGACAAGGAGCAGGTATTCAACTGTATCCAGAGAGCACACCAGAACACCCTAGAGGTGTACCCTCAGTGGCTTGTTTTCCAGACCATTGCAGCTCTTGTCTACCCGGTATGTAGCATTTTTACACACTTAATCATGCATAGCCACGAATTAGGTTGTTTCTGTTGTCTACACTGGGCTTAGAAGTGGATATTAAGGGCTACTGAAATTGTTACCACACATAATGTCAGCAGTGTGGGAGGGGCAAGTCCAAAAGGCAAGTGTCACCGTGATTAAGCACATTTTCATAGTATATCGCCCCTGTATTTCCAAGCTGTTTGTAATTCTCTTTTTCTCTGTTCATAATCTCAGTTATCAGCATCTGTGCTCGGGGCTATTTGGGTGACCAGCAGGTTTTCCTATGCCTGGGGCTACTACACAGGAGGTAAGACTGACATTATGTGAATGTAATGTGGAGGGCAAAAGCACCTAAAGTCAGTTTACCCACTTTTTATGGGTAAAATAGATTTTACACACATTTCTAGGCCGAAATGATAAATCTAAAATACAGACCACCAATATCATTTATATAAGTGTTGAAGATAATATAGTAGTACATGGGTCAAAGTTATATGAATATTGGGGCCCATAAGGAATAAAACACGAAGTATAATCATTTGTATGGTGACTGCTATGCTTGTAATGATCACTTATGTAAGGTCATAATTCATCCTCCTTATCTATCACTGCACTGCTAGTAAGAAGGTAGGTGATAAAAATGAATCCAATGCTGACCAGTGTAATTTGTTGTCTTGTACAGGATTTAACTCACAACAATGAATTTCTAATTTCCTCTAATTTCCACAAAATAATGCTCATAACGTTGCAGCATGGCATGCGTGTCATGTACAGACACCTGGGCTGAGGTGACAGTACAGCAATTGCCTGAGCATTTTTATTGCTCCTCGCCTAGTTTTGTTTAATAATTTAAAGAAGATATGAGCGAAAGATAATGAAAGAGATGAAAGACACATGTCTAAGTGATGGTAAATGTTTAAGTGGTTTTAAGATAAGATAAGATAAGCCTTTAATTGTCCCACAGCGGGGAAATACACTGTAATTGAATACAAAATATTAGGTGATCTGAATTTCAAAATCAGACCAAAACATTCCCTTTGGAACAAATGTAGTATTTATTGTGTTGTATGCATTGCATTCATTGTTGTTTCATATAATTCTGCTTTGAAAGTTTGCATACTTACAGTTGCCTTATGTTTTATTCCAGATCCAGCCAAGAGGATGAATGGTGCCTACGGCTACATTGGATACTTTGGCGTCATCATTCTGTCCATATCTGTAGCCTTGCAATTGCTTGGAGTCTTTTAAGACCATTGTCATCTTGTATTTGCCCATATGACTGAAGAGTTCTGTCATTTATACTGGCTTGCATGGCATTTTAAAATGTATTAGCTATACAGTAGCTGTGCAATTCTTTAAATGCTCATTTCAAATGATGATGCTAAACATATTTTTATGGACCACTAACTTCATACTTTATATTCCAATACTTGTTGTGAATGCCTGCTCTATGTATCTTTGACAATAAAGTAGATGCTGAGTGATGCTACAGCCCCAGATAATGTGCTCTATAGTACTCTGTTCACAGTTGCAGGTATTACAGTTTGTGAATAATAAAAGGGTCAGCAGCAGGTATGAAGGCCCCATGTGACTCACACATGATGTTTCAGCTATAGGCACAAATCTCCCATCAGAGCACACAGCAAATGCTTTCAATTAGATCTACTGGTCATCTTAACAAACAATAATAGATCTAAGAAAATGTTCTCATGATTGTGTCTAGAAAGTTGTTTAATAGTGTAAACTTTTCTCCCTTTGTTTCAATAAACATGGTTCAAACATTTATTTAGCTGCTCTGCACTCACACCACTGAACCACAGTTTAAACAGAGTTAAATGCAAATAGGCCTATATACAAGGAAAGAAAATACACATAAATCCCTTGTTTAACATCCTCTTTCATATTTATGTATCTTTTCATTATTTAAATATTTGAATTATATTTACATACTTATTGTTTTGGATTTTTGCTTAGATATGTGTTTAGTGGCAAATGCACTCATGTATTCTTTTCAGGATCGAGTCCAGCATGCGTTACAGTTATGAAGCAATAGGATCATAAATAGGCTAAATGTGAAAGTAAATTGTCTACAAGATGCTCATCCACTGTGCTCCCTTCACGAACTAGTGCTAAGCTCGTACTTCCAAGCAAATGGCCCGTAAATACCACTTGTGTGCGGCAATTTAAGCATTTTCTTTAGAAATAATGAAATCTGTATAGTTTGGTGAGTGTCTGTAACATAGGGAGCACATATATTCAGGACTTTATGCTGCACTGTTGTGTTAAACTGAAGAAAATGCGCATGCAGTATGTTGTTTTATATTTTATCACTTTCAGTACGAACCAGTTACGTTGGTAGTGGAACTACCAACTGGTCACATCTAAACAAATCAAAGTATTAATATCCCTACATACCAAGTATACTACTTTTTGTGGCGTATGTCATGTGCCTATAATGTCGAACAAGTTCCCATTTTGTTCACAACACCTGAAGGCACCAATATCAACAGCGTCTCAGAGGTTCTGGGTGGATCAACTGCGCATGTGCATGACCGAGCTCTTTCGGAAGCAAAGTCGGATTTATACAGGGGGTCCACATCAAAAACCGAAGATAAAAGGTAACAATCCCTTTGAATTTGACATTATAATCGAGTAATGCTGTTGGGGTGTGTGTTTCTGCTTGGTACTGCCGTTGTCGTTTGAGTTATGCTATTATTTTAAGCGACTTCGTAGCAAGCAGAAACCTTCAAGGAAATGTTTGCTAGTGCCAAAGCGATGAACAAAAGAATCGGACGACGCATCCGCGTTTTGTTATCTACTATATGAATACACTTTCTGTTTTTACAAATATAAAGAGGATACCTCGACAGGCTTGTTGTCGGATAGATGTTACAGAGCTTTAGTGTAAAAGTCTGGAGTTGGTGATTGTTGGTGGTAAGTATATAACTTAAGTCCGGGAGCTGAGCATCATCATGGCACTACATATAGCTATACATTTGTTTTTCAGAGTTGTGCTATCAGTTTGTGGAGGAATCGAATTTGGGCTATTTTGTATGATGAACATTTGTGTTGTCAAGATGACTCAGTATTTCTATAAAGTTTCTGATCTTGTTTTCACTTTTACGCGTTGTTGGACCTAACGCCCTTTCCCAGAGTCATGTCAGGTTTTCTGGACGGAATCCGGTGCGGAGACTGCGAGTGCAATGTGGACTGGGGAGAGAGACGAAACTCCATCGCATCTATATCCGCTGGAGTTCTGGTATGTAATGTCACAGATTTTCTCAGTTAAGGGCAGACAGACAGACTGTAGCTACAGAGGGGAAGTGTAGGCTACTCTGATCCTGGTCTGTATCCTGGCCTCTAATTACTAATGATAAGTTTGTGCAGAGTTGTGGAATTCCTGTTTTTAAATGATCAGGATGCAGATTCATTACACATTTGCTGACATGCACGTCCATACTTATTATTGAAGTTCTCGTGCTATCTGTGGATCTTGTTGTTGCAGTTCTTCACTGGTTGGTGGATCATCATCGATGCAGCAGTGAAATATCCTGATGAGGGACAGTTTCATCATGCCTATCACACTTGTGGAGTCATCGCTACAGTGGCCTTTCTCATGTAAGGCAGACTTGTTGACTGTCTTACACAGGAAATGTTAGATTCTTCAGTTTGACAAAAAATTCTTACCAATTCTTAATTATTTTGTGGGTTGTTTTTTTTTTAAGCTTAAAGCTCCATCGCCAGTCCTTCCTCACTGTATGGAGTTGCTCATTTGTCATGGAGATGGTAATAGTTGTTATCATGTGACCTAAGTATAGAGTTTCAGTCATGTGATAACTGGTGGTTGTATATTGGGGAGGTGGGGGTCGTTACCCCTGTCTGAGTTCAAGGGGGGTCTCTGGTGTTGGATGTTTGTGGCCTCCTTTATCTTTCACTGGCTATTTACTGACTCCTGGTTGATGACTTCGAACCCTTCCCAGCCCATGCTGTGAACGAGTCTGGTCTGGTGTTCACAGAAATTCCCTATTTAGGTCACATGATAACAACTAAACCATCTCCATGACAACTGAGCAACTCCATCTGCTGAGGAGGGTCATGGCTTGGGGCTGAAAGCTTCTGAAACACCAAGCAAGGTCCACTTGCTTGCCTTGATAATTTCTGGTATGTCAACATAAGCAATCAGGTAAAAGTAACTTATTAAGTAGCTTCTGATATGTTTAATCTTTTTTTTTTTTTTATCTCATATGACCCATCTAGGATAAATGCTGTTTCAAATGGCCAAGTGAGGGGAGACAGCTACAGCGAAGGCTGCATAGGACAAACAGGTGTGTGTGACAGGATGCACTTTCTCCATTTCCCTTTTATAATGATGCTTTCTTCACTGGATATTTTAATACCCTGACATCTGGTTTCATTTCAGACTGTTTTCTTGTATTACCATCACAGCATACATGCAGTGAAACAGAAACCCATGAAGAAGTGTGTGTGTGTGTGTGTGTGTGGAGTCACCCACCCTTTCTTATCTCTGCCTGCAGGCGCTCGAGTGTGGCTCTTCCTTGGCTTCATGCTGGCTTTTGGCTCCCTCATTGCCTCCATGTGGATTCTGTTTGGAGGATTCGTTGTGCCTCGTAAGTCCTGTTTGTCTGCTTAGCACACTGCAACTTGACTGTTCAGGAGTGTGTTTTGAAAGTTGTAGAGATTAAAGAGAAGCCAGTATGATGACGTAACTTCACATGCATATGCTGCATGAAGTGAGCAAAATGTTGTACAGTCCAATCATGAACAGGTCCTCATTTACTAAATGTGGTACTGTGTCAAATTATAAATGCGGCCTCATTGTGTAACTTGTAAATCTGTTGTGTTTTGCAGAAAAGCCTGTTGTGTACCCTGGTATTGCCATTTTCTTCCAAAATGCGTTCATTTTCTTTGGGTAAGTTAACAGTCCTCAGCGGCGTCTATCAAACCAATGCTTACACTTCAGCACTGGTTTTGTGGAAATATGTTTCTTACATTCTCTTCCTGTCTTTTAGGGGTTTGGTCTTCAAGTTTGGACGTACAGAGGATCTGTGGCAGTAACGGACTCCGTGTGCCTTTATGCCCACTGTTTATCTCTGCTTTCTATATTGTATGACACAATATGCTTTAGTGGTTATTCACTTTATATATATATATAAACTTTTTTAGCTTTCAACTTAACATGTTTAATTTATATTGTTTGCTAAATCATAACTAAGCACAAATGTTCATAGATTCCTTGAAAGTTTGAATAATTTCAAGTGTGGCACATCTTTAAATGTGTCTGTCTATTTGCACTCAGACTGCATAGCCATGTTGTTATGATGGTTTACAACTTGTGTATAAAAACAAACTATTTTGGGAGCTTTACTTCCCTCAACTGTTCACATTTCCTTTGGGTATACTTACTTATATGACATCCTTTTAATTTGAATTGTCTCAAGTGGAAGTAACATAAATTATTATGGTACAAAATATCATTGAGGGCAATATTTCATAATACTGTACGCATTAACTGAATGTAATCATATGGGGTTGTTTGTATAAATAACACAGTGTCGGCTCTGAAACTTTGTGGTCATTCAGATTTATTGTTGAAGGTCATTTAGCTCACACTGCTGACCTGAAGTCCACAACGATTTCACAACTGCAGGGTGTTGTGTGTGTACTGGAGATTTGTATTTTACTGCAACACTTATCCATTTGCTTGTGTAACATCCAAACCATGAGGTCAGTTTCTAACAACCATGGCAGCATTAAACAGAAATATACTGAACACTAAATGAGTCTTACATTCATGCTTCCGCCGGTTCAACCTTGATTTTTTTCTTTTGCTTTTCTTTTTTATATTCCAGTCTTGCACACATAAAAACATCTAACTACTTTGCACAAAAGTAAGAATAACTATATGACATAATATACACTGACATGAATGAACGCCAAAAATAGTTTGTACTTCCAGGATCAGACTTGGTCTACTTCTCTCTCCGTATTCTTACTTGCGCACTGCCTGATGGGGGAACTGCAAAACATGAAAATATTTTGTCCAGTGTAGTATGAATTTACCTTGTCAAGGTATAGCAAAACAAAATAAATTCATGGCAAGTGCATTACTTTTTAGTATCACTATAGGTGATTAGAATTGATAGTGTCTTTTCAGTGCATATAAAGAATTATCTTCAGCTAGATATTTTGTGTACTTGTAAGAAGATACAGACTTGATTGCCTACCTCCCAGAAAGCCTGATCATCAAAACATTTCTTGTCTTGGGGCGGTCTCCAGAAGTTCCACTTGAGTAGGAACCCTTTAAACAATGACACATAAAAGTCATTAGGAAAGCTCACAAATGGCAAACATAATACAGTATTGATATACACCTGTGGTTGTCAACCTGTGTATTGTTGCAGGTGACCCTTGGATTTCACGAAAATGCTGAAAACTTGAAGTAAAATATTTTTGTGTCAAATTTCACAGTTGATGGCATTCTGTTGCTATAGATTAATTCAAAGTGGACCTTCTGTCGTCTTGTGTGATTGTGCCAGGCTGTTGATAATGGAAACCTTACTAGAGAGAAGACTCACCTGTAATGATTCCCATGGACAGACTTAGAGTGATGGTGATCAGAAGAGTACAAATGTGAAATACAGCAAACCGGATTGCCCTGCGAAACAAAGGACTAATTACACAGGGTGTCACACCTTTTGTTATGTGTATGTGTATCATATGACAGTGGCATTCTTACGTTGTGTGATCATCACAGTCTTTAATCTGTAAGAGGAGATGTGCTAGCCATCCCAGTAGACCAGGGAGTCCATGTGTGCTCAGGACAGCACAGGTGTCATGGCAGTGAAACGCCAGTAGCATGTGGATCTGGAAAATTAGGGGTTATGAGGAGGTGTGGTGTATAGATTATTTAATCAAAGGGGTATGTGTCCATGTAGTGATCAAAACCTTGAGATATCGGAATCCAATGGTTGATACAACTGCAGCGGTGAATCCGATTGTCATGGCTTCCCATGGCTGATGAACCACTGACATGGAAACCCCAACAGCAACACCGCCAGCAAGGATGCATGACTGCATATGGATCTGACAGAGCAGTGAAGATATACAGCCCATTATAAATCAGATCTCACTGCTATTAAGTGTACTGATTGATAAGATTTTTTTAATGACTCCTGTGGTACCAGATATGAGTCCTTTCACTCCAGCCAATAGTGACTGTTCATGAAAGAGCATAATGTTGTGTTAACATATCAAGTGTCGGATCATACTGGGTTGAGTTTTCCCTTGGGACTGGAGAGCACAGACACAGCAGCTGCTGTCACAGCACTGACAGCCAGGGCCAGGTAGGTGCTGCACACGGCCCCCAGCTTCCTCCCAGGAGTACGGCCGTCCACAAGGACTGAATTAAAACTGGGCCAAAACATCCAGAGAAACACAGTCCCTGGAGAACAGAACAGAGGATTTCTATTCAGATTCTTATATCCAGTTGAATGAGCCACCCCACTTGCTGCAAACCCTATCTAGCAGTAACATCAGAAAAACATACTCACCCAACATGGAGAATAATCCTGATTTGCGATCAAATTTCTCTTTTTCAAATCGCTGCTCGGATCCCTTCCGATACAGCATCCAGGTCAGCATGAGTCCAAAGAAGGCCCCAAAGACGTGAAGCAGCATGATGCTGTTCAGAGGCCGGACCTAGAGTTAGAAAACATCATTATGAGCAAATTTCCAACAAAGACGGGGTAAAATAAGTACATTTCGTGTACGGAAGAACTGATGTGAGGGTGAAACACAGCAGGATTAAAAGTTGCTTACCTTCAGCAGAGTCTGGAGGAGCCATTCATTCAGGACAAACCCTGACACCTCCAGCAGGGCGATGAGGATGAGGTGGACAGGGTCGGTCTTCCCCAGCACGACTCCAGTTGAAATGAGGGCAGAGGCTGCACACATCTCAGCAACTACTAAGCTGTATTAAAACATGACTTCTAAATTAAAACTGTGAAATATGTATATTATGTTCGTAATATTTTCAAAATGTTGTTGATGTTGTTTAATACATCTCTGTTCATTTAAGTGGCATTTTCTTTTGCCACAGGTTGCAGATGGATTCAGTAGAGATCATTTTTTCAAACAGATCATCATCAAATTTAAAATGTGGCAAAATGACTGCCTGCCGCTGATGACCTACCTTCTCAAATCTATCCTGATCTTTCCACTGTGATACCAGGACTCAATTCCGTTGAGTATGATAGCCCATTGGGTGGCCATGACAGCCACAAGAAGGTTGAACCCACAGCCACTGAAACCACACCGCACTAGAAAAGTGCATAAGAAGCCAAAACCTAGAATCACCATCGCATTCACATCCTGGAACTCTGCAAGAGAAATGAAGCTGTGGGCTTTAAAAACTTGCATACCTGAATCGCCATACAGTCTTATGCAATACAGTCACTTCTGCTGTATTTCAGCTGATAGCCCAATTTTCAGGAAACAACCGAGGTCAGCTGCTCCTAAAGAATCAGCAACTGTTATCAATGCCTATTAAGCTTATCAATGCCCAACAGTTTAACTGCAGCCCCTCCCCATACTCCTGGATTCAAGTAACTTTATTTAGCTTTTTAAAGAACCTATATGAAATAGTTTAAAATATATTTTTCATTAATGAGTTATGCAAATGAAACAATAAATGTCTACCTTTCAACCCCCATTGTCTCACACCAAACTTCCAAACTCACTACTTACCTGGGTAAAAGTTGCTGAAGGTAACCCCATGTACTTTTACATTGCTGTCGATCTCAGTGTAAAAGGCATATATAGCAATGAACCCTATCTGCAGAAAAAGCAGCAAAGGCGCCAGACGGGAGCGCAGACTTGGTGCGTACTGAGGAGCCATTGGAGATGTTCCCTGCGCACTTCTCTTCCAACTGACGCATGTGTCGCCGCGGCGCTTTGAATAGGGCGCAACCCCAAGCACACATTTTCGTTTTTATCAGCTATGAAAACGTCTGTCTTGACTGACGTTTTCACGAGTGAGATTCCAGTTTGATGCTTAAAGAAAAGCACTTTATTTGTTTCAACCACACAGCTACAATTCCACCCCTTAAAACAATTTCATTAGGAATTAGGTCAGGAAAAATATCCATGCATAAATGTTGAATTGCATATTTAAGTGATAGTCTGTAGTGAAGTCTTTATGGCGTGTTTCCAAGAAGAGGGACTGAACAACATGCAGCATTATTAGCCTATAATATTACCATATTTAGACAACATGTATAGACTGTTAAAATTATTAGGCTAATTGACACCCTAAAAATGTATGTCATAGAATATATTTATAGACCACACAGCAAATATTTCTGCATTAGTTTTGTATTTTTCCTTCGAAAACCGTTAAGGTCATTGCAGTTTTGGCCATACATCTTTAAAAATATCTCTCTTCTTCTTTTATTTTTATCATGCCACTTTGTTATGGTCCTAAAGACAACGGTAAACAAAAAAAGCCATGGATAACGTTCATCATATTATATGCAGCGATAACCGCAACCCACACGCACACGCGTGCGTTTGGCGTACACTATGCACACATTTTAACCTGGTAACAAAACATAGATGGCATAGGCTACAAGGCCTTGGGGCGAAAATGAACCACATACAAAGGCCCTGATAAAAATAACTCCCGTACGTTTTGTATCTGGCACAAAAGGAATTTTGTCCCAAAGACTGCATACGTTCTGCTCATAATAATCCAAAGGGAAAAAAACAACCTCTAAGCTAAAAAAACCCGCCTCCGTGATCAGTTCATTGGTCCATCGGCGATGCCCAATTTGTCCACAAATATCTGATTGGTTTAACGGCGAGACCTGCCACACACAGCGGCCCTCGCCTCCTCTCTCTCTGCTGTTGCCTTTGGCGGAGGAGAACTGAGCGACCGGCCGCGGTGCAACACGAATGGCTCATCTCTGTATCCGTCAAAGAGAGAGGCCTCGGCGGATAGATTGATTGGATATACCAGCCGTCTGACACCTGGACGCGAGATACAGAGTCTGCGCTAACAGAAAAAGAGGAGGTTCCCGAATAGAGTCCTTTATTTATTTCTTTGTTTCCAGTGGGAAAAATAATAACAGCGACATATATACCACAGGCACTTCATTTATTATCTTTGTCCGTATACACAAGAAAACTGGATAAGATTACAGTGGTTACACGAAGGCCAAAGCCAAGGGGAGGAGGATGAAGCGGCGCAATGCGGACTGCAGCAAACTCCGACGGCCGTTAAAACGGAACCGAATCACTGAGGGTATATACGGCAGGTAACTTATACGGAGCCTGGCGAAGGGGTCTTCCTCACGACACTAACGGGGGCCATTGGATGGAGATGCCTGCTGCCTGATAGCTGCAGAACGTGCAACTCCATAACGTTACCAACGATTTCAATGAACTGCCACCGCTAGCTAGCGGCTAGTGATAGCGTAGTGTATGCTAGCGGTATGTTTTCGTTGTGCGTTAGCAGGTAACGCTAGCTGTAGCGCTAGGCCCCGAACCGGCCTGTATTGAACCAATGCCACAAGGTCTCTTTCACAGCAACGTTACTGTTTGACATAGGTTGTAGTGGTTGTTTGGCTACTAATTAAACAACCCCGACTATCTACCGTTTGCCCACGTCAGTTGTCATCTGCTAGCCGTGTCGAATTAGCCGCTTCTCTGATAGATAAGGTACCCTGTGGTAGCTAGCACCACAGCAGCTTTGTCCGCTCATTGCCACCTTACTCATCTAGTGATAGTGCGCCGTATGTAAACATTAACTGTACACATGAGTTCACAAGACTACAGTCAGTCAGGCTGACTTCTCAAGAGCTTGTGTTATGTTGCCTATTCAGTTTGTCCAACTTAAAGTTGCTCCCCAGCCATACCTGACAGGTCCTACCTCTGTGCGACTCCCCGTGTATCCGACAAACCAAACGTTAAAGGCCATTAGTTACACACGTGGCATCTAGACCTAGATATGTAGGGCAGTTCTTGAATTATTGAACAGGTGCCCCCACATCACAAAACGGTTAAAGCTTTGAGATCAAAGAACACCCCCACTGTGTCACTTTCTGGGTCTCGGTGCACTAACAACCAAAAATGTCAACTGCGATCAAATATATATCTTATTAAATTGACATGAATTGTGGCACTTGGAAAGAACCAGCAACACATTACAGCATGCTGTGTGTATGCATTACCTCCACAACTGTTGAGAAATGAATATACTGTTTACACATTGTTGCCAAATGTTCAAAGCACATAGCATCGCATAAGGACATATCAAAGTGCAGACACAGATCTCTACCAGAATAGCTTCATACATCTCTGAAATTTTTATGTACTTGTTCTGTACATATTTGCGGTTCACTTTGTAACATAAGTCGCTTAGTATAAGTGCAACGCAAACAGGCATTTAACCAGTCAAACCCTGACAATAGGCTCCAGACATACACCTTACCCCTGATTCACCCCACACACACTCACAATAAAGCTGAAGCACTTTGATGTATTGACTTATTGATGATTTGTCATATATTGACTTTTGATGGTAGAGATGAGTACCATTCTTGTGAACAGAAATCATATTGCCAATATAAAAACACTTGTGAATGTTGTAGTGTATTTGTGTTTCAAAACCTTCTCTTCTCATTTTTTAGTACCTTCCTGTACCTGAAGTTCCTGGTGGTGTGGGCACTGGTGCTGCTGGCAGACTTTGTACTGGAGTTCAGGTTTGAGTACCTCTGGCCGTTCTGGCTCTTCATCCGGAGTGTGTACGACTCCTTTAGATACCAGGGGCTGGTGAGTGGCCATGTCCTGATATTTATTCTGCTTTCATAAAGGTGGAGAAAGAGCAAGGTCTTAGATATAGCCATCTTTTCAACCTTTTGTTTTTCTATGTTCAGCACTCAACTTTTAGATGTTGTGCTAGTTAGATGATCACCCTGTTCTGGTTTTTCCCATTGACATGTTGAGCTTTGATTAGGTCTTTGGCACCATAACGCTGCTGTCACAGTCACCGCATTTACATGTGACATGCAGTAACCAGGTTATTGTTGCCTTTCTGCAGTAACTTGATTTCTATTGGTGACATATGACTTGTTAGCCATGTATGTATATGTTTACATGGGCTTCTAACAGGGTTTGTACAATAGAGATGTGTATGAAAAAGAAGATCCAGAATAAGGAAAGTATCTCTTCGACAGCAGTGTGGTGCGATCAAAGGAAAGATCGGTACACATAGTGGTGCGTCTTTGTATCCGAAGTAATTCAATCCAAAATCAGACTGAACCTGAAAACCAAATAAAAAGTATAAATACTGAGTCATTTGCCACAACTGAAATGTTAATGGTTATTTGTAAAATACTGACACGTGCACACAATAAGACAACAGTGTCTCTCACACTACAGAACCTGTCTTATCACTGCAGCGTCAGTCCAGATGCTTCAACCTAAATATAAGCAACTTTATTCTGTCATAAACTTAAGAAATGTCCACTTTGATTAAAAAATGTGATTTCTCACCTTGCCTGATTTCTTGTATGCTTGTAAACATAAGCAGTGATTTACTTAGTTAGCAAGAGGAAAAGTGATAGTGTAGAGTCTCATTGGTTCTGAGGCAGCCAAACCCCAAACAAAAGGAGCAGAAATGTCTTGAGACGGCGCAGGGCCATCCTAAACTAGTCCGAGCTTTCAGTGAGTTTGCGCCACTTCAGCTGAATTCTACTACACTCAAAAACAACCATTTGTATTCACCATTACCTTGCTTGCTGCCTCTTAGGATCAGAAGTCTAATCTGACATAATGTACAAACTACAGATCTGACCAGGCTTGCAAGTCATTACTGATGCTGGACAGCTTGTTCTTATTGAAATGCATTGTGTAGGTGTGTGTTTGTTGGTGTGTCTGTGTCTTACAGAGATGCAGAAAGAGACAACCAAATATGTAATATTCATATAATAATAATTTTGCATCAGTGAAATATGGAATTTAATCACCCAGGACCAGATCACTCCAATTATAAAGGGTTAGATATGGCAACCAGCCTCTCTTTGAACTGGCGTCCAACAGCTGAAGGCTGGTTGTTAGCCTGGAAACCATTTCCTTTTTTTGTCTTTTATAAGTTTTGAGCATGAAATACTAACAGGGACAAGCAAACTGCATCTCTTTTTACTGCATGCGTTGCTGGTTTATCATAACCACCTCTCCTCTCCCCAACAGGCCTTCTCAGTATTCTTTGTGTGTGTTGCGTTTACCTCGGACATCATTTGCCTCCTCTTCATCCCAGTGCAATGGCTATTCTTCGCTGCCAGTACCTATGTGTGGGTGCAGTATGTTTGGCACACAGGTAAAGTCATTCAATGTATGGGTGTCTTGATATTTGTTAGTATAAATACTGTATATGAGAAATTGGCAAATGCCAGCGATTTAACTTCACTGATGTTTTGCGAAGGGCTCATACTGTAAATCAGGAACAAAAGATACCTTGTGGCTGCTACCTTTGTCTCTACGTTAGTTCTGTTTAACACGTTTTACACGAGGGACTATTGAGACTAATTCTTGGAACTTGCACTGTTTTGTGGTGTTCGGACACTTGGTGCTTTAGGGAAAAGCAGGTGTGAAAAGCGTTGTGCAACACCCATGCACATTGTGTTATCTCATTTACAAATAGCGGGCTTGCTTCTTAGAAATTTGCGTGGTGTGTGTGTAAGTGAGCTGCACACTGCGGATTAGTTGTCAGTCTGATTTAGCGGTATCCCCCTGTGCTGACCAAAGGCCAGGTGTCAGATTGAAATCCTAGTGCCAGTTGGGGGAGGGAAAAACACAGTGTGGTCCCCAGTTGCTGCTTTCTAAACCCTCCAACTTTACTCAGCAGTGACATTCTCATCCATAGGATGTTACCGGAGTATTAATATCTCTTACCACTCCACAGCCTGCTGGTGGACATTAGAACTTTGCCTGAATACAGCACAAACAGTATCTTAAGCAGTATCTTAATAGAATAAGTAAACAATGACCAAGCATTCTGTGTCAGTTTTTGGTACACTTTGCTACGGACACAATTCAGGTGGTACTTGCAGTACTCGTGTTCGATTCCCCTTTATAACATCTTTGTCCTGCTTTGTTCTTTCAGAGAGAGGTGTCTGTCTGCCCACCGTGTCTCTATGGATACTCTTTGTGTACATAGAGGCAGCCATCAGATTCAAAGACTTAAAGAACTTCCATGTGGACTTGTGTCGTCCTTTTGCCGCACACTGGTGAGCCACCTTTCATTTTTAACTAGAGGCAGTTGATCGCTGTCCTTGACAGACGTGCTTTGACTGAAAGGCATGTTTAGGTTTAGTGCCAGCATGGTGCAGAGGAATGATGTGAAGTAAAGAAAGACAGCATTATATTAACTAATGGAAAATTTCACACCACTACATTCATTGCTACACACTACATAAAGTCAATAATGTCACATGATGGGTATGTGGTGGGCCACGTGCCTCATTTTTTCATGGTAAATCAGTGTCTGGATTCCCTGAAGGTTAGCATGTTGTCTAAACATTTATGAAAAATCCTGAAAGAGGTTTAAAGGAACGCCCCTACAGTGAAAGGTTGTATACTGTGTTAGGCTAACAGAGGGCTGCAATTTTAATCTAAGGAGCCCTTTAAACCTTCAAGCTGGATTTGGATTTGGCTGTGTTAACCTATGTTATGCTCTGATGTTGGGCTGTTACCATCCTCAAATGAAGAATTACAAAGTTAAAGTCTATTTTTGCAGCAGTTTACTTGATGGAATCATTACTTTGTGATTTTGATCTATGACTCAAGAGTAGACTTATGAGTGTACTTTTTGTGTCCATCTCTGTAGCATTGGCTACCCAGTGGACACGCTGGGCTTTGGCTTCAAGAGCTATGTAAGCTATAAGATGCGCCTCCGGAAGCAGAAGGAGGTGCAGAAAGAGAATGAGTTTTACATGCAGCTCCTGCAGCAGGCTCTGCCTCCAGAGCAACAGATGCTTCAGAGGCAAGAGCGAGAAGCAGAAGAAGGTAAGAGTCAAACACACATATAGTACGTGCACACTGTATGCACACATGACGCACCTGGTTCAGGAAATGTGAGGCTCACATACACTATCTACTAGGACTGAACAATAAAATCACATTATTTCATTAATTAGAAAGATAAAAACCACAATTTAAATGCCTTCAAGTAGGCAGTTATCTTGTTGCTTCACTGTTTGGTTAGCTAGTTTGCTGCCTTGAGTCAGTGATGACACATCTGTGGATTGGGTTGTCAAAAGATCTGTCAGTCAGCCCTTCAAGACTGATGGAGTTGTCAGGTAGCTACCAGAAAGTTCTGAGAAAAGGCAGTAATGCCTGTTGATGCTACAGAAGTGATTTGGTCATTCAAGTCCTGTGTGGCACTGCTCCAGTAATGAAAGTTTTTGAGCCTTGTTAGGCTTTGTGTTGTGAGACAGTTCCCAAGAGATTTTTGTCCTGTTCATGGTGACAATAAACGTGGACCCTAAAAACAGAACTATCTTTTAAATCACATCCAGGCTTCTATCAAGTTCTTGTTGATTTCTCATGAATCTATTTAGTCAAACAAGCCAAAATTACTCCAAGGTACATTTGCAGCATGTGCAGCCATTCCCTCCCTATCCAAAGTCTGTGATTGCAGGTGCTCCTGCCTCACAGATTGAACAAACACACCATGCACATAATGATCATGAGAGGCTCTGGTTATTGAGTGTGATTAGGCAAAGATTTGAAAGGAGCTCTAGCTCTAGAGCTCGAGAAGTTGGTAGAAAATTGCAACCAGCAAAGGATTTTTCACTGGCCAAAGCCTGGCCATTTCACACAAGCAACACTTGAAGGACCAGTGTGTAGGATTTAGTGGCATCTAGCAGTGAGGTTGCAGATTGTAACCAACTGATAATCCTTCCGCTCACCCTGCCCTTCCAAGTGTGTAGGAGAACCTACGGTGGCTGCGAAACTTGCAAAAATGTGAAAGACTCTCTAGAGCCAGAGTTCGGTTTGTCCGTTCTGGGAAACTGTAGAAACATGGCGGGCTTCGTGGAAGAGGACCCGCTCCCTCTGTAGATATAAAGAACTCATTCTAAGGTTACGAAAACACCGATTCTTATTTTCAGGTGATTATACACTAATGAAAACATACTTATGAATATTATATTTCTGCCAATAGATCCCCCTAAATCTTACACACTGGTCCTTTAAGCAACACTTAAGCAGCACATGTGAATCCTCTGTCAGTGCTCACACTGCTTACGTAAAGTCAAGTTTCCGATATAAGATATGGAGAATTACACATTGGTCAAGAGAGGATAGAGAACTTTAGGAGACTCTGAAGATGAAGATGAAGATGAAGATGAAGTTTTATGGCAGTTGTCATATTTCATATGTATGCCTTTCACTTTTCCTCTTTATTCATTCAGCAGCAGCAGCAGCTAAAGGAATATCTGAAGTGGACACACCTCCAGTGTCACAGAATGGTGCCCCAGCCAATAAAAAGACATCGACACCACTGCCGGAGTTAGAGTATAGAGAAAAAGGGAAAGAGGGAAGGGGCGGCGGGGAGGCTAAAAAGCAGCACAACAGCAACAGCATCCTGCCATCATCAGTGGACTCTAAACTCCAGGAGATGGAGTATATGGAGAACCATATGAACAACAAGAGACTGACCACAGAACTGGGCAGCACAGAGAACCTGTTGCTTAAAGAGGACAACAATTCCTCCTGCTCTTCCTCATCGTCGTCCTCCTCCAAAAACTACAAGAATGCAAGCAGCAATGCTGCAGCGCTCAACTCCTCGCCCCGCAGCCACAGTGCTACCAATGGCAGCGTGCCCTCCTCTGCACCATCCTCCTCCTCTTCCACGGGGAAGAATGAGAAGAAGCACAAGTTAGCAGTTGGGAAGGGGACGTCAGGTGGCTCCCAGAGGGATCCCACAGACAACTGTATCCCCAACAACCAGCTGAGCAAGCCAGAAGCACTTGTCAGGTAAGAAGCACATGCTCAGACCTATCCACCAAGACTCTACCAATGACTATGCTAACAAACTATACATACAAAAACATTGTGCTCACATATTATGAAATTAACCATTTTAAGAACTTAAGCCTTGTTCTTCCACTGATGTGTTGAGGCTAGGGATGTCCTGGTGACATGTTTGTCCTTGATCCTGATACTGATATCAATTATATTGTTTCTTAATTATATTATATTTCTCCCCCTGTATAATACAGCTGCATTCCATTTAGCTGTGTACATTAACAGCAGACCTGCATTCAATTTAGTGAAGTAGTCTAAATGTTTTACAGCTGAATGGCTCTGCATTAGGAAATGGCAGCCTGCTGCATCACAGCTGACCTTTGTTGGTTTCCTGTAATATTCTGTAGTATCCTATAGGCCTATGGTCTTTTGTATAATATCTCTGGTCAACTCGGGGGCGTCAGTGTGGATCTGATGTGGCAGAAAGCTTTGAACAGGATTTGGACAACCTCTCATCTCCAGCATGAACAGAATACTTAATTTCAAAACTGTTCATCTAATAGCAGTACTTTCCAAGCATGGTATATGTTTTTTAGTTTTGCTTTTCTTTCATCGCTTGCTGCTTCACTCGGGCATATCATTATCTGAAACTGGCTGCTGTTTGTTTATTTGCTTCACTCACAACACTTAAGTGGTTCAAGTGTTTTTATGGAGTGCACCAGTTTTGACAGCTGTTGCACCTGGAGCAAACAAACAAACGATCAAAAATTGATCGTGCTTTATATAGCCTAAACAGATCCATAAAAAATGCCTGAATCAGCCCCTATTCTGATTAGCTCGTGACATCCTTAGTTGTGGCCAGTCCATAATGTAACAGAAACTGCATATTGCAAACAGATGGTTATTAAGAGGGTTTGTTGCTGGTGTGATTTTAATTGAACTGAAGGTGTTGAAAGATGTCGTTTCACTTTTGATGTTTGCACACGCAGCATAGTAGAATGTTGATTTAATAACAGATCATGTTGTTTTTTAAGGGAGTCACTTCTCAGGTGTAAAAGTAGGTTTAGTGCAGGCTTGATGGTGGCAGATAATTTAAAATGTCAAAGAAAATAGGCCTAATGTGCAGTGTCCCTGTGTTTTTTCTGTCTAATTTTGTCAGTGGTTTACTCTTTGCAATGTGGATTTTTGTTGCAGATTTTTCTTGGTGACTGTCTCAGATGACAGCTGATAAACCAACTTTTATACCAGTATCAGTAAAATCAAATTCTACTTTAAGGTCTTGCCTGTTTTTATAATAAATCTTGGACTCTCTTAGAAATGATGGTGAAAGTTTGACTAGGACTGATAATATGTGTAGTTTTCTTGGTTACACTGTATGTTTGACTCATTTTAAACTTAGGCTAGTCTTTATTTATAAGTTTTTATAGATGTATATATGAACATGCCTTGGCTGCAATAATAATTTAGAGAATGCTTTTCTGGGGTAGCTGTGTATAATCTATGGCTCAGCCATTAGGCCACAATATCTGGAATCATGTGTTCATAACTACATATGTGTTGAAGGTATAACATTACTTGGAATGTGAGGATGCTCTTATTATGCCTTTTTAAAAAAAAAAAAAAAAAAAAGAATTATGTTGAATGTTATATGCACCACATCTACGTGTCTCTCCTCTGTTCACTCTCCCACCCGAGACAGATTGGAGCAGGATGTTAAGAAGTTGAAGGCAGACCTGCAGGCAAGCCGGCAGGTCGAGCAGGACCTGCGCAGCCAAATTGGCTCACTGGGCAGCGCTGAGCGCTCCATACGCACCGAGCTGGGCCAACTGCGCCAGGAGAACGAGCTGCTGCAGAACAAGTGAGGGGCTGCTATTCACCGCGTCAAAGCAAGGTCACACTAGTGATCCTTTTGGTTGAGGATCATTACTAATTGGGGCACTGGGGTGTTCATTGTCATGCATCAGTATAAATTAACACTGTAGGAAAAGAGCATCTGTGTTGCAGAAAAAACATCACATCAACACTTGCTGCAAAAAAAGCTAATTTCTGATCTGGAAGGGTCTGCTAGAAAGGTCTCTCAGATTTGTACAGACTTTTCAAATTATCTGCACTTTCAGTTTCAAAATGACAACAAGATGAAATCACAAATACCAATTGGATGGGCTGCTCGGATAAAATCTATACATATGAAACAGTGATGGGTACATACAGCACAGGGAAGAAGTACTGATCCCGCCACCCTGTACTTTCTGTTTGTTCACGTGCTGTTCTATGATATGTGTGTCTGTGCACTTGCAGGCTCCATAATGCTGTGCAGGCAAAGCAAAAGGACAAACAGGCAGTGGGCCAACTGGAGAAGAGGCTCAAAGCAGAGCAGGAGGCTCGAGCCACCGCCGAGAAACAGCTCACAGATGAAAAGAAGCGAAAGAAGTTAGAGGAGGCCACTGCGGCCAGAGCAGTAGCACTAGCAGCAGCTTCCAGGTATTTGCACATCTGACATCTGAATTTAGTTTTCACTTTTACTCCTGACTTGTCGCTTGTTTCTTTCAAGTTATGCTTTGTTATTAGCATCAATATAAATGCAGTACTTGTTTTTCCTCCATTTTTTTCAGAGGGGAGTGCACAGACACGCTGCGGCGGCGGATCACTGAATTAGAAACAGAGTGTAAGAAACTAACAATGGATATCAAGCTAAAGGAGGACCAGATCAGAGAGCTTGAATTGAAAGTTCAGGTAAGGATATTTTATTAATTCATGTATTTATTGTCACCATCAAGTACAGATAAAAATTAGTTATATTTGTCGTTTTGCCAGGTGTGCAGTAGAGGAGTTACAGTGTGTGATTTCAAACTTGCAATTTATTAAGAAACTTTTTGAATCTGCTTAGCGATTCATGAAATGTGAACCTGCTGCAGTCTTGTGTACACTGCCAGTTCTGCATGTGTCAGTGCGTGCAAATAGCTTTTGCAATAAGGTGGACCAGGGCTAGTGCTCAAGAGTGTGACAAAGCATCACAAAAGACCAAAGTGATTAAAAAAAGAAAAAACATGTTTAAATGTGCAGTAACTCTTTAATTTACATTCTAGGTCAAGATTTTGCTGTTTATTTGTTCTTAATGCAGCACTGAATGGATTTCTATTCACATCAATTACGGAAGTTATGAAAATGAATCCAATTGAAATGGCTCCATTGCAGCTGTGCTGGGGGGGAAATGAAGGGAATTGACAGACTATTACATTCTGAAGATAATTTCTTTTTTTTTCAGCAGGTTAAATCTATTGATGAGGGAGTTAAAATAGGTTCAAATATAAAAAATATGAAAAAATAAATCAAAACTATAAAAAAAAAAAATAAAAAAAATGAATGTCTTGGGTCATACTTTACCATCCATATAATTGTAGAACCGCCACCATATTTTTGGGACTGGGGGGGGGGGGGGCTGTCTGTTTCCTGCTTTTTTGTCCTTTGCCAATCACATGCCTAATCTAGCAAGCTACAAATGTTATAAAAAAGCAAATATCAGCCTTTATTTATGTCAAACAGCATTCACATAGTTCTACCTACATATCTACTTAGCCAGCCAAATACAGAACATTCAATCACCAGTGTGCTGAAGCATCCAGCCACAGACAGTAACCCCCTGATTTTACCCTGTCTGTATCTCTTCTCCATCTCTCAGGAGCTTCATAAATATAAGGAGAATGAAAAAGACACAGAGGTGCTGATGTCAGCGCTGTCAGCCATGCAGGACAAGACCCAGCACCTGGAGAACAGCCTGAGTGCAGAGACCAGGATCAAATTGGACCTCTTCTCTGCCCTGGGAGACGCCAAGAGACAGCTGGAGATCGCACAAGGTCAGCCTGATTTCCACAAACAACATATTTATTCACACGCTGTACTTGGAGCATGAGCACGCCTACAAATGTTTTGGGGTTTGAAGCGTGTTCTCAGAGTTCTCTTGTGTTTGGACTGACGTGTTGACGTCTGCTTTCAGGTCAGATCCTGCAGAAGGACCAGGAGATAAAAGATCTGAAGCAGAAGATAGCCGAAGTGATGGCCGTCATGCCCAGCATCTCCTACACAGCTGACACCAGCAGCATGACTCCCATGGCCCCCCACTACTCCTCCAAGTTCATGGACACCAATCCCTCCGGCTTAGACCCCAACGCCTCCGTTTACCAGCCACTCAAAAAGTGAACGCTTTGCCCCCCTCCCCCCCACTCCATCCTCCCATTATTTTTATTTTTCCTGCAGGCCCACCACCTTCCAACCTGCTTGGCATGCCTGCGGCTGAGAACGTTGTTTTTCTTGGGTTTTTATTTTCCTCCTCGCCAGGTCAGAAGGATGTTGTATTGTGTGACTGTATTTGTTGTAGTTAAAACAAAAGACAAAAAAAAACTTAAAACGGACATCACATGTCAACTAGGACGTCCCGTTTTTTTTTTTCCCTCTAAAGTGTCTAGTGAAACCTCACAGAATCGGGTATATATCTTCATCTCAAGGGTGTTGCTCTCTCTTTCCCAACACCACTGCAACCACCTGCAACCAGTTACATGCTCTTTTGGTCCTGGGGAATAGCTGCTTTTTAATTTTAGGTTGATTTTTTTCCCTCCTAAAAATTGGAAAAGTTCTCCTTTATCATACAGTCATACAGCTTGACTTGTATCCCAATTTCTATGATGGATTGTTTTCTCCCAAGGTAGTATGGCAACATCTGTACAACCAGAGGAATGTAGTTCAAAGTCGGCACAGACTCTCTCGCCCCTGTTATGTTTAATTTATTCATCATTCCTGCTCTTGGCTGCTTTGGGGTTTGGTGGTACATAGTTTTGTAACGTGGATTGTGTGGTTCTATTTGTTCACTCTTTAAGATCCAAGTGTTGATTTCAGCAGACTGGAAGCGTTGATCGCAACAAGTTGGAAAAGATCTTGTGTTGTAAGCAGAAACATAGACCTTAAAATGAAGTGAACTCATGCAGCTCCTAATGTTCAGCATGAGTGAAAACAACAGTTTGGTTTCCCCAGCAGTTTTTGAGTTGAAGAAAGAGTCCAGTAAGAGAGGTCTGTGTATACAAGTGTACCGGCCTCTCAGTACTCTGCATAGTCTTTCAACAGTTGTCATGATCACAGTGCCTTGAGTTGAGGACATAGAATGAATTTGATAATGAGATACGGCCCAACCCTTGTGAATTAGTGGTGAAGCATCTGGCTAAGCTGGAAAGGATAAGAATTTGACCTTGTGGGACAAAGTTGTCGTCAGACGCTGATTTGGTCTTTGGACTCCCTATTGATTTCCCAACTGGCAGGGAAGCGGATTCATTGTGTCCATTCGAGGGCAGCTTTGTCCCTTATGTAAGTCCCATTTAACAGATACATTAGCCAGCACCAAATCCAGGACTCTTCATCGTACTCCTATATGCGTATTGTCAGTAAGTTGACATGATGTTAGCCACCACAGAGTCTCCTGCGCACAGGTGTGCGGCTCGTCACTTGTCCACTCTGCAGATGCTCATCTCCACTGCCGTTGAACCCCCAAATCCCTCGGTTTAGCTGCTGCCCCCTCGTTCCTTTTTTGGTTTCCAATTTAAAGTTGCACTGTAGCAAACACATTCTGTTTGAAAGGGAAGACTGTAAAGCTGGACTGTGCAATGTAAACAAAGCTGTGGAAATGCCAACTTTGATATAGCAGTGAAATCATTTTATTTAACGAATCCTCCACTTCGGTTCGTGTGCCAAGACTGGAATGCTTGTTTCTCTAGTAATGTGTTCAAGAATGTACTGCAAATACATTGGCTGACATGTTTGTCAAATATCCAGTTGAATATCACTTAATGGAAGTTTCTGTTAAGCAGGTAGAGAAAGTGGTCACCTGTTTGTAGTAGACTGTGTAGTTAAAAGTAAGGGACTAGAAAGTCAAGTTTTGTTTTGTGAATGTTACAGTATTTGCAACTGTTGGACAAGTGGCTGTTTTAAAGCAGTTCTCCTTACTCCTGTTTCTGGTATTATTGTTATTTTCCTGCAGGGAGAAAGCTGCTCGAGTCTGATGTGGTTTCACCATCATCTGAAGTGGTCATTGTTGTGTGGTGTGGTTATCACCTACTGTAAATGGAGAAGTTTTTTTTTTTTCTCGCTCAGATTGCTGTCATTGGCTCCTGGAAAAAAAAAAGTGAAAATTACAGTTTAGTCAGTTGTTTGGTCAACTGATTCTTGAAAGTATAGAGAAGTGTTTTTGTTTGTTTTTTGTTTTCTATCCCCACAGTCACTGCTCTGTTTCTCCCCAGGTCTGACCTTGGCTGTGCTCTCGCTCTGTGAGGTTTACAAGGAATAAACATTTTTTTTCTTGCAAATGGCCTTTTCTCTGCTTGTTGCTGTTACTCCAACCACAGGTCTAGATATTTCAAAACAACTCGACAGCTTTGACTGCGAGTTTGTTTTGTTAAAGTGGCACATCAAGTTCAGTTTATTCGCTGTCCAAACTTTGGTCATCGGGGTTAGTCCAGTTTCAGAATTCAGAAGGCAGGGGGATCTAATGAAAGACGCTATTGGGTTGCATTATGGGAAATGTTTTTGAGACTAAAAGATACAATATCTCCAAAAGCTTCAATTTTGACCTTTCTTCCATTGATCTATCTCTTGTAAGCCCCTAAACTTTATGGAAGTGCAATACTAAAATACAGGAGTACCCCAAAATTATACTTCATGTATAGCATCCCAAACACTGTCAGCCCGTCAGTTGCTACTGTCATCTTTGAAGGAAAGGAAAATTGCATTTCTTATAGTTCCTTTGTATTTGCTCTAATGAAAGATTTTCCTACATTAGTATAGTTGAAGTAAAACAATATATTAAATATGGGTTGTATCGTAACATGTGATTTGAAATTTGCCACAAAAGAAAAAACAAAAGAAAAAAGCTCAAAACAGTTTATGAAATTGTTAATATTTTCTGGTATTGGAGAGTAGATGCACTATCATCTTATTGCCACTAGGAGGCAGTGCCCATCTATATAATGTAGGTTAAAAGAGATAATCATTGTCCACACAGACTCTGGTTATTAACTCTGTCAAGAACCGCTAATTCCCTTATTTCAAGGCCAGAAAATCCCATTCAGCTCAGACAAAAGGACTTTATGAATAATTTGTTCATTCTAACCACTAATCACACCTAGTCAAAACATGGTTACCACTGGTGCTCCCACAACCCTATCCAGCAGGATAGGGGTTGGTAGGTAAATGAAGTTGGGAGTGTGCACTATTTAAATAATGCCAGAGGGGAATGCTAATCCTTGATTTTAAAACTGAGTATTTAAGGCCAACTTCCTACACTCCCCTCTTTGTCTACATTTCAAATGCAGAAGTAATTGCTATCAGGGGGTTTCTGTGCTCTGCTGACCTCTGGGCTTGAGATTTCAGTCAGTGATGGAACCATAAAGGGGAGCAAATTATGGGCTGCCACACATTTTTGATTCGAGTGATAATTCCTTCGTCTAATTCACTTGGAACATTTTGGGAGGGAGATGAAGAACCCCTTTGCCAAGGACACTGAATTTCAATGCATGAAAGAAGCCCTCTGCTCAGCACTCTGTCACATGCCAGGCTTCCCCAAACACGCCTGATTAACCTGTGCAGTGAGACAAATGTGGGTGAAGCTCCTCGCTCATTTTCTCTGCATTAACTGGTGCCTAGGTTAGCCATAAATTTGTTTTACACTCAATCCTCAGTATTTGATTGCGCTCCTTGTTCCAGTTTGGCACCACGCTGTTTGGCAGAGTCAAGCATGTGGAATTAACAGATTAGAATAGGTCTTTTCTAGCAGACTGCATTTGGCACAGCTGTACTCGAAATGCCATTAGGCCAACAAATCTACAGTAAATCCAGCTGTGTGAAGAGAAGAAGCCATAAATGAGAAATTCCAGGTATAGCGCTCCTGTTTCTCTTGGCCTATTCGATTAACATAAAGTTCATGAGCAATTTTCCTGGTGGAAATACACTTTCCACCCCCCTGCCTCTGTACCTGTCCCTCTGGAAAACAAGGAACATTGTAAAGAATTGGTTTTCTCAGATGATCACTAAAGAGTGTGTATTGACCGTGTGGGTGAATTGAGGTGTTTATGGATATACTCCTGTGGCTGATGCTATGTGGCTGCGCACTTGTGTTTGTCCTCATGTGTAAATAAATCATGTGTATTTCACCTATCATACTCACCTTCAGACTTAAGAATCATCTCTGTTGAATGTTGGGCATCCTGCTCACGTGCCCCCATCCCCCCTTTATGTGCAGTTGGACGCCTCTTCTCCTTCCCAGCAGAAACTCATTGATTTTTCTTCCCAAACACACCTACTGTAACTATTACCCATGCTGCTGCTTTAAAAGTCAAGGTATGTCTTGCATGCTTCAATAACTGGCACATTTACTAGCAGAGAGTGCACTCTTTTGTCTCAAGCCTTTCAGTGAAGTGTGGTTGTAGCTGCCAACAAAGAAACAGTGATTTAAAAGGAATGCACCTGCCTGAGTGCAGAGGGATTGTTTAGTTTACAGTGCTACACTGATGCGCTTATAATTCTCCCTTGGAATCAATTTTTTTTGCACAGAATAAACCCAGTGCTGCTATGTCACTGCTAACTGAGCTTCAGATTGAAGATAGTGGTGGCATTGCCTAATATGTCCTTGGGGACGTATTAGCCTGTTGCACTCTTGTATCTGGGCTTGTCATCTCCTATGAAATCTGGTACTGCAAGATTTTTTGAAAACCATTCTCCTGACTGATTCGTTTGGTATGTGGTGATGTAAGCTCAGGGTAACTCGAAACAGAAATTGGGCTGGGTATGATTTAAAATGTTTCAATAATGGACCCAGTACAATACAAAAGTGTCAGCCCACAACATATTTCTAACTTTAACGGATGAGTTTCACTTAAAATGCTTAATGTAGTCTCAGCACAAGAAGAACTTTGCCTAAAACAGTTTACAATCAGCAACATTACAATATAAATCAGGATGTTATCAAAGAATTACTAAATAGGACTAACTAAAAAATTACCATTTGCTATGGACATATTTTGGTCGGTACTCAAAAGGTGTTAAAGTTCGACCCAAGCATAAACAGAAAAATATTATTTGTGCATATGATGGTGCTTGCTAAATTGGTTGCCCTATCTCACTAAATCTACTGTTTCCAAGCATCATCTAAAAAGTCTTAACACTCTGCAGAAAGTGGGACTATAAAAGGTCATTTTGATCTTAGAAATTTCAACTGCCAGAATAGTTGTCTTGTGTTTTGGTCATTAAACATGTATTTTTAATCATGCACAAGAGAGGTCAGTATGACATGAATTGCTCTCGGCTGGCCAGCAGGGTTTCCTCTACAGGACTGTGAAATGAAGCATCTTTGTCTACAGTCAGTCTCCCTTACTTCATATTTGTCTCATCAGGAGACCCCTCTCCTCCAGATGTCCAGGATGGACTCTGTGGCTTTCAATTTTGAACAATGACTCACTGATATAGTACGTCTTTTCCAGGAAAGATTTCTTTACAGGCTTCCTCCACCTGCAGCTGTTCACTTGAATGATGGGCCATGGGGGCTAGGGTTACATTCAGTAGAGCGATTAGGATGCACTTTATCAGAAATAATATGATATTAAGTGAATGTATAACAAAAAACAGGCACTGAAAGAATTTTTGAGACAATAAATAGGATTATGGAGTCAGTGGAGGATGACACTTGCCAGTTGCCATAAGGAAAACATCAGTATCATTAACAGTAATGGTCAGAAATTAGTTCTTACTATGATGCATAATATGGATTTAGCTGCTTTATAGTGCTACATCAACCTGAAAAGGTGTATAAACTGAATTTAAGTAGTTCCACCCTCCAAACTATGTCTGGTCATGACATTACTGACATGTCCACTGAATAGACGATGAATTTAGAAGCTCAATATAGAAGAAGCCATGTGGCTGAATTAAACATGAGAGGTCTAACCACAGCCCGTGATGTGACTACCAAATCATTTGTCACAAAAGACACTGGGAGTAAATCTGCACCGTGTAGTAACAGGAACAACAGAAACAGCAGCACCGCTCGCATCCTGTGCGGGCGGCGCTGCTGCTGCTGCTGCTGCAACAGCCTCTCACTCGCGTGATTCCACAGACTGGCGTCACGCACATTATCCGGTTAATTTACATACATAACGCCGCCCAGGGGGACGAACATGATAATCTACCATCGATTGAAAGCTAACCGTGCGGAGGGGAGAAAACACCAGGCGAAAAAAAGTTTGGACGGGAGAGGGCTGTTTTAGACCAAGCGAAGTGTTTCGACAGAGACGAACAGACGCTTGTCGGGGTCTTTGCCCCACTTTTGGATTACGATATGGACGCTTTGAAATCCGCCGGAAGGGCAATTATACGGAGCCCCAGTATCGCCAAACAGTCGTGGGGTTCGAGCAGACATAAAAGTGAGTATTCACTTGTTCAATACATTGCCGTGAAGGCGTCAGCTGCTGCTAATTTGGCTAAACCAAGCTAGCCTTGACAAGGAGCTAACATTTACAACCGGCGTGTACTTAGCGTCACTTTACAACTCGTCTGTGGACGGCAGCTACAGTTGTTGGGGACAAAATAGCTGTCAGTGTGGGGAACCTTTGGTGGACCCAGCAACTTGCTACAACGAACAGTTTAACGTTAGAGCGAGTATTTAAAGTCGGTTATATTTTTGTTGTGCTTTTGAACTTGACGCTCAAAGTGACAGCAGCGCCCCGCATCTCGCAAACGGACTCCTGTCGAGGCTCTCCGGCTCACACAGAGAGAGAGAGAGAGACGCAAGTTCAGCTCCCAAAACTGGTTCCCCGCATACCTAACAAGTTGAGTGAGAGTTGCTCTTGTTTTTATTCACCCGGACCAAAAGCGGACGCGTGTCTCGACAAAACTTCGAGAGCCCTGTGAAATCCCGTTGTTGTCTGCCACGTCACTCTGCCGACTGACAGACAAGGTTTTGAAATGTACACCGGAGGCTCAGCGGGGAGCCAAGACACCGCGATGTGGACTGTTGAGCGACTGCAGAGAGAAGCAGGGGAGTCTCGGGAGTGAAAAGGCATGAAAAGATGAGTGGTCGTCTTCCTGGCAAGGCTGTACAATCCTAGCAACGCACTGTTGCTAGGCGATACACTGTGTGAAACGGAAAAATGAGAGGCTGTATATAAGGAGTGGTTAGGGGAGTCTAGTTTATCCTAATGCCAAGCTCGAATTAGGGTTTAATTATCATGAAAGGCACCTTAGATTTCACTTGGGTTTTCCATGCGATGCTGCTGCTGTTCTTTGTACCCTCCAGTGTGGACAACCATCACCCAGGCGGCTGTGCATGATCACACTGACGGTGTTGGCGTGGCTGTCACATGCAGGCTGCGCTGCCTATAGACCCTTTTATGTGTGCTTACACAAAGGGGAAATGTCCCGTGCTTCCTCCACCCCCCTCCCTTTTTTTATTTTTTTTTATTTCATAGACAATAGAGCAGTGGGCAGAGATGTCACGCGTGCCAGACAGTGCAATCGATGCTTTGTTTTGGTCCCCTCCTCTCTGTGGGGAGTGATGCACAATCAGCACAGTCCCTCGCACATATCTGACCAGGCAGTGGTTGCAGAGGGCTAACGACCAATCAGTCCCAAATGCTGGAAGCTCCGGCTGATGGTGAGCTTTGCCATGACTCCACATTCACATCCTCCCCCCTCTCTCTCTTCTGCTGCTGCTGCTGCTGCTGCTGCTGCCACCACAAACAGGCAGTCAAGCAAAGAGAAGCTGGTCCTGTCAATCATTTTATATCCATCATATTATTTCTTCACCCACGGTTACTTATTCATTGGATGTCCCTGTTTTGTCTGTGATCAAGTAACTGTGCACCTTTCCCCCTTTTCTTCTCGATCTGTTGATATAATTATAGGCTTAACTGTGTTTCACTAGCCACCAGTGAACTGCAGACTCATGAATAAATGTTTCATCTTGTGGTGTCAGTAAGCTCCTGCTCCAAGGTGGACCGTGTTTTGCATGCTGTTGTAATTTAGACCACAGAATAAAAATTGTAGTAATTCCTTTTAATAGTGTGCCGTCTGATATGGGCTTTGTAGGTCAAAAATACAATATTCCTAGATTTAGACAGGTCTATAATTTGAGGCAAAGTTTTGCCACATGTCTCTAGTAAGATTGTCTCTCCCTCCTGTGTGTAGTCTTGGCCTTGTCAAAGCAGCCTATTCACTTCTTTGACATCTATCAGCACTGCATTCCCTTTCTACCACTTGTTAGTGTTAGATCGTAACATGATCGCTGCATGTCAACATTAAAAGTAGGCTGATATTTGCCCTGGTTGCCTGGCTTTTGCTGTCTTGTGCCTCTGCACGGGCAAGAATGTGTCAGCTATGTCATTTCCTGTATGGTCTCAAACAGCTCAGTTTTGGCAGTCTGCTGAGCTGACAAAATGTTTCTCTTTACACATCCAAATAGTTCCCCATTTTGATGGGAGGAAAATGATGTGTAACATCAACCATCTTTTTAGGTCAGGATGGCCCTGTTTTTTTTTTTTTTTTCTTTTCTTTGCCAATCTGAAAAGTGTGGGAGGCAGAACATTCCTGTCTGCATTGAAAAGAGACCGTTCCCTCCCACGTTCCCGGTCAAGGAGCTGTCTTCTGTGTGCTTGTCAATATTGAAGCAGCTACATATCAGGATGTCAGTCGACCCATGCAGATGGCTAATGGGGAGTGCGTATGACCTTAAACCATTTGGACTGCATTGTGTTTAACACCTAGATGTGTGAGTTGATGTTGTTGCCAGCGGAAGTGGTAGTTGGTGTAGCTATTGACTCATTTGCATTTTGTACATAATTTAAATGGCGTCACTGCACGACAGAAGTTGGGGTTGGTGTTAAATAATACATCTGTGTCTTTAATTTAAATGGTATAATGGTTAATGACAATCGCAGTAGGTCGTAATTACCTTTTTTTCCTACAGTACACAGTGTGTGGTCTGCACTGGCCAGTCCCCCCCCCCAGCACCTCTGACCCTGCCCTGGTCAGTCAGTGTTGCTGTGTCCCCTGCACAAAGTCATCCAAAGGGGGGCTGCCAGGCTGTAATGGAGATTGCTTTCTGCAGGATTCCTTTATGGAGTTGTAAAGTCCTCACTGATTTACAGCCCTGTTAGATCTTCTGTATCTGTAAGTTGCCTCCGTGTGTGGAGTCACATGCGAATGTGTTTGTGGACAGGACTGCACAATCATGCTTTGTCACTGTTTCTCCGAGAGGCCAATTTTTAATCTTGTGGGGAAATGGATGTTTTGACTTCCTCTTGTTTGAGCTGACATAGCAGGAAAAATAGGATGCAGGATCAGAACTGTTATCATTACACCAGTAACTGGCTAGGCTAAGTTGAGCGGCAAATTGCAGCATGATGAATTTGTGAAGCAAAAGCTGATCTGTTTTGCATCTGTTATTCACGTTGCTACATTGCATTCAGTTGCCCGTGATTAGAAAAATGTACATCTGTTCCCATGTGTTATTATTTCAGAGTAAACACAATTTCCCTTTCTGCGTAAACCCCAAAGACATCTTATAATTAGAAAAACACATTTATGTCCCCACTAAGATTGTTTTTTTTATTGCTTTAACCAAGGAAATAGACAGAAAATCTTTTAGTTGCCCCACTTTGTGTCTTTAAAAAAAGACTATGCCATCTTGTGAAACCAGAAGAGAAGTCTGGGAAGGAAGCACGGTGGCTAACCAGTTCACCTTACTGGTAAGAAATAATTGATGTAATCTCCTTCAGCCATATGTGTAGACATATGGTCAGTAGGAGATCTCTGTGACTAAATAAATGCCATCTGAGACTTTTACAGCCTACAAATCCCAATTAAGTGTATTTAGACAGCTATCTCAGCCTGGGAGCAGTTACGTTGTTGGTCATTCAGTGTCCCCAGCAATTACAACTCCTTCCCTTTTAATCTGTTCTGCGCAAGGGAGTTAATAATACTAGATACAAATGCAGGCATAATAACAACATTGCTCTACAGCTCCTAAAGTGTGAGCAAGACATCATTGGGCACCTAGAGTAGAAAGAGCCTCCCTTTTCTCTAACTCATCAGTCAAGCTGTGGAGGTTCATGAATGTCTTTTGGGTGTTTGGTCAGTAGACACAGGAATGAAACTCTGGTAGCTGTCCTTCCCCTCCTTCAACTGTGGTGAGCATGTAATTCAGGTAAGACTTGTTCTTTTTTTAAAACCCGCTCTCAGTCTGATGCTTGTTCCAAAACTTATGTCATATCTTTTTTTCTTCAAGGTCCCAATATATATACCCAGAGCTACGGCTTGGAGAAAATCCCTGTTGTGCTGTGCCAGTGGTGGTGAAATCTTGTGAAACTAACCTCACATGTCCCCCCCCCCCTCTACCCTAAACTCATCTTGTGTCTGAAGTCCGTCGGATTGCAAGGGGGATTCTTTTTATTAATGGTAGATTCCTTTACCTCTCATTGACCTGTCTTTCTCCCCTCCACCTGTGTGTCTGTCACTGCTGCTGAAATTAAAAGTTGAAACATGTCTCTGCAAGAGGGTGCAGTCAGAGAAGAGATTAGCAGAGGAGCTGACATGCACTCCAAAATCGCAGGGACACATTGCGCAAATTTGTGGTCCTGCGTGTCAAACACTGGCTGTTTGAACAAGAAGGATATTCATCAGCCCTTGGGGCGATATGTGACTAAACAAAGGAATGTTTATTTATTTTCTATTTTATGCTGGTTTTATTTTAGTGGTTTGGTGTAGAGGTCCTCGTGGGTCCTCTCGGTTCTTAGTAACCGAGACCTGACCCTGGACCTGAGTCGGCGGGTGGAGTCCAAATTATATTCAGTTTAACTGGCTCCACGTAGGGTCCCATTCTATTGCTGCAGGTCTCGGGTTTGTGTGTCAGTATGTCTAACACCCAAATGGACTCACTATTGGTTCTGATCAGGTGGTCGTAATTATTGCAGCTGTCTGACCAACAGTCTAAAACCCCCAAATATTCAGTTTACTATTTGACAAAAAAGCAGCAAATCCTTCACATCTCAGAAGGTGGAATCAGACTATGTTTTGCATTTTTGCTTAAGAAAATGACTAAAATGATTAATCGATTATCATCACATTATTTTTATGTCTATCAACTAATCATTTTGGCTCTACCTTTTTCGCCTGCTGTTGCTTGTAAATTGGTGGCGCATCAAGCTGCTGCCGGTGTTGGTGTTCTGTCTCTATTTTGGTCTTTTTGTGTCAACCACGTTTTAGACAGGGTCTAATTATTGTTGATTTTATTTTTGGGCCGGTTCTGACTGTCCTGACTTGTCTTTTTATATATATATATATATATATATATATATATATACTTTCCACAAGTCTATTTTAGATCAGGTCCAGGGTTTTAGACCTTACATGATAATGTTACGTGACTAAGAAGAGGGGAAAAGACTAAGAGTAGACTAAGAATAACATACTTATTTGTCATCATTATTTGAGTTGCACTAGAAACTAGCTCCTCCTGTTTAGCGTGGCTGTGCACAGGGTGTTTTAAGGATCCGTTTCATAACATTGCTTCTTGTTGAGAGTACATTCTGGCCTCAGCTGGTCATCAGCTGTAATCCTTGACTGGCATGACCACTCATTTCTTCTCCCTCTCCCTCTCCTCACTTTCTGTCTTTGAGTGGATTTAGCCAATACTGAAAGACACGCGTGTCTCAATGTTACGACTTAAACCATGACTATAAGACTCTTATCCTCTGCAAATCCTTTCCTTCACCCAACTGGGATTGCTCTGGATGGTCATCAAATTAAATTCTGATAGCTACTATGCAGTCATGCAACACTTCCTTTGTATTACTGGGAATACTCCAACACAGATATTTAAGAATATCATAAGCTTGCTGGTGTAGAAGAGGAAATCAGAGGAGCACCCTGGAACCCAAGGACAAAGAAAACGGAGGGCTTAAAGTATCCCACTGACTCTTCGTCTTACTTACTTTGTATTGATTGCTCCTTTAGTGAACTGGCCTATAGTTTGTCTCTGTGGCCATTATTTGTATCTAATGCTGTTAGTGTATTTGTGTATGTCACACAGAGACTTCGACGTGGGTTTCCGATGATGTGTAAAACATTTCCTGCATCCTTTCCACAGAAGTTAAGAGGGGGAACAATAGAACTGAAACGGTCTTTGTACCAGGCAGGCAGGGACAGACAGTGACAGTCGCCCCATGTGTAGTAACACCCTTTGCCCCTTTGGCGAACACTCCGTCTTTCTCTTCTTAACAATGCTCTATCTCAGCCCTTTTCCTGTAATGGCTGTCTCTTTTTAAGAAGTGGTAATGATAGTGCTCATCTCTGACCTGCACTAAAATCAACAGTCTGAACAGAGCACATAAGGTTACGTAAGGATACAGTACATAACATGGTTACATGAGACTCAGCCACAGAGAAGATGGTCTACAATGGAGATGTAGGACTTAACTTTTTTGTGGCATAGTTAGAGGTTGTCCAAGGCTCTCTCTCGACAAGCTTTGTGCTGTGTCTCTGTGTATCCCTCCAGGCGTCTTTCCTCATCTGAGTCGGCAGTTTCTAAATTAGCCCAAAGTGTCCTGATTGGAATCTAATACTGCTGGAATAGGTCTTTTTTTTTTTTTGCATGCATCTTGTTGTTGCGAGATAAGAAGAGGTCATCTCAGCACAGGCCTAGGTCAGCTGAGGCCTTAAATAGCTGAAGATACATGAGCAAATTTTGCTTTGGTAATTGCAGATGGGCTATGTCATAGTAATTGGCAACTATTGATCTTTTAGACTCTCCCTTTGTTTTCAAAGGTTGTTTAGGATCTTTTTTCTCTGCTATAGACTTACATTGTTGTCCAAAAACTATAAAAACACATGAGTGAGCCACACCTTTGGGGTGACATGTTCCTTCTTTACGATGAACATGGGTACTGTAGTTTATTTGGAGTCTATTCCAAATACACCGTCCTGCTGCTGGAAACACTAGCTCACAAAATGTGTATCAGTCCGCTGCTGTAAATAGTCCCGGACTGTTTGCATGTTTTCTAAAAACTACAGTGTCCAGCTGTTTAAGGAGAATTTAAAAGACTTTCAGAGATTGTTGGCCTACTGTTTGCACCCAAACATGGCAGGCTTGTTTTTCACATCAGGTGGTTCCCTCCCATGACTTGCACATGGATGTGCAAAGCGTTACTGGAGAAGAACAGATAGTGTTACCTCTGCCTGTAGTTTAACACTGATCCTTTGAGAGGACCACATGAAAGGCAGCCAGAGTACACACCTTGTCCCAATATCCCAGGGTGACGCACATCTCTACCCAAAGCCAGAATTGAGACCCTGTTATTTGCCAGGTGTCGGTGCTTGTTTCCCTTTGTTTGGCAGCAGATGTATTTTAGAACAACAGAAGGCCCCAGTGGGGATGTATTAATTTCCCATCTTGTTCAAGAGAAAGTATGCAGGAGTGTGTCCAGCCAGACCAAAAACAATGAGTCATTCACAGTTTGGGATCCAGAGGGCTCAGATGACTGCGCTGGGATTCTCTCCTCTCACTCATTCATGCCAACGTGACATCACGCGGAGAGCTCAAAGGGGAAACTATTGTAGCAGGCTCGGCTCGCCTTGTGGAACCTGCTGGAGGTGTAGCGTGGTAGTGGGGCTTCGGCTGTTGACCTGAAAGTCTTTATTTGTGCTTGCATGTTAAACCAAGCTGGACCACATTGCTGCTACCCCCCCCTTCCCTAGAGACCCCTAATAATGATTCATGACACTCTGTTGAATATATAACTGCTGTAACCTAGTGTTTGAACACTGCAGTGGCTTACTCATGTACTCACAGCTTTACTGACATTATCTGGTATCACTTGCAGAATGATGTCAATAACAAGGATGTAAAAGGATTTTCCCACATACTGCTAGAACATTAACTCCTACTGTTTGATACGATAAAAACGGTGTAAAGTCCCAGTAGGTGTGACTCAGTCACACCAAAGTCATGTCACCTGCTCAGCTTTGTCACCTTTGAATTAGTTTTCAGTAGAGAGATGTGTGACTGACTGGGAGGATGAAAGAGTGGTCATTTCCATCTTTAATTCTTCGTCTGCCCTCAACTGTTGGGCAATCATAGCTTGTGTTTAGAGAAGCATTTTCATCAATTTTCGAGCAGAGAAACACTATTAATGTTGGCTGGAAGCAAGCTAGATCGCAGTGATAAAGACTAAGTTGTCAGGATGGCACTGTGGTGATTTGTGTTTTTATGCCTGTATCGCTGCATGCACATCTCCCTCTCTGCCAGCCCCAGAGTATTAACTACATTATTTAGCCCTGCACTCACTGCATAGCAGAGTGCTCCTGCTGTTTCCACGGTGATTAAACTGTTGCATCTCCCTAATTGTCCATTAAATTTGCTGTGTGTACGTATGTGAATTTATGGTGGCTAGCTGCCTTCATTTACATATTTTCCCTGGTATTTGACTTTATTTCATGATTACCTCAGTTCCTTTTTCTCTTTTTATCTGCTTGTTCTTCATTTATGGATGTCTCACTGCCACTGTCTGTCTGTCAGTCATCTTCCGTTAAAGAGGCAAGGCCAGGAAGAGCAGATCTTCGCTCCTCATTACTGTCGCTGGCTGTTGATGGGGAGAGCGACAGTGATCCTCTCTGACCCTCCCTTGTCCAAATTGCCTGCTTCATTTCTTCTGTGTTGGCTTTGACCAAAATACCCACCACCGCATCCACCACCCCTTCCCATGCTCTAATGCTACACAGCCTCAGCCCTCAAATCCCTTTGATTATAATTCCCGAGACCTTTGTGCTGTCTTGCCTTTCCAGATCTCTTGTTGCATCAAAAGGGCCCAACTGCCTCTGTAGTTTTAGCTTTATTAAAACTTAATTAAAAGTCCTGGCTTATGCATTAGACTCAAATGATCGGATCTTAAAGAAGAGGCTATGACCTTTTGTAGTGCTAGTTTTCTTCAGCAACAGTCGTGTTTAACCACCAGAGGGGTTGGATGACCACATCCTGGCCTGTCACTCAGAGCTCACAGACAGACTGTCTGGATTTCTGCTCACAGGTTCATTGAACCCCACAGCTCCAATAACCTGCAAACATCCTGCAAATCATGGCCACTGTTAGTCATACACAGTATAGCCTGCAGTAACTGTAAATACTGGTGTCCTTTCCCATATCAGAGAAAAGTCTGGCAAAGCAGAGGTGATGGGAAAAGGTGATATGATATGGCGTGGGCTCACTCTTGAATAATTCTTTTAGGTTTTGAGAAGTTTTTTTTTGTTTTGGATGTGCAGACTACTTTCCTTGAAATGCTAATAAAATTGAAACGCGTTGAAATATCACAGATTTTAGGAGCTTGAAATGTGTGTTAAACACATTCTGACATTCTCATGCAGTCTAAAATGCCATCCGACACATTCTTCATGAAGAAAGCTTATTGCTTTAATGGCCTCTTATGGCACAGTCTGATGTTCCTGCATTATTAAACCTGTCTGCATTTTACGCTCTGCTCAGTTGACAGTGTGACATAGAAGTTTTAAAGGTTTGTAGACTTGCACTACAGTTCAGATGAGGTGAACTGCAGAGTGAGGAAGTAGTCAGTATATTTTCTTTATTCCTCTCCTCTTCTCCTGGCCGAGCCGTGCCGGCGGAGTGTTGAGACTTGTCTGAAGCAGGAGGAGACAGAGGGGCTGGGAGCAGCAGGTTTCAATCTGACTGGCAGAGAGGACTTCATACTGGCTGCGTGATTATAGGCTGATTACGCTTCAGTGTGTGACTGCCAGTGGATTTATTGTCGAGGGCTATGAGTAGGCACACTGCTACGCTCACTGTTTTCACATCAAACTACACATGAAATGTGTAATTATGGACAGCTAGCTAGCCAAAAGGTAACCAGAACGTTTTATTTCATAAACACACAGGAGGAAAAATAACTTTTGGACAGGAATATAATTTCTTATGTTTAGAGTGGTCAACACCTCCTCTTTATTTATATATACTTAGCCTATAATTTCTATTGAAGTCTGGCATGATCTGTACATATAAGGAGCCAGAAATACACAGTGTGTACACAGGCTATTGTGTAACCTTAACTTGACCTTTAGATAAACTAATTTGGTAACAACAAATATTATACTTGGACCAAAGTTCATCTTACAAAAGTTTTTTTATATATATATATATATATATATATATATATATATATATATATATATATATATATATATATATATATATATATATATATATATATATATAAAAATATAAATACCAAATTGTTTGCCGAGATAAGACCCATCTCCTGGGGATGATGATGGATGTAGGCAAAAGTTCACACAAGTCACCTCTCAAAGCGTCCTCGATGAAACAGGCAGAGTGGGAACACTTGGTGAAATGGTACATTTCGATTGTACTTCGCTAGATGTAGCCTGAATTGGAACAGGATCTGGGCCAAAGTCTATGAGAACACAAGTACAGACAAGAACAATGATTGAGAAAGGCTTGGTGTCTCTGATGGACTCATCGTCTTTAAGTCTTCCAGCTACAGCTGTTCATGAATTGTAGGTCTAGGACTTTTCAAGTGTTCATGTCAGTATTTTTTGCCTCAGAAGCCCAACAACAGAGCAAAAGAGTCACTATTCTGTTTGAGGGCTTTAATTATTTATTTAGAAGACCGACCATTGAGCACAATCTCATCTGGGAGTTAATCCAATGTTGACAGATGTTAGGAGGGGTAAATTCTTATTTTTCAATCCCCCATCATTCGGCGGTCAACCAGCAGGTATTTGTTTTGTTCCCGTTCACTGAGTCTTCTTCCATAACACATAAATAATTTTCCCTCGTCTGGCATCTCTGTTGTAGTGTGGCGGATATTTATGTAATGGTTTGTGTGTGTGTATGTGGAGAGGTGGTGAGCTGGGCAGCTGTAAAAAGTCTTCCGGAGGATATGGGTGCAGGCGCCTGGCCCTGTGAAGATTTGCAGAGTAGGAGCCCGAACCAGATTGAATGAACCCCACTGGTTCATTATCCATGTTATTCTTTGAAGATGATTGGCTAAACAAACCCTCACACGTCTTAAACTCACTGACGTTGGCAGCATCTGCGACCTTCTACCTGCCCCCCCAATCCTATCCCCTTCCACTCAGCAGACATCAGCGCTCCCTTTCCTGCTCTCTCCGGCTCGTTTACAGGCAGTGTCACCCAGGCGAGCAGCGCTCACTGACCAGCCAGAGCTCCAGCGTAGCCAAGAAGCCTTTGAAGTTTGCTCTAATCAGCACCGCAGCTCCAGAGAGCTGCTGTGGAGGGGGCTGATGCTGGTGTTGGTGTTGGGTGGGGGGTTGGTTGTGTGAATGCAAATGTGACCAATATGAAAATGGATTATTATTCCATACAAAGCTGCACTCTGTGTATATGCACCAGTCTAAAAATAGCTCAGGTTCATGAGTTGCTCATTTGAACTGCAATTGTCAGTTTTTGAAGAAAGCTGTTGTTTGATTGCTTGCTAAATCTGCTCCAGTGAGGTTGCAAAGGTTTTTATTTTTTTATTTTTGCAGAATATTCATCTACTCATCTATTTCATCTGCGTCCGTAGGATCTCTTCGGATGGGTGCAGGGTGGGAAATTAATTTTTTATAATGTAAACATCTACCAGTTACTGACAGATACATGTTCAAATTCACCAGCCACTCAATAGTAAATCATTATTTTGTGTCTGAAATCTACCCTGCACTTTTTCATATTTTACCAGCATTTGGCTGGTGCTGATTTCCCACCCTGGATAAGGGGATTCCTAAGACTCTGCAGTCAGCATGAACTGCTGGTCATCCCCAGAGACTTGCCTCCTGCAAGCATTAGTATGGGCTGTATAAGTACAGAGGCTTGCTTCTGATATCTCTGCTGGACCAGCGCAAACCTGTTGCTGCAGCAGTGTGTATTATGTGAATGACATCTCTCCTAAGTCTTGAATCACTCTGAGCATTTTCAAAGCACATCTGACAGATTGATGAAATCCAGTGAAGCAAACCTGTCAGCAATGTTGCCTTTTGTAAACACTGAAGGTCTGTGGACTCAGGTTCACGGCTGCTTTTACAAACACAAGCAAGCACTAAAGTTTTGATGTCATGCTAGCTGAGATAAAGCGTGCATTATCGCCATCATATTTGTGTGACTGTCTGCAAATGTCCTAAGTGGCTGCTCCTCGTAATGGCCATTTATCGTCCACTTGGTAACTTGATTCAGGTCATGAATAGTGATGATTCCTCGCAGATCATATTACAGTAACAGTGCTACTTATCTAGGCACTAATGTAACTACAGGATCAGCAGAGGAGGACAGCCTGGTCTGTTCCCCACACTTAGGAGCTCCAAGACCTTGACCTTAGAGTCGGTGTTCACTGTCAGACTCACCCATTACTTAAGTATGGGTTTGGTTAGAGCTGCATTTAGACCATTATAAACCCTTCTCCATAACCACTCACGGTTGGCTTGGTTTGGCCAGAGAAGAAAGGACTATTATGGGCTAGCCAGCCTCTGCTGCCTTTTTATAAGTGGTTTATGTTCCCTAAACAATATGGGTTCTTAAGCCAAGTGATAGTCTTCACAAAGTATAAGTGCATTCAGAACGCTTTAAAAACAATTTACTTACTGGCCTGACTGCTGGCCATTTTTGGTACGTTTTTTAAATGTAAGACGATGTAAATTGGAAATGCTAATCAATAACTGTTTCATCATTAAAAGCTAAAAGTACCAAATGAATTGTTTAATGAAAGCTTAATTTAAACAGCAAGCAAGCAAGCAACACCTTTTTACAGTGCCTAGAATGAGCTTGTTAATTTAAAATTGCATAAAAGCCCTTTGTCCTAAAGTTATGAAGGGGATAACAACTCAAACCTTTATTTGAGTGCACATTAATCAATTTTCATTATCGATTATTTTCTCAAACGGGTCTATAAACTATCAGAAAATAGACAAAAATGTCCATCACAATTTCTCAGTTCCCAAGTTGACATATTTAAATGTCTTGTTTGGTTTGTCCAAAAAGCCAAAACCCAAAAATAAACTAAGAGACTGAGAAACCCAGCAAGTATTCACATTTGAGAAGCTGGAATTTGGCATTTTTGCTTTAAAAAACAACTTAAAACAATCGTGGCCAGTAATTTTCTGTCTATCAGTTAAGCGACTTTAGTATATATTGTATGACAGAAGGCTAAACTATTTATTCAGTGAACACCAAGTTTCCCTAGAAAACATTTTTTGGGTTAACCCTGCCTTTGAGACCCATGGAAGTATTGTAAAGCACATGAGCAGACGCTTTTTTAAAATTTATAGCTGGCTGTAGATCTCCTTGGACAAAAACATGGCAGCGGTGGTGGTAACCACAGGATTCTATTTGGATCACCCTGAAGATAATGGGGTGCCACGAAGACCACCCAGGAGGGAGGTCGTGATGTTGTCGATTAGGTTTTCTGATGGACCTTTTTAGAGGAGACAAATGGATCTCCCTGCCCCATTCACACTATCACACCTCGTAGTGGCCAGTCCATAAACCTTTTATGAGCTTAAAACGGAAGTTAGCATGTTTATTGAATACTGAGTGAACTTCCACTCTGAAATTTAGTTTCCTTTTCGTCTGTATCAGAAAACTGTTTGTGCAGCTGCTTCCTGTGTGTATTTGATCATGTGACTCGTGTGTGGTCAGTTTGGAAGCTGCTGAACGCTGAAGATCTGGTGTGGACTGTCGGCATAATTCTAACATGGGTCTTTAATGATTTGGAGGGCAGGTCAGTTCACACAAGTTGTTCTTTTGTCCTTCACGGTTCCATCTCTGTGGTGCAGTCCTATGACCAGTCACCCCCGGCTATCTTCATACTGATATAACATAAAGAGAAGGACGTCGCCTGGAGCAGCTCACCCAGCATTCCTCTGATAAAGAAATCAAGTCTCAGTGTTTCATTCTCCAGGAAATTTTTACAATATTGAGTCCTGGATGAGTGTACATTTTCAAGTATGCTGGAGGAGATTATCTTTTTATGAATGACTTGACACCCGGAAAGCATGGTTAATCCAAATTCCACCAATGATGTTTGATTTTTCTTTTCTTACATTTTATTGTGGTTTTAGGTTAAATTGCAAAAAAAGCAACTGCATCTCTTCACCTTACCAGGTCACTTGGGTAAAGCTGTAAAACCGCTGTCAGAAATGCTCAAAAAAAACTTTCCGCGGTTGAAACCTCACAAACGAAAGCTACCAGCAAGCAGCTTCACAATAAGTGTCTTCTCTTGAAGACGTTAAATGTGAAGCAGCTGCAGAAAGTGTTGTGTTAGTAGCATATGTGTACTTAGCCCCATAACTTCCAGAGTCCTTTTAAGACTTCTAACCACATGGATGTTTGGTGCCCGATTTTAAAAAAAAGATTTTAAACCCTTTTACCAAGTTGCGACTCTGTTTCCGAATCAAACAAAGATGGCATCCGGAAATAACATATATCCTTGCTCAATTTTTACATAAATATACATTCCAGAAGAGCATCTGCTTTTGCCTTCCTGCAAGGAGGAATAGCAAAAGCATGTGCTCATTACACACACCCATAATGAGGATATGGTTTGGCTGCTGTCGTATCGAATGCAGCTGAGAATGCTGGACTGACGCGCGTCTGACAGAGCATCTCTTAGCCTGCCTTACAGCACAACACACAGGCTTGTTGGTGAGCAGAAGTGTCACTGGTGTCATGTCTGTCATCTGCAGAGCTTCCAGAGAACTGGTCGGACACGAGGGAGACCCTTCTGGAGGGCATGGTGTTCCAGCTCAAGTACCTGGGGGTCACGATGGTTGAGCAGCCCAAAGGAGAGGAGCTGTCTGCGGCTGCTGTCAAGAGGATAGTGGCCACGGTGAGAGGCAACACACACCTACACACTTGCAGCAGGCAGGACACACACATTTAACTGGAATGGCTTAACACAGGGCACCCAAAACCTCTTGTCAACCTATTCAGAAAACTATTTCCAGAAAATGAGTTTCTCTCAAGCACATGGAATATCTTTCCCACATCATCACCTCTGCCACTTCATCCACAAGTTTTCTGCTGTTTATGAGCTGACTGACACCTCGGTGAAAAGTGACTGGTTTGCTGCCTACTTTCCCCCCTGAGGCCCAGGCTGACATTTAGAGGAGGATGCAATTAGTTTGGACACTGTTGCTGAGTATATGGCTCAGCCAGCTTTATCATGGTAGAAAAGGCTTAATGTTATTGGATCTGGCAGCTTGCTGGATAATGAAGTTAGCGGCGGCAGAATGGTGGGACTCGGGACACTGTGATGTATGGAGAGGAAGGCAGAGGGTCTGATTGGGCCTAATCTGTTGGCTGCCCTTGGTGTCTCTTTGAAAAGGATGTTGTACTGCTGAATGGGATATTTTTTAACTTGTCATATTGTGTAATAGGTGGACAGGTGTAAGGTAATATTTTGTCTAGCCATAGTTGAAAAAGATGTCACTTACCCTGAATTGGATATCTCTTATGTTCTCACTCACACACATGCTTGTTGTAGTTAAACCTGTTTTCTTAAGAATCTTAATTCAAATTTGTGTGTTTTGTTTTGACAATGTCTTTGTTAATTGGCTTATGGCATATGCATATTTTCCTCCTGTTAATCAACCAAGTTTGGTTCAAAGGTCTGTTATATCTCCAAGGATTTAACTTATCTTTTGATTGGCTTTTTTTTGACCTCCAGTCTGGATTCCGTGAAAGCTTGGTGACAGGAAATTTGCTTTGTAACTTGATTTGTTTTAGTATATCGGTATCCCTGGCATCAGTGGATTTTGATCGACTGGCCTGATTGGAAATTAGCTGCCCGAGTTGTAATTTACATAAATTCAAGGTTGACACTTAGCTAGATTGATGTCTCCTTATTTATTTTATCTCTCTGTCTCACTCACACATCCTCTTTTCTCTCTGTGACCTCCACCCTTTCTTTCTCCTTCTTTGCTTCCTTCCAGGCCAAAGCCAGCGGAAAAAAACTCCAGAAAGTCACGTTAACGGTCTCCCCGCGAGGAATCATCCTTTACGACAGTGCCTCCAACCAGCTGATAGAAAACATCTCCATATACAGGTCAGTCCTCCTCTTTCCACTCTTCCTAACACATTCTGTGTCACTGACTCAGGCATGCGGCTCGGTTATGAAATACTTTCACCCTAAGCTTGTCCTTATCACCTACAATAAAACAAAAGTTGTTATTTCCCCTTTGCTCTCATCCATTACTGGGTGGATGTGAGTGTAAGGAGGTGTGGTACTCCAAGGCAGTGTAAAGAGTGTGTGTGTGTGTGTGTGTGTACTCAGTCTATCAGCAGTATGTCTCATCTCATCAATCTCAACTCTCTTGGGAGCATTACAACAGCTGTATGTCTGAGCTTGACACACACACACACACACACACACACACACACACACACACACACACACACACACACACACACACACACACACACACACACACACACACACACACACGTACGTCCTCTCTACTAAATGCCTACAGATCTCACTTGCCTGCCACAGCCTGCACGCTTAAAGCTGCCTAACCTCCATTGGCCTCGAGCTTATGAGCCAAGCTCGAATCACTTTTCTAAAATTCCACATTTATGAGCCTACATATCAAGGAGAAATGGGACTTTCCATCATTTTCCCAAGCACGAACAGGCCTGTGTTGAATCATTTCTTCTGAAAGCTGGCAGACTGAGGACAAAATCTCAACAGTTTTCTGAAGTTATCCTACAACAGTTTGATTGACGAGTTGTCTACGCTGACTGATCATGTGTCTGGCTTTCCAGTGTCACTGTTCTTCTATTTAAGGGAACAGTTTAATTTGTCCCACCTGCTCTATTTTGCATCACTTGTCATTGAACAACTGCTTCCTGGCTGTGCATCTTAGAGTAATCAGGATGGAGTAAATTTCTCAGGCATACAGGATTTATCTGATATTAATAATCTGGTCTCTCCATCACTGGGCTGTTTTTTTTTTTGTTTTTTTTTCAGATTTAAGCAGAGGAACATGTTAAAACACAACACAGGGGAAAGGCAAAATGACAGAAGTCTTACACTTTGATAAAATTTGAATTGCTAAGGTGTGTTGCTGTAAACTTTAAGTGCATCCAGACACACTGAGCTCAAACTGAACAGACATGGCCAACATCAGTTATAGTATTTTCTGTGCAATTTTAATTCACTGATTGAATTCACTTAGGGCTGCAGCTAACAATTTATCTGATGATTATTGTTTCGATTCATTGTTTTGTCTATAAATTGTCAGAAAATATGGTAAAATTGTTCAAATTGCTCATTTTGTCAATAGTCCAATAGCTGGAGCTAATCTTCACAGCTTCTTTTTAGAAGCAGGAACCAGAAAATGACCATTAAAAGTATGCTGAATTAGCCATTATCAGTTCATGTTTGCAATGTACCCATGGATGTACAGACAACTATCACTGGATTACTTTGATTCAAAAGAAAACTTAAAAACGTGATGATTCTCAGACAAGTTCTGGACTTAAAAGGAGTCTCTATGTTTATGATTTCTAGGCGGATTTATGGATGTTTATTTGCAAGGCACATCAGAGATAATAATATCCTTGAGAAGTGTGAGTCACACTGAATCTTAAAATATGTGTATCATGATTGTGGGTTCAGATTTGACTGAGTTAGGACTCTGAGAAGAAGTAGCTGAAGTACCTTAATTGCCTCCATGAGCTGTGTGTCACAGCCTCTGCTGTTGCTGCTTACCGTGTTGGTAAACGGGCCAAATGAGCGGGCCAAACTTCCTGTTGTTTTTAGAACAGCGTTATGCACCTGTATGTTTCACCTCACCATGTTTGCCTCATGTCTTTCCCTCTGCACCCTCCCTTCAACTCTCCAGCGCCTCCCGGGGGAGGGGGCAAGGCCCACAGTTTGAAAACCTCTGAACTAATCATTTCAGCTCCACTGAAGATGTCTTCATCACAAATTTCAGATACATTTATCGTACAGCAGCATGTCTTTTTAGTGTGTGTGAAAAAATGCCCAACGCATCTCCAGTAAAATGCTGCACTGATGATGGATTCTCTCATTTTGAAGAATATGAGGCAGCTACTATAGGATGGCGTGAAGACATAAAGCAGCTGGTTGTATCTCGCACCCCATTGGAGCTATCCTCCCCAGACATCTGCTAAGAAGATGGACGACCAATAAAATAAATGGATTTGCCTAGACACCCAATTTCCTGACGCCCTCCCTCCCAAACATTTGCCCGTAAATCTCGGTTGTGTTGTGCAGACTGCAGTTGTGATTCTTAAACCTCTCCAAACTTTTCCTCCCTCACTTTTATTTATTTATCATTTCCACACCTAATATTCCTTCTCATTAGCTAACTGAGTGTGTCACTATCCCACAGTGAAGTTAGAGCACCGTGCTGCTGCTCGAAGGGGAAAGGAAGGACAGATGGCAGACATTCATTATAGCCTTCCTCCATCGTTTTGGATCTCCCTCCCCAACTGTCCAGTGTACCCATCACTTTGGTATTAGGGTAATGACATGATGATCAAATAGTGGAGGAAAGCTATTTGCGGAGCATTACATCTTAATCTAAAGACCTACTCTGCACCTGAGACTGACAAGCAAGACTGATGCCTCTCTCTCAGGCAACACAAAAAAATCTCAGTGCAGTAGATGACCTTCTACACCACAACAAGACAAGAACAATCACCTCTGTCTGTGTGAGTCTTTTCATGCACCTTACAGGGGCCAGGCCTCATCTTAAAGCTGTAATTTAAAACTCTGTGTGTGTCAAGGCTGTTAAACTGGCGAACGCAGCAGGAGTGTGATGCAGTAACTTGTTGGGAAAGCAGAAAGGAACGGCAGCCCTTTGGCGAGACAGCACAGATGTCCACTGCGCGCGTGTTCAGTTCAAATTCATGACATTGTTCAGCTCGGTACCTGCACACAGCTGGGGTGTGTATTTGATCATGTGCAGAGCGGTGAGATTGTGAGTGCAGCTGGCTTCAAGAATGCCAGGGATTTTTTTTTTCTATAACAGTTAAGAGAAATGCTAGATTGAACAGTTTGAATCAGATGGCTGGACTAGCTTAAGGGCTTAGTGCAGATGAAGTTGCCTGATGGCCCCTCTTGATCTGTGATGACTCTATAAAGTCTTAGAGTTTTTATTAAAGTGTGTGCATCTGTGTGTGTGTTTCTTCCCCCCCAACAGAATATCATATTGCACGGCGGACAAGATGCATGACAAAGTGTTTGCCTACATCGTCCAGAGCCAACACAATGAGACCCTGGAGTGTCACGCCTTCCTCTGCCCTAAGAGAAAAATGGTAAGTAAATGAGTTTGTGCAATAAGTGTCTCTGAGACACCCACTGTGTAAACAAGTAGGCTGTTTAAACAAAGTAGTCCAATAACTTGTTCATGTGAAAGACATGTAAATTGCACATGCTCACCTTCTGTTAAGTGGACACAGTTTGAAACCAACTGGATCTTAATATTAGATTATTATTAGTGTTTACTGCTCTTTCCATTTCTCATTTCTAATTAAAGCAATAATTGAACATTATAGGCAACACGCTTATTTGCTTTCTTGGCGAGAGTAAGATGAGAAGATCGATACCACTCATATCTGTCTGTTAAATATGAAGCTACAGCCAACAGCAGGTTAACTTAGCTTAGCATAAAGATTGGAAACAAGGGGAAAGAGCCTGACTCTGCCCGAAGGTAACAAAATTTGCATAAAAGCTCCCTGGCCACATTGTATCTCAAAATGTAAACAAGGTGTTGTTTTTATGGGGGGTTATGTGCTGGACTATTCCTTGGCTGGTTGCCTGGATACCTCACAGTGACAACAAGACTTCAGAACGTTACTGCGCCTGGCCAAGAAGTATTCCCACTTATAACTCCCCATAAAACCACAACCTGTTGTTTTTACATTTTGGTTTTTGTACTAATTAAAGAAGATATAACATGTCAATCAGTGAGCTTTAGAGCTATTGGTAGGTGGATTTTTTTTTTTTTTTTTTTTTTGCACCTTTTGGAAAGATCCAGTCATTATGCTAAGCTGCTGGCTGTGGCTTCATATTTAGTGTATAGACATGAAAGTGGCAATGTTTTCAACAGATTCTCAGCAAGAAAGCGAATTTCCCAAAATCTTGAACTATTCCTTTTAATGCCATTGGTTACCTATAAGTAAATGCAGAGGGAAATGAGGCTACAGGCTGTAGCTACAAATGTAGGCTACAGCTTCATTATGGTGCAGAATTCTGCATTAAGGTATTCCATTCAGCTTTTGCTCCTGGCAATCTGTGGAAAGCTCTTCGTGCAGATACAGTATGTTGCAAAGAGACCCGAGAACAAATGCACTGCCACTGTGAGCCACACGTTACTTGTATGTATACAAATGACCAAGTATGAAGTCAGGAGAAGGACGAGGAGTGAGAACATGAAGGGCGGGGAGGCCGTCATCCCTCTCTGGCATTCTCTCCATCCCTGGAGGTTTTTAGAACGAGTGAGCCACTCCCTCCTCTTCCTTCCCCTCACTAATTTAGCTCTGGCCAAAAGGCCACGTATCCTCCTGGTTACATAAACAACTTGTCATAGAGCTCACGGGTTTCTCTTCCTCTTCAAGTGTCTATGAAGGAGCTTCTTGTGTCAGTTCCTGTTTTTGTCAGGGTCATAGCTCCTTGACTTCCTCGAGTTTCCGTCCCATGGTATTATTCATCTTCCTTTTATTCTTTCACTTTATCTCTCTGTCTCGCTCTTGTCTGTCTCTCTGTCTCCCTCCAACAGGCCCAGGCGGTAACCCTAACAGTGGCTCAGGCTTTCCGAGTGGCGTTTGAATTCTGGCAGGCTGCCAAGGAAGGTACGCATGGTCGCCCCCCGATGACCAGAGGAGTGTGATGGATGAGTGAAAACGCTCCCCTCTTCTTCCCTCTTCTCCCCTGCTGTTGTTATTTCCCCCCCACTTACTGTATACGCCCTTTACCTTCCTTCTTAGTGGCCAAAGCAGTGATCAGTGTGTCCCGCACAACCTGAAAACATTTTCTTCCCGATCTCGGCCTTGACACCCTCTAGAGGGGTCATGTGAAATACTGGACAACTGTTCGGCTGTTCCTGCCAGTCTCACTCACACACTCACACACACACACACACACAGAGTAGAGGAATGTCCCCATTGATTATACCAGTCCCTCCCACCCACAGTGATTAAATCATCGCCCAGAGAGCAGAGAGACCTGTTTTAGTTTAGTGACGCTTCTTTATTACAGGCAACTCAGTCATGGTTAAAGACTCATCTAGGTATCGACATGGGGAGGGGTGGAGAGGAATTAAGGTTAGCATTGGGCGGAGGTGGGCTGACTGGAGTAAATCTTGTCCGTTTCCTTGATGGTGAGAGTAGGACTCAGATGTGTGGGAGCTGGGATTTTCCCGATATATTTGATCTTTACTGCAAAAAATGTTCACTTTCTCCTCATTATGTATTTATATTTTTCTGTTTTATGTCAAACTTATAAAAGCGCTCAACATCTTATAAATATGGGAGCGCCTTTTTTTTTAAATAGTAGACTACACCGAGGAGATAAGCAGACGGTGCGTGTTCAGGCACCACCGTGGACACAGCAGGCATTCAAAGTGCTGTGTAAGGACGATGTCGTGCACATTCTTTTGTACAGCTCAGCAGAACATGTGTGTAATTTACTGCATGTGTGACTCCAGAGTAAATGAGCAGTTCTTGCCACATAATATTGGTTTCTGCACCACCACCCCTCCTCCTATCTTCTTCATCTTTACATGTGTGTTGCCTTGTAGGTGCTCTTTGAATTTTGTGATTATCCATTGTTGCTGTCTGTCTTGTTTTGCACCTGGCACAAACCCCCCCCCCCCCACCTTGCTTCCCCTTCCCTGTCGAGTTATTTTCTTTTCCCTCTCCTCCCCCCCATCGCAGCGCTCGCTTCTGTTTATTATAAGGAGGGAGACGGGTGAAGAAGAGGAGTGCGAAGGAGGGGGATGGGGGGGGCGGTGAGGAGAGAGGGCAAGAAAGCATGAAAGGCGGGGCGCAGAGGGGTGTTGGGGTGGGGGAGTGCGTAAGAGAGAAAGGAAAATGATTGTGCGCGTGTGTCAGTGGGAGCTCAACCCCCTGGCAGATTCAGTGTCAGTGCCATTGATCCTGTCTCACGCGAGGGCGAGCTTATTTATTCAGTCCTTTAGAGACACACGCTTGCACTGTATGAACATTCTGGCAGCCTCTTTTATTCACTCCACATTTCTACCTCTTCTTCTTCTGCTGTGGTGTTTAGGAATGTTTTTAATGTGGGCACATTTCCATTTTGAGGGGAGGGATTCTTTTTTTTCCCAAGATCAAGGCCACGGGCTCCTCGCCTCACGCCTCTTCTTTTAGTTGTTTGTGTTTTTTAAGTTCTCTCACCGTTCTTCACCTCTTCTCGTCTTCATTTTTCTAGGCGGGCCCAGTAACC